>JAULUF010000052.1:18572500-19277500 GCA_031834385.1 Semotilus atromaculatus
TCATGGGAACACGTTATTAGCCCACCCTTCCAACGATGAGTATTCAGTGTAGCTTCATTTTAAAAACATTTAGAGAACAAATTTTTATATGTGTGAAAATGTAGGGGTCATAAGATTTGTTTTTATGTTTTTTTGTTGCTTGTATTATTACAATTCAAAATGACGACACTAATTTTCAAACACTAAATATTTTAAATATATGTTTTAAATTTAATGTTGTGATGGCAAAGCTGTATTTTCAGCATCATTACTCCAGTCTTCAGTGTCAGATGATCCTTCGGAAATCATTCTAATATGCTGATTTGTTGCTCAAGAAATATTTCTTATTATTATCATATTTAATATATTAACTGTATATATAGGAAACTGTAATACATTTTTAAACAGTTTTTGCATTTAGCAAAAGAATTGTAACACTGTAAATATATTTTACTGTGGCTTTTCAGTGGCTATTGTAATAAATATTTGCTGAATAATAGTATTAATTTCTTTCTTTCAAAAATGTGCACTTTGTTTGTTTATTGTTCATTCATGTATTTATTATATTATTGTCAGTAGTATATATATATATATATATGTATGTGTGTGTGTGTGTGTGTGTGTGTGTGTGTATGTATGTATTTTTTTTTATTACTTGTTTTGCTTTATAGTGTTATTTGTTAAAATAAGCAAATGTCTATTAAGCCTAACCACACAGTATGGACAGAAATGGCTATATTCTGTTCCTGCCACAAATCACAGCACCCGATTGGTGTCCCGATTCTTAAACAATTCACAGTGAATTAGGTTTTTTACAGCTTGTTTTTTTATAGATCCTATTAACCCTCTGTAAAGTTGTGCAGCGTTGGCTTGTAAATCCCGAAAAAAAGGACTGTTTGTCACTGAGAATGCGGCCGGAGGTCCACAGATACCTGGCTGAAAGGAATGGGGTTGTTTCTGAATAACACTGATGTTGTGACTTTGCTTGGAAGAAAAAACATGGCGATGCACTGATCTGTGACTTCCCTCTGGAGAAGAGTGGCTGATGTTCTTCTTCCCTCTTCTTCATGTTAATATAAGCACCATCTAATTCTCTCACAGAGCAATCCAGCCCCATCTGCACATTGTCTGGGTTGCCACCGGCGAGGGGCTTTGGCAGGAGTTGGCTTGCAACAGAACTTGGCTTATTTATGCTCTTTTTTTATCTCTATGCACATACTTTTGATGGCGATGTTTTATCCTGTTGGACAGGCTTTGTTTGGTCTTGGTATCTCTTCTAGCAGCTTGTGTTTGTTTTAAGGATTTCTGGCATGGTCTTTAAACAAGTGATAATGTTTCACAATACATACACACCTTAACCCATATGGAGAGGGGGAGATGACACAGACATTTTCACCCTGCTTTGTATTGTTACAATGTCGGTAGTATGTGTAAATGAACAATGTTTGTTCTCTATGTTAACTGGACCTAGAAATTCTTGTATATTTGTCAGCAAAAGTCTTTTGGGACTATGTTTCGGTGTTTTAACCTGCTTGGTTGCTTTTGAAATTGCTCATCAGTTGTAACCTAAAGATTTGAGATCTCATGAAGATTTGTGCTATCTTTAAAGTTGTGTGGTGAAATGGTTTGTTCTTTAGATGTAAAGACATTTTATTTTACGTTTCAGTGTCCAAAAATTCAAGATTGCACATGCACGTTTTATCTAGTCAGTTGATCATATTCAGAAATGTAATGCCTGAACAACAATTGAAATGTTCATGTCTCCTCTTCATTTGCTTCCTTTTTTATATGCTTTTCGAAGTCCATTTAGACTTATGATAGAGAGTGGAGCCTTGTGGCTATACATTCTCTTGAAATGTCCTTGACAGCTGTATTTAATCAATTATGACAGTAGATTTGGAATGAGCAGAGCAATTAGAAGCATTAAAGTGATATTTGTGCACATTTCTGGACAGCTGACTGTTGTCATCTTTACTGCACTAAATTGCAATGAAATTCCCTCAAGGGGCATTATGATGATTCAAATCAGATCCTGATTAAGTATTCAGTAAAAAGAGGAGGGGAAAAAAATTATAAGACCAGATAAAATGGCTTTCAGCAATTCATAGGCAGCTAATGATAACTTATTCAAGAGTCAAACCTGTTGTGTTTGATTTTGAAGCCATCTTGAATCTAACTAGCCTCTTTTGCCAAATGTAAGACATGTATGATATGCCTTCTTTAGCCTGTTAGTGTTAGGTAATCATATGCATGTTATTTTACTTTCCAAAGGCAGCAAATAAACTGTTTTACAGATGCAAATCAAGCCAACTAATACATACTTTGTTTTAAGCAGGATCATGAAAAGTGCAGCTTTTGCCTTATTGTGGCTGTGTGGCCTCTGAATTATAGATTGCGTAATTCCCCAGCGACAATCTGTTGTTCTGTCAGCTCAGATCAGAGATGAACCACCTAACATCACACTCAGAGGTCAGAAGCTGCTTTCTGCGACAGAGTAGTGAACGCACACTGACTACCTCATAATTAAAATGAGAAATTAACCTCAGAGAATGAAACGATGGCTCATGACAATATAGCTGCAGTGCTATATAACATTTCACAACATTTTTAGATCAAGAACTCTCTCTGTTTTTTTAGAAATACTGACAAAGTTTAATGTTTAAATGTTCGGACCGTTAAGTAATATTATTTTAGTGTTACATTTGGGATGCCTGCGGTGTGGCATAGCGTACTCAATCTAAAATTATTTTCATCAGTATTTTGCTTATTCTTTTATGATTAATGTGATTCTTTTATGATTATGATTAAATAAAAGACTGATTTAAATTAATTTGTCACTCTGCAAAACCATTTAAAGGTGGGGTATGGGATTTGCAAAACGGCCGGCAGAATTTGAAAATACACAACTCAAATGGTCCTACCTTCTTTCCTCCAACGCTGGCCCTGATTCGTGCGAGGGGGATGGGGGGAGGGGGCTATGGTACGACCGTTTGATTGACGGACTTTCTGTCCAATGATTCTAGGTGGTCTTGGAAATGATTGGCTGGAGTCCTGCCCGTTCCACAGATGATTTAATCCCAGATACCCCACCTTTAATATGAACTATTGATGGCAAAAAAGTGACTAAAATACTTTACTGTAACAATTTGAGCCCGAGTTCTCATCATGCCTAAGGTATCTTTCTGGCTGGTAGTTTTAATGAGTATCCAAGAAAGCATATTTTACTTCCAAATTTACTACGTTTTTGAGCAAGTATATGTACTCTTTACTCCATACATTTGTGATGAGTAATGTAATTACTCTTTACATTTTGCATAGCGCCTAACTTTTTCTGCAGCAGTTTATTTCTGCTACAAAATTGGCGATATCGCCATCTACAGAGTATTTAAGATACTATAACTTGCGCGTTTTGCCATTACTCACACAAACTTGTCAACAAGGCTACTTTATGAATGTGAGTGCATTAACAGGTAGTTTCTGAATCGCAGGTGTTTCATTTATGAGATGAGGACGTGACTGCAGCCAGACTGACGCTTTTGACCATGCGTCTACATCCGACGCACATGACAACCTTTAGCGTCAATATGAGACGCGCCTACCCTACCCCATACCTAAACCTACCCATAACGGAAGCGTCATCTAACTGACGCTAAAGGGTCACCTTGTGCGTCGGATAGTTGACGCATGGTCAAAAGTGTCAATTAAATGACGCCTTGGGATGAGAATGTGTTGCTGCAGCAGGTGATGAGGCCAAAACCAGTAAGGCCAGTGTAAGCGGGTCTTTGACTTTTTTTAGGCTTTTACTATAGTTAACATTATTTTATTCATCCGTCGTATTTTAGAGACCTTTTTGAAGGATATTGGTTTACTTATGCCCTTTTTAAGCACTTGAGCTTAACTGAGACTTGAGAGTGTTTGTATACGTTTTTGTTTTTCACTGGCATGTTGAGTCTATCAGTAGGCTATGAGTAAAATACTTAAGTACTGTTAAAATCCGATACTAGACTTTTACTCAAGGTGTATTGGAATTGGTGAATAACTTGTAATGGAGTCATTTTTGCTGCAAGGTTTCTGTGCATTTACTCGACTGTGGTTTTCACTCTTTACACCTATTAGGAACGGTTATTTCCATAGTTTACTTGATACTCTAAATGACCTGTTTCTGTTGATTTCTCAGTGTTGAATATGCCTCTGAGGTGGCAGTAACACAGACTGTAATGAACCTTCACAGCTTTGCATTCTGGATGCCAACCGTAAGGATTTAGTTTTGTCAACTCACCAATAGTCTTAAATAGAGCAGTTTGGAGATGTGTATTTTGTTTTTGGAAACACATGCTCTTTATTTGCGCCAAGCTTTTTTTCTTCTTCTTCTTTTTTCTGTATTTTTAAATCACAATAAGGCCTTTATTTGTGTATCATAGTGACAGAAGAAAAGCGTTTAAAAAAGGCTGGTTTAAATTCCCTAGAGCATCTTGAGCATGTGCTAATGATTAACTTTTGATTCTTGATTCCTTTAAACATTGCTTCAAGAATAATAACATTTGTTCTGCGTGTGTATTTTTGTTTTTAATTCCAAACGTATTTTCTTGAATCCACGTTTGGTGTTTTAATAGAAAGCATATGGAGCAAGTAAACTGATAGCGCATAGATATATATTAGGTATATTATTTCCCTTCAAGTACGAATACTCATATAAATGAAATGCTCAAAAATAGACAAATAAAACAAACACAATCACATCAGTATCTCAGTATCATTGCTTTTATTCTTTGCAGTAAATTTGACTTTGCGAATTCAATTGCTTTGCCTTTCATTTTGGCTATAATAATGTCACTGTCTATCCAAGACATAAATATGAAAAAGCAAATAAATTGATATTGGCATATTACAGTCTAATGTGATATTAGATGATGAAGAAGATAAAGGTACACTGTTTTATATGGATTCCTGTAAAGGCTGTGCTTGCCCGTGGCCATCTTCTTACCGCCAGCAAATTAAGAGACTGGAAAAAGGTCACCTTACATACCAATATCAGCCCCAAAGAGACAGAGGTTCTCCTCCTTTGAACAAGAAAATCTACATAGTGTTCCCAGATCTCCCTGGTTAAAGCTACTTGATCCACATCCTCCTCCTCCGTCTAAATTGGGCCAGTGGGTCGAAAGCAGTGGAGCCTTGTGGAAAAGAATCACTAGTTTGCATGACTGTGGGCAGTCTCTATCAATCAGAAACACAATGCTTAGAGGGAGAAACCGAGGCTGGAATATTCAGACACATTCTCCTGACAGAGCAGCCGAGTATAACCGGTGTCTTGAGAAGTGATGGGAACAGTTTTATTAAAATGGATCAAATGATACTTTGCCATTCTAGCTGACAGTCATCTCATAACTCTGTTTATTTGATTTTGTTTATTCCTCCAAATTATACTTGGCAAAATAATAACTTTGGCACCAGGACACTACACTCTAAAAAAATAGTTTTTCAGGTAATCGAAAAAATGTGCTTCATGTGCTAAAAAATTGATGTATGTATGTATACGTACTGTGTGTGTGTGTGTGTGTTAATTTTCAGGTCAATAGAAGTAGTTGCTACATTTTTTTTTTTGGGAGTCTATTGGTGATAAACACTTGTGCTATTTTAGTATCTTCTAAATATTTTTAATTTTGAAATAAAATAAGTACGTTTGTTTTATATTTTGTCGTTTTAGTTAATGTTAATTTTATTTGTCATGTAACGAAAATCTTTTTTTTTTTTTATCGTTTCAGTTTTAGTTTCATTTATAATGGGGATATTCAAATGAATTAACCAATCATTAATACCATTGATCAGCCCTACCAAACGTGGAGGTCGAACATTGTTATGTTGTTTTGATTGATACTGTGAAGCTGCTTTGATACAATCTGTATTGTGAAAAGCGCTGTATAAATATACTTGACTTGACTATAAAAAATAACCCTGCTTTAAAGTAACAATGCCTTTTTACGATGATTAAGATATTATAAAAATATAAAATATGTGTTTCATTCAATAACACTTAGCTGCAGCTCCAGAGCTGCGATCCTGATGCACAGGAACGAATATTCAAAATGAAGTCTCCTGTTCCTGGCTGAAAGCCTAAAGCCATTGCCTGCTCAGCTTGAATGCGTTGTGTTTGTGTGTGTGTATTTTAGGCGACCCAACGCCGCGTGACCTTTCACCTCCCGGACGGCTCTCAGGAGAGCTGCAGTGACAGCGGGCTTGGAGAGCAGGAGCCCAACAGCGGTGCCAGCACCACCCAGCCTCTGCCCTTGGGCTTCCCTCAGGAAGAGTACTATGAACAGACCTCACCGAACAGCCGCACCGAGGGTGACGGCAACTCCGACCCCGAGTCCAGTAAGTACTGACCGCTGTCCTTTACCAGCACTTTTTCAGCAGCTGAGCAGGCAAAAGGAAGAGGAGGTCACTACTGCGAATGGCCTCCAAGGTTGATGAATTGTTAAGCACTTTTTTTAATCCTTCATCTATGAACACATTCAGAAGGTTGTCACATATATCTCTGGCCTGTACACTAGTTCAAATGTTTGAGTTTTTGAAAACATATCTTTGAGCGAGTCTCTTATGCTCACCAAGGCTGAATTTATTTGATCACAATTAACATAACAATTAAAAGTTTTTATTTGAACATATTTTAAAAATATTTTTTTTTCCTGTGATGGTGAAGCTGTATTTTCAACATCATTACTCCAGTCTTCAGTGTCTATTTAATACAGTGTTCATGATCCTTCAGAAATCATTCTGATATGATGATTTGATACCCAAGAAACATTTATACTTTTATCAAGTTTGACAACAATGGTCTGCTTAATATTTTTGTGGAAACCGTTCCTGTTTTTCATTTGATGAATAGAAAGTCAAAATGTCCAAGATATACAGTAGTCAACATTTAACGTGGATCAAAACCTTTCATCAAAGTTAGACTTGAATTTTGTCTTAGGAGGACAACCGTGATGAACTTTTTTGATCCACTTCAACTGTTGACTCCTGTATTTGAAAACATTTGTAACATTATAAATTTCTTTACTCTCATTTTTGATCAGTTTAATAATGCCTCCTTACTGACTTCAAACGTTTGAACTAGTGTATATGTATGAATGCATGTAAACATATAAAATATCCATATAATATAGCTCCATATATCTGACTGTTTTATCACTTCTCTTTTTTTTTCTTCTCAAAAATAACATAGCCGCTACCTGAACTCTCCATTTATGTTCTTATCTTGTGTATGAATCAGTACGAGTTTTGAGTTCCATACTTTAAATCAATGGACATCTATTCCAGTTCAAATCTGAAAATTAATTTATATCTCATCCAAGAAATCTCTATTTTTCCCCTGTGTATATTTGTTTCTGTCTTCTCTGAGATTTGGTTTTCCATCTGCACTGGTGCAAGAGTTTATACAGTTATACAGTTTATAGGGCACATTGCTGCTAAGTGAACATTATGCTGCCCTCTGCAGTAGTGCTTTGCGGAGCAAATAATGCATGTTTAGGGAGGGTGTTTATTTGCTCAAGTTGTTATTGTTTAATGAGGTGCAAAAGAGCTGGTTAGTATTTACTGCTGGGCTACTCTGTCTATATCGCATGGCCATTAGTATGACCGACTGCTCTTTGTGAATGTAAGCTTGGTAGATCTTCTTCATCATGCAGCATATAAAGTGGTGTTTGTGTTTGATTCTTGCCGTAACCCTGGGATGTAAAGGCCTTGTATCTGAGAAAAAACGTAGGACGGTCCAGTGTGGCTGGTGGATCCTTTGATTCCAGGGTTCATTTCAGCATCATCATCAGGAAACTGTGGGGAGACTGTGATCAACACAAATCTCTTCATCTCTTTCTGCCTTACACATCAATAAAATCAATGGATTTCCATAACTTTATTCATGTTTTTTGAGTCCCAAAAAAAAAAAAAACTCACCGGAGTGAAATAAATTGTCTTGCATACACCTGCAGGTATCCTCTCTGTCTGGTCCATAAATGAGACAATATCTCTGACTGAAGCACACGTCTTTGCATTTTGCACTGCAGCAGAGCTATGAAAGAATGAATGCATTTCTTCAGCTTTACCCCTGCCAAGCTATGTACATACACATGATGGCCAGTCTTTGCTCTTAGATTAGCTGTTGTTGAACCGGCCTGCTGTCAATAATAATGCAACATGTTCTCCCAAACCGAGCTGTATCCATGCATTTATATCCCTGTTTTTCATATTAATGTGTGCGTTATAATAATTAAACGTACACGCACGCACACACACACACGCACACACACACACACACACACACAAATAGTAGCTTGAGTAGCTTGACTACTCTTTAGCAACTGGCAAAAGGTAGCTAGCTAAATTAAATAACATAAGGTGTTGTTTACATAATTATTTAATGATCTGATTATAGTAATGTTTAAATGAGCGTTATTTATCTGAAACAATAAGGATATTAGAGTGACAGAATTAAAATAATTACATGTACATTTGCACTAAACAGTAAGCTAATAAAACTTAACAACTCTTTATTTATATAAGTGAATTAAAAACTTGGTGATAAACAGCAGTATTTACAAACTAAATATTTATTGCACTGCCAAAATTAAGATGTGAAATATCTTGTAGGAGATTCAAGAACAACATCTGAATCACTGAATTAATTTTGAGTCAGTTCGTTAAAATGAACTGCCCAGATGAACCAGATGAATTTGACTCCTCTAAATGATTTCAAGGGTTGGTTCACCCAAAAATTATAATTCTGTCACCCTCAGGTCACTTACAAAAAAAATCTGTATATATATATGTATAGGGTATACGATTAAATCCTTTTTTACATTAAATTTTTTTTTAGTTTTACTTACTCCCAAAAGTTGAGTTAACTTTCCAATTCAAATCAAATTGGACAGATACAGTACATTTAGTTTAGGTTAATACAATTTTGACTATGCATAATACTTTTTGATCATCCTTGAAAGACAATGAAGATTTCTCTTGAAAGCCAATTAACATTCATGCTTCAAAAAGTTTATAAAGAAATAATAAAATACATCCATATGAATCAAGCCGTTTAATCCAAGTCTTTTGAAAAGACACCATTGGTGATTTAATTAGGATTTAATTTAGGCATTTATTTGCATATAAACACTGGTCAACACAAATAAATAGAGCATATTAAATATTGTCAACAGGAGCTCAAACATACCTTGTTGATTTGTGAGAGCCAATGATGTTTGTTCTTGCGCATCAAGCAAGCAAGTTTGAGCTTCTCTGATCTTCTCCATGTGTTTTGATCAGAAATCTCTCAAGTTGCGTCAGAGCAGACAGCCTCATGGGAAGCGTTTTGACATTTAACGCAACTGCGCCTCTGGCCAAAAATACAAATAAATTAAAATTGTCATTTGTGTTTCGGCTTTGGAACTACACGAGGGTGAATAGTTAATGACATAGTTTTCATTTTTGGGTATTAAAAGTTCTATTATATTCGTGTAAAACATTTGTCAAGCTGTGCAAAATATTATGACATCAAAATAGCATTTTGTCACACCACATCGCTACTTTTTGAAAAATATTATTTTTAGTTAGTTACTCCCTAACTTGGTAGTATGCAAAAGAACTTGGTATTCCTAAGTAATACATTTCTGATGCTCAAACATGTCATAGTATAAGATGTAATATGTAGTCTTGTATACAACAGTCCACAAATGAATAATTTCATAATGACCTTGTTTTTGTTATTAATTTATTTAATACACTGAGAGATAACAACAGGCTGGATAATGGGCTGCTTCTGTGCATCATCATGTAGAAAGGAACAAACTATAACACTAGCAGTGGTTTGCATATGCTAAGTGATTGCTGTGTGGCTCATTAATATTCTGCAATGGATGCATCTCCGGCTTCATAAAATCAGCCTTGTAAATGGGAGCACGACGTTCGTGTCATTTGGGAACTGGGTTAATTGGCAAAGTGGACATTCATTTTTTCTTTTTTTGTAATGTATTTCTTTTTTTCCCTCTATTTGGAGACTAAATTGCTGTCAGGTAATTAATTTACAACAGTCGGCAAATGATAGCAAGAAATACGAGAGGGAGTTTCTTTTCACTTCAACTTCATCCGCTCAAGCAAACCATTCTTTGCACAAAAAAAAAATCTATCATTAATTCTATTGTCAAAGCATGAACTGAAAAACCTGAAAGCTTCCAAACAGACGGCCTCATCATGAATCATGAACCGAAAAATACATTATGCCCTTTTATCCCAAGATTATTTGCTGTTGATAAAAAATCATGTCATTTATATATAATCAGCAGAAGAGTATGGTACGGAGGGTCGAGGTGGCGTAAAGCAGAAGAGAAAGGGCTGACGCCGTCCCCTCGAGCATGGCGGGACCCCCAGCGCGCGCTCGATGAGGAAAGAAGCCAACAGTCTCATTCGGTCCCCATATCCTAGCCCAAAAGTTCACTGATAAAAGCTGATGCCGTGGTTGAGAGTTCAAAAAGAGAGATAGATCCCCTCTCTGTTGACAGACTCTGAGACTGTGAGAGGAGTGCATCGGAGGCGTAGGGAGCCCAAGACGGATTAGATATGGTTTTATCAATGAGCAGCAGGCAGCTGTAGCTGTGGCAATCGCTTATCTTGTCGTCTCAATTTGAAAAGAGTGAGAACAAGAGAGAGAGAGAGAGCAAGACGAAGGGGGATTGAGAGAAAGAACAGAGAGTACCGGTGGCAGACCCAGGGAAAAAGGTGACGTGAAGCAGGTTTACGTGCGAAAAGGTGGCGTGACAAGGTCTCGCGTGTCATCTCGGCTTGAGTAATAGCAGGTGGAAAAGGAGAGGATACGGCCGCCTTATGACAATGTATTTCTCCGCTCCTTTTTTAAAACAGCATCTTTATTAGACCGGCCGCTTTCGAAATAAAGTTCATGTGACATTTATGTTACTGTTATTTATGAGGCAGAAGGCAATTCGTTTTATGTCTCCTTTTTGCTTTGCCTCCTCAGGCTCTCTTTATCAGACGGTCACCAGTGTAGTTTGCTCATTTTCGCCACACTCTGCTCTGAGCGGCTCAAATTTGCCACGGCCTCTGGCCGATTGGCTAAAAACTGGTTTCTGCTGTTCGCCGAATTAGCATGGATGTTGTTGTCTCTCTGCCACCACCCTTTGCTTCCCTCCTCCCGAACAGCTGGCAGAGGGAAAAGGGAACTTCTCATACAATTAACATTTTTAAATCTTCACTGTCCCTTCAGGCGGCCAAACCTTTGTACTTAACATCAAACAGTTTAATGCATTAATGTGTATGTTTGTGATCAGCGCCGCTGTCGAATCCAGGTGGCTACGTCTTTGTCAAGCAAACAAACTCAGGAAATTTGATCTTAAATGATTTTTTTCTGGTCGTTTTTTTTGTTTGGAAAAACGATGGGTAATACGATTATATTATATCTTGCCTTGGTGAGTCTTTGAAAGAGATGAATACAAAGTTAATTTGCCGTAATAGTGTGCTTCATAATTGCATGAGTCACATTGTTTCCTTCCAAATAAGTCAGATTAATTACATAAGGGTTATTTATAGATCTATACTTATGCAGCGTTGCGGTGTGTGTTGATTTACATCTTTAATAACCCTCACTGACGTTTTACTTGTGGAAAACTGGTAGCAATTGCATTATGTGTTGTATGGCCACCAAATGACTAATGGAAAAGAGCAGCCGATGAAGATGCTAGAGAACTAGCTGTCATCAATATTTTCTTTTGTTTACGTTGTGCTAGCTTGTATGCCCATTGTAGAAAAATGCTATTTATGGTTAGCTATTACTAATTTATTCTGAAAGTGAAAAATGTCCAATGGTGGTTGGGATACTAAGATCGCAAGTTTCTAATGCTCGCTAAGGCTGCATTTGATCGAAAATACAGTAAAAAACATAATATTGTAAAATATTATGATATTAACATGTTTAAAAAAACTGTTTTCTATTTTTATATATTTTTAAATAGAATTTATTCCTGGGATATCAAAGCTGAATTGTCAACATCATCATTCCAGTCTTCAGTGTCACATGATCTTTCAGAAATCATTATAATATGCAAATTTTCTGCTCAAGAAACATTTCTCAGTATTAGTATTATCAATGTTGAAAACATTTAGAATATTTTTTGTAGAAATCATGCTAAAAAAAACTTCAATGAGCAGCCTTCATTTGAAATAGTACAGATATTTATGTTTCAAATTACTTCTCTAACTTTTGATCTATTTAATGAATTGTGCTAAATAAAAAGTATTTTCACGATTATGCTTATTATTATTATTTAAAATCTAGTGTAAAAAAATATATACAGTATACTATTTACAAAAGTTTTTCTTTTCACATTTTTGTCTAAAACTTTGAATTTGAAGGACAAAATAAATACTGATTAGATCCCGTAATGCCACATTCATAGATTTGCTCCTGAATTAAACATGAATCTCAACTCATATTTGCAGATGAATAAAGACAGATAACTTATCAAGTGCCTTCATGAAGTTCTTTTTGCTTTCGAATGTAAAGATTGTCTCATGCGTCTATATTGCAGTCTAACAGATTTAGTCTCGGGGAGTCTCCATTTCCCCAGCTAAAAGCATGTTGCCGTCGTGTCATTAGTAAAGAGATTTCCTGATGTGAAGCATATGGCCTCATGTGACCAGCTTATGTTTTGCCTTCCTAATATATAATCTGGTATAAAAAATAAATAAATTCAAATAAACCAATCCATTTTATTCATTCTAAATATAATAAGATTACAGTTTTAACAACATCCATACACTTTTAGTAAGAGCTTTAATGTATACTTTCCCTAAGTGCATTCATGGGTAATTTTTGTTATTGTTTTCCACTGCAGTGTTTAGAACAGAAACATGCATGGACTTGGTTTAGCCTAAGATATTAAATGCTCTCTCACTCTTTCACTTAAGCAGAGCATAGCTGTTATTGCTGTTAGTGGTGTAAACAGATGCTGGGTTGGCCTTTTCGGATAATCTCAAGCGGAACATGTAAAACAATGTTCTAAACGCTGCATAAGTGATGGAATCTGCGTAAAATGCATGTTCATTCAATCAAATAATTGTGATGAATATATAGCTTTACATTATGGTTTCCGTTTCCCAATTATAATCATCCTCCTTTTTTTACTCCAAATTGTGACTTCTTATAGGCACAGAGCTGTCTCATGTCCAGAAATTATTGATAATTACCAACAGGGAAAAAGGCTACAAATCTGAAACTGTTTTAATTGCTGAATTTTACATCAAGGTTTAGTATAAAGAGTGACGCTGTGGATGAAAACGTGCTTCAGATGAAACCATGTGTCAGTAACTGAGTCTCTGGTTGATTTTGAGACAGGCTGAAAAGCAAGCAGTTTTAGCTGTTGTTCCTTTTCATTGTAATAGCAATACTCTGAATTAAGCATAATATCACACTTCAAGTTGTAATATGACAACTGCATCAAAGCAGTGCCTGTATTTCAACCATCATAGCATGTCATCTCATCCTCGGCCCAGCATGCATGAATGCTTGAGTTTAAAAGGAATAAAAACAGACGAGAAATGAAACGACTGAGATGAAAATGCTTCTTCTTTCTTTTGTCTTTTTTTATTTTTTTTTGCTTGCATGCCTTCCACGGGACACCAGTAATCACATTGGGACTGTCATTTGAACCAAACTATATTTGCAAAGTTGGCTTCTCTCGAACCAAACAAATAACTGATTTTGTGCTGCAGGGTTTTGAAACCTATTTCCAGCTGCTGCATTAAGCCAGAGTTAAATTAAACTAGCGCCAATATGAATCTACACATTTTACTTGTGCCAGTTTTGACCTTTTTTCTCCCGTCTTTGCCTGTTTCATGTCTGGGTCTGGTCAGGTGGGATTTGATTGGTTTCATCTGTTTATCCATCATAGCCAACAGGGATTTGGGAAAGAGTTCACTCTTTGAGCTGATATTGAGGGGAACCTGTGTTTAGTCTACTTCAAATGCCATTGATAGTTGTCTTGAGGAGACAATGTATTGATCTGGAAAGTCAAGTCAAAGCTCTAAAATCTCCTTTGTTTCCCTGGAAGAGTTAGAAATGTGTCATGCAAGAAAGCTCCAAAACAGTGTATTAAGCAGCTGTGTTGTGCTGCTGGGGAAAATGCCAAAAATGAAACAAGTACATACATACAATAAATACACTTTTACAGCATTTTATTATTCATTTATTTATAATTTGTTCATTGTTAATGCATTTTTGATCATAAAATGTTAATTTAAAGTGTTAAACTTCAAATATACATACATACATACACACACACACACACACACACACACACACATATATATATATATATATATATATTCATGATTTGTTATCACAACGTTTTTACCCTTTTGTCAAATCAACTTAATTATATATACACAATTCGATAATTAATGTGGTCCAGATCATATTTTGAGTTTCTGTTGATTAAACCAATCTCCATTATATTATCTAAAAAAAATTATTTCAATTAACTCAAAATTTTAAGGCAACCAGGTAACTTAGCTAAACCAACAATATATATGTTTTGTTTATTCGGTCTGTCTTCAAAATATTCTGCTAGTTTGAGTACACAGAGCAAATTTCCATAACCGTTTATTGGTTTGAAATCGTCAGATTAACTTTTTTAATTAAAATGTATAAAGGGGATTACAAAAACTGTTTAATGAGAAGCAGATACCTTTTGCAGATAAAATATCCTGCCAAAATATTCTTAGTCCAACAGTCAAGAATATGTCCTTCTGGACATTATTCAGAGGTTCATATGAAGCACTTTCTGTATAAACACAAACTCTCTGACTGGGATTTCAAAGGCTCTGACAATTAAAACAGCTATCTGGTGCTTGTTAACATGTTCAGTAAGTCTCATGTCTGATTTGGAGGATGGATCAATAGCTGTCACATTTGATTGCATCTCAGGATAAACTATTCGGAACTCAGTGGGGGAACTTCAAACACTGAGCTCAAAAGCACTTGCTAACAACTGGCTATCAAGTCGATGTGTCTCATTTTTCTGACAAGTAGTGTGATTCTGAAAATCGAAATCACCTGCTCTTGAAAAAAATGAAGACTGAAAGAAATACAGATTTACAAACGAACAGATAATTAAATATGCATGCACCCTCTGCAATAGGAGTAATCCGCAGGCTTTCAGAATCGACAGGTTTGATAGTGGAGAATATTCTGAAGGTTGGACCTGACTTTTCAAAGTAAACTTCAACAACTAATAGGATACTTTTATATATAACATCTCACATAGCTGGACAAATTTGTTTAAAACATTTCTTGGCACATAGCAACAGACTTCTGTGGGGTTTTTCATAGAACTCATAGAATATATGGATTTATCATTTGTCAAATAATCATAAATGATAGCATGAGAGAATGATGGCGTACACTGACTTTTTTTAGTATTTCAATTATTTTTTTGCTTAAATATATGTATATTTCAAATGTATAGTTATTTTTTTAAATATGGACAATGCTTAAAAATACTACTACTAATTATTATTATATAAAGGTTGGTTGATTGGTTGGTTGATTGATTGGTTGGGTTTTTTTCATACAATTTCAAATGTAAAAAAAAGCACATGTGGACCCATCAATAAACAAAAATCATAATAAAATACTAATAGTAATTAACAAAAGATTTATGGCACTGTTATAGGCAATATTCGACTGTTAGACCTAATGTTTGTTCTTATAACATATTAAAGAATTTAATAGACCAATCATGACTGGAACACGGACTGCAAAGGCACTTCTGTCCATGACACTTTGAGGCTTCATCATCTAAATGTCATTTTGATTAGGTTTCTCTCAAATGGCATGATTTCAGTGGCCACTTTCACGTATGGTTGCCAGAGAAATATGTAGAGCAGCTCATTATCAAAGCATTAAAATGCCAGGATATATGTCTTGGATACACATCAATTTTTCATGGTC
Source organism: Semotilus atromaculatus (assembly GCA_031834385.1). Classification (NCBI taxonomy): domain Eukaryota; kingdom Metazoa; phylum Chordata; class Actinopteri; order Cypriniformes; family Leuciscidae; genus Semotilus; species Semotilus atromaculatus. The sequence goes on from JAULUF010000052.1 coordinate 18,588,486, forward strand.
TTGATTCACTTTGTGAACAGAACCAGAACTGCAGACTCCAGTTCCATCAATCAAACGCATTTTGTTAGAAGTCTATCATCCTTCAGAAACACTCACCTCCTTGACGTGTACAGAATCCATCCTGCTCAATTCGACATTCAAGGGATAGTAACGAACAGCCAAACCTGCTTCCCCATTCAGATGCAGCAGTAAAACACAGAAAGCCACTGAAAAATTTGATGTTTCATTAAATGCCATTTCTTATAGATAGTACAAACAGTACATCCTAAAAACCTTTGGATTGGTTCTTAAAAAAACTTTAAGAGTGCCAGAATGCACTGTGGGACAACGACAAGCTGATGGAGGGAGTGTGATCCTCTGTAAAATGTTCTGCTGGGACACCCAGGGTCTGGCCATTCATGTGGACATAAATTTGACATGTGCCACCTCCGTAAACATTGTTGCATATCAGGTACAACCCTTCATGACAATGGTGCTCCCTGGTAGAAGTTGCACACATTGTTCAAGAATTGTTTGAGGAACATGATGAAGAGTTCAAGGTGTTGCCCTGTCCTCCAAATTCCCCAGATCTCATTTCAATTGAGCATCTGTGGGATGAGCTGGACCAACAAGTTTGATCAATGACAGCTCCACCTCACATCCTACAGAAAGATCTGCTTGCTAACAGCTTGGTGCCTGATACCACAGGACGGCTTCAGGGGTCTTGTAGAGTCCATGCCTCGGCGGGTCATCGCTGTTTTGACAGCATTTGACAGGACCAACAGCATATTAGGCTGGAGTTATGTTGCACTCTTAAATTATGAAAAAGCGTGTCATAGTTTTCTTATTCAGCTTAACCTTAATTTTTATTCACTTAATTTATTTGTTTCCGCAATGCTAATAAAACATGAATTTGAGGACATTTGCTTCAAGAGTCCAAATTAATGTATGTATGATATTTTAACTCAAATTATGTGTGATTACTTGCAAGCATCTAATGTTAGGACAATTGTGTCTACACAGAGAAGTGGGTCTCTAAAATATGTCACAGCGAATTGATTAAAATGCATGTCCTCACCTCTTTCTCATTTTTCTTATGCAGACAGTGCCAAGGATAAAGATGGGCCTCAAATTGGCTTATTGACCAAAAATAACCGAGCGTCAATATGTTCTTTTAGAGCTAAACAGACTCAGCATCTTAGAGGTTGCATTTTTGGTGACACTAACTCTATTGATTTTTTTTTATCTTTTATGCGTTAATAACCATAGCTTTGACACACGTTGAAGCCATTTTAGATTTTGTTATTAGTAAAAATTGTGTATTCCTTATTCATGAAATCAAATGTGCAAATTATTCTGTAAACTAGGGCATTTCGATCGACCTAACAGTATAAGGCATCTGGTCCATTTAGGATGGTTGAATTGAAATATTGTGATATTGTTATATCAAAGCAAAACATAGCTTGCTCTATTTCCAATGTATAAACGAAAGGAGCGAGACGCAGCAAATATGAGGCCGATCGAATGTGAATAAGTAATGTTTTTTTTTTAGCTCCTAGTCCTTTATCTTCACACAGGTCAGTGGGATCTAATCTAGGCGCGTGTGCGTGTGCATGCAGGAACCGGATTACTTGGTGGCACCCTGTGGTCCAGTGATCAATGTTAGCACTGATTCTTTGATAAATTGGTATTCTCAAACAAATGGATGACTTCAGAAAGAGCTTAGGGCCAGTAACACAGACAGATGGAGTGTGGGAACAAGGGAGCTTTGCTGAGTGGAGGGAAAAGGATTTCATTTGGGACACACAGAGGATGGATTAGACTTGCCCTGGCAGGAAATGTTTGGGCTAACAAAATATGACAGGAGATTTTGAGGGCTTGACACTGAACATGTAGGCCTGGCAGAGGCGTAGCCTGTGCACAGAAGAACTGGTGCATTCATCACATTTGCCATGGTCAAGTTTGCAGGCAATGCTGCTGCTACCAAACATCTGTGGGACCTCCAGGCAGTGGAGGACCAGGAGGGTCAAGCAGTTGCCTGCCACTTTGCCTGCGTCGAGGCAAGCCACCAAAGTGCACCACTAGCCGCAGAAGCGACCAGCTACGAGTGTCCCTATGCCCTGATTCTTCTGCACACCTGCTTGGTTGCATTGATTTGCTCTCATTCCAGGCGGTCGTAACTCCCAGGGGTTTCAGCTGTTCAACATCTGTCACACCATGTAAAATGTCCCATGCTGAACCAGATACTGTACATCTTTATTTACCACGTTCCTGCTTTCTAGTCAAAGGGGGGTAGACTGTATTAGTGTTCGCTGATTAAGTCTCATCATTAACTGTGCTACTATGGGTTCAAACAGTATGATTTAATGAAGATCTACAGTATGGAATTATGCAATTACGTTTTTACAAAAGCAGTTGTTGCAACTCACTGGCATTACCACTGAGAATAAATTTAGACCTTAAAAAAAATAATAATAATAATTATAATAATAATAAAAAAATAATGATAAAAAAAATAATTGCAGGGTGGTTGTGGCCTAATGGTTAGAGAGTCGGACTTGTAACCCAATGTCCTTGATTGTGAAGTTGGCTTAGTCGGCCACAGTGGGAGGCAGATGTTGTCTTGCGGCATGGCCGTTCGCCTCTGCCACTTTGATGCCTGATGTCACTGTGTATGCGGGTGCACTGCTCTTCTGGGCTAACTCTCTCACTCTCCACCGTCTCTCTCTCTCTCTCATGCCCATGGTCAAAGATGCAAGTGTCACACCAGGGGATATGCCCATTTTAGAGCCAGTGAGCTATAATAATTGATGATCAGACCTGCTGTCAGTGTAAAAATGCAACTCCAAACGAGGCAAGGCATGCTAAGGCACACACACGCGGGAAAGCAAAACACAGCATTAGGCTCTTGCAAACCACAGAGTAAATGTATTGCGTGAGGGCCCAGACTGAGGACAACGGAGGACTATTGCACCAGTTGATGAGGGTTTTGTCCTTGAAATTTTAGATTTGCATTCTAATGACGAGAGATGCTCGACTGATAATAGACGTCTTGATGCGCTTCAGCTCGTAGATCTCTTTTACACCTCCACACTCTACAGTTTCAGTTAATTATGCATGTCTTTGTAGAGACACCGTGTCTCCAATGGCAACCCGCAGGTAGAACCCATATACCAGGTCCCGTGTTTATCCAATGAATGCCTCGGCCCTTATTTTCAGAGAAATGTGCCCGCTCTGTATTGCTGTCTCATTTTTTAACTCGCCTGTGAAGAGGGTTTCATAAGTTAATAATGAGAGAACCTGAAGGAGCAAAAACACAAGCCGGCTGAGATTCATATCGGTAATGTAACGTCTTCCGTGGCACAGACGCCACCAAGCCAGGCTGATTTTTCAGAAAGACGCATAACGCTGCATTATGGTTCTGCTTAGCGTTAAATCAAAGCGCACGTTTTTCAAACTGGCCTGTCCTGTGACTAATCGTCCTATTAAGATTGCTAGTAGGCATTTCATTATGCCAAAGGTATTTTGAATTTATAATTCTCAGCAAACACGGTGTACAAGGTGTATTTAATTAGGCATTTTACACTCCATTTCTTAGCAAGACCGGTAAACACTCTTGAGCTTGGGAACTGGTTTGCATATTTAGATCCCGGTGTGATGATGCACACCTGTTCTTCCCCTGTCTGAGAAATACTGGGTAGCAGAGCATCTGATTATAACTGCCTGTGCCGAACAGTGGGAGACGCTTTTAATCATTCTCAGGAGTTTTGTGCCTGTCTCTTTGCCGGGCTGTCTGGGTATGCACGGACACGAAACGCCTTTTCTTCTTTGTGATGAGCAGCTTTTTGATTTTTAGAATGATTATTCCCATTATTCCTCAACTTAACTGCCCATAGCCGCATGCTCCCCGAGTCACTTCCATCTGTTTTACCTTTCGGAGCATCTGTCATGGCTTGCAGGGACATCCACCTCTCGAGTCGGAGCGACATGAGGACATCTGTCCCAACAGACAGCCAATCAGGATGCAGAGACCATTCTGTTAACGCTCCACTGGGCCCCGCGCCACACTCACAAGCATTCGACACGCTATATCCAAGCAAATTGCATTCCTCAGTGAAGTTAGTGTTTCTAATTCTTCACTCACAGCCAGTTGTGCCGGCAGATAATTTGATAAGGCCTGTCATAATGGTGTTGCTGAATCCTGATAAATGTGTCTAATGTGGGTTTGAGTACGGGCTGGAGAAAAAAAAAAAAAATAACCAGGATTTCCTGATGAGGAGTGCGAGCCAGGAAGACAAATGGAGAATTCTGGTGTTCCTCGCTTTCAAGTAACAAGAATGAGTATTTGTCCTGTGGCGCATTTCAAGCTGCACTGTATGTTTTAATGCGGTCATGTGGTTTATTATAAAAATCAGTCACACAAATAGCTACACCAATTCACTCTCCTTATTCTCCTACACAGTGTCACTACATCACCTCCCCCTCTTCTGTGCATGTACAATACAGTGGGAATTCATTAGACTGGCATAACAGGGATGTATTCCTATTCGGATATACAGTACATCTTCTTTTCTTTCTTTTTTTTTTTCTTTTTTAAATCCACATGACCAGGTTTATTCTCAGTTCAGCCAAAAATGAGAATGCTGTCATCAATTACTCAACCTCATTCTTTTCCATGCATTGACAGTGAATGGAGACTGGAGCTTTCAAGCTTTAAAAAGAATGCAAACGTATCATAAAAATAAGTGTCCATTTGACTCATGTACTTTAAGTCTTATTAAGTCATATAATAGCTGTTGTTCAATAAGGATCTTCCTCTCCAGCTGTTAAACATTAACAGACTCAAACGAATGATTCATTCACAAATCATATGCTATTCTCTCATAAACGTAAGGTTGTTGAAAAACAAATTAAATTGCGGACTGTTTTCCTTGCAAAAATTAACAAAGCACAATGTTGTTAGTACAGCTTTGCATTTATTTTACTATAAATTAAAATGCGAAAACATATTGAATTTTTTCCACTTAAATAACTAGTTTTTTATTGAAGAACCACTGCTTTATTGCCATTTGGAGCCTGAAACACTCAGTCTCCATTCACTTTCACTTTATTCAAAAAATCATCTTGTGCATTCCATGGTAAGAAAGGAGGTTGAGACAACATGAGTAAAGTATGTCTAAATTTTCATTTTTGGATGACCCATTCTTTTAAGTTTGTGTCCAAAGTCTTTTCTTTCTGAGGATGATTTCTCAGAATGGAGCTGTTTGGGAAACTGACCAAGCACTGACCTATGGATGCACAAAGCCACGGGTCCTCCATTCTCCCCCATCTACTTATAGTTTAATCTGTGTCAGATTTTCCCCTTCTGTTAAAATATGCTGTCTGTGGCTGCCAGTCTCTGTGAGAGTCTCTGCTTAATCCTCATGAATACATGACTTTGTGCGCATGAATAAATAAAAAGCTGCTTGGCGGGTAATTGAGGTGCCGTGCCACTAACAAATGAGGACACAATTTGTAAATGAGATATTCCCCCATCTAGCTCGACGATGATTTATATCAAATTAAACCATTTACTAAAATCATGCAAGAGGGCTTGGAAACCGTTTCCTTCTAGCAGTTTTATCCTTTTTTTCCCCCCTGCTTCTACAGAAGCAGCAATTGCGAAACGTCCTTCAATTGCTTTGTATTGTTCTCAGTTGGTTAACTGTAGATATATAGAAATTAGATTTTTTTCATGCATTTTCCCATTTTCTATATTTGCTGTATGCTTTCATCTCGTATCTATACGACAGACGGACCTCTAGCTGTGCTGCATCCCATATGGCCTTGCAGAAGCAGTGTTTCTAGTCTAATTTCACACACAATATTAAAGCTATGATTGCTATGATTTCTTCAACGGATTACATCAGTAAAGTCATGGTTGGGAAAATCATACAGTACTTGAATTGGCAATCAGACAAATAGAGGCAAATTGACTCAATTGTGGCACAGATTTGGTTTGCCCAATTGTCGTGTAATGTGATTTGTGTCATTACTTTTGCGCAGAGGTTTTCAAACTGGGGTCAGGGGATACTTGGGGGCCCATCGAAAAGTTCTAAGTGTTTAAATTCACAGTTTTACATTTATTACTGATTCATTCTGCTTTCTGAAGACCGGTTTAGAGATTAAATGTTGTTGTTGTTTTTTTTCTATTGGCATCCGGAATTGTTTGTTTTTCATCAGGTTTTAACTTAATACCAGATCAATATACTGTATGTCAGATATTTGAATCACTTATTTTGGCTTAAGTACAATGGCAATATAAAAACGAATTATTAACATTTTGGAAGCAAATTGTCTTTATAATATCACACTCATTATATATAGAAAGAAATGGGTCTGCATATATGAAAATATATCATTTCTTTTATTTTACAGAAATTTTACTCAGTTAGGGTGATTTCATTTAAGTAAATTAAAGGCGTTTGTAATGGTACAAAATATTTGTATTTCAAATGAATGCTGTTCTTTTGAACTTTCTATTCATCAAAGCATACTGACAAAAATAGATACAAAAAAATGTTAAACAGCACAACTTTTTTATATTGATAATAATAAGACATTTTTCTTGAGCAGAAAATCAGCATATTAGAATCATTTCTAAAGGATGATATTACACTGAAGACTGGAGTACTGATGCTGATAATTCAGATTTTATATCAAAGGGATAAATTATTTTTTTTAAATGTATAATAATATTTAATAATATTTAAAAAATATATATATTTTGGATAAAAACAAATGAAGCCTTGGTAATCTTAAGAGACTTCTTTCAAAAACGTTAAAATATATATACCGACCACCAAATTTTTGTGTGGTTGGTCCCTTTATTTTTCAGGAAAATAATCCTTTGCTAGACGACCATATTTGCGCCATTGGCATTAAAATGTTTGAAATGTGGGCACACATAATTCATTCACAGTGAATTTCCCTGTGGCGTTGTTGCTTGCATCAGAAACTTCCCATATCAAGCCAGTCTAGAAAGTATCGCACTGGTCTGGATAAATCTCCTATATTTAATTCACTCCGAGCGTTTCTGAACACCATTGATTCATAGGATGTTCATTAGGCTTGATAAAGCCCTACAATTTGCCTTAGCCTTTGTTGTGTTGTATTGTTACTAAAAAAGTAGTGTAATGAGAAAGCAGTTGATGAGCCAGACATCCTCTCTTTTGCCTGTGGGAGACCTCAAGGCACCAAAGGAAGTGCTAACTCAAGATAAACCTAACACTGCAATGTAAGGTAGATAACAAGGTTAACCTAGAGCAAAATGGCTTATCTTTGAGAAAACACACCTGTAGTAAGGGGTGAAATGTTTGAGGCACTGCTACAAGTACAGTACATTTAGGGTTGAGAGTAGCAGTGGCAATATGCCCATGGCCAGAATGGAATAAATAAATGATTTCAAGTCGAGGGAGAAGCTTGCTGCGTCTCTGATGTGGTTCTTCTGTTTGAAACAGTGACATCTTGTCAGCGAGGTGAGAGACTCGCTGTTCGCTGGACACCTCAGGTATCCGTGCAGAATACACAACAGAGTCGTTTTGGCAATGGGGTTTGTCTCGGGAAATGTTTTCCATTAGAGCCACAAATGTTCCTTCGCCGTGGTGTCATTAAACAAAGTGGGAATTTTGTGTAAAAGTGCTTTGGATATCACAGGATACTCCTTACGCACAGCTTTGTTCCTGGTGGCGCCAAAGTCTACACACAGAGAGAATCCGTGATTACTCCTCACGCTCCAGGGCTGGAGAAGAATAGCGTGGCGGGGGAGACAATATGAACCTTGTCGGCTGTTATGTGTTTAGATGACTGCCATCACCCGAGGATGAAATAATCAAAGCTAAATATAAAAGGATATCACCTCGTCCCTGTCAGCCGCCGCTCTGCTACACATTTTGCAGTGTTCGATATCCCACAAAAGCAACTCTTGAAGAAAGCGGCATTGATTTCATAGGTCCTGTTCCATCCTCGTGCCCTTGTGCCTAGTGCTTGACCCACTTATTTTCTCATCTTTCCTGGCTGCCTCATGAGGGTTATGCTTGCCTACTGCTTTTCCCATTACAAAGTGGACGCCTGCCAAGTATCCCGTACAGCCTCTCTCCGAATGAGTTAGGTGATACCAGCTCAGTTAGTCAACATCATAAATCACCAGACAAATTGACATATGTGCCACAAGAGAGCCGATACTTAAAGGAGGCTGAAGACCACACACAGCTACAGAACCTCACGATCATCACGGCGGCGAATAAATATTGACAAAGCATTAAGTTAAGATATAGCATCAAGCGTGGCATTTAGCCCATCTCAAGTGGATTGCCCTCAAATACATTAAGTGTGCGATTGCCGCCTTTTCTAATAGTTCTGGGTATTCTAGGCTTCTTGCTGCAGAGATGCAATGCTTCCAACTCTGTCCTAATTTCATGTAAGGACGTGATTTACGCTTCAAAATTATTTATGCACCGCTGTGGGTTAGAATCCCTTGCTTTCTTTTTCCAATAAAAATAAAACACAAAAGATGACTCTTAATCGTCTAGAAATAGCCCATTAGAGCGATTACCTGTATACCAATAAATGCAGTTCTCTGGGCTCGAACTACCCAAAGCTCATTTTCCATCATGTGGAGATAATTCAGAATAGCATCGCAATAACGCACCCAAATATACTGTTCATTTATAGGCTTGTTACACGTTATTGCTTACAGTGCTGTGCAGTGAGGACACTAAGTCACATGACAGTGGATTACAGTATTTTTTTTTTCTTTAAAAAACAATCGCGTGGTTTATTAAATAGTTTAGTAAAACATATATCCCCCATTCATTTGATTTGGTTATCTCTTGAAGAGTTTAAGATATAATGCTAAGTCCCTCTGAAGGCTGCAGATGAATTTGCAAAAGGACCAATGGTTGGCTTGGGGCAGAAAAGATTTCTTTATATATTCCTTGATTATCTCTTCTAAGCTGTGTCCTTTCAGGCCATTCAAGACGATGGGATTGACTGGCACAGAGGACACATGGGTTTTCATATCTCTTTTCATTCTAAGCTCTTAAATGCAGCTTAGAATTGTAAATGCAAACATCTCAGCAAGTTACGTACGTGATTAAACTGTCTTGCATTGGTATGCAAATAGTAGGGATGTCAGTCAATTAAAAAAAAATTAATCAAATCCATTCATTTATTATAATACGTGGTTTAATTAATCATATTAATCACAGTTAATTGCATGTATTAGTATTTGCCGAGGAAAACCCCCTAAATGAAGATTTTTAATTTATTCATTGTTATGGCTGATGAATCAGTCATTGAATAGATATTACAAGAAGGGCTTTATTTATATAATTATAAACTTCAGAATTATGTGGTCAGTAAGATTTGTACTATTGTTTTATTTGAATTCAGCAAGGATGCATGCAATTGACCTTAAAAAACATATAATGTTACAAAAACTTTTGCTCTTTTAAACTTTATATTCCAAGAATACTTTATTTTTTTATGGTTCCCACGAAAAAAATATTAAGCAGCAGAGCTGTTTTCAACATTGATCATATTATTATATATTATATTAGTATATAATATTATTAATAAATGTTTATTGAGCAGCAAATCAGAATGATTTCTGAAGGATCATGTGACACTGAAGACTGGAGTGATGATGCAGAAAATGCAGCTTTACCATCATAGAAATGAATGGTATTTTTGAATATTTTCAAACAGAAAAGAGTATTAAATCTTAATACTATTATTAATGCTGTATTTTTTTATTGAATAAATGCAGTGAGCACAAGAGACTTCTTTCAAAATAATTTTTTTTTTAAACATACTGACCCAGTAAATACCAAAGAAACGTAAAAAAATTAATTTCTTTAAATATTTCACAAAAGAATTACAGAGCAATTATCTGTCACCTGTCTAGAAAATTAAGACAAAGTATAATTACATGTCTCCATAAGCAACAACACCAATAATTCATTGAAACCAGTAGGCTACTTACAGAGAGAGTAACTGATTCGTTCTGTGTCGCTTCCATGGATAAGTCAATGCAGGGGTGTAATAGGGCAATTGTTGTCTGAATGTATGCCTCCCTTGAGTATCGCACAGAAAAACACTCTTTTTTGCCTTTGCAAAGTCATCATGATGCTTTTCATCCACACAATATCAAAACATGTTTAACGGCTCGTGTTCTAAAGAGGCCGCTTGCAAAGAAGTGATATACATATATGAATATAATAATCAACTTTAAGAAACATTCTCAAACTCTGCTCAAAGTGTGTGTAGCAATCTTAAAAGTGATGATTCTTTGTATGCTGCTTGTGAAATCCTTTCTCTATGATCTATTCATTGCAATGGGATTTGCATTTGGATTTGAGCAGGATTTCAGTAAAGAGTATGATCGCTCGCTTTGCTGGTTAAATGTTTAAAGAAGACATGCAATTTGAGTTGGTGCTGAGCTCATCAATATGAAATTGGTGCAGAGCTGAGAGGGAAAAAAATAGAATGAGACAGCCTGACACACCTCCCTTCCAAATCCAGACTCAATCCATTTTCCGAATCCTCCACCTGTCAAGATTAGAAATTGTGTGGAGACAAAACTTCTTACATGGATTTTGGCTTGCCTTTGAACATGACGTCTAGAGACAGGGGGAAAATAAGAGTTCATCCGTCCTATGATGTGATCATGATTCCTATTTTGATTCCACTCGACATATGGACATGGAAAAGGTCACCGAAAGTGGCAGCCAAGCATGAGTTCTTTTTCGGAATAGAGATTAATCAATGTGGGCCTGTTGTGATTCTGAAGGGGTTAAAATGAATAGTTTTTGTATAATTTTGCAAATGACTTTATATTCTATTTATATGCGTTAGAAATGCGATCTTTTTGCATAGATTTGAAGGTAGCTGTTCAAAGAAATCTATTTCGATCTCTGTCGCGTCTAGTAAAATTAGCATTCTAAGATGTGGGTCTCAGCTATATTAGTATGGATGCATTGCATCTGCACTTATAAAAGACAATTTGCTCTGAATTGAAACTTGATATCACTACAGTCCTAGAAAAAAAAAAACAGATGAAAATGCAGTCAGCATTCATTTTTATCATATAAGGAAGCATATTTTCCTATTCCCTATGGAGTTCTGCATATACCATAGTTAGGCTACACTGTTACAATATGCATGTTTATATATTGATGGAATATATATTACCACAGAAATGATACAAATGCCTCGCTTGAAGAAATAGATGGCTATGACACATTGATCCATTTCATTTTTGTTGCTTTTCATGCATTTTCCCAGGGAAAACACACACTTAACTTTGGTGGTTAAGATTTGTAGATGCCGCTCCTCGTAAGAAATTTCAGTCACAGCAAATTATGGCGCACAATCGTCCCGAGGGTTGAACCTCATGCATAATTCTCGTCAAATGCTAATGACCACCTGATAGTTAAAAGAGGATATAAAAGAAATGGCACAGTGAAAAAGCCATACACTATACTGTCGTTGTATATCAGCATTATGTGTCATTGTAGTTTTGATGCCATCAATCACTGATTAGTTATAGTTCTTGTCGAGCACAGCAGGGCTATTGCACAAATCAAATGTCAGCACTCGCTAGTAATTTCTAAAGACTGTCAAAGGCCAACGCGGTTTCATCAAGTCCTACGGGAGATAAAAGGCATATGGCAGTGGATTGAGACGAGACATCCGTTGTGTTGACAGATTTCATCACGAGTGACTTTAGCACACCTACAAGGCGCTCGTATCGGGCCATCATGCCCTCTGTGAACAATGAGAGTGATGAATCTGCCGTTATGGGCTTTCATGATGCCACTGAGGCCAATCTATGGGAACAGCCGTTAAAATAACACACCACATGACTGGGCCTTTTTAACAAGCTCAGAGACACGAGTTCAGAGAGGGGTTGTGTGGAACGAGGGTCCCAGCTACACATTTGTGTCTAAAAAACTATACGTCCTGCGGCTCCCTGCTGACCCTCCAGAGCAGTTCAGAGCCGGTCCAACACAACATGATCTTAAGGTTAGAGCCTTCGTTTTTAATTATTTAGTCCTTTTTTTTTAATCTTTTTTCACCAATGCTTTCCCTCAAGGCTTTTTTTTTTTTTTTTTTTTGTGAAAAAACTGGTTTCAAACTGGTCATAACTGCAAAAGTTATCTTGATATTGAGAAGCACAGTTATGCAAGATAACAAGACTTGGTTTCAGATTATTTATTTTTTGATTAAACTTTGTTTTCTTACTTGACTGGCAAATGTTTTCTTGTTTTCTTGCACACACTTCACACAATATTATTTGCGGAGATCTATTCTTAAAACAAGAACATGCAATTTGATAGTTTGATAAGCAAAACAAACTTAATTCAAGATGTATTTTCTGAAATTAAAATATAATATCTTAAGTAACTTTGTTTCTCAACTCTAAATTAGCAAATAGGTTTTTTGTGTATTAAACAAAAAGAAAGTCTTTTTCAAGTCAATTTTCAAAAAGAGTATGAATAATAAACTTTATTAGACAGGATATATTCTCTGAAAACAAATCTTAATAACTGATGCATACTGTTCTTGTTTTAACCTCACCGAATGTTTGATTTACTTTTAAAACAAGATTTTTTTTTTTTAAATAATAAACGTAGCTAAGATATATTCTTTAAAATCTAATTTTAACAACGTAAGCAGTTTTAATCCTCAAGTAAATTCTCCTATTTTTACTGAAAAGCAAAACAAAATTACTAATTAAGAAACTTATATCTTGCAATGAATGTATTTTCGCTGATATTCACATTATAGATGTCATTGTCCAAGTCTTTGTCTTTCCTACTCAAAGGACTGAAATGGAAGGTCCAATATAATCAAATTACAGAAAGCTCGGTATTCAGATGCACAATGCCCGAGCAGAAATATGGTGCCGTATTGTTCGTCTATTGGCATCAACTGATGAGCTAATCTCTTTGAAGCCTTTCTCCTTTCATCATTAAAGCACCACGCTCTGCAGGCGGCCAAAATAAAGACGGCCAAATTCACACCAAACTTACAATTGTAGAAGCCAGTAGTTAAAAAAAAGAAATAATAATAATTAATTAAAGGTATACACTGAGGAGCTGAGAAATAACTGGAAGGACCCATGGGGCAACGACATTTGTAAGTATTAATGGTGCCGTTGTGTAAGCTCACATCTTCTTTGAAAATAAGGAGCAGATTCTTTGCTCTAAGTTTCCACTTTTGTTCTTTGTCGTCTTCATCTTTTCTGCTTCTGTTTAACAAGCACAACAGCAATACAAATGTATGTATGTTGTGTTAGTACAAAGCATTATTTCAAGCCATCATTATAAACCGACAAACCATCATTATTAATTCATCCGTGGACACAGACGTCTCCAAACAGACTTTTTCGCACAGCAATTTACCTCACATCTAAGAAGTTTTCAGAAAAATTGTTCTGGTAGATTGAGCATGCCTTTAAAAGCCTATCAAGAAAATTGCTGGGCTTGTTCAATGACCTTAGCTGTTCTGTATTGCGACCAAGTTTTGACTGTTGCTTGGCGTGCGCACGCTCTGATCCTTGCCTTTTATAATCTTCTCCTGCACACCTACACTTGCTGGGCTTAAGCAGGCTTTCCACAACGCCATCCTGACATGATTGATTGGAGTATAACCTGCCAAATGCATTGCTTTGATAGCTGTGATGTCAGTGATATATTGCTGCATTATCTGATTGCATCACCCAGCTGAACTGAAACAATGCATTCAGTTCGGCCCTAAAGAATGTGCTGCGAAAGCATTGATGCTGCCGTTAAAAAAAAGAAACCAAAACCATTGAATGATGCTGGCCAGGGGGGTTTAAATGTGGAATCTATCTACGAAAGATTATTAATTGATTTATTATTAATTACTCTGAATTATCAATCCAATGATATTGAATATTATTTAGGCGATTTACTATGGTTTACGCTTGTCAATTTACTGGTGTTTACCGCCCCAAAAAAGTGGTAGATTGGGTTGGTCAATATGGAAATGATCTGGCTGTGTCTGTGTTCTTTAAGTTGCGCGTCATCAGTATTTCTTCCTCTTTATTTAGAGATGGGGTCCTTAGCAATGGGATTAGGGTTGCAAAGTTTCCAGAAACTTTCCAGGATTTTCAGAAACTTTCCAGGATTTTTGGGAAACTTTCCAGGATTTTTGGAAAGTTTCTGGAAATTTACCGGAAATGTTTAGCCCCTTTGCAACCCTAAATGGGATCATCATATATGGTGATCAAAAACTATGATATTCCCTGATGTAGCTATTATTGTGTTTAGTAACTCTAACAAGGTTTATTGCAGCTACTTTAATTCTGCTAATAAGCACGTCAATGTCACAGACAATGTGACCTTATTTGAAAATAATTCTTGTTTCATAATGAATATTAAATGAGAACTATCATCTCTCTGTATAGCAGTACACTATTCCTTGCAAACCTTTTCAGCTTCATAAATGCGGCTAGGTGTGAGTTAAGTCTGTGTAATTTGAAGAAAGAAAATAAAATCTCAGAACCAGCTGGCTGTCGTCCAGCTGGGTGAACCTGATTTCACCAAATACATCATGTTCCTGAAACAACATTCCAATCAACCAATCAGATTTGAGGAACATTTGTCCTAACCCTATATTAAATATTGGCAAAATCACGAAAAAGAAGAAACCTCTCACAGTACGTGCTCTTTCGTCTACTTTTTTTTCTCTCCACTAATGGAGGTTAATCACACATAATTGCCCCAACTGTGCTGTTGGGAAAAAAAAAAAACTAAAACATCTCATTGGTCTTATTCATATATTACTGAAATAAGTTATTATCTGAAGATTATGTTTGCAGTGTTTTCACTCAAAAAAAAAAATCATGTTGTTTTTCATTTCATTGATTGCATTAGGGCTTACTGAGTTGACTGTTGTCATTCACACACTAATTACAGTACTTGTGCAAATTATTAATAACTAAACATTACAGTGTGTGCCTCTCAGCATCTGAGGGGGTTTCTAAGTTTAAACGCTTTGTTCTTTGTCAGCACAATTTACTAGGAATGTTGTTTTTGCATTCAGAAATGTGTGTCCATTCCAAACGATTCATAACCTCACAAATTGCCTGATAAAGTGTCTGATTGGTTGAAATATTCCAAGGAGAGGATTATACATGGATTTTTCCTTTTGTTACGCTTACGTTATCTCCCAAAGCAATTGCAGTTCCTCAGATTGGACTTTCCATGATGATATCACAGACTAATGGATGGCCATTTATCCATTAAAATGACGAATAAATTGACAGACAGACATAAATGTAATTTTGCATCACTTCAAGCTGCCTGTCTGTGTCGGAAAGACTCCTTTCCGTCTTTTCGTAAGTTGTGAGTGTTTAATTGTCTTGCTTGGGAATGCATGCCATTCTGCCGGTGTCTGTTTCTGATATTAATGGAGGAAGCCTGCCTCCACCTTCAGCTTGTTTTATGAAGCCACAGGCCATTTCAAGGGCTCTGATTTCTGTGGATTTTATTTGCCTCATCCTGCATGAAAATATAAGGCAAATGCAGACGCACACAGAGAGAAGATTCAGGTGCACATGTCACGCAACAGCGAAACAATGTTCGAACGCGTGTTAAAAGGGAACTTTTTTTGGTTGTTGTTATATCATTATTTATTTGAGAGGGACTAAAATAACTTTCCCAGTGTAACAGTGACAGGGTTTGTCAGACACCTAATTATTTTAACCATGTTCCCCCAAGGTTGTGTTTACTAAGCCTAGGGTAAATGATCCTGGTTGGCTTGACATTATGTTTATTTCATTTTCAATGATATTATGATAGTCTCACCCCATTATCCTGTCTGGACTTTTTTTGCAATTTATTCAGATGGTTATTTTACTGCACTTTTGACATATTAAGCTGTAATGGGAGGAAAATTCACAATAGTATGTCCAGTTATTTTTCTGTGTCAGTGAAGGTCATATATTCATCCAAATATGAGGCCTTTTGGTCATTTCTTAGGGCCATTTTTTATTTATTTGTTTATTTCTTGTCCATTAAATGTCACTGCCCGTCTTTGACATAAAAAAAAATAAAAAAAATGAAGCAACGCAACAATATCTGACTTGTCAGTCTGTATTTGTAAACGACGTTTAGTCTGTCTCTTTTTTTCCGGAGAACAGAAAACGGGTGCATACATCATGTATCATCAAAAACCAAACAGAAACAACGCTCAGCTGCTGCAGTCTACTGATGTTTATTTAGCTTTTGTTTTAAGCACACCAAAGTTGAGCTCTTAATGCGTTTCTTGACCCCAAATCATTGTTCATGTTTGCTCTCATTGTCACTTGCTTCTGTTTATGATGATGTGAAGTTTAGTTTTGTCACAAAGGCTTGCATGCCTCTCGAAGCCACTGTTGTAGTTTGCGTGCCGTAACTGTGATTATTTCAGAGTGAAATGATTTGAGAATGAAGGATAGAGAGACAGAGCGCAAACGCAACATTATGGTGTAGAACAAAAACCAGGAAGCGACTTTATCAATTGAAATCAATCAAGTGCGCTGCAGGCGAAACTGTAGTCTGAATGTTATTTAGCACGAGTGATTTCTACTTGTGCTTAGATTATTTTCCTGTGACTATTTTGTCATGTTATTACCTGGCAGTGCAAGATTTTCTTGTCTATTGCCATATTACCTCTACAGGAGAACACCACAGCACACCATTTTTATACATCCAATTCAAGTGAGCTTCAAACTATGACAAATCCATCCCAAAATTAGGTCTGAGATGAAGCGGAATACCTGGAGACAGTGAGTCATAGGTGAGATAAATCTCTCTGCCAATAGACTATAGGGAGTGATGACTTTCTGTCTTTGTCTGGAGGTTAGCATCAGGAAATCTGATCCTTGCCATTTATTTTATTTTCCTTCTTTTTCTTTCTTTCTTTCTTTCTCTCTTTCTTTCTTTCTTTCTTTCAACGCTTGTTGTCCTTTCAGCAGTCTAATGGCATCCTGATTGGTATCCGTTTCACAGCAAATGTTTCAGTCCTACAAATGCCCTGCTATTTTCTCAATTGGTGCAATTAATCTTGTCCAAACATTGTAGAGTTTCTGTCATCTGACACTCTTAGCCGGGCGCAACCAATGTCAGATTTCATTACATTTTTGAAGGTTTAAAGAATCCCTCAGGGTGTCGAGTTTTCATTTTCAGAAAATTCAGCTTTTTTTTCTTTGATTTTTTTGTGGGAGTGGGTAATACCACTTGTTTTTGATCCAGGACCAATATTACTGATACCTCTGTTAAATTTAACGCTTCAGTGATTTCTGAAGATAAAATTAGTAGTTATAGTCAACTAATGTTCTGTCATTATTGACATTAAACTGCTAATTATCAGACTCCTTTTTATTTATTAACAAAGATTATTGTTTATTAACAACAATTATAGTGCACAATCAGTTATGGAACAACTGCTTATTTAAAATTACGAGACCCCAAAACAACACAAAAGCACGTCACATTGTCTTCACAATTAAAGTGAAATAACTGACGATGATGATGATGATGATGATTCCTCTATCATTACCTGCAAGCACTGTTCTCTCGGTTTGAATGTGTGCTGTTGCTATCTCTTTTGATGAGCAGAAAGAGAAATACTTCATATCCCAGACATTTTATTATTTTGTTTTCAGAATAAACTTCAAAGCTTACAGTAAACAAAAGGAATGTTACAGATTCAACAAGATAAAATTACATTTGTGGTACAATGTTGATTACTACAGAAAATGATTTTGACTAGAACTATTGTATAGATACAAAACATACGTTTTGAAAAAATAAGAAATGTTTCTTGAGCAGCAAATCATCATATCAGAATGATTTCTGAAGGATCATGTGACCCTGAAGACTGGAGTAATGATGCTGAAAATTCAGCTTCACCTTCACAGGAATAAATCACTTTTTAAAATATATTAACATAAACCATTATTTTAAATTGTAATTCACAATATTCCTTTTTTTTTCGTCCCACTTTATATTAAGTGGCTTTAAGTACTATGTACTTACATTGAAGTTACTACTTTGATACAATGGACTTATTATGTACATACATGTTTTTACATTGTACTTATATTTTGAAAATACCTGCATGTAATTACAGCTGTAATAAATGTATGTAATTACATTTGTAATTACACAGTTGACCCTTCCCTTACACCTTAACCTACCCTTAAATTGACCCATACCACCACACCTGTCGGACCTTACCACACTGAAAAAAATTATTCTGACCCCTTGTAAATGTTACATGTTTTTATCTGGTTAATTTCACTAATTTTAATGTGTTATTTAATCCTACTTATTTTTTATTATTAATTTTCAAATTCACTGCCCTTGTTTAAAACAAGTTAATTTAATTCAATTAAAAGGAATTAGAAAAAAATAAGTTTAATTTAATTGCCATATACTGTGTCCTATAAAATATAAGTACAACCAATTTAAAAAATTTAAGTACACTCAACTTAAAAAATATATCTGGATTTAGATAAAAAAAATGTGTGCAACCCCTTGACATAATAAAATTAAGTAAAGTCAACACAACATTTTTTTCAGTGCAGTATCACGTCTCAATAGCAGCAAAAGTGCTTTACAATACAACCTGAACACAATAAGTACATTGTACTTATTTTTCTATGTAAGTACATAGTAAAGCCACTTAATATAAAGTGGGACTCTTTTTTTTATATAAATTAATGTAATTTATTAAATTAATTCAGCCTCTTCTTTCAAAAACCATAAAAAAATCTTTACTTTAAACTTTTTAGTTAATCAGAAAAGTGTGTATATTAGTCATGTTAGAGTGCGGCTATTCTGATACAAGTGTGTATTAAACTTATCTGTCTAATATAGTTGGCAGTTTTAATATTCCAAGGTCAATCCATCCATCGCTATTTTTCATGCAGTGTTCATGCGAGCGTATGCCTAAGCATGTGTTTTGGAACTTCCAGGTTGAGGTCTGTCTTTCTCACCTTAGGAAAGGGAAAACTTCAGCAGATGGCCAGCCTTTAGGGTCCATAGCACATTGTCACCACTGAATTACAGTCCAGGGGGAGATGAGATGCCTGATAACCTCCATCCCATGGTTCCATCTGCTGAATCCTAAGCAAGGACACTGAACTCTAGGATGCAAACAGTATTTCAGAATCCTGCTGAAAAAAAAAAATTCATTGACTACAGCAGAATCCCATCGCTGCGTTTATCTTGTACAGTATGTTTTCAGTCCGTTGCCTAAGATATGCTACATTGCGTTTCCATGTCCACGCGCGTATTTCCGCGTAGGATTTGGGTTTTATGAGTTTGTGTGCTTGAGCGTGCATGTGTTGGTGTGCCTTAGAGAGCTCTGATTCCTTCTCACTGCCAGATTGCTTTATACAATAGTACATTCTCAATGCAACAAGCACACTGATGAAGCTCACTCATTCCCCTGAACGCTGTTTGAGAGAACAAAAGCAAAGGCTTGAATGGAGAGTGATCATTACTGCTCTCAGTTGTTCATCCTCACTAAAAATAGGAATTTGTGACTCCTCACACAAGCTTTCAATTCTCCTCACATGAATGACCCAAATACAATAGACATAAAGCCCTTGTAATACACATTGCAAGAAGATGCAAAACAGCCTATTGTCTTTATTTGGGCAAGAGGGTGTTTTTTTTCTTTCTTTTTGCCATGTACGTTTACCGTCAAAACATGAAAGCATCACAATAGAGCATCTAATTCTGATTGTTTTGCATCAAAGCTGCTCTTGCGCGTGAATGGTGAGGAAAGATGGCGTATCTAATTGCAGACACCACTCGCCTCTGTACTCTGGTATAATTTTGCACTGCCTCTGTTTGTCCTCACAGTCACTGAATCCCTTATAAAGACAATTAATTGTGTCATAGTAGTCGGTGCACAAAGCACATGTACTTATACTGAGGAAGAGTAATTATAAGGCTGCCTTTGTTGTCCTTTATCTTATAGAGGCATAGCAGTGTGTCTGGAGGAAGATGTAAGAAGAATTATGTCTGCAACATCCAAATAATGTCAGCAGAGCCACAATTTCCTTTTCTAAATGGGGTCATCATTTTATAATCTAGATAGTAAACATGCTTATGATGCTTTAAAGCTGTTGAGGTTTGAATATTTCCAGTTTTTCCTTTTCTGACTTTTCTTACCTGAATTGTTTGTGTATTACATGCAGTATACATCATATATGTATGCATTTCAACAGTATACGGATAAAGTAAATATATATACGTTTAAATAGTAAATATAAAACTTTACACTTTATGTATAAAACGTTATTTTCAAACGTTGTGGCTCTAAGATTTTTTAAAAAGTTTTTCGAAAAAAATCTCTTGTTTTATTCAATCGTAATTTCAGTGAAAACATTAATATTGTGAAGTAGTATTACAATTTAAAATATCTGATTTTCATTTTAATATAATTTAAAATATAATGTATTCCTGTTATGGCAAAGCTGATTTTTTAGCAGCCATCAGTCTTCAATCACTTGATCCAACATTTCTTATTATTATCATGGTTGAAAACAGCTGTGCTGCTTACATTTTATGAACAACATACCTTTTTTTTTTTTTTTTTTTTTACTGTCACTTCAATTTAATATGTCCTTTCTGGATAAAAGTAGTAATCTATTTAAAATAAATCTTACTGACCCTACAATTTTAACAGTAGTGTGTGTATATATATTACTACAACTAATAATAATAATAATAATAAAATTAATCATTGTAATAGTAATAAATAATAATAAAAAATATTAGTAATATATTATTATTATTATAAATAAATTATTATTAGTGTTATTATTACTATGTTATGTATTTTATTTAATTATTTATTGTAATCAAGACTTTGAGGTATATAAAAGTATTCATATTAATTCATATTGATATTTTGCTTGGGGGTGGGGTGGGGGATGTGAACTCTTCCCCCCGTTCGCTGAAGACCGAAACCAGGCGAAACCTCTTCTGAAATAACAGCTGTTTCCACTTACATAATGGCAGCAAGATGTCACTTCATATTCTGGCTGGCGAAGCTGTCACAAACCATTAATCCAGGTCCATCCATGGGCCACGCTGTCACATCCAGCACTAGAGCGTGGTGGAGCCGGCCCACAGTGATCGGGGAGAAACAAACAGCCCTGTGTAGTGTAACCTACACAGCACTTTAAATGGATGTCTTACAACCTCACAGCTTTATGCCACCTTTTTCACCTGTCACAGGAGAGCCTGTCCTCCCATTATTGAATGACACTCTTATCCATCTCACAGACCATGTGACGGATAACATGCTGTTTTCTGGCACATCCACATAATCTATGCATTGTCACATGTGAAATAGCACATAATTATCAGGTAATTACTTTCTAAAGGGGAACAGTGATGTGCTATTTCACTGGCACGTATAAATTATCATCTGTGGGGCATACGGCATGTTTTCAGGAATCATTCTTGATTTCTTTTCCCCCTGCACTGTAATTAAACGGCTTTTGACTGTATTCTTTTAAATGGTGGCTATGGGGTTGTGTATTCAGTTTGTGAAGATACAACGTCCTCTCTGTCGCTACATCATTAAAAAAACGGGTAGGATTTTTCTCAAAGCAGTGCCTTTGGTAATCATTCAATGCATTGCATCTTCTATTTAGGGATTTCATCTGCCCTCTTCTGGCCAACAAGGAAAGGATGGATGCAGTTCAACAAAAGAGAGGGAGAGAAAAGAAGTTGAACAAACTTAAAACGTTATGAATTCAGTGCAGGACCGAATCACCTCTATGTGATTTTATAATGATTACTTGTTTGATCACTTTATATAGCCCACATAATAAAGAATGATCCATGTTGACTGTGCATCAAGTCACTGTTTTTTATTGATCAAAAGCTTTTGGTTTCATTTGAATGCAGAAAGCAGATGATAGATGTATTCGTCTTTTCTCTTTTTCCCCATTTCTCTAAAGCCTGCAGATACAAAATCTTACATTAACACGAGACCACTGAGTCTGCCTTCTCCTCTCCAGCAATGAATGCTTCATACAATTGGGACCCTATTACTGCATAAAACACACTGGCTTGTCAATGCTTTTGAAACTTGCAGAGATCTAGAGTTCTTTAGAGTGTGTTGAAAGGTCATAGGATGTGATGAGGCACTGCTGGCTGCATTGGCCTGGAGCTTTTCAGATGTGTTGAGCAGCATCAATGTGTTAACAGTTTGAGGCTTTTCTTGGATGTGCAAAATGATTCCTTACACAATGTGCCAGCTGTTCTAAGTAGAGGAGATGTCTTACTGTAATGAGGGAACATTGCATTAGACATCATGGATCTGGGGAAGAACATTCGGTATACAACACCTCCTGTACCTGTTCCAGTGTGTAGGTTATTTCTTGACACTTCCTTACTGATATCCAGCTTTGGTAGGGAGAGGTGCTTCCTTTTTGTTCCCTGTGTGTTGTAATATTTCTTTCCTACAGTAATCAAATATTAATGTTGAGAGAATCAAAAATGCCAACGGCAGAAGAAATACTCCTGGCCTGTGCTCGTGGATGTTATAGGAAGATTTTTTTCAGCAAGTTTTTTTTAGAAATATTTCCTTTGCTTTTGCCTCAGGGGACAATTCACAGAGAATGAATCATGTCCGCTGATGGCGTCATTTATTTGCACACGCTGTGTGTTGTTTTAGCACAACGTTCACTAAAGGAAATATATGGTCAGTTGCAGATTTTTTTTTAACGCAATTGGCATGGTGTAGTTCTCCATCTAGTGGGTTGGTTCTGAGTGCTATAGGTTGTAGAGATTGTAGCAAACCACCACATTTTAGTAGTGATTGTACAGATTCGCTCAGTCCAGACACCTGAATCAGCTCTTTAAAATGCTGAGAGTGCGTCTGCTTGTACAACTGTTCTCTATCATTGGAGAACTGCAATGATCAATAGAAGATATTCACAAACATCTCTTTAAATAAAAATAGCTGTAATTAGTGATGCACAGTTTATATTAGTAATTATATCAGTCTACAATAATGGGATCACATTATTTATGGTTGGCCTACCTATTGTTATACTCCTATGGCAAATGGGTAAAATTATTTTACTATTTATTCTAGTACTTCAAAGTAGCCATATTTTTTGTTAAATGATTGTGCGTTAGAACATGTAGAAAATATTTAATATTTTAACATTAAAAGCAGAAAACTAACTCTAAAAAATAAAGGTTTTTTTTTTTTTAGTTGACAACTTTTAATGAATTTCCATTCAACCAACAAGCTACATTAAGTTAGAGGAACTTAATTTGTAGCATAAACTCACATTTTTAAGTTGATTACTCAAAAAAAATTATGTCACTCCTACACAACTACCAGAGTTGTAGCCCTGGAACCAATTAATCATATCTATTTCAGTTCAAAGTAACAGCTAGCATAGCACATGCTTACATAACTTATTTAACATATATATTTAATAAACAAGTAAGATATCTTGTCACTGGCATTAGCGCAGTCATTGCTTATAGAGTGTAGAGTTTATCTTCATTCATCTACTCCTCATGGCAACCACACAAACATTACAGAAACTCTTTTAAATGTCAAAAATAACAGCATTACACTAACAGGTCTTTCCCTTTACTAAAAATAAATAAATTAGCACTACATTTCGACATTTATTCTCATTATCCAGTCAAAGCATGCTGTGAACTAGAAATCCACTGTCTAATTTCCAAAGTTATCAAGACAATTTTATAAAGTTACAACAACCTATTTAAACATTTTTTTTTTAAAAGACAATTAACGCAGCAATTTAAATTTAAATTACAGACGATATTAAGTTGACGTAATGATCAAAATTATTGTTAACAGAACTCAACAAAATTATGTTTGCAACTTAAAAGTTTTAAATAAAACAATACATTATATGTTTTAACTTTAAACCAAGCATTTATTTAAGCTGTGGTAACAGGTCCCCTGAATTACTTTTTAGAGTGCTGTTTTCTACTGCTAGTTTGCTGTTATTTGTAGCACACAGAGTTAGTTTTTTTTAGTAGTCAGTCTCACAGAATTTAGATTGATGTCTAATATCTGCCAATGTATTGGTTATCAGCTTCAAAATGTTTTTTTTATCAGTATCAGCCATAATTTCCATATCAGTGTATCCCTATAATGTCACTGTTAATTGTGCCGTCACATTGTGAATACAGCACATTCTATAATCAGCCTCATTTGCATAGGTAGTTTGCACTATTTACCTAATTTAAATACTAAGCAGTACAATTTGAAAACATTTAGCACCAGGTAATGATGGATTGTGAGTGGTTAGTGATAAGATGCAAGGTGCATGTGCATTCGATCCTTAAGAAAAAAATCCATTAAAAAAAAATCATGTGACTTGTAAGCTTACGAATACATGAATGTACATTTAATTAGGCTCTGCGGTGCTAATTGTTCATGCCGTCTTTGCATTGGGTGAGATGAAGAAACCTACTTGAGACACAAAGAAAAAAAAAAGAAATAGGAAAAAACACATTAAGTAAGACATACATTCCCTGGGTCAGCATTTAATTGCTTTTCAATGGTGGCCAAACCGATGGACAAATGAGGAAAGAGAGCAAGAGAATGTGTACAATAAAATTCTGAGATAAATCTGGATTCATAATTGTTGTTGTGTTCACTTCTCTTGTGTCTGACCTGACCCACCGTGTGTTCGAGAGTGACACTGTGTTGTCGAGCCTTGCTGTGTTTTGACACAGGTGGTAATGACTTGACTAGTTCAGATGTCAAACTCAATTAGCCTAGAGATTTTCTAACCCAGTCTATATTCAGTTATTTACCTAATTAAAACTGAAGGCATAACTTGTCATAGACTTGCTGGTGTCAGATTTCATGTAAAATAATGTAAAACTCGTTACAGGCAATGCTTTTTCTCCAGGAGGGAAACAGCCTCTTTATGGCCTGACCTTTCGTGGTGGCCATTGACAAACCCATGATCCAGTGCGGATTTCATTAGGGAGAGAAACTCATCTTCATTGATCAAACTGAGAACTGGCTAGAGGGGCTCAGCAGGGCGTGGAATAGCTACGCACTGATCAAAGAGCTTCAAGCACAGTATCAACAGGCCTTCGCCTTTCACATGCTGCGAAGAGGAGAGAGCCCGCATCCTTGTTAGGCTAGCGCATCGGACCGCAGCTGTACACCATATAGTTTGGGGTCAGTGGGTCAGTAAGGGTTTTTTTTTTTTTGGTCAAGAAATTAATACTTTTGTTCAGCAAAGATGCATTGATCGAAAGGGACAGTACACTAAAATACATTTATCATTTTACATGAGATTTCTATTGTTAATTCATTCAACTTTCTATCCATCAAAGAATCCTGAAAAAAAAGTATCCATCTCCCAAACGTGTTTGGTGTCCTTGTTACACGTTGCATGTAGTTACAGTAGTAATAACTATAAATTGTGCATGATTACATCATACAACTAACCCTCAACCAAACCCCAATTCTAATCCTTACCCTGTATTGAGTACATGCAGTTAATTATTATTATTGAATATAATTATAAAATGCATAATTACACTGTTACACGGACACCTTACAATAAAGTGTAACAACATTTTTAAGCAGCTCAACTGTTTTCAACATTGACGATGCTAATAAATGTTTCTTGATCAGCAAAATAGAATTATTTCTAAAGGATCACTGATGCTGAAAATTCTGCTTTGCATCACCGAAGTAAAATGCTTCCCATTTGGGATGGTTTTGTATTTTTGGTTTCCCACAGCTAGTTCAAATTCCTATCAAATTACACGCACGCACACACTCCCACACTTACTCACTCACTCTGTTTGTTTGTTTGTTTTTAATAATAAATCAAAGTGCTTACCACCAATGTGCAGCATCCACCTGGATGATGCGACTGCAGCCATAGTGTGCCAAAACGCCCACCACACACACACACTGGTGAAGAGAGGATGAAGCCAATCAGCATTAGGGCTGTCACTTTTGAGAAAAATCGATCAAATATCAAGCAATGTATTTGAATATATTCGAATATCTATGCGCTACAAAATGGCACTAAAAACCGGAGAGTTTATTTATAGTTCGATTACGGATATTTCACGTCATGTTCGAATGCATATAAGGCCAATGGGCAAATTTGGCCAGGAGACTCTTTTTCAAAGAACAATTTGGGATTTTTTAAATTGACCACAGAGCGTCAGGTTTTACGCCCCGGTTTAACGTCTCATCCGAAGGGCAGTGCTTTTTGACAGTATAGTGTCCCCGTCACTACACTGGGACATTAGTACCCACACTGACCACAGGGTGAGCGCCCCCTGCTGGCCTCACTAACACCTCTTCCAGCAGCAACCTGGTTTTCACAGGAGGTCTCCCATCCAGGTACCAACCAGGCTCAGCCCTGCTTAGCATCTTGGCCTAAATATAGTCTCGGGCTTGGTACCCCGGTACGCTCCTGGGTCCACATGACAGCTTTCACATTGCCATTTTGTCATGCAAATCATGCCCTGTTCGTGCCAACTAAACTGCGAGTGTAAAAGCATCCTTAATTGGCAACTTAACCTACTGTATATATATAGTGTGACAACATGCCCCCCACTGTTGTGTGATGAATTACAACCCGCCCCCAAACTATAACAGTGGTAATGTATAATAGCTTTATATATATATATAGCTATTATACATTACCACTGTTATAGTTTGGGGGCGGGAATTATATATATATATGTTGTTGAGAATAAGCCTACCATGAATAACATTCAGCCCAGTGGAAACTAGCTAATGTCTCTCCTATATTTGTGTATATATGGCCCTGCCAAACATTGTGTCCAAATAGTGATATTCTCAGGAATTTCTTTCTTTTTTTTAAAAAACCTTATTGATTTGCTTTATTTCATTTCTGCATGACGCATCTATAAATATGCAACCCCGCGCGAGAGAGAAAGCCAGCACACTCGTCTATTGTTCACCTCATTTTGGATTCTCATTCAAAATGGAGAAAAAAAAAAAACATCAAAGGCAAATAGAAGAGGACATGAATTAATTAACAATTTGAAGTGAAATTATGTACACAGACCTCTGTGGTGAATTGCTATTCATTTGGAATAAGACACTTATCACAGCTTTGCAGACAGCAAGAAACACCTCACACGAAGTTGTATTGACACAAGCAGGCAGCAAGAAAATGCGAGAATGATTCACTTCAGAAGCTTCTTTAGCTCCTCAAAAAGAGACAGACATGCTACTAAAATATTCAGTAAAATTAATAATATGTGTTCACGCTGCTTCATAGCTCGTGGCCATGGTTTACTTTCTATTTATAGTTAAGACGGGGCCCATGATTTTTTCTTCCAGTGACCTTCCATCCAAATCCGGTCTCCGTCAGCCCCAGTGAGCCTTTTACGCGGGGTTCATTCTCCACGTTTGGCCAATCCGCAGATATGGAGGCTAATTTTGGTTTGTGCATTATTTGTCAGTTTTATTTTCATTAACTTCTGGGCACGATGATTGATGATATAACAGATGCTCCATAAATCAGCGAAGAACAACACGGTGCAGACACAGACTTCGGCCATCACTTAAAACATCAACTGCAGCATTCGATATAAATGAAGATGAAACTCTTGTTGGAGCGCTTTTTAATGACTTTACTTTACTTTGCTCTCATCTTATAAGGAGCTGACACTTGAAGCATTGGAGCAATCTGCGCCCATTTACAAAAGTTCAATAGCCCAAACACCAGCTCACCGGTGTCCCCTCACTCAATATGTTAGGCAATAGCAAAATGTATAGTATTTTTCATATAAAAAGGCAAGGGGAAAAAAACTGCAAAGGGCGTGCAACCACTATAAATGGTAATTGTCCTACTTTACTGTGCCTTGTATGAAACGCAGTCCAGTTTATAAATGAGACCTACGAGCTCCTCTCCCTGTGCACTCCTGCCAGCCGGCCCTGTTTCAAATCACTCGGCCTGTGCTTTTAACTTTAAAGGGTGCCTGTCACCATGCCTTCCTCCTTCAAACGTTTGGGCTTTCTCCACTACTTGGCTATGTAATTCTCCATCATTCCCTTAATGTGGGGTTTGATGTCTGCATATATTTCACTAATGGATCATAAATAAAAATGACCCAGGTCAGCCACAAGCAAATTAGTAAATTAGTTTGCAGCTTGCCAGAGAGATGGATAGGCTTTAGTCAACCTACACAAGTCAAGCAGAACCGTGTGGGGATGAACAAATCTGAATACATCACTGAAGCAAGACGGAGCAAAACAAAACTTGTCAAGGTTCAATCTTAAATAGGGGAACATTTAAATATTTGTTTCCTTCCTTCCTTCATTTCTTTTTTACTTGCTGTCCTTAATCCATCCATTTTTCCTTCCTTCTGTTATGACTATTCTTTCTTTTTCTTTCTGTTTTCCGTTCTTTCTTTTCCTTCATTTCGTTATTTTTTTCTTTCTTTTCCTTCATTTCGTTCTTTCTCTCTTTCTTTTCCTTCATTCTTTTGTTCTTTCTTTTCCTTCATTTCTTTCTTTCTTCATTTCTTTTTCTTTCTTTCTTTCTTTCTTTCTTTCTTTCTCTTTCTTTATTTCTTTCTTTCTTTCTCTTTCTTTCTTTCTTTCTTTCTTTCTTTCTAACTAACACCGCTTGGCATTTCCGTGCTAGTTACCCAGAGTTCATTTCCAGACAGTCTAAGCTGAGGCATATCCAATAAAAACTAAAAAAAAAACTGGAAGGAATATTCAATATTGTGCACCTCCACTGAGAATCCATGTTTTGTCATTCCTGTCGTCTTTGTTCTTGACATTTCTAGGGTGCAAAATGTCTATTATGACTTTACACTGCTATATTTCACATGAATTCACATTAACACATTTCCACAGAAATGATCATTTGTGCTTTCAGCTAGTGATTTCAGTCCATTATTCTGGTCATGAACCAGCCGTAGCAGGTTTAAGACTCTGATGATGCAGCGGAGGAAAGGGGAAATAGGCAGAAAGGAGTAAAAATGTCAAACTCAATGAATTCATCTTGGTAACATGTATACAGCTCCCCATTTTAAAACCGCTGCGGAGGAGAGCTGTGCTCTTAATGGCCAACGTATTTGATTACGTGATTCTTGCGTACAATAAAAACGAATTACGATAATTTAGTGCTCAGTATGGAATATACTAGACCGTGCAGAGATGGACTTTGTGACCACAGAAAAGGGTTGTGCAAAATTAATGTCACTATCTGTTTGCAACCACATCATTTCATGTTATTGCTGAGCTGGGGAATCGAAAATGAAAACTCTTATCTATGAGTGTTGTATTGATTGAAGGTGGTAAGGTAAGGATTTTCAGATAGTCAATTACTTCAGTTAGATAGTACTATTTTTGCCATTTGTTCTTTCTGTGTGATACAATTGCTGCAGAAGAGAGTAGTTATATGATGCAATTCTGTGTTTTCATATCTCCATGGAATCTCCATCTCTAAATGATGGAATTAGTTTTCACTAATTTAAATGAAAAAAATGAGATCGTATTTATCATAATCTGTGACTGTCATCACAAAAAAAAAAAAAAAAACGGAAAATGTGCACTTTATGGAGATATTTCTACCTGATCAAACTTCAAAAATGATTATTTTAGCCATAATTTAGGTTATTTTCTCACTGTATATATTAGTTTTGCATTTCTCTGTTGATGTATAGAGCTTAGGTTGTCATAGTTTGTTGGCCCATGAAGGCTGACTGTTTTAGTGCCCATAATAGGCTATTTTTGGATGTGGCTCCAGCAATGCCTGACAGCGTATTCGGCACATGCAGGGTGAAGGGGAATCATCAGAAATCAACTTTTTCTATCAGCTCAGAGCAATTGACTGTTGATTCACTGCGACATCTCTGCTGATTTCCAAATGAAAAGCAGGAGCTTGCTGAATAAACATTCAGCTGATTGGCACCACATTGAGTTCATGGATTCTTTGATTGCGCACCAGTTATATATTATCTGTTTGTGGCATTATGCAAAATGTTATTCATGTCTAAACCATGCTATAGGCTACAATGGCAAGACTGTATGGGGTGAGTTCGCTAAATTGTTGTGCCACTTTACCATGTGGTATTTTTTTTACCCCTCGCAATCCACTCTAACCAGGCCTAATGTGCACCAGTAGAGCACTGCACTTAAATTAACTAATTAATTCAAATAATAAACAAAGAGCAAAAAATGTACAAAGTACAAATTAGATAGTTGATTCTTTTTATGCAATATTCATCCAAAAACTACATGTATTTACTGAGTAATTTGCTGACTACAATAGTTTTAGATTTTTGTATAGAACTGTACAGTACATGTACACTCTGTATACTACACATACGGAACATAAGCTTTGTATAGAGCCCTTTTCAGATTTACAGTATGTGGCTGAATCCAAACTGCCTAGTCCACCCATACAGCTCAAAGCCAAATCATGTTAACATTTTTCAGAAATCATGTTAACATATTACTCTGTCCACCTTAATTTACCTCACAGTCTCCATGAAGGTGAACAAGCATTCTGATTAGATGCTGAGGGGTTCAACCTAAATTAAAAAGTATTTTTAAATGGTGCCTGAACCGGTCCATACTAAGCCCCGGTCTATATGCAGCGTTCCCGTTACGCTCAAGGTCACGAGGGGCGAAGAGTTTTAATTGAAAATGAAATTGTCTACCTGATGGGTTCACCTAATTATGAAATATTAGAGCGGAGAGCACGGATCAAGAATGTGAGAAATTATGAAGGGATCACCTTGGAATATTATGGTTTGTGATGTGCTGTGAACTCTCATGCTGACCAATGGCAAGTAATCTTAGCTCCAAATTAAAGCCTGTGCTCTCTGTCCTCAAACCAGCAACACAAATCCCATGAAATAATTAAAATAATCTAAAGGCCGCCATCTGGTCTGAATTGCCTTAAAACCTGCTCCTTGAGAACTATTGTATAGGCCACCTTGTCGTGGTTTTCGCGAGAAAACATCATTATCATACATATGGTATCGGTTTCAGTATAGACGGAGAGCAAGATGCTGAAGCCACCGAATGGGCTTTGATGACAAGCGGCGACGCTAAGCCTCGTCCCTGGCTTCACAACATGATGACAAAAGCATATGACATTTGGAGTATGGAGTTTCTGTCTTTCCATGCCATCACCGAGACACGCTAATGGGTCCTGACATTACAGCTGTAAGAGATGCCAACCATAAAATGTGACAGACAAAGGGTTATCTGGGGGAAAGAAAATACCTAGAACCTGATGACACCCCCTTCCGGTTCCTTTGGAGTCTTCTGGCACTGCAGGACAAATGACCAGGGCTTATCTAGGGCTGGATAGAGGAACAATCCAGTGTGTATGGTGTTAAATGTTTGATAGCAGTTGCCTCAGGCAAGACACAAAAACTCAAGGCAATAAGGTCAATAGGTTTCAGGCTGTCTATTGAACATAGCCCTGTGGCTATTTTCTATTCCTTACACTCTCTGGAAGTCTTGTCCTTCTGAGCTGCCTTCATCGTGACTTGGTGTCTTTTTCCAGAACCGTGGTGTGTCTGTTTCCTTTGAGTTTCAGACCCATGTGTATATCCAGCTCTTTTGAGTTTTCTTATGTATTGATCGACCAACTGTATATATATTTCATGGTTTAGCCTTTCAAAGCGCATGATTTTCTTTCCACCACTATTAGAATTACGGTAAATGTTAAAAGCGATGTCAAAGTGTTCTAAAATTTGTCCTGCGATTCAGTTAATCCTCCAAATAAACAAAGAAGGCTGCTGAGAAACTTTAGAGGAATAATTGTGTTTTTCATGCGCATAAGCATGTGAAATGGCTTTTGAGAAAACAGCAAAAACTGAGAGCTCATGTATCACGTCTAATTGAATTTTTTTTTTTTTTTTGTTTCCCCTATTGCCTTGGACCTAAACAACAAACCGATAACATCAAACAACATCTTCCCTGCTCTTAAAGCCTGGCAGCTTTGAGTCTGTACAGGATTTAGTTAAACAGTTGTCACTTTTTTTTTAGGAAACATGATCTTCCCATTTACATTAAAACCAAAAATCACATCCTTCCCATTTTTAATACTCATTATCGTAATTTGGTTAGATGTGCACAGATTTATTTTAGCTCTGATGCTTTGAGGTGAACAATAACTGGAGGCATTTTGATTAGATGATATTATAATCACAGTTCTGGCCCTAATTCATGCCTGAATGTTGCAATTAAAACTTAAACACCTGAAAATGAAAGCCCTCCATAAATATCTGTATAAAATCTGTATCTTGAATATTTGTGCATGGAATTGAATTTATATGCGAGTGTGTTTGCAGTATTGGCAAATAAATATGTTACTTTGTGTAAAGACGTGATGTAAAATGTAAGATTTAATGGCATATTTTAGAAATAAGGATCTTAATATACTTGCTGCACAATGTGTGATTACTTGTGAGGAATGGCATGCTGGTCTAACACACATCTCTTCTATATTCTGGGCCTTGCCGAAGTGCCAGTGACAGGCGTTTGACAGGTAGTGTAGGGGAAGAGAGTGGAGGAAAAACATGTCTTTGGAAGAGAAGCCCTGGAACTGTCTGCAGTATGGACACTCTAAATATATTCATATGAAGCCATACATAGAGCACATTCATCTCAACACATCAGCTGTTATATAAGATAGTGCTCTATTGTGCATTTGGAATTGAACAAGGCTGTGACGTTATGAAACATTAATGTGTGGTGGTGCTTTACAGTATAACAACTTTCATTTATAAGTCATAATGCTTAATAGGTTATTAGTGGATGCACTTTTACATTTTTTAAATGTGATGAAATTTTTATTCATACTTGGTCATAATATATTCATATTTATATGCACAAGTCAGATTCATTGTTATTGACAGTAATTATAAAGTGTTCATATTTTACAGTATACAGTGGCATTTTCTTTATCAAATTGTGAAGCATATATGTCGTTTTATGACGCATGTTTATAAATGTTGTTGTTTAAAGAAGTTGTCACAGTGAGACCTGCCATTAAAACTTTAAATGGTAAACATGGGAAAAGAAACAAACATTTTATGGAGCACCAAAAAATGTAAAACGTAACAGAGACCTGAGAACATAGCCTTTAAGTTAAGATCTTCCTTCATTTTATCTTTGGGCCACATTCATGAAACACAAGCATTTTTGTGTAAATCATTCGGGAAAACCCTCTAACATAATTTTCAGATTCATGAAAACATCCAAACATTTTGTTCCTTTAGGCAAACTGATGACACTCCATATTGAACACTATTTACCATAAAATGTATTCTTTCAAAAGTAGTTACCCAATTAAATATAACATTCTTTTCCAAACTTCATTGAAATTTTATTGATAAACAAAAATGATTAAAAACAGCCACAGAGTCTTTTTTCCCCCCTTTTTATTAGTAATTATTATTCTGAGCACCAGTAGTATGTCTACAAGAATACTTAAATTGAATAATTTTGGGCATATGGCCAAATAGTCTCTTTTCATTTATGTAATATACTGGAGCTAAACCAGAAAAGGTATATTCTAATTTTGAATGAGTGTGTCCACGCACCCTATTTACGAACGATTAGAATTCTTAAACCTGCATGTTTAACTATCAAATCTGAATTTTACGAAATGTTTGTAAATTGTGTGAATGTACAAAGAATGTTCCAAAGGCCGATTGACCTTTAGTTGGACTTATAAACCTTATTGACTTAAACATGGACTACGGAAAAAAAGCAATGGAGCAACATATTCACATATTCCACAACTGATGGTGTGTCCCCTTGAAGCCTGAAATATTTTCTATTCCATGCGGAGGAGAGGCAGGCGTAGAGACTTAAATGAGTGTTGGGTCAAGAGCAGGGATGGGTGTGCTATTCTGTTTACAAGAAAGTGAGACAAATAATTTCCTTTTCTTTTGCAGAGAACGAGAGAAGCAAAAATGTTAACCTTTTACAACAGCTTAACTTTTTCATTTTTGAAAATGTGCTTTATTGAAATCATCATACCCCCTGAGGTATCCCAGTCCATCTTTAATAAATAGCAGACTACTGTCACAAAGTAAGTCTCTAAAAAAAACATCAGCTCTCCGTTTCTTACAGCAGCAATGGCAAATAATTCACAAATCCATCAATGTTATGAAACCGTATGCAATGTAGACAACATCTCCTCCATGTTGGGAAATGTACAAACCATCTCAAACAGACGCCCTCACAGTACTCAGGTTATTCTTAGCTCTTAACAGAGAATTGGACGTGGACCTTCTTTGAATCAGATGTCGAATAGAAAGCGCATCACTCTGAGGAATATATCATGGACACAAAGAGACCCTGAAGGTTGTTTATTAAATATTCCTAACAGCTAATTAACCACCCCCACTTCTCCGGATCGCCATTGTTAAAGATTCCATCATTTGCAGGTACATTTATTTTGCGAGACAATGGAGTGAGCGTGGCAGCTAGCCTTCTGTCCTGCCAGTAAAGGCTTGAAAGATGGTCCACCTTTGATGCCATGTACTCACTATCTGCCTGACCATAGAGGCAGTTACCAAAATATATTGCTGAGGGGAAAAGAACAAATCACAAGTGACTAGCAGATATATTGCAGATCCGGAGGCATAGTTTATTCCCTCCCATCCCAAAGGAATTTATTTGAAGGTATGGACTATTGTGTGTTAAAAGTTAAAAGCCCACTGGTGTTCCTGTATACGATGCTACTATGGCTGCAGTGTGAAAGCGGTTCAGGTCCATACATCTGCACAAAACCAATACGCATGAATTTGACGTCTAAACCAGTTTTGGATCTTTTATGTAATTTTCCTCATATTTGAGATCATATTTCCCCACAGAAATGTTGCATTGTAGTAAACACATCAAAAACAGCCCTAACAGAATACCCAATAGCTTAAAGCCTATCTGCAGATGTTCTTGGCAAACGTAAAAACATATTTTGAGGACTACCAATGGTAACTGAGTTCAAATCAGTCACCATGGAGAACATCCCAGCTTTACAAACTGATATGAATGGCGCCTGAGTTTTCGAGTAGGCAGTGCATGGCTCTGTCTGTGCCCTTACCTCCAAAGCTTTCTGTAATCTCTCACACATATTGCTTCATCCATCTTTGTTATCTCTTCATAAGAGCACCAGCTCTGTATACAAGGCAGATATTTTACCCCAAAGAAATTGTTTCCTTCCCTTTACATTTCAAAAAATGTTGCCCATTGAACAT
Organism: Semotilus atromaculatus; assembly: GCA_031834385.1. NCBI lineage: Eukaryota > Metazoa > Chordata > Actinopteri > Cypriniformes > Leuciscidae > Semotilus > Semotilus atromaculatus. The sequence goes on from JAULUF010000052.1 coordinate 18,623,801, forward strand.
TTCACTTTATTTTGAGATTTCCGCACATATGTAAATTCGGCCTTTTACTTTGCTTTTGTCCAGAGTGGAGGTACATACTGGTCGGTTTTATCTTCCCATAAATAAGATACATTTTTGAAGCGCATTATGCGTTATGCTCTTTATATGGCAACGTTAATGTGTTTGGTCTTGCCAGACTAGATCTGCTACACTGCTGTTGATTATTGCTGCTGCTGTGCAACTGTAGACTTGCTACTGCTAATAGATACAAAGACACGCTGCAGTGAGCATGTAAGATGTGCTGCTGCTGCTGCTGGATACATATACATATGTAAATCCAGTAGTAGGTCTTGGCAGGTGGAGCTGGGGGAGGTGGAGGGTTTCAGGGAAACTCTGCTGGATCAACCTACTGAAAATAGGGCCCTAAGATTTCCGCGGTGCAGAAAACGCAGACGGAATCTCAGAATCCAGTCATAAAAACGGAATTTACTGTATAACGTGGAATTTCACAGAATTTGTTACATTTTTGATGATTAAATAAAAAGCAGGTCAGTTACACTTAAATTGAATCGTTATATAGACTAGTGTCTGTGAGAAAAAAAACAAGAAAAAAAAAACAACTATCGTCACATCATACACACACAAGAAACTCAAATGTCTTCACGGAAACCCGTCAAAATAAAAGTTTGGTTTAAGTTGTGACAGCTAAATTCTTCTGTACAACAGTAATATATTTATATTCATTTATTTGAACTTTTACTGTATTTTTGATTAAATAAATGCAAACTTGGTGAGCAAAAGTGACTTCAGTAGATTATTCGCGCTAAATGAATGGTTAATGTCATGGTGCAATGAGCAGAAACTGCTCTTTGTAAATAATTGGAATCTGTTCTGGGAGCGACCGAGGCTCTTCCGCGCTGATGGCTTACACCCAAGTAGAATCGGGGCAGATCTTCTGTCGGATAACATCTCTAAGATGTTAAACACCGTTTGACTAGTAACCAAAAATCCAAATCACAGTCTCTGCTGCACCAATTTAATTTATATTAATACTAGTGTAGAACATTGCATAGAAACTGTGTCTATTCCTCGTTTACTGAGATCAAATAATAAATCTACTGCGGGATCTAGAAAAAATCGAATTGTTATTAAAACAAAAAAACACGCTATTAGTGAACAAAAACAATTTCTAAAGCTAGGTCTTCTTAACATTAGATCGCTCACACCTAAGGCGGTTATTGTAAATGAAATGGTCACAGATAATAATTTCGATGTACTGTGCCTTACTGAAACCTGGCTTAAACCAAATGATTATTTCGGTCTAAATGAGTCTACTCCGCCAGGATACTGTTATAAGCATGAGCCCCGTCTAATCGGTCGTGGCGGCGGTGTTGCAACAATCTACAGGGATATCCTTAATGTTACTCAGAAAACTCGTCATAGGTTTAATTCGTTTGAGGTACTTGTGCTAAATGTTACGCTCTTAGATGTAAGAAAAAAATCCATATTATCTCTAGCCTTGGCTACCGTATATAGACCTCCAGGGCCTTACACTGTTTTCCTAAAAGAGTTTGCAGATTTTCTCTCAGATCTATTGGTCAACGTCGATAAAGCATTAATTGTTGGAGATTTTAACATACACATCGATAATTCAAATGATGCGTTAGGGGCTGGTTTACAGATTTATTAAACTCCTTCGGGGTCAAGCAAAACGTCACCAGACCAACTCATCGTCTTAATCATACACTCGATTTAATTATATCATATGGAACCGATCCAACCGATATAGATATCATTCCACAAAGTGATGATGTCACTGACCATTACATGGTAACTTGCATATTACGTACGTCTGTAATATGTCATGCTGCGCCATATTATCGACCAGGCAGAACAATCCTTCCATCCACCATAGATAATTTCTCAAATAGCTTATCTGATCTGTCTCAGCTGCGGCCTGAACCCAAACGAACAGATGAACTAGACGAACTAACTAGCACTATGAGCACCATTCTCTCTAGAACATTGGATATTGTTGCACCCATTAGATTAAAAAAGGTCAGAGAGAAAAGTATAGCACCATGGTACAATAATACTACGCATGCTCTAAAGAGAGAAACACGTAATTTAGAGCGTAAATGGAAACAAACTAATTTAGTGGTCTTTAGAATCGCGTGGAAAGACAGTATGTCACGTTATAAAAAGGCCCTAAAAGCGGCCAGGGCTGAGCACCTCCGCAAACTAATAGAAAACAACCAAAACAATCCAAGGTTTTTATTTAACACCGTGGCTAGACTAACAAATAAACAGACGTCGTCTGAACAAAATACCTCGTTACAGTTTAGTAGTAATGATTTCATGAACTTCTTCAACGAGAAAATTGAAAGCATCAGAACCACAATTGTAAATGTTCAATCCTTGCTCCCGCCTTATGATTCGGCCACAATTGTCGCTCCGCAAGAGCAATTACAATGCTTTACAACTATAGAACAAAAAGAGTTAAACAAACTTATCACTTCATCTAAAACAACAACATGTTTATTAGATCCTATACCAACTAAACTACTGAAAGAAGTGTTACCTATAGTGGAAGAGCCTCTTCTCAATATTATTAACTCATCTTTATCTTTAGGTCATGTTCCAAGAACGTTCAAGCTGGCAGTTATAAAACCTCTTATTAAGAAACCACAATTAGATCCAAATAACCTAGTAAATTACAGACCCATTTCAAATCTTCCATTTATGTCTAAAATATTAGAAAAAGTTGTGTCCGCTCAACTCGGCTCTTTCTTACAAGAAAACGACATCTATGAAAAGTTTCAGTCTGGATTCAGACCGCAGCACTGAAACTGCGCTGGTTAGAATAACAAATGATTTACTTTTAGCTTCGGACCAAGGCTGTATCTCAATACTAGTTTTACTTGATCTTAGTGCAGCGTTCGATACTATAGATCACACAATACTCCTAGATCGACTACAAAATTATACTGGTATTCAAGGACAAGCATTAAGCTGGTTCAGGTCATACTTATCCGACCGCTACCATTTTGTCTATTTAAATGGAGAAAAATCGATCATAACTTCGGCAAACTATGGAGTGCCACAGGGATCTGTGTTAGGCCCTCTATTATTCTCAATATATATGCTGCCACTTGGTAATATTATAAGGAAACATGGAATTAGTTTCCATTGTTACGCCGATGACACTCAAATATATATTTCATCACGGCCAGATGAATACGCGAAATTATCCAAATTGACAGACTGTGTTAAAGATATAAAAGATTGGATGACGCGTAATTTTCTTTTATTAAATCCAGACAATACAGAAGTAATACTTATCGGTTCTAAAAACTGTCCACAAAACCTCTCACAACACTACTTTAACATAGTAGGATGCCCTGTTACTTTATCCTCTACTGTAAAAGACCTGGGTGTTATATTAGACTGCAACCTGTCTTTTGAAAAGCATATTTCATATGTTACAAAAACAGCCTTTTTCCACCTTAGAAACATTGCTAAACTACGTAATATGCTATCAGTCTCTGATGCAGAAAAGTTAGTTCATGCATTCATGACCTCGAGACTAGATTATTGTAATGCTTTATTAGCTGGTTGTCCTGCATCCTCAATAAACAAGCTACAGTTAGTCCAAAATGCAGCCGCTAGAGTTCTTACTAGATCAAGAAAATATGATCATATAACACCGATTTTATCATCACTTCATTGGTTACCTATAAAGTTCCGTATTAATTACAAGTAGGGATGGGCATGATTAATCGACGAGCGATTATTGATCATTAAGAATTTCGTCGATCACGTTAATTTGTTATCGATTATCATTAAACTAATGCTGCTGCGTTGAGTAGTGTGAGTGGAAAGTGAACGTGTTCCCCGGCCCGGGCTGGTCATGTTAGCGCGGAGGTACCTGTGCATCCCGGCAACGTCAGTCCCCTCATCAGAGCGGTGTTTTCAGCGGCTGGACTGAAGCAGCCTTGTTTACACTCGATGCGTCCGCACGAGCGCGAAGGTGAGCGCGGCAAAAATGCGGTATTCTGTGTTTCACAGGCGAGCGCGTCGAGTATAAACGCCTCGTCCGTTTGGTGAGGTGCGCGCGCAGTCTGCGGAGACTCGCGCTGAAGAGCCAGGCGAAAGTGTAAACAAGGCTTAACGGTCACCAGGTTGCGGTCGCGTCTGACCCCAGATCATGTCATCAACATGCTTATCTTTCTCAACAAAAATCAGTAGACTGGTGTAGAAGTTGTATGTGAGTTATTTTTTATGAGGCTTTGTTAAGTAGCCTAGCCTAATTGATTGTTAGGTAGGCTAATCTCTCTCATCCTTTCTCGACTCCGTGCCTTGGATAGTTTTGAGTTACATTTTGACAACCTGTCAGATCTAAGTATTATTATGTTTTTGGTTAAGTTATTGTTTAACATGATTTTTTTATTATTTATTATTTAGGAACAAACAAGGGTCTCTGTTTAAGAACGCCAACTCGCAGCTGCAGGTTCCGCTGCGTTAGAGCACCGCAGCGCATACTGTATCTTCAAATTTAGCCTAACCGAACGTCCAGTTTAACTGCCACAAGTTGATCATCTTGTAATAAAGATCTAATCGAGGAAAAACACGCTGTATTTTTGTATTTTCATTGCATTTTTAATTTATAAAAAGTTAAATAAATAATAAATTTGAATATAAAAATATTAATGATTAATCGATAGTCGATCGTTAATTCTCCCGACGATCGACTAAGAATATTTAATCGAATGCCCATCCCTAATTACAAGGTATTGCTACTGACCTATAAAGCCCTAAATGGTTTAGCTCCAGTCTATTTAACGGATCTTCTATCGCCCTATAATCCATCGCGCTCTTTAAGATCACTAAATTCGAGGCTTCTGGTCATACCTAGGATATCCAGATCCACCAAAGGAGGGAGAGCATTTTCACATTTAGCTCCAAAGCTCTGGAATAGCCTTCCTGATATTGTTCGTTGCTCAGACTCGCTCTCCCAGTTTAAAACTAGACTAAAGACGCATCTCTTCAGCCAGGCATTCATATAAAATTTTAAAACTTACAGTTACTGTAAATCCGGCCTCTAGTTCATAAAAGCCAGAGGAGAACTGGCCCCCGACTGAGCCTGGGTTCTCCCAAGGTTTTTTTTTCTCCATTGGGTTACTTGATGGAGTTTCAGGACACCACTGGGTCACTTGATGGAGTTTTTCGGTTCCTTGCCACTGTTGCCTTTGGCTTGCTCAGTTGGGGATATTCAAATTAATTAACCAATCATTAATAACATTGATCAGCCCTTCCAAACTTGGATGTCTTTTTTATTTTATTGTTTTCCACTAATAAACAAACATTGTTATGTTGTTTTGATTGATACTGTGAAGCTGCTTTGATACAATCTGTATTGTGAAAAGCGCTATATAAATATACTTGACTTGACTTGACTTGACTTCTTTCAAAAACATTACAAATTTTATGTTTCCAAACTTTTGACCGGTCCTTTAAGAAATTAGTCATTACGTACTAATTTCTTAACTATTGCTATGGCATGTTTGTGTTTTTAAAAAAAAAAATTATTTGTCACACCACACAATTAATTAGTCACAGGACCATTTACCATAAATAGCAAATGTCATTAAATTGGTGAAATAAAAGTTGCAGCACCTGAAATATGCACTTCCCCTTACACAATATACAGTACATTCATATTTATTTTAACCTCAATCTAGTGTATCATAGGGTGTTAAACATAAACAGTCAGCATTGGTACTTTCACCATTTATTTTGGGGGATTCGGGTTTTTTACATTTCAAATTGTGGCTGAATGTATTGCTTCTCATCACACACTGGCCCATGCACACAATAAGTCCTCCTGGCAGGGAGGGAGAGCGCAGCATGGATCTTGTAGCACTCTCTATGTTATTATCATGATCAGTGCTGATTGCTGATTGTTATGGTGTTTGTACCTCTCTTCTATTCAGCCCATGCTGTGTGTTTGGGCAGTGCTGATTGTGTTGATGCTAACACCCCCTCCTCTTGTCTTCCTAATGGAGGAGAGGTCTGAACACACGAGAGGAGAAGAGAGGAGAGGTAGGACCACACCAGACATAATGAACACCAGACAATCAAGACCATCAGTCCACAGGAGAGGGGGGAAAAAAAAGTCAAGTAGCTAGACGAGTAGAGCGTAGCCAATCTTTTGTCCCCTACAAAAAAAAAAAAAAAAAGAGCTTCAATTTCCTTTACCTCTCATTCCCAACTTTAAACACACGGAGAGAGGGAAGTTTGGAAAGATAGGACACCAGCGTCTTATTCTTCGAGTGTGTGAGTGGCAGCATGAAGATTTACTTATTTATTTATTTATTTATTTACAGATCAGAGACCAAATGGAATCTTTTATCCCCTTCTTGTTTTTAATCAACGCTAACAAAAGAAAAGACAGTGGAGAGAGTTTGACCCGCCGTGTTCGGGGGACAACCTCTTTCTGTCGTCACTTTGTCCCTGATTTTGTTCTGTTATTTGTTTTGCTGTTTTAATCTCAGCCAAGTCAATAATATTCTTTGTTGTCTGAAAATGGTGTGTCGGGAGAAGAAGAAAAAAGGTCTCCCTCTTTTGTTGAAATTACCTGCCTGTGACTTCCCTCTCCTCAGGACTCGGGGATGAAGTAATCATTAAATGTTGTTTTCTGGCCGCAATTACTTTCCGTTGCATTGGGTCACACACAGCATGGATAGAGAAGAGAGTGGGATGGAGAGACGTGTGTGTGAATAAGGAAAAGTGGAAGTAGACTTGGAGAAGTTTGATACTGTAAAAGTTTGGGGTCTGTAAATTTGGAAGGAAGTCTCTTTTGCTCACCAAGGCACCAAAACTGTTTTCTATGGTAATATATTTTAAAATGAAATTTATTTCTGTGATGGCAAAGCTGCATTTTCAGCATCATTACTGATGATGATCATTACCAGTCTTCAGTGTCACATGATCCCTCAGAAATCTTTCTAATATGCTGATTTGCTACTCAAGAAACATTTCTGGTTATCATTATGTTTTTAATATTATTATGTTGAATGCTGCTTAATATTTTTGTATAAAGCAAAATTAAATAATTTAAAGTATTCAAGTATTAATTTCTTGCCAAAAAAAAAAAGACCCCAAACTTTTGAACGGTACTAATGGTACTGTATGGTATCTTTACGAATGGTGGTATTTTGGCACTTAAAAAAAGATGCACTTTAAAAATGATAAGTTACTCAACCGAATGTTGTTCTTATATATATTAAATGGTATGATATTTAACTGTAGTTACATTCTTTTTTGGATGAACTATTCCTGTAACTATTCCACAGTCACATTTCTCAGATAAATATAAAACCATGTGGGTTTTGCGCATTTTTTTTATAACCTCACTTTTTCCAGCCATTTTAGCTATTACTTTTAACCAAGTGGTCCCAAGAGGATTTTTAGTGGATGTATGAAGTCGGTTCGGGTAAAGTTCACACAGGTGTCCAATTGCAGACTCACCACAGGTGTAGTTTATCACATTAACGTTCAACTAACGTTTGACAACCATAAAAAGACTACATACTTTTTTTGTCTTAGCCCTATATAAGAACACCTTTATAGTGTTTCAACTAATTTTTCGACTTGGTTTTACTCGAACAAAAGCATATTAATTTAGCATAATCCTAATTTATCAACATTAGAATGATAGTAACGCATTTATGCATGCACCTGAAATGTTTTTGCACATAAGAACATTTGCAATCATTAGTTAATGATAGGCCACCTTTTTATAGCTGCACTGTGAAATATGCACCTTAATTAAAAATATGTTGAGATGCCGTCAGTCGACTCCACCCTTTTAAGAAGACAGACATATTTTATACTAGACAGATTATGAAATATATCACATCTTCATACTGCCACAGAGATTTTAATTTCATAAGGATAGAGGCAATTAGAGGTTGTTTAAGAAGCTGTAACAAATGGATTAAATATATTAAATAATTTCAGACCATTTAGCAAAAATGATAAGCCTTAATACATCCACAACAAATGTTTGTGAATGCAATGTATAAGCAAACATAATACTGTCTAATTAAATACAAAACCACTTTTAAGTATCCTCAGTAACAAAGACAGGTCACTGTTGTTGTGATTAATGTATCTGTATGACAGCACTCTCACTGTGAATAGGCTCGTGTTGTAAGCGATGTCTGTTGTGCAGGTGTGAAAGATTATAAACAACTAGCGAATTGAGAAGATACAAGCCTGAACATTTGCCAAGTTTAAAGCGGATGCTTCCCTTTGTAAGACGCGCTTTTTCATGAGGAGAAATCTTCTGTGCCAGATTTTTATTCAAATACAGGAAACTGCACATGTGTTGCCCTGAAGTTTTTTTTTTAGTTTTTTTTTACTGCCGACTAACAGATGGTGGGATGTGTACTTTATGTATTCAGGGGGCCATTATTCAAAAAAAAAAAAAAAAAAGAAACTTTTTTTCTGCTGGACCCTAGAGCAACTCAGCTGTGCAATAGTGAATTATAACTTCCCGACGAAACTGTCATGCTGTTTGTCAATCAGTCATTTAATCTCAACAAGGGCATTTTCATCATGTATATTAAACTATATACAGAATTCCTCAACTCTCTATTTTTCTCTATTCAGTCTTCAATCAAGTCAGTAATTGCACTGAACAACAAGTTATAGGGTAACACTTTAGATTAGGTTTATATATTACTATCATATTTGCTGTTTATTAGTTCTACTTATAAAGCACATATTAACGCCTTTTTCTGCAAGACCATATTCTATTCTATTTATTCTAAAAAATAACTACTACAACTACTTACTATCAATAAGCATTCATTAGGAGTTTGAGGGAAAACTCCTAGTATATAGTGAATGTGTACCCTAATCTAAAGTGTGACCCATCATTTTTAGTCAAACTAATTACATAAGAATGAATTTATCAGCACAATTAATCACACATACAAATATTTGCAGAAAAAAGCACCCCCACAATCAAGATGATTTCAAGACATTAGTGTAGTAGTCAAGTAAATAGAAATGTACTTCGAAATTGTTCATTTTAGTTCCACATCGTTGAACATAAGTTCTCATAGTCTAGTTCTTGTAGTCTGTCTGTGCCGTTTCTTCCATTGATTGTGAATGTACATGTGGCTCAGACTGTTGCCTTTTGCCATTGTCTCACACTTGGCTGTGTTTTCAGGGTCTTGCACTAAAGGTAGAATTATAGGCTTTAATTAGTCCTTATTGCAGAATTTAGCTACGGATCAGAGGGCATGCACAGTTATTTTTGTGTTAACGCATTCGTCGTTTAATCATACTGTATGTGTGTGTGTGTATATATATATATAAATGTGTGTGTGTGTGGTTTGTGTGTATATTACTTTTTTATTGAATTCTATAATATTAAATGATTGCATTACGATTACATAATTATTAAAATTCTCAACAGATTATTACTCAACACAAATTCCATGAAATGTTGACTTATATATTTTCATGATTGTGCATTGACTACCAATTTAATTTAGTTTGTTAACGAAATGTATTATGAATTATTATCATTAAGATTAACCCAGAAAGTAGGAAAACCTCCATATGGAAAATATGCTGTATGGCTCCACGGAGTCCGGAATTTCCTTAACATATTGCAGTTGCTGGAGTGTTGCATGCCCCTGGCCTCCAGTTGTAATTTATTTTTGCGATGCATGTCACACTTTACATCCCACTGTACATTTGTACATTTGGGACTTCATGAATATATAATAGCAAAGAGCAGCATGAAATCATACGGATCTCCTCTGCAAAAGTAAAAGTGTAAATCACTCATAAGCAGCGATGAAATACGAGAGTGGTGCTGGAGTGGAGCTGGTGATGAAATGCATCTAGCCTGGAGTAAGTGGCCTTTCCCTGATTCATGAGAATGAAAAGTGGGCCTCTTATTTCACCTGATGGTTGTGTCCAACCCTTGAGTGAAAAATGGCATCTTTCCCCTTGTAAAACACCCATGGGGTTAAATAGCTCCATTATTATTAATGACCATCCATTTGCCAATCTAGATGTGGAGTCAGAGTGGGTGTGTAATAAAATGATAAAGTCCATGTAATTACAAACTCAATTATTATCTTTCAAATTTCATTTTGTTTGACAGCATGGGATTTGTTTAAAATGTATGCCCTTTGTTTAATCTGTATTGCAAGACAGAGACTGAGACCACATTGAAAATTTTGAATTCAAGATCTAATTTAAAGTTCACTAATTCTAGTCCACTAATCAAATAAGTATATTTGTGACGCTGACCATATTTGATCCTTCACAGATGGTGAGTTGGTTGTTGCTGAAGCGTGAGATGCTTATTGATCTCAGTCACACAATCAGACAAATGTGTGTTTTCTCTAGTCGTTTTGGTTTCCAACAAACATCTTGTTCAAAACCCTTTGAATAACTAGCTAACTAACTAAATTAGCTAATTCATTTAATTCACTAATGTGTAAATGTATTACTAACAAACGTGTAATGGAAAATAACCTACATTAAACTAAAACAATGCTAAATAGCAGTAGTTTCACTGGTGATCTCAGAATTTTGGATCCCACTGAATTTGCATGCTCTTTCATTTTACAGTATGCATGCATACGTCAAGAAAGTCCAGCTCTTTTTAAGTTTGTCAGCTGATTAAACTGTAGTAATATCCTTTTTAGTATGTATATTCTCTCTTGTCATGTTCTTCTCTTGTCCCCGAGGGTTCTAACTGTGCTCATATCAAGTGCACCAATTAAATACATGTAAAATGTGCATACATGGCTGAAAGGATACTAAACTTTGATCAAATATGCCACAGTCTACCCCCTCGGTGGGTATGTTTTGACTCAATGAACTTCATGAAGACTCATTACTTGATAATTTGCATTTTGAAAAAAAAAAAAACACAACCCTTAAACCTTTTCCATGATCTCTCATGAAACTTGTGTTTGAGCTGTTCAACACAACAACAAAAGAAAAGTTTAAAAAAATTCAATACAGACACCAAAAGCAATGTTACACTGAATCCTGTATTACACTTTTGAAATAAGATTCTATGTGTATTTAATTAAAAATCAAGGCTGAATTCTCTCGTGTGACAAAGCTCGCTGCATCCCGCAGAAATGTGCTGTAGTCTGCTACAGAGCCTGGTTTTCTTAAGCTCTACAGTCAACCAGATAATGTTTAGACAGGAGAGGGAGAGAGAGAGAGAGCGGGGAGCGATGATGTTCTGTATTTATGCAATTAGCCCTCTAATTGGTAGTAATGGGTTTGCACATGCTAACATAATGACTTGAGTAATCATCTCTGTGGCATCCTTGATGTAAATCCCATCAAGATATATTCAGGTCGTGCTGCCTTGCTTAACATCCCTGTCAAAAATTGTCATTCGTGCTTATTGTCTGACTTCAGCATGTCTGCAAACACCGTTTCATCGCACTTCCTGTCTAGGAGTGACCCATACTGTCATATAGCGTGCTTTCAGTTCCTTTGCATAAATATCACTATACCCCAGCAACATGTCTGTTAATTTTATGTTAACTGTTGTTGTTTTTCCTTTCCACAACAGCATTTATTGTTGTACAACCTGGTATCTCTTTGTAAATGGTGAGATGTGACATTTAACGAACTCTGTAACAACGGCTTTTCAGTCTTTTCTCTTTCGTTTTAGTTGGGAAAAATAAGCTCAGGTTATGGAACAAAAGATGAGGCCTTTGAGGTTCGTCATACGGGAGCAATCTGATTACCAATCTCTGACGACAGTGTTAGACAATGTTTGCCGGGGAAGATTGAAAACATCTTCAAGCTTTCGCACCTCTGTAATTACAAGTGTGAATCAGCCCGGGACTTCAATCAATAACCAGTGGCCATTTTGCGAAATGTTTCAATCTACAGACAATTTGCTTTGAATGCGAGCTGTTATTAGAAGCCCTATTACTCTCAGAGTAAATAGGCTTGGCATTTTTAAGCGAACGTTTTGTGATAATGTAAATATCATTTACCCCACACAGCATTCAACCTCACCCAGTCATCTGCAGGAGATCTTTGTGGAGAAATTAAAAATGCTCTCTTACCCCCGAACGCAAGGTTTTCCGACAAGCATTTATGTATGCGGAGACCGGGGCACGTGGGGTCTGATTCTTTTTTAAAAGCTCGACGGGAGAGTAGTGATACCCCCTGAATACAAAAAGCACTTAAACAGCATCAGAGTGAGCCGCTGCCTCCGGCTGACGAAAGCATTCAGCGCTGTCACCCACATCAGTCAAGCAGTTCTAGTCCCTGTGGAGGAGAAACTGATACGGACTACATTTTTGGAGCTGTTTAATGTGAAATATCACATGCGAAAAATAGTAGCTCTCCTGGCTGTTGACATAGCGCCACTGACAGCTCGTGCTGTGCCTCTGCACGCTGGAAAGCCACGCAGCGTGGTTCAAAACACCTTTTACACATAATGTAATTGCGCACACACTCTCCTCTGCTTGTGCTGATTGACTTCACACATGCACGCACACACAGACCTGCTGGGCAACTGCACTAAAGGTGTCTACGGACTTGTGCTAGGGCCGCTACATGTGTCTGCCCACCATGGCATGATGCGCTCAGCTTTCAAAAGAACAATGGCTCTGAAAGACACCTCCAATTTCCAAAGCAGCTCTGGGGTGATTTACAGCAGCCTCCGAGAGCGACCTGGCCAGGACTCATTCTGCTTGCTCAGAGAGTGAGTGAGCGGCATCATTTTTCCTTAATGAAGTTAGTGACCCTCTGAAAGGTGACACGTTTACCGCTCCACTGATTTATGCACTGATGCTCTGAGGCAGACTATAGCAGAGTAAAGACCGGGAGGACGTGGCCACATCTCTCTCTCTTTCTCTCTCTCTCCTTTCTTTCTGTTTCTAGCTTTCTATATTTGTGCTATTCTGTCCAGTTCTCTGGTATTAAAACAAACCGACATGCAAAATACAAGCATATTACTGCTCTGTTCCAAAAAACAAAAAACCTAGCAAGCTGCCCAAAGTCCACAATATACTTTCTTTCTTTTTTTCACATAATCAAGGGTATGCGTTCAGTGCATGTGACTTAAATATCAGCATCAGCACAATATGCACATACTGTAGACAAATGTTTCTAACTGTACATACTTTATATGCTTAGATCACTCATGCGCCTTGAATTTTTTGCACTGCTTAGTTTGTCCACCAGGCAACAACACTTCCCTGTTTTATACTATGGAATGTTAATACTAACAGTTATACTATGGAATGTTAAATATAGTGGTACATTATTCCAGACTTTAGCTCTAAGTAAACCTGCCTAAGTAAAACAAGCATTTATTTATACACAAACTATTGTTATAGTATACTTATTACATATTAAAGGTTCATACAATACATGCAGCAGAATACATAAGTGTATTTTTACATTCCACATAAACCAGCTCTGTATGCTTATTGGTAACCTCCATCTTGGAAATTAAGCTTCACACTGAGGTTGGGGTTTTCTGACTTGTGGCATTCCAGATGTTATTTTCCATTGGGAGGAGGTAAAACTGTTAAACTGTTTTTATTGGTGTTTCTTCAACACTGAACACTGTTTATTTGTAATTAATATTTCTTGGATTTATTGACAGATGTTTATGTTTATTAGCATTACTGGGGCTCAAATCCTACAATTCCTGTCAAATATGTAAATACATCATTCTACTGATGTACATGTACATGTCTACCGATGACAGAATCATAGATAGTTATTGCAGAGTTCTTTGATGATTAATCATATTTATAAGCCAGTTATATTTAGCATCTATGCAGAATTATCTAACATTAACGATAAACCAAATCCTGTGAAAATCAGATGCTAAAGAATATTATAGATTGGTATAGATTCATACATGAGAATAACTATGGTTACATACCTAGTCATCTTGCGGGTGGACCGGCTTTGTTTAAATATGGTGGATGGTTACGTATAGTGATATATTACGATATCTAGATGTCTTTGGCTCAAACAGTAAATAGCGTTGCTTGCCAGACACAGCAAGGTCATGGGTTAAATTCCCAGGAAATGCATGAACTGGTCAAATGTATTAAGTGCACTGTAAGATAAACGTGTAAATATGTATTCTGTATTGCTGCTGTTCAATATTTTCTGAGTTCCCTTTGCATGATATTTGTTGGAAAACTATATTGGTGCCTGGTGGTAAAAATAAAAATAGCCTAAGCATGTAGTGCAAGGGGAGCCAGACTTAGTCGCTTTTAATTATTTCTAACACCTTTACTTATGCAAATATGCTAAATAATTTCCAGATGACAGCTTGGAGGGGGGACCAGTGATGTTCAGGCCCTTTTCTTAGCGGGTTAAGATATACATGCGCCGCTGTAGGGCTCCCGCCTGCCTCCGCGAGCACCGCTTTACATTCTAATTATTAGAGTTGACAGGCTTTATGGCTGGGGCTCAATACTGAGGCCTCTTCCTTGGCACATCTTGCATGCGATGTCAGAGCAGGTTTAATGAGATAAGAAAGTTTGAGTCCTGTAGTTTACTGTTCTCTTTCCTTTGAGTGAATCACATTCTGATGCTCACAGCTAATGTAGGACGTTTGCCGAGCCTAATACTGTACGTGTCAGCTGCGTTAACAAGTAGGCGAAGGAGGAGGAATCGCTGCATTAATGTTTGATTTATCTTAATTGACTTGATTTAAGTGGGAGACATCAGCAGAAGAGAGGTGTGCCACGATGACTAGGATTAAAATAAACAATGGTTTTAGAGCAGTTCATTAATTCTTTAATATGTAAAAAGCCAATCTCAGACACAAACAACAGAGACTTTTTTTAAGATTTAATTAAGCTACAGGGAATTCAGCGCATATTGTAGGTAAACACTCAGGACCATGGGAATACCATTTAAATTAAAAGAACTGGTGTTGTTTTTCTCATTATGAGATGAATTAAACATTTATCATTGCCTTTCATTTCTCTCAGAAGCTGACATTTACAGGTCACCTTTTGATAGCGCCAATTTTTTATTGTCTCCAAGTGCCTTGGCAATAAGAGAAAGTATGATTTATTTTGTCTTCTTGTGTTCACCTCTTGACTGAGCCTTCACATTTGTCATTTCATCATCCACAGCTATTGAAGTCAACCTGCAGAAGGCTCTCGCCGAAGCCTCGGAGACCTGTACCCAGGAATGTCTGATCCTGGGTCATTCTGACAGCTGCTGGATGCCGCCAGCGCTGACCCAATTCCAGACGTCCGGCGCCGCCACTCTGCCCTCCTTTGGTTTTCAACAAAGCTGGGCGCGGGGGACCAAGCCAGATGGGCGTCACACTCTTGGCAGGTCAGTGCCCAAAGATGATCTGGACAAAGGGAGCAACCGGCCCCAATTCTACAACACACTTGAGAGACACTGCAGCAAGAAAGAGGATACTATCAAGGTCATCCCTCTAGCCAGCTTTTCCGCCACATCGAGCCCTCAGACGTCCGCGAGCGGAGGCTCCTTCCTGCGCGAGCATCAGCTGTAGAAGCGAGGGTAGGCCTCGGAGCACGGCATAATGAGAGTGATTGAAAACGAAAAGCTGACGGGTTCTGATGATTATTAGCATCTTTCAAACGTTTCTTGACACGTGATGTTTTTAAACACGGCAGAAGGGGAAGTTAAAGCAAAGGACAGTAGCTTTCAAGATCCTCAATGAAACTGAAACATGTACAGTAGAAAAATGGTAGATATAGACCAAAGTAGCTACTCAAGTAAAAAAAAAAAGTAAAAAAAAAAAAAAGTGGTTTAAATATGTGTCTTAGTGACAGATTAGTGGCAAATGAATTAAGCTTTACTGTTGATCAAAAGGGACGAGAATTTTATTTCATTTCTTGTGCGCCTTTTGAATGCAACTTGACAGCAAATTACTTTTACTGGAGGAAATCGTTGCATACGTTTACACGCACACTGATATTCCTACTTAATTATGAAATTGCAGTATAAAAAATAAAATAAAAACTCATGTAAGCGCCATGTTCTTGTTACTTAAAGAAAATGTGTGCATATTCTGCACATTATTTGGTCTAATTATAAATCCGTATCCTTGCACGTCTGCATTTCAGCAGTTAGTGGTCTTCGCGGGTTTAATTGGTGCTCACTAACAGCAAAGCCAGTGCTTATTTCTTTGTGCTTTGCACATGAACGTGGACACACTCGTAAACAAAACAATGAAAATTAGGCTCTGAGTTAAGAACCGCATTTGGAATATTACGACGCATGTAAGCGTAGTCAATAAGGTTAAGTGTTATGTGTGAGTGCTCGGTGACCCTGGTATTTCTTTCGGCTTCAGTGAGGTGCGTCGTTTCCAGTTGAATTTCCGCTGGAGTCAGTTTTATTCTGCTAAAGAGACCTAGTTCCATGCCCCTTAATGTGCTGCTTCCTCTGTCAAGACTACAGATACAGCCAAGCCTCTCTGCAAAAATTAGTCTTGCTCGGTGTTAACACAAAAGAAACTTTTATATATTAGGGTTCTTTTTTCTTCCTAAACTTTGACATTAGCTCTTTTCTCCCTGGAGAGCTTAGAGCCTTCCTCTGATTTCCAGCGTGTTGGTAGTTTCCATGCACCTGACACCCTTTCTCTCAGCATTATAAGAAACCCGCTTATTTTCTACATTATCTCATTAGCTAAGGCACAGACATGGCTAAAAAGACATCCTTTGTTTTTTCGCACCCCTACATCAAGTTTTCCTCTCGATATATATATAATGTATGCACCACAATAAGTGCCATGGAACCAATTACAAGAATCTCCCAATAGTATAATTACTTTGATCAGTAATCACTGTAACCGTTATAGAAGCCGAGTGCTGCTCTATAATAGTATAATTGGCTACCTTTTGTATGTGCGTGTGTGACTGCGATTGCTCGTTAGCTAAATGGTGCGCACTTCTTTTTAAAACTTACGAAAAAATTAAGCGTTTGTGAGATTTATATATAACGATGTCAAAGAAACAGCCTTAAGATGTAGATGTGTATTGTATGGATGTGATGACTGCTTATTGAAGTAGAAGTTTGCTTACAATCGTGTCACACTTTTTTGTCGAAACATTCAGTATATTCAAACAGAGACATCAAGTAATCCCTTAAAGAGGCTGTGCGGATTGAGAAATCAGCACAAATTTAATTCGCTAACAGTCCTCCTTAGTATATACTGATGACACAGAAATATTTGGGTCAGTGATCCAAAAAATTACTTCACTATGAAATAGTGTGCGTGCCAGCGACAAGAAACGTGTCACAGCGAAGACGTGTTGGGAGTGTGTTGATGTGAGAGAACTGACAATCACTCCGGCAGCTGTTGCCTAAACAACAGTATAAAATCTGCCGAACACTCATGATTAAGAGGAATAATTGCAGTGCGGGACTCTATCAATGGAAGGAAGCAGTGCCCTGCTGCTAGCTCTGACTGTATTGCTGGGACAAGAGTATTGAGTGACGGTGTAAGGACAGCGACTCTCCTAATCCACACAATAAATCTGAAAAGCTCGAAAGACAAGGTATGAAATACTATAATTAGCCGTAGTTTCTGTATTGCATAACACTGTTTGAAAATATCTGCTTCTGTGTTCATTCATCACACCACAGAAAGCACCTAGTTGCAAATTATTTAAAGATCATCATCAGCTTTTGGAAGTCTTTGGAGCTTCCACTAATTAAAAACAATGAGCTGTAGAGTTTCATAACACATTAAAAATATGTACTTTCTTTTCAGAACTGGATAAGTTTAGTGGTTTTACATTCTTAAAGTCAACATGAAATCAAAACTGACCCTATATACTGTCTTAATGCATGTTCCTGCAGGGTCTTTGTGAAAAATTCATCTGTACACCTTTTTCAGAAAAAAATAAATAAAAATGCCAATCTACTAGGGGTGTGCAGAGGTCTGATAAATATCTGTATCTCTTACAATCTTACACGAAATTATTCGTATCTGTATTCGGATAATACCGGAGGTGGGCAATGCTTTAGCCAGAAGTTTGTAATATTGCTTTTTTACATTTTAAATATAATTATGTTCCCTTCAGGTTATCATTTAACAAATATTCCTTGTATAACTCCTAAAACATATAAATGTTTTAATTAGTAATTATAAGTTAAAATTTCTTTAAATATCTTCTAATATTATATCAGAGCCGATATGCATTCCAAAGGCAAATCTGAATAAATGATAAAGAATACATAAATTCTTGCCATCTCCCAGAGACAGTGAGACAGAGAAACATATCATAAAGCCTATCATATCATACAGGGTTTACAAAATTCAAATAGACATCTAGTAGTAGAAAATCTGTATGATTCAGTCTTAGTTCTGTCTATTACTCTTGACAGAGAGCTGTTTTGTGAGAGACAGGTAGAGGCAGCAACACGGCTATTTGATTTGCGATCGTGCTATGCTTATTTCATTCATTTTTGTATCATATCGTACAAGGTTTAAATAATTTAATGAATTCTGAGAGACGCACACACTCATTATAGACCTTATTCAGAGCAGCGCCATGACAGGTATGAAAGCGAGGCTGAGGGATAGACTTACCGTGTTTTCATTTCAATGTCTGGAGTTTTTCTGTCTACTGAAATTTCTTGGAAAGATATTTTTGCAGTGTTTTGTCAGCAGAACAATCCAAAAACAACATTAAATATCAGTACAACCCACTGAAGAGATGCATCTCTATCCCTCACAGCCTCGTTTTAATTCCCGTAAAAAAAAAATAAAAAAAAAATGCTGTGAACAAGGTCTATTGTGTAGTGATTGTAGAATTTTATGTATAATATCATGTATTATAATATCATTCTGGGATAGAAACCTTTCATGGTCCAGTCATATCTCGATTGATTAAATTAAAAATTAAGTTTTTTCCCTCCACCGTTTTTTTACATTTTCACAAAAATGTCATGGCCCCCAGAATATTTTGCTGTATAAATATCTGAAGATACAATATATCTAAAGAAAGAACAGAACCGAACCCTGTTTTATTCTAGCTTCATGCATTCTTTCTTATCAACAACTGAATGTAGGGAAGTTTCATAAAAAAAAAAAATCAACATTGAGCAAAAAGCTGAGAAAAACACATTTTTGTAAGATTACATCAGGATCAGTTTCAGACCGATTATCAAAACACAGATGGAGTAGATACAAAAGCTACACAGTCCAATAGCTTGTCCTGGGTCGACATTTCATTCAGCAACATTAGGCAGTTTTGATTTATATGCTGTTTAATGTCAATCGCGTTACTTTATGCAGTTGATAACATATGATATTGACTGTTTCTACATCTTCGCATGCGTTTTGATCAGTAGATTCTGTACTCTTTCAGAAGATGTGGAATAGCGCCCCTACCATATAACATTGAAAACATGGAAAATACAGTCAGTGGCGGGGAAGCCAGTCACAAATGACGGAAATTTCTGTGGCGGGGAAAGCGTTAGGCCCTGTCTGTTTTTTTTATTTTTTTTTATTGAATATTCCATTTCTATCAGAAATCTACCACAAATACCGAATTAAATAAATGCTTTACAAATGCTATTTCATGTTGACTTTAAAAATGCATGGACTTGAAGATAAGCATTTTCTGAAATGGACATTTTTGAGTAGTGGAGCAACTACATTAGTGCCAAAGGTTTACTAAGTAAAAAGGACAAAAAATGTGCGAGAATGAATGAAAACAACAATATTTGTGACTGATAAATAAATGCATAGAAAGTTCCAATATGCATGGTTATTCTCCCCTCTAGCACTTTTGTACTTTTCTAAAAAGTTGGTTCCCTGATGTATGTAAGCAGCCTTGATAATGAGGTGTTTCTTTCCTCTGAAATACTTTTTTTTTGTTGTAATTTTATTTATTTATTTTTTGCGCTTTTTTTCTGAAAAATATTATGGCAGATCATCTCAGTATAGTCAGGCATCTTCATTTGCATGTGTTCCAGTTGACCTTCGCTGGCTGACTGTGTTCTGCAGCACTAAACCCTTGTTCTGACACTAATCAGAATCTGTGTGCTGTCAAATGGTCATATCTCTCGGGTTGTGTTATAGTTAGTGTGAAGGATTAGAATGGCAAAACATTTTCAGCATCCAACACGTCGATACACAAATCAAATACATTTTCATCATTACCATAAAAAAAAAAGTTAAAAAAAAAGATATATATATAAATATATTTAAAAAAAACAAGAGCAAAGTGTACATACTTAGCATTAACCCCAGGAAAAACATTTTAACATACCGTATGTGTAAACAAAAGGAAAAGTGGTTTATACTTAATGAAAATAGTTGATAAAAGACAAAAATCAAGAAAACGAGGACAATCTCTGTTGTAATGTATTTAAAACATATGCATACTGTATATTATTATATGTGTGCGCGTGCGTTTGTGTGTGTGCATGTATGTATACTGGCACAAAGCTGGCCGGATAATGTATGTACACACTATGTATCTTGTATAGAACCTGAAAAGAATATAAAACTGCTGATATATTAAATCTGCTTGTAATTTAAACATCATTTGTTGTATTTCACAAATTTTTTTTTTTTTTAAGCGAGCTTTCATGTGCCAGCATTCAAGAAATGAACACTGTTGAACAACTGAAGTATATCTTGATATCACACCCCTGTAAAATACTCCTAGAAGTTGAAAAAGAAAAAAAGAACATGCTCATTTACATTTGCTGTAATGTTTTTTCTTGTCTTGAATTTTTTCTTGAACCATTAAATATTGTGTATCTTTAGACACTCTGTTGTGTGTCCTATCATTTCAAAACACTTTAATCCTATTTTCCTCTTATGGACAGAAAAGCATTGATGTAGACTGCAGGTGGTGGAGAATGCTAACAAAAAAAGAAGAAAGAAACGTGGTTCGGTTATGGACCGGCTTCCATTAGGGAAAGCGAGCAATATGCATACGAAACACTGTCTATTTGCGGAAAAGGAAGGCAGGGGGAACTCATGATAAACTCCGTCTGCACAGACAATAGCAGTTATACAGCCGTTAGAGCCATTGATTCAGTAGGAGGAGGGCTTCGGAAACACACCTGAGAGATTTTAGTTTGAAAGAGAAGAGGCCACCTAGGTGGACTCAAGAATAATTGGTGAGTCTGGGCATATAACCACCATTATGTGCTCTGCAAATGTGCCAGTACTGCAGCTTTGGACCGAGCCCAAGACAGAGGTGGGAGCAAGAAAGGAGCCTTAAAAAGCAAATGAATAAAGATTATCCGAGCAAAAGGGTCTACCTACAGCACTGCAAGTTCCTGAACATTTTGCTGAACTGCCTAGATACACTCTTTTTTGCTGGCTTTACATTTTTAATGCTTGACGAGCACGTATGTGTATATGAGTGTGAGCTTTCATATAGGGGTGAGCTCAATTATCCTTCCTTTCCCTCGTTAGTCACACAAAAAATAAAAAATACTGGGCATCCAGACTGCAATGCAGATAGAGGAAAATGAATTTGAGTTTAACAGCATGCAAATGCTACTTTTAAAGGGACAGTTCACTCAAAAATGAACATTCTGTCATAATTTACTCACCCTCGTGTTCATGTATATGTCTTTCTTCTGGAGAACAGAAAATAAGATATTTTGAAAAATGTTCAAACTATTTTTGTCCATAAAATATAAGTCAAAGGGACCCAAACAATTAAGGTCTAAAGGTGTCAAGGCCCAAAAAGGCAGCATTTTAGAATCTTTATCATCTAATATTTATTGTTGTTACAGCTTTATTTCAATGACCAAATATGATTTTATCTACTATAGCACAGCAAAAAAAGGTAGCATGAAATTAATCAAAACTACTAGACTAGTGTAAACTAAGTAATCTAAAGCGACATGATCACTTTGTATGATGAACTGAATTGAAATCTAAGCCTTTGTTCACTATCAAATCAAAGCAAAACATTTGCAATACCTCAATTATGGCGATACAAACATTAAGCACCATTAAGTTTGGTCCAATAAGTACAAGAACCAATAAGGTTTAACATCAGTTAAAGGTTGTATCAGTGATTTCAGGAATTTAACGATTGTGTCGCCATATTTGTTGTAGTTTGTGAATTAATTTATTTCACTATGTCGGTTTTGGAGCATGACAGTTTTGGGTCCCATTGACTTTTATTATGTGGACAAAAATGTTTTTTAAAATATATTTTATCTTAAAAAAAAAAAAAAAAAAAAGACAGATTTTCATTTTTGGTTGAACTATCCCTATAAGAGGGATAGCGTTTTATAAGAGGGTGCAACCAGAGAGTGCATGTGGAGACATTAAGCGGCTGTGACAATGGGTTGATATGCATGGGGAGACATTATAAAAGGTAATGGGAAAAAAAGGTTATAGATGGGGTCTTACAGTCACACATGCAGGGAGCCCTTCCACACTTTCCCAGCATTATTCCCCATGGCCATTTTATTAGATAGATGAAACATGACTGGCTAGCATAGAGCTAAATCAACCCAGTTTAGTTGTAGCGGTTCAAACGGAGGACTAGAAGACTTCAACCGCTTTCAGCATGTCCGTTTTGTTCTTTACCTGTAGAGACAGTGAGTGCACTACTGTGGCTCACATTGATTGTGTGGCTAAAGCCCACCTGAGTTTCCGTTCCCGCTCAGGATAAGTCCCCTCTGATGCAGCGATCTGAGCGCAGAAGCTAAACGAGTTGCTAGATTCGAGGTTACTATACGGTGACATTGTGTCTGCAGAGAGGGGGCTTATGTGTACAGAGAGAGTATCTCATCAAGGGCGTCTAGATGGGGTCATCACATCACCGCTGAAGATCTCCGGCTCAAAGCTTTTTCCTTTTGCTCAAGTGGGTTGCTGAAGGCAGTGCAGCAGTGCGGCTTATGTCTCATTGCCGTGTTGACCCAGCGTTTAAATCCAGCAATAGTTTTTTAAATCAGAAGCGAATACAGGAAGACAGAGCGAGCGAGAGTTTAAACTGGTGCGGAGACAAAGTAATAACAAAGTTACTATTGAATCACAGAGCAAGCCGTTTGTAATTTGTCCCTTGAAAAAGCTGAAAATACAATCTGCCACCAAACCACTGTGATGCTGAAAAATGCCTCAATGCTCCAAATAGGAAATTGATTGAAGTGGCCATTTGCAAACAACTCACACCTTCTTATTGTTCGTTTGTATCTGGCTTCAAGAACACTCGTTAACTTTGCAAATATGTTTCTTTAGAGGAGACGCACTTCGTTTTCAAAGTGCCATCTGCAGAGGCCGCTGGTTGAACATATAGAGGGTGTCAAACAGCATGCTCATTTTAAATTGTAATTAAACTGGCCATCAGGTACCTTGAGGCTGTTTAGTCTACAGCAGGATACTAATTACTATAAGATGACCTTTGGAATAATATCTGGTGAATAATTCATAATTGAGGAGATTGCTTCAGAGACCTCGACTCTAAACTTTGTATGCTCAAAACTATTTAAATGATTTTTTCCAATCGAACCCTCCGATTCGGTAATCAAGCAGTACTGTACGAGGGAAAAAGATTTTTACACAAAGGGTGAGGTTCCTTTTGAGCTGGTGAGGAAAAAAAAATGATGTTTTATTGCCTTCAGAAAATACCGACTAGTATCAATATTACACTTTCATCTAGCTTGATGCATACACAAAGAAGCATATAGGCATATAAACAGGGTCAGAGCAATTAATATGCACATCTAAACTAACCCCATCTTCAAGCGTGTTTCTTTTTAGTCATTACTTATATTTATTTTCTGTTTCTAGTATAGTGTTTATAATCACTATAAGTAGTTATAATCTTTTCTTTTTTTCTTGCTGTGCCTGATTTCCACTGATAATTCAATCAGTTTTGTACATAATTCTTTCCCACATGTTGTTAATTTAATATGTTGTACTAAACATTTATATATAGTTATGTGGGTTTTTGACATTAAGTTTCAAACATTCAAGTTTAAAACAATTTAAAACGCACAATATAATAAATTCTGTTAACGCTTTTATTCTGAACATTTTATCAATTAATGGCAACATGATTTACTTTTACTAATTCATGTCACACCATTTAAGTTTATTTCTAATAGCTAAAATTGAATAAAATCTTAAAAAGATTAACTGAAATTTGACCAGTCCTATATATATATATATATATATATATATATATATATATATATTATATATAAATAATTATATATTTATATATTCATTAATCTATAATATATTTTTTTTTTTATAAAATATAATATATTGAATAAATGAAAAATGTTTGTGGACATGTTATTTTTTAACTACCCATGTGCAGTGTTCTTATGTTTAGTGTTTTCTCTTTAAAAATAAGCTGCTTGCCGTGTTTGCAGTGGTAGGTTTAATGTTATGACATTTTTACCCCAGCGGGGCCAATTTCCATGATCTTGTCTAGGGCCCTACAAGCCCATGTGCCAGCCCTGTAAATTAGTTAATAAGTTACGGTTTATTTTGTTTGTGATAATACCAGTTGTTTCTACAAGTAAATTCAATTCACTCCTCTCTCAAATGTGTTATTAATGTTTCTTCAGTGTAGCTTTAATCCTTAAAAATAGGGTAGGCAATTCTTTTCATAATCACTTTTTGTTACTCTGCTATCAGGATGTGAAGAGAGTTTTAACCAATCAATAATATAAGTGGTCTACATAAAAAATTAAAAAATAAATACATAAATATTCTGTGGAAGACTCATAACATATGTAATAGTGATGGGAAGTTCCAGATCATTTTACTGACTTTGTGAGTCTCTTTCAGCAAAATTAATATTTTTTCAAGTCATTTAATTCATTTCAATCCTTTTATTTCAGCAGAATAAATGTTAACAGCCAACTTAACACCAACTTATGCAAACGTTGATCACATTTAGAATAAAAAAATAAAAAATAAATATATATATAATGCAGCCAAGGCCAAATTATGAGAAAGATTAATAATTAATTAATTGCTTAGCTAGGTCTTCGGCTTTGCTTTCTGTTAGTTTACCTCACCTCCCAAACTGAGTCATTCGTTCTTTTGTCACGTCACATCCCCATAGGTTGAACCTATGTAGTCTGTCCCGGAAACAGAAATGATTAGTTCACCTCCCGAGTATTCACTCATCGAGTCACTCGTTCATCACGAGTTATGGAAAAGAACCATCATGACAGAATTTATAAATTGTAAGCAATATGAGACCAGAAACGTATTATGTACTGTACCAGTAAAAAATTTAACTACACTTTTTATTTTTTTGTATGGAAGGTTGGGAATTAATAAATAATTTCTGTATCCAAATAAGGCTGTCACATGACGAAAGAAAAAACAACTCAGGAGGTGAACTAATCATTTCTGTTTCGGTTCAGGTTCTCAGACTCGGATTTATGCGTTTCTCTGGCAACAATATCAATGCTGAAATGAATCTGCAGCAGTCAGGTGGTACAAGTAAGAGCTCTGTAAGTTGTTTACATTGATATGTTTGTGTAAAGTTATGTGCTTTGAGACATGAGGTAATTTGACACCGTCTTTCATAATGTTTGCAGACTCTGCTCTGGCTGTGCGTTTTGAAGGCCTTTTGCTAGCCTTTGCAACAGGGATCTAGCCTAGAAATCTAGACTCCACCTAGCGGCTGCAAAAATGATTTCGCAGCCAGTGTAGTCTAGCAACTCTCCGTTGACTTTCGAGCTGGAAAAACCAAACTCAGGTCAGGCCAATCACATCGTGTATAGAGTCGGCGGGCGGGCTTAACATAATGACGATAGAGTTGCGACGGTTCACTGCTACTTGAAAACAAAGAATGGCTGGCGAACAGCTGTCTTTCGATTCGGCTTTGGCCGCGAATCTGGAGGATTTTAAGTTAAACTTTTCTTTAAAACATGAACAAAGAACGGCACTTGAGTCATTTTGTAAAAAGGAAGATATAAAAGACGTCACCTTCTTCGTTGCTCTGGTTGGTTGTAGCGCTATCCTATTGCGTGCAGAGGGAATTTGAAAGACAACCGTTTATCCCGCCCCTCGTATTGAGCCCTGTCAATGGAGAGTTCCCAGACCTAACATCTTGATGTAGGTCTGGCATGCCAGGCTAACAGGGATCCAGACTAACTTTTCCACTGGTTGCACTGGTGCTACCAACTTTCTCAGTTGGTCGCACCAACATTTGTTTTTTTTACGCTAAAGCGTGATCTTTAGCACTCGCAGCTCAAACGACAATGCACGACTAATAATGACTATTGGGACTGTCATATTACGTAACATAAAGAGAACAATATTGTAATAAAACATTGTGAATTATTTGGGTTTTGCCGTGTGGCGTTGTTCCAGGAAGAGCGCGTCCACAACACGAGTCATTCTGAATGGCATGTATTAGTTCAAGTTCACTTGTACATTCACGTCATTTTGTGCAGATATGATTTGTAATATTATGTTTACTTTATTTTGTCTGATTAATCTCATATAGGATGCGTTTCTTTGAGTTAAATAACACGCTAGCAAAGTGCTCAACGGTTATTCATTGCAGCGTGCGCCGCTCAAGCAGCAATGCACGACTAATAATAACGACGATTAATTTGGGACTGTCATGTTACATAACATGAGAACACTATTTTATTAAATCGTTGTGAATTCATTGGGTTTAGTTGCCGTTTTCAGTGCGTTGTTCCAGGAAGAGCACGACCACAACAGTTAATTACACATTCTGACAAGCACGTACGCATCTGAGGCGGCGTTGGTGACACTTTCTATTAGTCGTTATATTTGATTAAACAGTCAGAATATAAAAACGTATTATACCGTAGTGATTCAGGATAAGTCAAAAACACGGTTTGGAAAATGGATTCATGATGTACTCGTCCATTTTGAACATAAGTTATCGACTGCAGCAGCTGCTGATACAACGGCGTTCTGTTGCGCATGCGTGAATTTAACTGTAGTACATGATGCACTCGTAAAATTTACGAGTAAAATTATAAAATTATAAAACCACATCAAATTTTTACTCGCACATTCTCAAAAAATGGTCGCATATGCCATATACCATTTTGGTCGCAGTCTAGAACCCTGCTTGGTGAAATTGCCTGCCCTACCTTTAAATAGTAAACACAGTGCATCTGTACTAGTCCAACTAGATTTGATCTGTATTTTCTGAAAATGGGTTTAATATAAAAAAAAACTCAGGTCAAACTAATTCAATCATTAGGCTCAATGCACATCGGTTCTTGCCCTGATACAGTAATAGTATTATGTTGTCCAGTCTCTTGTGCTTCACACACGGAATTCAATTTCTACCGTCTTGCCATAGGCCAATTCATTTTTTCCATAAGAAGTAAAAAAGAACATTGTGACCAGAAAGCAGCAAGAGCTCATCATGTTCACAGTGATTTTGAAGTGTGACTTGAGATGAAAAGATTTTGGTTTTACTAGTATTACGATTGTACAATACAGTGCGATACTATAGGACCAAACCCCCAATCATACTGTATTACGGGTGAAAGTAGTGATCTGGCAACTTTATATGGCTATATTTTATGTTAATCACATGTTTAAAAAGCCCCTCTAAATATAATCTGCATATATGTCCATTTATTTTTTTCAAATTGTAGAAATTCAAGTTCCTGATTATTTTGACAGTCATTATGGATTAAGATTTGTAGCCACAAACTCAGTACCAGCAGATTATAAGAGAATTAAATAAATTGAGTGTCATAAAACATTTTTTATTTTGGAATGGCAAGAAAAAATTAGCTGACATAAAACCAATGCAAGGGGCAGAAACTTTCAAATGTCTCTAATCACTTCTTTATAGATTTCACACTGTCAAGAAAATGAATAATTGGTTTATCTTTCCTGTTCATTACTCAAAACTCAGCTTTGGAACTTTAATCCACTCACAATTTCACAAGTTCTGAAACCGTTGCTAACAAAGACCCTTTCTCAGATAAAAGAGGCTTTCAAAGCCACATTGTTAGTTGATCAGATTAAACAATGAGAAATGAGGTATAGTTCCCTCCATTCACAGGAACTGAGCTCTGGACCAGGTCAGGTGATTGTGTGATTGAAATAATAAGGGCTACAAAAATCTGCTCAACTTGAGCTGACAGGCTTGACGAAATGTAGAGTCCCCAGTATGTGCTGATTAATGACTGACAATTGCAGTGACTAATTTAAATAATGCTAATTGGCCAACGGGATAATGATCCATACATTTCCTCTAATTAGAGACCGTACAGTTCTTTGTGACTGCGTTGATGGGAGGGTTTCGGGCTGTTGAGCAGGAATGTGCAGTGCAATTGGCAACACTATGTAGACTAAAGGTAAATGGATAAACCTTTATGGTTTTGTGATTTTTTGTTTAGGCACATGTGCTAATCTGCCTTATGGTTATTTTGGCTGTAGTATCAAATGAATAATGATTGATTGAGAATAAAGGCATCATTAAGACAATGTCGGCTTATAATGTCATTATTACTATGCTTTTCCAAAGACTTAACATGCAAGTGCTATCATCTAACCATCTGGAGACAGATAATAGCCATGCAGGTTTTTATCTTTTCTTAAAGTGCATTGGTAAGTGAGTTATGAATAATATATACAAGGACACTCTATATTCATTTTCATGTTCTCACAGCATCTTCAAATTTCCAAGTTATTCTAAGTACAGCAGTCCATAGTAATAGTACGCAACTAAGAGGAGAAAAGGATGAAAACATTTGCAGTATCCTTGAATTCAATTTTGGTAGAGGGCTGGGCAAAAATTCTGAATTTAGGAATTGGTTCTCTTCATGAGTTGGATTTTGAGTTGACTTCCCCACACCCCGTGTTGAACTGGAATGACAGGAAGAGATATTCACTGGATAACAATTCAGAGATGAATTTCCAGTCACACAACAGAGAAATATTGTTTTTTTGGTCAAACTTTATATTAGGTGGCTTTAGGGACAGGTTTGGTTCGGTTTAAGGGGTAAGGGTTCCACCCCTACTGGTTACCAAAATTCTTGAAAATATCTTCTGTTCAAATGAAGAAAGAAACTCATACAGGTTTGGAACAACATAAGGCTGAGTAAATGATGACAATGTTCACTATCACTAAAATATCCCTTTTATGGTTTTCACCCTTACATGTAAGCTGCATAATGTTGTTTGACTCTGTTTTGAAGACTAATTTGCAGTAAATTAGAGGATTGTGGAATATGCTTGTCGTCCGTGGTTCATGAAATTAATTCATTTATTAAATGTAATAGAATACATTGATTTTTCTGTGCATGAGTGTGGTAGTTATATTTACTTATGTAAACAAATAGGAGAACTTAATTCATAACAGTGAATTAAATGGGAAAAAAAACAACATGGAAGTGTATACTGCCCAATCTGGTTGGCTATCATCTTGTGAAGCTGCCGCCTCAGACCTCAGTGAAGACAAGCTGTGATGAAAGGCCTCTCCAACTTCGAGGAGACATTCAATCGGCAGTCTGAAGCGAAGCGGCTGCGGAGGAAGGCCAGGAGCCAAACTACCCAACCCGCCTCACAGTTCACCTGCAGGTTCTGCGGCAGAGATTGCCACTCAAAAATGTATCTTTTGGGTCACAACCAACTCTGCATTGGTGACCCGCATCTATCCATAGTTATATTTAGTTATATACAGATATATAATGAAACCAGAAAACCTGCTGATTCATATGATCCCGATTCCGTCAGCAAATTTCATTTCAATTGTACTTACTTAATTTTAATGCAAATTATTTAATTCTGCATCCTGTACCTCAATTCAGATCCAGGAACTTAATTGTAATTTAAAGGGATAGTTCACCCCAAAAAATTGAATTATGTCACTTTACTCACCCTCATGTTGTTCCCAAATGGTAAGAGTTTCTTTCTTCTGTTGAACACAAAAGATATTTTGAAGAATGTTGGTAATCAAACAGTCGATGGGAACCATTGACTTCCATAGTATCTTTTTTCCCCCCGTCAACTGTCTGGTTACTAATATTCTTTAAAATAATGTTTGTTTGTGTTCAACATAAAAATAAAGAAACTCATACAGATTTGGAACAACATGAGGGTGAGTAAGTGATGACCAAATTTTCATTTTTGGGTGACCTATCCCTTTAAAAGGCATCGCAGTTTAATTCCTAAAGGCGCACTACCCTGCTGAGGTAAATGCTTGTAATGTAAATCAGTATGCACATCCTTATAATCTTATTATATTATCCTAATGCTCCTTCAATCTCCAACCACAATGCGCTGTGTGACCTCCAAAAAGAATTTTCAAAACATCTTCGTGCCAGTCTTAGAATAATTTATTTGGCAGGAGAGTTAAGGAGAAAAAGTGGGAGAAAGGTAGACAGTTGTGATATTGCAGCTCTGTCTCCATGGCCCTAAAGGAGGATGACCCTCTTGTATAACCTTTGTGAAGCACATAACTTGCCGAGCAGCCCCATGGCTTGTTGCCATGGCACTATGTAGACGATGCTCCCTCTGAATGATGGGCTCATTGCATGCTGCTGAGAAAATAGCATCATCCAGAATGATTCATCTTCTAGGAGCACGGTGAAGAGCGCACACAGAACGCTCCTTGCAGCGGCGAGGGCTTTCATATTGGCAAGTGGGAAAATTAAGAAAACGGCTCACAAAGAAATTTTAATAATTACTTTTCTCAATGTATGCATTGGATGCTCGATGCTGGTTGAAGTGCGCAAACTTTTCAATTCGAAATTTCACACTGGCATCCAAATTGAATCACAGCTTAAGAGTAAAAGAACAGCAGAAAGCCTTAGAGGGAATGGAGATGTGGTATCAGAGGAGGAATAAATGCTTTTGCTGATCTACTGTAATTGGAGAGACAATTCTTAAATTTTAGATCACCGTGAAGAAAGTAATAAACAGGAAGACCAGTGGCAATAACATTAATACCATAATGGCAATGAGGCAGCCTCTTAATTATAATGAATGGAAAATTAGGTTTAAATTATTCCACTAAAGTGTGCATTAATTGTATAATCTGATGCACAATAGAACTTAATTCAGGGGTGTGAAAAGTTCATTACCTATGATATTCATCATGCCAAATATTGGCCTCGACGGCTCGTGGGAGGGTCATAAAAAGGATCGCTCTCATCACTGAGCATTGTTTAATATTCACTTCTGACTAATCATGTCTTTGTTCACAGACATTTTTGGAACCTCAGTTCCTCCCTCTGAGTTTCTCAAATCTGGCTGGCTCAGAAACGCATCCAGATGGACTGCGAACTGTCGCTTCTTGAGGAAAATTAACAAGGGAGTCACCAGTAGGACTTATTTTCCATCGCTATACAATAGGAATCTTTATCAGTGTTGACTCTACCCAATATTTCTATTGTGCTAATGTGTTGTTGGCAAAGGGTTACGTTAACTGTTGAATAGAGTGTATTGTAGAATTGCCTATGTACAGTTTGATAGGAATCTGAAGTGCCGATCAAAGATGGTTTTCTCACCCAGTGGAGTTTCATTCTCCACCTGCCACATTAAAAAAGTCCAAGGACACAAATTCAACAGCACAATGATTCTGGAGTCTTGTAAACAAGTTTAACAATTTCCAACAAAGCGGGTCTCTTTGAAAAAAAAAATTTACACTGTAATACATTTAAAAAAAAAAATTTTTTATAAGTTAATCTGATAAATTTATTCTTAATCTTTATGTGTTGCAGTTGTTATTGTATACAGAGAATGAATATATTATATGAATATTCTATAATTATTCTTTCATTATACAATTATTATTCTTGGGTGAGTTTACATAAATGCATGCAACTTCATGCACATGTAAATGCCTTATCTTGTTTTTTGTTTTATTTATTGGGCAAAGGTCATAAGCATAACAGTTTAAGCTAAACTAAAACTCTTATTTTCTCATTACTCCAAATATCTTTAATGTCATTCTACTGCTTTATTCATAGCGTGCGTGTCTATTTATGCTTTCACGTCGAAAACATATATCTATCTATATAAAGTTATGTTGTACACACACTAAGTGCTTCACCCGCTTCACTTCACCACACATTGCTGGTAGTCATGACTACAAACTACATCAAGCATAGCTTATGTCAAAACATTTAAAAATGCATTTTTTTTACAGACTGTGGAAAAGTTAAAGTCTCCAAAGAAACAAACACTGAAATCTGTGGCAGGCATTTGCTTGGACCCCCAGCTCACCCAAATAATGTTCAGCGTAAATCCAGCAACCTATGATTACCAGCCTAGAGCTTTAGGCGCTCTCCACAATTCTGTCAGTCCATGAAATATGTGTTACAATATCTGCAAATAGAGTGTAGTCCTTCAGAAATATGCTACAGTGTATCAAACTTGAGGTCCTTTGAACTTGGAATAGAGTTTTCTATTATTGTTCCCTGGCAACACATGTGCCTTTGTGCCATAGTCTCCCAAAGCTGACTATTTGGATCAGTAGGGAGGAGCCGCAATTCCAAGGAGGACAAAACTGCAGATCTAGGCAGCTTTCAGCCCTGATGCATCCCGATGCTTTGAGATTAGTTGTTTAAGTTGACTTGCAAGGTGTACTTGGACGAAAGCCTTTGAAATGTCAAAGAAATCCTCATAAGACATAGATAAGGGAGTAACGTTTTTTCTTCAATGATGAAGTCATGCCTGAATGTGTCAGAGCATCCTATTATAGAATCAATCAACTAGATCACACAGAAAAAACAGCCTTTTCATGTTTTGGATGAACATTTTATTGAAA
This sequence comes from Semotilus atromaculatus, assembly GCA_031834385.1. NCBI lineage: Eukaryota > Metazoa > Chordata > Actinopteri > Cypriniformes > Leuciscidae > Semotilus > Semotilus atromaculatus. The sequence continues at coordinate 18,656,551 of JAULUF010000052.1, forward strand.
ACAGGACTGAAGGGAAAATATAATTATATTTAGGGTCATTCTAGAACTGGGCAATACATCGATTTTATCGATTAACACCAATGTGTAGTTTACGTTGACTTGTTTGATTGAAAATCGGTTTTCTCTTTAACATCCGCCGAAGCTCCCCTCTGGGCTCCCGTAGTTCCGAACGGGCTCAGCGTTTGCCATAAGCCCAGAAATTAAGAAAATACACGGATAGAGTGACCCGGGTTCGTTTGATTTTGGTTCATTCACACTGCCAGTGATTTTCCGGAATCAGAGAGTGTGTTGACACACACGTGACATCGATGTGACATATAATGTATGTCTCAGCAGCGTCTTAAGTTTGCTTAACCATGAGCTGCGATTTCTCTCTCTCGCTTGTGCATTTTTTTCTCTGATTCGATCATAAACTAGCGCGTTACTTACCGTTTCACTAGCTGGTGATCCCGGCTTCAGCGTCATCATTACGACACGGCATTGATTACGACTTTTGTTCACACAACGTGTGTTCCGGGACTGAACACGGCAATGTTACTAGGTCCCCAAACCGGCATCAATCCCGGGTCGTGTTTGCGTTCACACAGAAGGCAATAGTCAATAGTCAATATTGAGTCAATATTATCCATATTAAATCTATTCCTACAATCTAAATACCTTCTTTGAAATAAGAAAATATTACATTTTAATAATGTCCGCAAAAAAATATTTTTAACACGTTGTAAATATTCTCTTAATTTTTTTTTAATATATATATATATTTTATCTCCAATGACCTTTTGTCAATGAGTATATAAATTGCCCATCAACTCTGTTAGGTACAATGTTATCATCTTATTTCAAGTAAAAATTTAAATGTGAGATTAACCTGATCAAGAAAAGAACTTTTGGTTGGCCAGACAAGCCATTGAAAACATGAGGCAAAATTTTGAAATTGTCAACTATGTCACCTGTAAATGTTACTTGCGTCAACTATGTTACTGTGATTATCAATTATGTTAAACAATGCTTTTGGGTATATTTTACATCCACACTAACAGTCTGCTGCATGTTTTGCATGACATTCAAAATTAGCAACTATCAAAACTATCTTAAAAGTACATTTATGATAAAAATGTTGTTGTCCTCAGTGACGTTGCTGAGAGTTTTATAAAAATATCTGCAAAAAATAAAATGCGTAGAAGTCTATAAAAAAATTTAAAATAAAAAATAAACTGTACACAGTATGTCAGAATAGCCCCAAAACATTGACTATTTGAGTCACTTAAAGTGTATCATTTAATTGGTGTGTTAGTGGCATACAGTTTATCTGTAATAGTTGACAAACTCACCAAAGAAATTGATTAAAGACAAATTGTGTTTGTTTATCTCCTTCATCCTGCTCTGATTGCAGCAGCCATAAAACATAACATATTAATATAGCTAGAAATGTTGCTTTCAGATTAATAATTATTTATTATATAATAATTGAATAATTGCTAATAATATTATTATTATTATAGCATTTGAAATATTGTTTTCATTTTGATATTGTAAATAAAATAATGTTTTTACTTATTAGTGTTGTTATAAAAATTGCTTTAATCTCGAGATTGCAACAAAAAAAACTATAAATAAATAAATAAAAATAATCTATAAATAAATGTGAAGTTTAAAGGTACAATATGTAAAATGTTTGCATTAAAATATCCCAAAATCAGAAGGCCAGTGTTATATATTTTGTTAAGTTGATAACTTACAATATTCCAAATGTTTCCAACTATTTTTAAATCGTGAGAAAATTGCGATTTTAACCAAGGAAACGGGGCGTGTGAGCAGGGGTGAGCTGGGAGTCTCCAGTCAATGGCGTCATATCCGCGTTACCCTCGGTTTCCGGCGTCTATGGTTTCCGCTCGTATTGCCATAGTAACCACGGCGTCAGACGTGGACAACTGTGTTATGCCTAGCAGGACGCTCACGCTGTTGTTGTTGTTTTGGTCAAACATTATGGACCATGGCAAGCAGACTTTGAGACAAAAAGAGGACTAAAACGAAGATCAACATCTTTCGAGATGCCGAGAGCTCCACGTCCGCGACTAACTTGGATTTGACAGAGCTTCACGAGCCACGACTTGACAGTGACACCGCTCTTGCACATACTTTATTAGACAGGTGAGCAAATGTGCATAAAACAAATCAATGTTATGCTCAACATGATGAAATGTTAGAATAATGATCAGTATGTTATTCTAATGTTGATCTAGCTTAACGTTACTGCTAGTTTCATATAGCAAACGAACTAACACATAGAAAAACATCATAATACTGTTTAGTATAGTGTAACAGTTAACGTTAGACCAAGTGGAACAGCACTGCGTTCCCTTACAAGTTTAATTCGTCAAATAAACTGACATTTGAGTAGTAATTCAGCACTTGCGTGTATTAGGTAGAATGAAATGTCCTCATTCCTTTATATCTGCGGGACTCGCGTGTGATATATGTCTCTTATTAACAATCGCGACCTGCTTCATACCACTGTAATGTTAAAAAACATGAATGTTTTCACTCATCCATAAACATTATTAGATCCATCAGCTTGACAGCAAGTCCCATCATTTAGCTCGTTACTTACGAGCATACGCCTTAAACATACGCCTTTGTTATTGTAAGAGGTTGACGACCCCTAGCAGCGAAAAAAAATTGCATATTGTACCTTTAAGTTTAATAATAATAGTACATTTTGTAATATTTTATTAGTAGTATTAATCTTGAAATTATAAGTTTTATACAATTCGGGAAAAAAAAGTTAAGTAACAAATGTGAAATGGCAGAAAGAAAAATAAGATCATGACATGTTCTACAAGAGGAATCTATGAAATCTGTGAGGAAATCAGTGTGGAAAAATGTAAAAGGTTGCAGGCTATTTTTCTCTGACACACTGCAAAAATAATGAGATGTAATTTCCATTTCTAAATAGGTTGCATTTTTGACTGATATGGTATTATGAGCTTATCAATTCATTTGCACAAAAAAAAAGCTATACAAATTGTTACTAGCATACCTTGAAGTGTTCTTCACTGCTTACATAAGTATTATGAGATGTCAACAAGGTACAACAAAGAAATAAATAAGTGCCATTACATATACTCGGTACTGATTGAATTCCTGGAGTTCAATTTTATTGTTCCTCTATGTTGTACTGATAGGGTCTCATTGAAATGAATATCAAAGCTGATGTCATTTATTGTTCTCGTCTGCTCGGCGCATTCCAGATCGCTAACACACAATCAAGATACCCAGCATGCAGTCAGGTTTTGGTGGTCCCTGAACCTTCAAGAAAGCGCAGATTGGTTCCAGCTCAATGGATCCTCCCCATTATTTAATGTATTCCAGTCTATTACCACTGCTTGCTGTGACACCTCATTCCTTTCCACCAATATATAAGAGGTCATTCAATAACTGACACCTCCCTTCCATGCCATAGTCACATTTCTGTTACTGTTTTGGCATGTGTCACAGCTGTGAAGCACAAATTCAAAGATATATCTGCTGACAGAGATTTCCCTCATGAGAGCCACAGTAAATGCATTTCTCTCGGATGCCAGACAGATCTGTCGAAGACTATTGATCATGGTACAAAACCAGCCATAAAATCACTGGATGACAGGAAAGATGTTGAGTATTTCATATCGTAGAACTTACAAATGAAGAGATGCTTTTATGTAAGGTGAATTAGGGTAATTGGGACAAATAAACTCTGATGTGTGCATTGTTTGCTTTATCGCAACCCTATTCCAGATGGGATTGCATGGCCTTGATGTCACTGGAAAGATTGGGACAATTGTCATAGAGGAAAACATATCCCAAAAGTCAGTGACATGAGATCTTTCACATGGTTATTGTTAGAACATAAAGAAAACAACGTTCCAAACTGATGTTTGTGATGTGTTCACACAATGAAATGTGTTTCAACAAATCTAGGCACATTTTTTTGTTACACAGTTATTCAATGTTTTAGAATGACATGCATGATATATCGGTACCACCATCATGGTAAAAAAAAAAAAAAAGGCAAGCTACAATTGTTACCACACAGAGCTGTTTCTACCTGATTTAACCCATATAATTAGTTTTGTTAGTATAAATAAATGCATGTAATTATAAATTTATGTCATTATCATTATTGACTTAAATAAAACCAGGTTTTTTTTAAAGTATCTAACAATACTGGGCAATTAATTTAAACATTAAGATTACTATAGCCATCTTCTAACACCCACGTAAAGTTAAAACCACTAATAATTTATTAATATAACACAGTTAAAGGCGGTCTTCCCAAATCCCAAAATTGATATCCTTTTTATACTGTACATAATGTTGTGAGGCATACATGCACTTTAGAACATACTAATTAAAATATATATGATGTACATTTTTAGTATTGCATTTTTTTATTTCTTATTACCAACAATGGTTTGCGAAACATTAAACATTTTGCTAACAGTCTGAATGGGTAAAATATGTTTTTTTTTTTATTTATTTTTTTTACTCTGGTTATGCAAGCGTTAAGGGAACATTCCATTTTATCATGCAGCAAACATTATGAGAATGTTACTTGTTCTCTGAACATTCTGAAACATTTAAAAAACATTAGATGACGTCCAACTAAAACGTTTCAGAAAAAAATAAGTTTAATGAATGATGTAACACGTTTTTTGAACTATCATTTTGAGAACATTACTAAAGACGAGATAACTCTGACCATAAAGTTATTGGAAGGAAGCTTGCTCATAACTTTGAGAGAGCCTTGCCAGAACGACTCAAAGTTCTGGGAAAGGTTTGCATCCCTGTTTTTTTATTTTTTTATTATTCTGTGTTGTTGCAAAGTTCCGATATTACAATATCACAATCATGTCAGTAATCATAAGTCACATTTAAATTAATCTATAATCTCTTTGATTGTGTGACCTGCATACATTAGGGCATTACAGACTTAGAAGATTGTCCCAGATAATCCAAAGCAGATGAGGTAAGAAAAAGCAGATGTAAGAAAACATCTTGACTATACCCACAGCATCTCATTTGTAGCACTGAAGTGTTGTGACATGACACCAAGTTAAATAAGTCGCAAGTGCAAAATACGTCCCAGATTCACCCTACTTCCGTATACTGCTTCTCCAAAGTTTCCCCCAACCAACTCCTGACCATCAAAAACATTTTTCAGTTGTTCAGACCCCGCAGGAACGGACTGTTGTTGTACAGCGTGGCGTTCCTCCTTCATCTTCATCTGCAGAAGTAAAACTCAGGCTTTTCATTGAAATTCAAAGCCTTGTAGCGGCTGATTAATTTTCCATGTTGTTGTGGTGCTTCTGCTTTATTTTAAGATGCAGTGCAACCTGCTCACTGCGGATCTGGCAACACACAAGACAGCTTTCTCCAGTTGGATGGGAGGTGCAGAACTGTCATGGAGCAGGTGTTTAGGGAGTTCAGCTCTATTCCTTTGACTGCAAACAACTGTACCCTGGGACCTTACACATGCCACTTAACATTCACACGGTTCAGGACTCAGAGACCCGGCAGCCTGGTTAGGGACTGTGGCATCTGTAGCATCGTCTAATCTTTATGTCATCAATGTCTCAGATCAAACGCTGCAAGTGTTTGCTCTACTTCACTATTAGGAAAGAAGGAGAGTGTGATTTAAGAGTATTTTAACCCCACCCTATCTCTCTCTCTCTTTCTCCACCACATCTCTATTTCTTGTACAATTTTTATATTTCTAGAAGTGTGCTTGTACACCTAAAGATAAACCGGGCAAAAAAAATAAAACAGGTTGTATGGAGATAAAGAGAAATTGATTGCTATGTGCAAAGTGAGCTGTGATTGCACCACGATTTACGTGTTTATGTGTCCTGCAATTGTACATGCCGGGTAGAGATTTGAGTGTTTCTGATGATTTTTTTTTTTTTTTCTCATAAACACACACACACAAATGTTCTTTGCCTGGTCTCTTGGGGAGATTGGTATAGCAGGCAACAGGACTGTCAGAAGAGCATAAGAGAGACAGACACATCAGGGAGATGGGGAAGGCACGCTTGAGAGACTCCATCTCTTTACATACGCACACAATATGACTCCTCACTTTAAAGATATGTGCCGGTAGTTTCGTTGCCATTACACACCGGTTAGATGTAATTCTGACAGGAATTACAAACCAGAAATGAGCAACAAAAATATTCAACAAAGGTTGTGTGCTGCATGAGCCTTTACACAGACCTTAAAGTTTTGACAATTAGTCAATCAATCAATCATTCAATCAATCAAATCAATCATATTTATGTACTTGTTCTTATGACTCTTAGAGATTTAGCCCTTCTGACGATTAGCCTCGGTTGAACCTAATACTCGCACACGGCAAGGTTATTATACTTAACTAAAACTAAATCCTTAAAAAAAAACGACTCTTTACTTGAAATAAAAGATAAAGACTTAAAAACTAATAAATAAAAAAAGCCATTTAAAACAAAAACAATGACAATTCAAAATGACAAATGTATTATAACTGATTTATTTTGAGTATATATATATGTGTGTGTGTGTGAGTGTTTGTAGCTGTATTTAGTTTATATACAGTGGTGATTTAAAATAGTTTTCCTCACTGGATGACTCCTGTAAAATGTTCCCAAAATACTGCACATAAAAGTAAATTGTGGACCAAATTAATTGAGTCCATGCGATAGTGACAATTTCTCTGCTTTTCAAGTTCATTTCAATACTCCATTTCTAAGTCTTGTCGGCCTTTATCTCAGCAAACATCAAAATCCCTATACAAAAAAGGAGAAAATGAGCTATTGATTTTTGCACTAACGCTTTTTTTTTTCTACTTTCTCCCCACAGCATTATCATTCGAGAGTCTAATTGAAGGTCAGAGTCGGTTTCCTTGTCAAAGTCTGCTTCCTGACAGTCAGCCTGGCTCACAACAAAATGAATTATCTCAGTTTAAGTATTCTCCAACTAAAAATCAGGCAGGCAAAATCTCAGGCAGTTTCCTCACAGTGATATTCTCTACCCTTTCCTCTGTGCGGTTAACAGTACGTCAGACTGTCTGAGAATTCAGCTTTATTAAAAGTAATTTGTGTGCCTGTCAAGAATAATAAAACTATCAATTTTTACTGTACTCCAGATTATGTACCATCCTGGTGAATGTCTGAAGAGGCCTCATTGGCAAACAATGTCACAAGTCAAGGAGGATTGTTAATGATTGGTCTTAATAGAAAGAGGTGGCTTTCCTCACACATCAGTCAATGCAGAAATAAAATTGATTCACATCATTGGTTTAACAGGACAATTCACCTATTTTCTGGCTGTGGCAATCATGTCTGAGGCCTATTCTTACATGCGTAAATCATGGCTCAGTTGTCTGTTGATACTGGAATAGAAATACGGTATGACAAAAACAGTCCATACAATAAGACAAACGGTTTAAACTAAGTACAGATGTCCATTTAAAACATCAATTGAGCGTGATGCCAATGACATAATGTCTTTGAAAGATTTTAATTTGAGTGCTTTTCTAAGCAAAGCCAGATGTGTGTGATTATTTGTGATAATGATACAGGGTAAACGTACCTATTAAGCTCAAGTACCCATTAAGCACACTACCATCTTTTAGCTCAGATTACAAAAAGAAAAAAATTATGTTTTATCCTACTTGATGTCTTAACCAATTGATGTGTTTGTTACTACATACCTCCTGTTATTTCAAGCAAATCAGACCATTGCACACTGAGATATGGGTCTCTATGTGTTCACACTGTCTGGTGGCCATTTTGAAAGCTGTCTGAAAACTTTGACCAGAAGAGGAGCCCCTTAAATCTGCATTTTTAAAATGTTTAAGCCTTTATTTTGGGTTAGTATAACTATTTACTGCAAAATTAAGAGATTAATGTTTATACATTTGCATATTATAACCTGTGACATGGATGTTGGAAATAATTACAGATAGATCCAAAAGATAGTTTTAGCAACATAGCGCAGATGCTACAGAACACAGTTACCTTACTAGCTGTATAAGATTGTGTGCTACACTAATATATTACTTAACAGGCATTAATGGCTTGTACTTTTAAATCCAAAATATTATACATTTACAGTTTATTGATGGTCTGTGATTTTACACTGCTTTAATTTCAATAAGACTTCATATTATTGTAAGGTGAGCTTAAAGGGTGCACTACTATGAAAATCACAGAGCTTCAGTGTGACATCAATTAGAAAAAGTATAATTTCACTGATATTGTAAATAATAGTTGTTCATATTAAAATATGTATAAATGTAATACATGACCTAGATAATTTATTTAGCAAAATCTTGTCCTTTAAATTTCACGTAATATTTATTAATAAAAAATTGTTGCTGCTCCAATTAAGCTCAGTGTGCTCCCTTTAAGCTCATTCACATTTAACGTCTATGTAAATACCTCATAAACAGACTTTAAATATTAACTGATGGTTGTCACTTTAAGTTAATCTTTATAAGATAATTAATTACTTATTTTCACAGCCTTGAGATGACAAAATCTATACAGAACTAGTTTATTCTGAATTACCGACATCAGAGCTCTTACACACAGGAGCGTTTGAAAGCAGCGGTATTATCAGTGGATATATTAGGGATCCTCTGATAGCTTTTAAACACCGATAAGAAAAGCGATCGGTGAAGACAACATGTTTTTGAAGCGTTGATCATTGTAGCCAATCACAGACATATATTGAGCGTGTGAACGCATTGGCCAATCAGAGGCGTTTAAAGGAGTTGTTCACTTTAAAATGAAAATTTCCCCATGATTTACTCGCCCTCAAGCCATAGGTGTTTATGACTTTCTTCTTTCAGATGAATACAATCAGACTTATATTAATAAACACCCTGACACTTCCGAGCTTTATAAATGGCAGTGAATTGCAACCATCAGTTTGAAGCTAAAAAAAAGTGCATCCATCCATCATAAAAGTGCATCCATCATAAAAGTGCATCCATCCATCATAAAAGTGCATCCGTCCATCATAAAAGTGCATCCGTCCATCATAAAAGTGCATCTGTCCATCATAAAAGTGATCCACACGGCTCCGGGGGTTAATAAAGGCCTTCTGAAGCAAAGCCATGAGTCAAAGCCAAAAATATTCATATTTAAAACTTTATGAAGTAAAGTAACTAGCTTACGGCCAAACTAGCATACGGATTCAACTTAAGTCTAAAGCGCAACTTATGCGAGTATTGTGACGCACTGCTAATATTTACGCTACGGCATGACACACTTTGCTACTTCTGACGTCACCAATTGCGTAAGTTGCACTTTAGACGCAAGTGGAGTACCAGATCTGATCTTTTAGGATATGTGCTTGATTTTAGAGTTCTGTTTTTTGTGTGTGATTGACTCTGTACCTTCAAATAAAACATTTTTCAATTATTCTTTAAAAAAGGTTGTTTAAAATAAGCACAAATTCTTAATAAAACATGTTGTGAGCTTATTGGCAACAGGGGTGTGCTTAAAGGGTACAAAACGTACCCATTAAGCACAGCCAGACTTTTTATATTTAATGATGTACATCTTAATTGAAATACTTTTGTTGTTTAAAATAAAATGAAATATTATAGTGTGAGAGATTAACATTTTATTTTAAAATAACTTCTTGCACTAAAACCAATATCTTGTGTACTAAAAATGTCTCAATGTAGATTTTGGTGAGCTTAATAGGTACGTTTACCCCATGTAATTAATTTGATTTCATTATTAATCATAAACTTATAAGTCGTAAAATATTTTTTATAAATCACCTTTTTTTTCTCAAGCTTGGTTATGAATTTATATGCAGTCTCATAGAGAAGTGCACTGTAAGTGAACTATTATTATAAAAACGATACGGGTTTTTTTTATGAACTTGACATCTTTTATGTGAGTGTACATTTGACTCAATGTTGTCAGCCAAGTCATTGCCAAGAAAATACTGTTTAAGTATAAAACGGAGCGTAATGCAACTTCTGGCACCCACACAATGAAGCTTTGCCAAACACCTTGTGCAGCAGTGCTATGCTTTTCATTAAAAAAAGTACTCTACTGAGAACGGACAGATTGTTCCATTCCCGAGGAGACTCCCGCAAAAACCACTGGTGACGCAATCAACGGATGCGAGCGCTCACCATGTGATGGTGTCAAACAGGTGAGACAATTGTACTGCAGGAGGAACTTCTCAGAGGGAAATCTGGTGATCCAGACAAACAGATGGTTTACACCTCAGAATACATAAAAAAGAAATAATAAATAAAAAAACACAGAAGAAGAAAGAAATAATTAAGAAATAAAACATTTTGGGACATACTGGAACTCAGATTAACAAAACGTTTTGGAAAAGGTTTTGCTAAATGATGTTACTGTAACTCTCCATCTTGAAGGCTACCAACTATCTTGGTATTGCCCTTTGAGCTATAATAACTCATAACCATTATGCAATACTATATAGTATTAATCAAAGTAATACAAAGATTTATAGAAAATGTATATTTTATATACATATTTGCTTTGTTAATTATTTACATTGTCATAATTTCAACTTTTTAGATTGAAATAATCAAGTAGCCTAACGAGATATGTAATCAGATTACTTTTTTCAAGTAACTAGTAAAGTAACTAAAAAGTAACTTTTTCAAAGTAAAGCTTTGTTTTCTTTTATTGACTGACAGCTCTTCTCTCCCCATGTTGAGAAAGATCAGGAGTAAGTGCAGATGCGTTGTGTGTGCTGTGTGAACATGATGCTAATTGTAGTTCTAGCCTAACGTGAGCATGCATTTACATGCACAAAACAGAATCAGCATTCCTCAAAATGAATAAAAGAGGGCTCAAAATTAGAGATGCTCCGATCAGCATTTTTGGGGCCGATCACCGATCATCAAAATCATGATCTGCCGATTGCCGATCACTGCCGATCACAGAATGGCAGGGGAATGGGAATCTTTTATCTATAATCTAGCAGAGTTTGCACCATTTGTAGAAATTAAACTAACCATGAATTAACTGTATTGAGAAAGAAAAAACTGTGGAAATATATAGCTAGGTAACAGTCAAGATCTTGAAGAACCACCAAGTGTTTATTTAATTATATTTAGAAAATGAGATCTTCCCCAAATAAGGCAGAGTAACATAAGATTATTCCAAACAAAGACTCAGGCAGACCAACACACATTAGATCCGCTTAATGGGATGGGATCAATTTACACTTAGGCATACTTGGAGATTGTAGCCTCTTAATACACTGACTACATTTAATAATTGGCAGCAAAATGTAAAACTTGTTACACCAAAACTGGCTACTGCCACAAAGGACAAAAAGGACAAAACTATGGCAAGTTTTTTTTTTTTCTGTTACTATTATGAACGTCTGATGTAGTAGTTGAGGAAACATCTCGCGGCATGAATGTACCAATACAAATAAATAAAACATCTCCAGTTAACTATTAGAGCATTCATTTTGTTCATTTGTTAAATAAGAGGCGATCTAGCTAAAATGTGTGTTTTAAATGTTTTTATCAAGTGATCAAAGTGCTCGTTGCCGCCGCGATCAATATCACACAGTGCGGATACTGGGTTATCTTGTGGCTCGCGCACAGTTTTCACTCGGACGCGCGCTTCAATCCGTTGTGGAGACTCTCTATTCGTTCTGGTGAAATTACAAAACAAAATATACAAAAATGTGTCCCTGCCTGATATACAACAACTAATAAACAAAATTGGTTTTGATGAGAAGAAAAAAACCTATACGAGTGTGGACCTCTGACACGCTAGGCAAAAGATCTGCCACGAGACCATTAGAATACATGCTTCAAATAGTCGAACTTATGTATTTATTCTCGCTGTTAGCAACGTCTCTGTCGGACACTTTGAAAAACTTCCAGACGGGAGAAGGAGAACTCATGTTGCCACTGGCAAGCTCCGCTCTGCTGGTATGTGCCCGTGCGCCGCTAGTGCCGGTGGAAAAAAGTTGCGCGAGTAATTTACGTCACGATCATTTCGCTAGATAAGACATAGATGATTCATCGTCTGGTATCGTTTAAAGCCCTTTGAAGCTTCACTGAAACTGTCATTTGGACCTTGAACCGTTTGTGGTCCATTGAAGTCCATTATATGGAGAAAAACCCTGGAATCTTTTCATCAAAAACCTTAATTTCTTTTTGACTGAAGAAAGAAAGACATGGACATCTTGGATGACATGGGGGTAAGTAAATTATCAGCAAAAGTTTTTTTTTAAAGTGAATTAATCCTTTAATTTTTTTTTATATATAAACATCCCTTTGAGAAAAAAAAAATACTGTTGTGCATCTGAGACAAAACAATGGCAATATGGCATTGACATTTTAAGGTACATGTCAGTGCAAGTTTCTTTCAGTTAAAACAGCTCAAACAGCCTTGTCTGTGAAAGCACTGGCTATATTTAATCTCACTTTGTAAACCAATGTCTTTGCTGCTGACCTCCGATGATCCAATTCAAACATACTAGTAAGCAAAAATGAGATGATTCTGCCTTCTCACACAGCGACACAGGTTTGTGCGATTTCGTTTTTTCATATCGCAAATCGTTACAGCCCTAATATATATGACATGCAGAGCTGACATACATAGCTGACATAAGTCATTGTATATATCATGATTTACCAAAGCATGGGACAATAAAAGTAATTAGTAAATAATGGTACGCATTCAAGTTGTGATAAGTCTCCCAACACAAGGTGAAATGTAAACAACAACCGTTCCAACAAAGTCATTGCATATTCTTCAGACTTATTTATGGTTTACTGAGCAGGTCACTTCCCTGCTTACTTGAACAGCTGCTGCCAAGCTAACCCTTTAAAAAAAACAAGGTTTTGAGGACAACACTTGACCTGCTTGCTGTCAGCTTTCTCATTGCTTATGAAGCTATATGATGACCTCTTAAAACAGACTTTGCCTGGGTCAAATGAATTATTTATCTATCTAGGTTTTGCATGACTGTGACATGCTTCATACCCAAGAGCCTCCTCTCAACTTCAGTCCCACTGAGCATTTCTCTGCCAGTGACAACAGGCATAAAGTTCACTTGTCTGTACAAAACTTTTATTTACATATTTCACTTGCGTAATTTAAATATCACACTTTATTTATAGCTCATAACTTATAAAATATAAAATAAAACAAGCTGTGTTACTATATGACGAGTGATAGACTATACAGCACGCGAGGACTGAATTGAGCTCTCTTTCTGTCTGAATCAAATACACAACATTAAATGTCTGAGTTTTCACGTAAACACAGTCAGTTATGTCTTTATACAGTTATGAGAATATCGGATGTGAATCAGTGAAATTGGATCTGCACACTCGGTCTTAAAGTGACAGTGCGTAATAAACCTAATGCCGTCTGTGCACTTAATATTAATCAAACAACAAAATGGGAATGATAAACTCAAAGCAACGTTCACATCTAACTGTCTTGCAGCTACCCGTGAGCAACAGCCAGACCTGAAATCAATGGTAAAAAGAATGCAGACTCAGATTTCCCACTAGGAATAAGGACTACTTTTCATCAGGGCTCGAGAAATAGCCTGTATTTGCTCAATGATTTTCTTCATACATTGAGGTTTTTAATACTCTGAGTATTAACACATTTTTGTGTTAAGACTTTTTAAATCTACTTCATCATATTAATCTACTTTTTTGTTCCAGATTTTTTCATTTTCATGTTCAGTATTACTTTAAATTGGACAAAGACTAGCAAGACTTACCTTGCAGGGTTTTTAATACTTTGTTTGAGTATGAACTCAAAAGGACATTAACTTTTTTTTGCTTAATATTAATAATTAATATTGCTAGAAAACTGTTAATCCACTTTTTTGTTCCAGATTTTTTAGAAGTTCAGTATTAGCCTACTTTAAATAGGACAAAGACTAGAAAGACTTAACTAGCAAGGAGTTTTTTTTAGGCAAATACTCTTTTTTTTTTGGCATTAATATCGTAATAAAATTGTTAATACACTTTTTTTGTTCCAGATTTAAATTACGTCATGTTCAGTATACTTTAAATAAGAAAAAGACTAGCAAGACTTACCTAGCAAGATAGGTAATAAACTGCATTTCTAAATAAGTAAAAACTGTAATACTGTCATAAATAAAGTTTTACGATGCAAATTGTAATTTGTGGCCCTTCACATTTGTTTACAGTAGTTTACATGTGGCCCACTTGGCATCTGAACTTGAGTACCCCAGCTGTAGGTAGTACCTTGCTGAAAGAAATACCTATATCTTAAACCAGGTTAAACTGGTCTGCTAGTCTACAAAACAAATACTACAAAATATGTGAATAAAAAGATGTAACCCTTGATAACACTCTGGTGTGGGGTTATAAATGAACAGATCAGGTCGAATGGGCACAGTATCAGGACACTATACTGAACGTCTAAGTTTGTAAGTAGGATTTGAGACCGCAATTTCACTACAACTTGTGAAAGAAGAAAAATTTACTGTATTGGTACCATCAATTGAAATGAGTTCAACGGTTGCAAACATATAGTCAATAGAACTAAAAACAAATACAATCAGGCTGTTTGGTACAACAAATAAAATAAATGTTTCCCCAAACGCAGTTCAGAAAGTCGTATCCTTCCGTAAAAAAAATTGAAAAAAACAGAAATAAAAAAAACATAAGTTAGTCACGTGACAGAAGAAAGATTTACTAGTTTTAAACTCAGTTTCACTCAAGGTATCCGAAGTGTATGGTGTGTTGCATTCTCTTATCTGTATGCAGGGATTGATGACAGATTAAGGATACTGGATTCGTTGGCTCACCGTACACTCGTCCATGGTAGACTCAAGAAGTATGCATCAACGGGGGGAAAAAACCTGCACAATGCAGAGAACGTATCACTCATTCAAAATTCACTTAATCTGAATTGCCAACAGATATGTCACATGAAATGCAGTTCTTCAACTTATTTTACAAAGAAAATCCTCGGAGAGTAGGCTATACTAACCCACATAATCAACACTAAACATGTCTGATATTCCATGAAATAAAACAACTGGATCTCATATACATACAATGTCATTATGATCACATACTGTTTTTTTTTTTTTTTTTTACAGTATCCCCAGAGTTGATTAACAGTATCAAACTATCACAAAATGGCACCGTTTGCATGAACAGATGCACATTAATTGGCTGGCAAATTTTAATCAACTCCGATTGGTTATGACTAGACTATATTTTAACATGTTGTCACAACATGCATATTACGGAGCCCCTAAAGGGGCGTGGTGGTAAAAAAAAAAAAGTTGGATATATCTACTTTGTAGATAAAACGCTAGTTTTTAGGAGAACTGGGTTGTTGCCAAGGGGGTTGTAGTATATAAAGTGGATCTATTTACTTCAGCGGAACCACTCCCCTAGCTACTGAGTTTACCTATAGGTTATCCGCTGGTGCATGGTTACTGTGTCATTGTCTGCCGATGAAACTAAGTAAAGGCACGTTCATTCTACCTCCGCGTTGGATCCTTTATTCTAATATACTATGTTGGGGTAAAGACACGACAATTGGCGACGAGTAAACCGGACCCTAAACAACTGCACGAAATAAAAAGTTAAACCGGAGGGAAGGAGAAAGGAGAGGAAACGAAACCTAGCAAAGGATCCGTGAGTAACAGTGCATAGCACACAGTGAAAGGATAAACGGATAAGATCTGGATTTCATGTCCGAAATGGCTTACGTTGGAAAAGTAGAGGAGTTTGATAGTTCAAGTGAAGACTGGGAATCATACATAGAGCGAGTGGAGTTATACTGCGCTGCCAATGATATCGATGACGCAAAAAAAAGTTCCGTCCTCCTCAGTCTAATGGGAGCTAAAACTTACAGTCTGCTGCGTAATCTCCTGAGCCCTGCTAAACCGTCGAGCATGTCATATAAAGACATTGTTGACACGTTACAGAAGCACTTAAATCCCGCACCACTAGTGATAGCGGAAAGATTCCGATTCCATAAGAGGAATCAAACAAAGGATGAAAGCATATCCGAGTATATGGCTGAACTGCGCAGACTCTCGCAGCATTGTGACTTTAAAGAAGGACTTGGCGATGCCTTGAGAGATCGTTTAGTGTGTGGCATTCACTGTACAAGCACACAGAAAAGGCTACTGTCCGAAAAAGAGCTAGATTTGAAGAAAGCACTCGAACTAGCTATCTCAATGGAAACAGCAGCTAAGGGTGCATCAGAGCTACAGAAGAAAAGCTTAGAAAACGAAGTGCATCAAATGTCCTTGAATGGCAAAAAGCAAAAATGCTACAGGTGTGGTAAATCATCTCACAGTGCAAACGACTGCTGGTTCAAAGAAAAGATATGTCGGAAATGCCACAAACAAGGCCACATAGAAAGAGCATGCAAATCAGACCAAACCAATGCCCAAAAGGAAAAATCTGGAAAGAACAAAGGTTTTAAACCCAAATCAAAGACCAAAGCCAATGAAATGCACAAAGTAACAGAACATTCAGACAACACAAACAGCAGTGAGGAAGATGACCTGTCATGTTTAGAGTTGCATAGCATAACTGAAGAAGACAGAAAAATAATATGGGTCACAACAACAGTGTCTGGAGTGAAACTCAAAATGGAACTGGACACAGGTTCAGCTTTATCAGTGATCTCTGAGACCGACTATGACAGGCTGTTCTCCCACTTATCACTGAAAAAGACGTCAGTGATGTTAAAAACTTATACAGGTGAAAAAGTGTCACCAAAAGGGAAGCTTAACGTGGACGTGGTCTATGGTGACCAAACACACAAGTTAGAGCTCTATGTCCTGAAAACCACAGGCCCAGCACTACTGGGGCGTGAATGGCTGAGGAGAATTCAGCTTGACTGGCATGCAATAAAAGCCCTGAATATCTCAACAGGCCTCAAGAGCTCCACCCGCAGGGTTGACCAGAGACTGCCACAGTTGTTGGAGGCTAATGCACACGTGTTTGAGAAAGGCATTGGTAAACTCAAACACCTGAAAGCAAAAATTGAACTTGACAAAGATGCCAACCCGAGATTCCACAAGGCGCGCCCGGTGCCGTATGCACTACGTCCCAAGATAGACGCCGAACTGCAGAACTTGGAGGCATCCGGCATTCTCTCAAAAGTTGACTGGAGTGACTGGGCTACGCCCATTGTTCCCGTGATGAAGAAAGGAAAAAGTGAAGTGCGCATATGTGGGGACTTCAAAGTGAGCATCAACCCGGTGCTGCGCATGGTGCAGTACCCCCTTCCACGAATCGAAGACATCTTCTCAGCATTGGCTGGTGGGGAGAAGTTTTCAAAGATCGACTTGTCACAGGCCTATCTTCAGATGGAAGTGGAGGAGTCAAGCAAAAAGTTCCTAACCATCAACACGCATAAGGGACTTTACCAATACAACCGACTTGTGTTTGGTGTTGCGTCCGCCCCAGCCATTTGGCAAAGAGCCATGGACCAGGTGCTCCAGGACATCCCTGGAACACAATGCTACCTGGACGATATTATCATAACAGGAAAAGATGATGATGATCACTTCCAAAACCTGAGCAAAGTACTCACCAGGCTAAATGAGTATGGCCTACGGGCAAAGAGTGAGAAATGTGAGTTTTTCAAAAATGAAATCTCATACTGCGGGCATGTCATTGACAAGCACGGCTTGCATAAGTCACAAGAGAAGATTGAGGCAGTGTTGAAAGCACCTAAACCTGAAAATGTGTCACAACTCAGATCGTACTTGGGTCTCGTCAACTATTACCACAAGTTTCTACCAAACCTTGCCTCAGTGCTGTATCCACTAAATGCACTGCTACAGACAGGAGTGGAATGGCATTGGTCAAGAAAATGTGAAAAGGCATTCACAGAAACAAAAAGACTAATAACATCTGACGAGCTACTGACCCACTATGATCCATCCAGACCCATCCGTCTAGCATGTGACGCGTCCCCGTACGGCATTGGTGCAGTCCTATCGCACACAATGGATAATGGACTGGAACGCCCAATCGCATTCGCTTCAAGGTCCCTTTCAAGTGCCGAACGCAATTATGCACAGATAGACAGGGAGGCCCTTAGCCTAGTATGGGGTATCAAAAAGTTCCACCATTACCTTTATGGCCGAAGGTTTACCTTAGTGACTGATCATCAGCCCCTAGTATCAATATTCAATCCACGAAAAGGAGTCCCAGTGATGTCAGCCGCGCGACTGCAGCGATGGGCCCTGTTCTTAGGAGCACACTCATATGACATCGAGTTCAAGGGTACTAAACAACACTGTAATGCTGATGGTTTGTCACGCCTCCCACTGTCAACATCTGTGAAAGAAATTCCATCAAAGAGTGACCCGGCTGAAATGTTCCACACAACACTGGTAGACCAGTTGCCAGTTACAAATGCCATGATACGAAAAGAAACGCGGAATGACCCAACACTTTCCAAGGTGTATGACATCACCGTACAAGGTTGGCCTGCCCATGGGAATCCATGTTTTCCTGAGTTTTCAGCAAGACGTGATCAGCTGTCAGTCTGCCAGGGAACCCTGATGTGTGGATCACGTGTGGTAGTGCCCTCCAGGTTTCGCACCAGAGTGTTGGACAGTCTACATGAGGGTCACGTGGGCACGGTGAAGATGAAAAGTCTGGCCCGTAGTTACGTATGGTGGCCAGGGATAGATAAACAAATCGAGGACATCACCAAAACCTGCCCAGGATGCCAGAGCATTCAAAACGCACCGTCACAGGCTCCCCTACATCCGTGGGAATGGCCGTCTGCACCCTGGCAGAGAGTGCACATTGATTTTGCTGGCCCTTTCATGAACTCTATGTTTCTCATAGCTGTGGACGCTCACTCAAAATGGCCAGAAGTAGTCCCAATGAAATCAACAACATCAGAAAAGACTGTTTCTGTTCTGAGAACCATCTTCGCCAGGAATGGCCTGCCTGAGCAAATTGTGAGTGACAATGGTCCACAGTATACTTCTGAAGAGTTTCAAGATTTCATGAAAAAGAATGGTATCAAGCATTTCAAGTCAGCACCTCACCATCCAGCAACAAATGGATTAGCAGAACGGTTCGTACAAACATTCAAAAAGTCCATAAAAGCAATGACAAAAGAAGACATCTCACTTCAACACAAAATTGACAATTTCCTCCTGGTGTACCGCAATTCTGTCCATGCAACAACTAATCAGACACCTGCAATGCTGTTTATGAACAGACAGCTGAGATCTCGCATCGACCTTCTGAAACCAAACCTGAGGAGAGAAGTGCAGAACAAACAGTTCAGTGGCTTTTCAAGTGAACAACCAAGGAGCTTCGATGTGGGACAGCAGGTACTGGCACGTGACTACCGAGGGGACAAGTGGACGCCTGGAAAGATTGTCACTAGGAGCGGCCCTCTGATGTACGAGGTGGACACTGGCGAGCAGACCTGGAGACGTCATGTGGATCAGCTGTTGAATGCTCAACCAAAAACACCGGAGCAACCAGGACGTCCACCTGACCCTGGAACCAACTCTGATCACAGTACAGTGACACCCATGGTTACAGAGGAAGTGCCCCCTGCAGTGAGCACTCCGCAAGTGCCCAGGCGTAACCCTGAACGACTCAGGGCACCACCGAAAAGATTGGATTTATGAGTTCACTTATGAGACTTATGGACAAAAAAAAAAAAAAAAAAAAAAAAAAAAAAAAAAAGGGTTTCAATATTTGTCAACTGAATAACAAATTGTGTTTAATGCATTGGCAATGTTGTATGTTACTTAGTTATGTAGCATTAATCTAAAAGGGGAGGAGTGTAGTATATAAAGTGGATCTATTTACTTCAGCGGAACCACTCCCCTAGCTACTGAGTTTACCTATAGGTTATCCGCTGGTGCATGGTTACTGTGTCATTGTCTGCCGATGAAACTAAGTAAAGGCACGTTCATTCTACCTCCGCGTTGGATCCTTTATTCTAATATACTATGTTGGGGTAAAGACACGACAGGGGTAATCCATCCGCCGGAAACTGAAGCTTCCTCCGGGCGGCGCCATTGTAGCTGGCAATCACCTGCTGTTAGCATCCCATTGACTCCCATTCATTTTGGTGTCACTTTGACAGCGAATAACTTTACATCTGAGGTGTCCAAAGGCTCCATTACTTTGTAGCTTACTTTATGGCCCCGTAGAAACAGTTTTTGTAAAAATAATGTAAAAAAAAAGAATGCTTCGCTGTCTCTGCAAAATTAGGTGATTCAGATTTGTCTTGGCACAGCTACTAGAAGATTTACAACTGTCAGTCAAGTTGCTCACGTCACATCTACGTCGTCCAGCTCAGTGTGAGTCTGCGCAGTACGCTTGGCTATCAGGAAGTGAGTGCTTCTATTGGGCTTCAATTCTCTCCGTCAAATCAATCGCTGTGTCCATTTATTTTACTGTTTATGGTTGTTGCTCGTTGTCTAGGTTACTGTAATTGTAAATAGGTGTCGTTTGTGTTTTAACAAGAATATTTAGCTCAAGAATATTGATCCGGGAAGTTCGAATAGCCTATGTCAATATTGCCAACTTCACTGAATCCTTGAGTGAAGCACTGACCGCATTTCTTTATATTTGAGTCCAAGGTCAAACACTATGAAACGCTCCATTAACGTACGGAGCTCTGAAGCACTGCCAGCGGGACATTAAACAGGAAGTGTCTGTCCGAGCTCACAATAGGTTTTGCGTGGGAATGCAAATATCAAGTTTTGCGAGCCCATACTATTTTTTTTTTCACCACCACATCCCTTTACGGGCTCCGTATATTTCAATGTGTTTCAATGTATTTCAACTACATTTGTTAGTTATCAATCAGATGTTTTACCATAATTGAACACATGAGCGAATACAGAAAAACAAGGAACATAACACTCACCGGAGTTCCTCGAAATAAAATGTATGAAAGATGTTTCTCCCCTCGGATTTCACTGGAAAAATAACTCTTTTCTTGCACTCTATTATTAAAAATAGTTACGCTCAAAATCAACAGTCTATTTCGATGCAATTATTTTACTCATCACAGCCCTCCTGTGGGTAATAGTAGGTACTACCTTTTTTTCTTCAAATTAAGAGTTTGTTACACCGGGTATATTTTTCCCTTTTTTTCTAATGTAACGTTACAACTGTGGTTAAGTTTCAAGCAGTGGTTTACTTGAACAGAAACCCCACCCCTCTGCTAATTTCATTTGTCAATTCTCAATCACAATAAAGTATCCTCCTCAATCAACAAAAGTTCAGACTTTATAGATTCAGTTCACTTCACAGTTCATGTATGAATCCGATCGTGACGAACAATAATGCTAACAGTTAAGGACAGGTTATGTGATTTGTTTCAGTGACTATGAAATCTTTCAATCGGACGGTGGCAGGAGCGGGTTTGTTTTGAACCCAGTCCATGTTTTTAACTAGTTGCCTCCATCGAGCTGTGATTGGTCCATTACACTGGTCATGTGACAAATCCCGCCTATCATGTTCGCTAGCGTTGCTCAATAGCCCTGACAATTCCTTACTGTCTATGGACAATTGACCTTTCGCCGGCCCCTCCCCCAAAACGGCCATTGTCCAATCACACATCATAGCAACCGTTACTATGTGAGCAGGAGCAAACATTCCAAGCAAGATGGTGAAGCGGTGCGCCCACGGCGTTTGTAAATCGGACACTAGATACCCCGAGAGATTGTCTGGAGGAGTTGTGTTCTTTCCATTCCCAAAGCCGAAAAAACAACGTGAGCGGTGCCTACATAATAAAAACAGTGTGGACGGCTCCACTCCCAGTTGTGTCGAACATAGTTAACTCGCGTGCAGTGTGCGTGAGAGACTGAGACACTGACTGAGATTAGTCAAAGAAACATGGAGAAAGCAGATCAAGAGGATCCACAAAGGAATTACGTTTTCTAAAGGGTTGTTGTTAAAGGGGTCATATAATGCCATTTTTGTACAAGCTAATATGATTATTTAGGGTCTAAATTAAAAGTTTGTAATATACTTTAATTAAAAATTCTCATTAGTATTGTAAGAAAACACTTATTTTACCTGGTCAAAAACAGCTCTGTTTTCAGCACGCCGTTTCAGTGCATATGACTTTAAATGATAATGAGCTTTGCTCACCCCGCCCCTCTGTTCTGTGCCTACACCGTTTATAACATAACACAATAACCATAACGCGTTGTTCATTATAAACGTGGGATTATGAATTATATTGAGAACGTCGTACATAGAAAACATGCCGTAATGTACCCTGAGTGTAAACATAGCTGCATTAATCGTGAAGCGTGCAGCTAGCGATGTGCAAAGATTAATATAAATATTAATATAAAGGTTAATAAAACGTACACTCACTTCAGTTCTTCTGGAGCAGCTGCAGGAACACGAATAGTTGGTAGCGATTCTTTTTTCAGGAGCAGCTTCCAAAACCAGCTTTATACTGACCCTCGTTTATAAAGCAGTCTGGTGTGTGAAGTGATTCGCGCAAACATGAAAGCAGTGACGTTGATCGTGGGGAATATTCACTTCGAAAACAAACTCAGCCTCTGTCTTCAGCAGTTCGGATTTAGGAACATTAAAATGACTGCTGTGTTCCTTATTGCACCCAAGAACAGAACACCACTTCGCTTAGACTCCATTCTGCTCATAGACAGTGCTCCAGTATCAACGCGGACTATGATTGACAGCTCGCTCGCTGCCTCGATCACGAGCGAGGGCGGATCTGTGTTGAAACGCTGCTGTCAATCAACAATCGTGGGAGGGGCGTGCGAGCTTGTGACGTCACAGGCTCGAACGGCTTGATTTGAGGCAGGGGAAAACATATAAGGAGATTAAAACAAAACCACTGGATGGATTTTTATCATTATATGATGTTTGTGTACAGGCACTGCCAACACACATTTCAGTGCAATCAACTTGTAAAAGTGCATGTACCATTATATGACCCCTTTAACATGATATTTTCGGGGGGAAATGAGCAGCAGTCACTAGCAGTGCAGCACCTGTAGACTAGCTTAGAGGAGTGCACGCTCGCAACGGGGAACGCATACTTGACAAAACATCAGTTCATATATCAATATCGTAACGAATAGAAATAACCTTAAATAATGTATGGTTATCTGCATCTTTCCGTCTCATATGTATAGTTACTTTTTAAACACGAAAATCGCATTCAGCATGACACGCAAGCGGTTGCCGTGGTAATGCATAAGCTTGTTAAAGCGAATGTATAATCCTGTATCTGAGGCAAAATTACTAAATATGCAGCGCGAGCAGGGCCGGCTTTGCCGACAGGCGACACAGGCGGCCGCCTGGGGCGCCATCTGCTGGACGGGGCGCAAAATTGCAGAATAAAAAAAAAAAGTTAATTAAATGTTATGAAAGCTGCGCACACGCTGTACACTTTTACTGTGCACTGTCCACACACTGCTTGTATTTGTCCATTTCTTTTACTAGATTATACAATCCTAAAAAACGACTGAGTCACTCTGACTGACAGGCAGCTGTC
The DNA here is from genome assembly GCA_031834385.1 of Semotilus atromaculatus. Taxonomy (NCBI): domain Eukaryota; kingdom Metazoa; phylum Chordata; class Actinopteri; order Cypriniformes; family Leuciscidae; genus Semotilus; species Semotilus atromaculatus. The sequence continues at coordinate 18,680,100 of JAULUF010000052.1, forward strand.
AAACTCACGCGCGTTGCTCAGCAACCGGGAGTGTCGTGAAAAGATGGACAAAGCAAAAAAGCGGCCGGGGGCTAAAATAGAAATAGCCCATTCGGTTTGTTTTGCTTAATCGGCGGCGCTGGGTTTTTATTGTATGGGTATTATCATGGGATTAATATTATAACTATTATTATGTAATGTAGACAGACACTAACTAAAAGAGGTTTGATTTTTTTCTTTGTTTAATTTGAACACTTAATATGGGTTGGAGCTTTTAATTTTGAACTCTCAAAGTGCACCAGATTGATGAATTTAACATTAAAATGCACAAAATTTTCTTACGGGGGAGCATGCCACCGAACCCCCTTAGCCAGCAGCCTAATGGATTAGTAATAATAGTAGTGGTGGTAGTAATTGTCATTTATGTACTACAAGTTACATGGTCGGTCAGATAAAATGTATTTGTACAATGCAACTATGTAGAATGATTTAAATATCCTTGAACGTTCTTTGTAGCATTTGTATAAACAATTTATTACAGTTCAAGTCATAATTTGCTTGTTGAAGTTTTGGAGTGACTATAAGAGCATTTTTGTTTAGTTAAATAAATACTCATTATTTTTAAAGGAGGGGGGGCGCAAAAATTAATCTCGCCTAGGGCAGCCAAAGGGCTAGAGCCGGCCCTGAGCGCGAGTTATATATTTCTTAATCCAAACAATTTGCCACTGAACCTGCTTATAAAATCTTCTTCAAGGCTGTGCTGGTTGCATTTGAGGTAACTTACAGGTCATGGGGTTTCTCAGATTTCGCTTGAGACCGGTAAGCATTAGCCTAGTAGTTGTGTCTCCTTCATTGCGTATTTTTATAAACTTGAATATATCCCTCCACTGCATACTGTAACTCCTTTTGCCTCGATTTGGAGGATATCGCGGAGGTATTGCTCCAAAAAAGGTCACTGACACGCACGGGTATTCCTCTTCCCGTCATGGCAATCTGTCGCGCTGGTCGTGTTCGACATTTTGTTTGACGGACGTAGCAACAGTAACTAAGGGGGGCGGGGCTCGGCGAAAGGCTAATTCAACAAAAATGACAATCTTTCTCTGTGTCCGAAACCGCTCACTAGTTCACTATGACTCACCATCATGACATCTGCATTGTTTACCAAGCAACTGTTGACTAATGATCTGAAAAGAAGGTGAATATTAAACATCAGTTTGTTACTACATTATTATTTTAATACATGTAAAAAATAACAATAATTTGATATTATTAAGAATACTTATCTAAATATAATGTTAATATAAACATTTGAAATAGTATTATATTGGTTGTTGAATGTGTAAGGTAAAGATTTGTATGTAATGTAATATAATGTGAAAACATTAAGTGAAACTATTAATTTACATTGGACTAAAAAAAAAAGCTAGAAGTCCCCATTTCAGAAAATCACAATACAGACACCATACAGACTGCTTGTTAGGAAAGCAAACATATTTTCATGCAAATATAAGAAATTTATATAGCTGAGTTTAGAGATTTCTTAAAAGTTAAAACTAGCTGAACTAGCTAAATTAAGCACAGATTGAGTTCTGTACTGAAATGAGACAATATTTTTCACTTTCCCTACATGTTTGGGATTTTGTTGCCAACTTTTGCCTCTTTGAAGAATTCAGATTATTATTTTTCCCTTTTGAAAATCCTTGAACGTAAAGTGATTTACTTTTACAGGTTTCGGATTTGACTTTTTTGTTCTTCAAGGACATTCATCCTGCTGCCAAGAACTGTCAAACAGGAGCATCTCAGTATAAAGAGGTGAGAGGACACCAATTAGAAAGCCATCTCTGGCCAGGAGAGCCAGCGGCACAGCTTGCCACAGGAAGTGGGATGCCTGACTTCCTGCGTGGGGTCACAGCTGTTTATAGAGACACTGATATTTCGAACCAATACAGGAGCCGTTTAGCTCGGAAGGAGACAGAGCTCATTTGAATAGCAAAGTACCATCTCAATGTCACCAGTGAATTTACATTGTCTTAAACATCTGTCGCTGGAACAAGGACTTCAGTGAAATTATATGAGCATGTGGGTGTCAAAACAGTTTATGCAGAGCAAGAGGCAGATTGTTATGAGCAGGGAGAGGCAGAAATGCAATTTCATCATCACAGATATGAGATATTCATTTTGAATGTCTCTCATATCTATAATGCAATGTTCATTTTAAACGCAAATACGTTACGCTTTATATTTGTGGTTTCATGTACACAAAAGCATTACGCATGGGATCATTTCCACATAAATATTTTCCACACGTTAAACTTTTATAGATTTCCCCCTTGCTGTACTTTGATGTGCAGTTGTCTAATATAAAAAATATAGCTTTTGCCGAAGTTTTTGAAACAGATTCTTTCAAAGTCATAACACAAGTCATGAAACCACAAAAGTGCTTCTACAATCATTTAACCAAAATAGAACTTTTATTACATCAAAATTGCTTTTGAGATAGAAGTTAAAACAAATTTTCACTCACCTAGAATCCTCATCTTGGTATCCTATCACAGTTTGAACTGGGATACTCTTACCTAGGGTGAACAACTGGAGGTATAGAAGTGATGACGAGGTGTGATTGGCTCCTGCTATGCGCAGCTGTCCATGTCCATACTTGCCCCAGCGCAATTACACTCCCTGATCCCTGGCCGCTCCGCTGCCATGCAGTCAGACCCATTAATCTCCCTGGCTGAGTGTTGTGCCATGTGTTAACAGGGAGGTCCCTACTCACTCTGCACCTGGCCAGTGCAGTCAGGGCCTTTGCCAGTCATTCTGCCTTCTCCTCACGCCTATCCTCTCTCATTGATTACACCTAACAAACTGGCTGTAACAACACGGGAATGTCTTCAAACATCTTCATTTGCTTTCAGCCTGAGGCAATAATCGCCAAAAGACAATAACATTTTTATGTCAGCAGAAATCGTCATTGCTGTGGCCTGGGGGTTAGCGTATATGCACTGTGACATTGAGCCGTGGTGCTAATGTGGGAAATGTGGGTTTGAGTCTGGCTAGTGAAATTTCCTGTCCCTTTTATTCTTTAGCAATATAGCTAGCGCTAATCTGATTTGTTGACTTCACACAGCCTTTGGGAGCCAATGTGCCCTTCAAGTGGAGTCAGAAGTATCATAAATATTAGTTTCTAGCACATAAATGACAGAGCGAAGTCGTATTAATGAGTGAGAAACTCAGAAATGTAGATGATACAAGAATTGCAATGTTAGAAGGGCCATGTTGATTTGAGACATGGCAGGAACACTTATCTATGATTTAGATAATATGTACACTCTTGAGCAAAAAAAAGAAGAAAAAAAAGAGCCAAGCCAAAAAGAAACAATATTTAGTGGTCTTTAATGGTCTTAAAGGGATAGTTCACCCAAAAATGAAAACTAGCCCATGATTTACTCACCCTCAAGTCATCCTAGGTGTATATGACATTCTTCTTTCAGACGAATGCGATTGGAGTTATATAAAAAATAAAAAAAATTATGTTTTTTCCGCATCGCTTCGCTTCAGAAGTCCTTTATTAACCCCCCAGAGCCGTGTGCAGCACTTTTATCATGGATGGATGCACTTTTATGGACTTCAAAACAGAAACAGCCATTCACTGCCATTATAAAGATTGGAAGAGCCAGGACATTTTTTTTTATATAACTCCATTCATTTGTATTTGTTTGAAAGAAGAATATCATACACCTAGGATGACTTGAGGGTGAGTAAATCATGGGCTAATTTTCATTTTTGGGTGAATTATCCCTTAAACCATTTTAATCACAAACCACTGGTCAGGAAATTAGCAAGAATTGCACAAATACCGTAGATAAAGTAATTTAGTATGGGATAGCCTTGCCCGTTGCTTTCTTTAAAATGTTTAAGGTGTGGGGCTAAACTCACAGACAGCTTTTTACAGAAAGAAGAGTCAGTGTTGTTTCAACCAATATTATTGGCTTCTAACATTTCATGAGTAGTTGAATTTTTTTTTCCAGTTAGTTAAAAGTGAGACCAAATATTAACTATAGGGTTCAAATCTAAATTCTGGCCAGGCCAAAACATTAGCCTGATGGACCTTCATTGTCTTTGCATTTTGGGCTGGAGCATTGTCTTGAAAAATAACGTCTCATCATTCCTCTTTAGATAAAACTTTCAGTTGTGGGAAGCAAACCATTCTGCGATAATTCTCCTGTACTCCAAAGCAATTAAATACTTTTCAGAGTGAAGTAGTTCACCAGTACCAGCAGCTGAAAGGGCTCCTCACACAATGACACCTCTTTTTCCATGCATTTTTTGTTATTTCTTACCAGATTTTCGAAGACACCATTTTTGGGCATCAACATGCAACTTGTGTTTCATTGTGATTAATCACTCCACACAACTCTGCTGAACCACTCTGAATCAAACTTCCTATATTCTGCCAAAAAACTACATTCTGTCTTTTATGTTTTCTGAGACGGCAATAGGCTTTTAAGTAGGGCTGTAACGATACACGATATAAAATCGAAATCGCGATTCTCAGATCCACGATCTGTATCGCGGTGTGAGAAGGCAGAATCGCGACACACCCCTTCCAACTCCCAGAGTTATCCTTCCCGTCCAGATCCAATGCTACCACATCTTTAAATTACTATTAGTATTATAAAATGTTTCTAGTGTCAATGTATTGCTTGTTTTTTTCTGTTTACATTGTATGTTGTGACACAATTGTCTTCTCTCATGATCGAACATAGAATGCTGCTACGTCAGAGCGGCCAAAGCGCAATATATAATTCTGTGAATTACACTGCACAAAGCAAAAGTAATACTACCCACCGGATGAAGATGGGTTGGCTCTCCCCAGAACATAAAATATTAATTTTATTTTATTTTCCGTGTTCACATTTATGAGGAAAAAACAATGTTACAGACGTGACAGTTCTCTGGAAGCGGCACTAAAACTTTCACAGACCTCAAACAGAAAGCACAAAGCCTTTCTTTAAAGTGAATTTCGTTTTGTAGTAATTATATCTTAATTTTAATTAATGTTTCATCAACCAATTACCTGGATTTAATAAATAAGAAGTAAATATTGCAGACAATAGATAATCACGACACAGAGTAGTAGGCTAGCCGGCGCGTGATCTGGAGCTCGTCTCAATGAACCGAAACTCAGCGTATATAGCGTACTTGCCTTACAGACCTGAGAAATATATCTATATTGAAATGTCTACTTTTAAACAGAACAATTCAAAAAGAAAGAAAACAGACTAGCCTACTCTCATCCATATGAAAAGTGCATTTCTCTCTGGCGCGTTCACTAGGCTACTGAAGATCGCGAGTCAGTATCGTCAACTTCATCTTAGCCGACAGTGACAAAGAAAACACTTGTTTATTAATAAACAATTAAAATATCTCCTTGCTGTATTTGACATATTCATAATCATTACTTTTGCCGGTTCTTTGTGACAGCTATTAGGTTCTTTATTGGCAGCGCCACCCTTAGCCTACATGTTACATGAACGCGTCACCACCGCATCAGCACCGAAAACATGGAGATTTTTTAGACAATAATTATTTGATATTCTATAATTAAATACTCAGTGACTCATCCCAACCAACTATTAAAAAAAGTTTATTTGTAAGCGTCTTTTATCATGTTACGTGTCATTAGTAGGCTACCTTTCCATGTGACGCGAGCTAGTTGAAGAACGTGAGGAAATCGTGTAGGCTAGTCGACAAGACCCACACAATTTGCCGTAGGCTAAGTGTTTTAAGAAGCTTCCTCAAATGACCGGCAACACGTCCAAAGTGCAGATGCATATCCTACGGCACCATCCCGATATCAATTTAGTTGGAGCACAGAAAACAACCCAAAAGCAGCAGCCTAGGCTACTGCCTAGTTTAGTTTAATAATTTGCATAGTTAATATTGTTCTTTGGTGTTCAGTTTATACAGGTTTAAAATATTTTTTTTTCTCTCAAAATCTCTCTTTTTTTTCACACCCAAGCCCCGCCCCCGTGATAGAATCGCGATACGAATCGAATCGTGGGTCAAAAATCGTGATACGAACCGAATCGTGGGTTTGGTGTATCGTTACAGCCCTACTTTTAAGTAGTGCGTTTGTTTAAATTGTGCTAATATACTACTGACCAATAATTTATGGTTAAAGGATTAGTTCACTTTTAAAAAAACTTTTGCTGATAATTTACTCACCCCCATGTCATCCAAGATGTCCATGTCTTTCTTTCTTCAGTCGAAAAGAAATTAAGGTTTTTGATGAACAGATTCCAGGATTTTTCTCCATATAATGGACTTCATTGGGAACCAAACAGTTCAAGATGAAAATGAGAGTTTCAGTGCAGCTTACCAGACGATATTGACTCACGTAATACGCAATTACGTTGAAAGGTCACGGCAGGCGGAAGTACCGAGTCAGTGTTTACAAATGTGACGAAGGAGGACCATACACACATATTCAAATGTCTTTGTGTCAGTTTATCGTTTAAAATGCCCATTTCGTGTGCGTATCCTGGGTGTTTTAATATTAAAAAGGCTAAAAGAAAATTTTCGTCAGGACAGAAGCGTGACCTTTCCACGTAATTACGTATTACGATGACGTCGCGAACGCGCATCACAGAACAGAGCAAGGCGAGCATTTGTCCTTATAAAACTTAAACTTTTTTATTTATTTTTGAAATGACCGATCGTTTCGCTAGATAAGACCCTTATTCATCGTCTGGTATCGTTTATCGTCTGGTAAGCTGCACTGAAACTCTCATTTTCATCTTGAACGGTTTGGTTCCCAATGAAGTCCATTATATGGAGAAAAATCCTGGAATCTTTTCATCAAAAACCTTAATTTCTTTTCGACTGAAGAAAGAAAGACATGGACATCTTGGATGACATGGAGGTGAGTAAATTATCAGCAAAAGTTTTTATAAAAGTGAACTAATCCTTTAAGACAATTAAAAGCTTGTAGTTTATCAATTTTGGGTCTGGTCCCTTTTTGTTTTATTTTATTGTATTATATTTTATTATGTATCTATAGAGAGAGATCAATGGGGGAAATCAAGTCTATAGTGAATGTTGTTAATCACTCAACTTTCATGTTCTGTGTCACATTTAGTGAGATACCATGATAGAAATGTATATTTTTCATTATTTTGAATTCAAATGTTATTTGGGTTTATATGTATTTTGTTTTCTTTAAACTACTTCAATGTTAAGTTTCAGACGTGATTGCGTAATAACAAATAATGCACGACTCGAGGTATGAGTTTCCTATACACTTAAAGGCAGCATAAGTGCGCAGAGGATTTTTTTTATTATTTTAAAAGCACGGGGTTGATAGAATGAGCACTTTAGAGGATGACATAATCACTGCAATCTGGCATAAAATATTCAGAATTTAGTTTGTGGCATCTAGTATCAAGTTAATAAGATATTCACAGGCAAATATCTATATGTATTTGCTTTTTTCTGAATTATATCTGTGAAATAGTCTGTACTTATTTGTCTTAATACTTAAGTCTTAATTAGTCTGCACTTAATAGTCTATACAAATTTGTCTATATTTTTTTGTGTGTTTTCACTACAACCATTTACTAAAAAGCTGCCATACCATTACTACATTACTTATGTTTTATTATTACACCGATCTGTAGAACACTTGATTCTGATTGGTCAATCGCGCCATCCAGCAGTATGTTATGTAAGGGATAGTATACATCCAGCCAGTTGTTATCGCAGAATAAACCCTGACAGGGTGATCAGGACCCAGACGACTCAGATCAATATTTCATGTCTAATTATTTACTTATGTGTCAAGTAGCCATGTAATAAGTGGAATAATGTACATCCAGCCGGTTGTATCGCAGAATAAACCTTGACAGGGTGATCAGGACTTGCATCATACTGAAGGATGTACATTATCCCACTTATTACATTATGTACACCATGCCTTATTATTGTTATTATTAATTATTACTATTTATATATATATATATATATATATATATATATATATATATATAATTGAATGCCGTCAATTATTGTTCTACAATCCATTTTGAATAAAGCCACCTACATGGCAACAGTCTTTGCCAGAATAAGCTGCAGTACAATGTGCACTAGACCTTTCTTTTGCTGATTAATCAAATATTTGGCTATACTTGAGACTATCTATTCACAAACGAAATAGAAAAAAGTAAGAAGGTCAAAAAAATTAACACGAATTACCTTTTATTCATTTTTATTTTAAGGGATATGTTGGCAGTGCCTAAACAATTCTGTATTGATTGAGGACACAGTATATTCTGAAAGGATAATTGCCTGGATACCTTCAGTAATTTACCGCTTTTGTGTATTTTTTTTTCTTTTTTTTCTGAGTAAATTAGCAATCAGGCATATCCATTTGAAACAGCAGATACCTATGCACCAGAATCCAGTCTTTTTTTTTTTCTTCTTCTTCTTTCGGTCATTGCTCGTTGATTGGCTGCTAACTTGTGATTAACACTGATAATACAGAGAATTAATAGAGATCCAACGTAATGTTAATTTAGGAGCACTGGTTTAATCACGGTCTGAATAACAAGGTCCCAAAGTTATGGTTTAGCAAGCTCTTTTTGTTCACTGAGATTAAGGGAGGGTCAGCCAGTGCTCCATTGTTCAACTGGGAATGGAAACTCATTTGCGAAAATGAAGAATGTCTTGCCGGCATAAATCATGTTCCCTAATCCCTTCACTAATGCCACATAATGCAAATTGTCTCTTGCTAACAGATCATACAATAGAGAAGAGGAGTGAGAAAAAAAGTTCACTGTATCCCTGCCATTTCTGGTTTAATTAGCGTGATCAAGACTACACATGTTGATTGAAACAGTAACAAAACAAGTCCCTAAATACTGGAACATGATTTATATAATAATTTATATTATAATAATAATGCCAGATTATTAAACTTGAATGATTAAATAAAGGTAAAATAAAATAAAATAAACAAATATACAGTGAAGAAAATAAGTATTTGAACACCCTGCTTTTTGCAAGTTTTCCCACTTAGAAATCATGGAGGGGTCTGAAATTGTCATCGTAGGTGCATGTCCACTGTGAGAGACATAATCTAAAAAAAAATCCAGAAATCACAATGTATGATTTTTTTAACTATTTATTTGTAAGATACAGCTGCAAATAAGTATTTGAACACCTGTCTATCAGCTAGAATTCTGACCCTTAAAGACCTGTTAGTCTGCCTTTAAAATGTCCACCTCCACTCCATTTATTATCCTAAATTAGATGCACCTGTTTGAGGTCGTTAGCTGCATAAAGACCCCTGTCCACCCCATACAATCAGTAAGAATCCAACTACTAACATGGCTGGAAAGGCTGGAAAGGGCTACGGGCCAAGCAGCTTGGTGAAAAAAGGTCCACTGTTGGAGCAATCATTAGAAAATGGAAGAAGCTAAACATGACTGTCAATCTCCCTTGGACTGGGGCTCCATGCAAGATCTCACCTCGTGGGGTCTCAATGATCCTAAGAAAGGTGAGAAATCAGCCCAGAACTACACGGGAGGAGCTGGTCAATGACCTAAAAAGAGCTAGGACCACCGTTTCGAAGGTTACTGTTGGTAATACACTAAGACGTCATGGTTTAAAATCATGCATGGCACGGAAGGTTCCCCTGCTTAAACCAGCACATGTCAAGGCCCGTCTTAAGTTTGCCAATGACCATTTGGATGATCCAGAGGAGTCATGGGAGAAAGTCATGTGCTCAGATGAGACCAAAATAGAACTTTTTGGTCATAATTCCACTAACCGTGTTTGGAGGAAGAAGAATGATGAGTACCATCCCAAGAACACCATCCCTACTGTGAAGCATGGGGGTGGTAGCATCATGCTTTGGGGGTGTTTTTCTGCACATGGGACAGGGCGACTGCACTGTGTTAAGGAGAGGATAACCGGGGCCATGTATTTTGAGATTTTGGGGAACAACCTCCTTCCCTCAGTTAGAGCATTGAAGATGGGTCGAGGCTGGGTCTTCCAACATGACAATGACCCGACGCACACAGCCAGGATAACCAAGGAGTGGCTCTGTAAGAAGCATATTAAGGTTCTGGCGTGGCCTAGCCAGTCTCCAGACCTAAACCCAATAGAGAATCTTTGGAGGGAGCTCAAACTCCGTGTTTCTCAGCGACAGCCCAGAAACCTGACTGATCCAGAGAAGATCTGTGTGGAGGAGTGGGCCAAAATCCCTCCTGTAGTGTGTGCAAACCTGGTGAAAAACTACAGGAAACGTTTGACCTCTGTAATTGCAAACAAAGGCTACTGTACCAAATATTAACATTGATTTTCTCAGGTGTTCAAATACTTATTTGCAGCTGTATCTTACAAATAAATAGTTAAAAAAAGCATACATTGTGATTTCTGGATTTTTTTTTTTTTTAGATTATGTCTCTCACAGTGGACATGCACCTACGATGACAATTTCAGACCCCTCCATGATTTATAAGTGGGAGAACTTGCAAAATAGCAGGGTGTTCAAATACTTTTTTTCTTCACTATGATAACTTAACACCATAGATCAACCTTTTTTTTTTTTTTTTTTTTTTTTTTTTTTTTTTTTAACGATTCACACGACATGTCTTTTATTAGTTGCTTTCTGTGTTGTTATACATCACAATGGTTTATGTCCTCTATGGTTGGTATTTATTGTGAAATGATGTCTAAAGGAGTGGATTTATTCTGTTTAAAAGGTATATCCACTGAAGCAGTGTTCGTTTAATGCACACTGGTTTTATTTGTGTCGTAAATGTCTTTTTAATTAGCCAATTTAACAAAAATGAGGTTAGGACTGTCAAGGGGCTCATTAAGTTGAGGAAGGTCTCAAAGTCCCTCTTGTGACATGTGTATGGTTGTGATGTCATGCAGGAGGATATTTCATGAGTCGAGTTTAGTAGTGTGCTCACATGGTTTGCAGAGCTTGTAATTACACATGCTAGTGTACACTTCATCCCCAGCTCTCATGGGCACTGGACATAAGACAGCTAGAGTGATTCTAAGGCCTGCTTTTGCTGGTAAAGCAGGTGTTCTGTCCTGTAGCACACAAACCAAGTAAAACATAGTGTTTCTTATTTATTTATTATAATATCTACACAACATCTTAAAGGTTTAGTTCACCCAAAATTGTAAATGATGTCGTTAATTATTCACCATCATGTTGTTCTAAACCCATAAGACTTTCATTCACCTTCAAAACACAAATGAAGACCTTTTTGATGAAATCTGAGAGCTTTCTGTCCCTCCATTCACAGCTACTCAACTACCATTTTGAAACTTCAAAAAGTTCATAAAAGAGATCGTAAAACTAATTCATATGATTTGAGAGGTTTAGTCCAGATTTTCTGAAGAGACTCGATCGATTTATATGATGAACAGATTGAATTTAGGCTTCTATGCATATATAAACATGAATTAACTCACACATCATTTGTTGTGAACGGAAGCTCAAGCATGTTCGTTTGACCTGCGGGAACCAATGAGCTTCTGTTTGTGTCCGCTGATCAATGTTTATATGTGAATTAAAGCCTAATTCACTCTGTTTTATCAAACTCTTAAGAACATTTGGACTAAACCACTCAATTCATTTGGATTATTTTTACAGTCTGTTTATGAACTTTTTGAAGCATCAACGTGGTAGTTGCGTGGACTGTCAATGGAGGGACAGAAACCTCTATGATTTCGAAGTTATTTTAAGATCCTGCCTGTTATCATGACTTAAAATGTACCCTCCTTTTATCAATTACCTATTTAGATTATGCAAGTGAAATAAGATTTGGGGCAAGTAATTGTATTTTTAAAGAATTAAAGTATACATTTCTGACCCCAACCTTTTGAACCATACTGTATCTGCATTTTCTATGAGAAATATACATGTTGTGGAGAGCCAAGTTGCTTTCTCAAACTATTGACATCATCACATGAAATAAAACTCTTATGAAATACTTGTTCATACTTCAGTACAGTAAATAACAAAATCCATCTGATCGGAAGTAGAATAAGAAAACTCGGATTATATTGTAATATACAAGATGCGTTTTGTATTCCTAAAAGGTATAAGTAGTAAACTAAAAGTTCACTAAAAGTTTGATCTAAAAGAGCCAGAACAGTTGGAAAAGTATGACATAAAAACAGCACCAAAAGCACAGTGGTTCTGTTGTTAGCCACCCCACCATTAGGAGATCAAGCCAGCAAGCAGAGAAAAAGGCCATCACCATAAGCTCTTTGGAGAGATTCATTGCTGTGATGAAGTTCACCACATTGAGCACTCATTGACTCAAATCCCTCACGTCTTGTTAAATGGCATTTCTGCTCTGAAGGGACATGCCCCACACTCACAAGGCAGATGTTGTTGCCGAGAGCGACAGAGTCTTCAGAAGCAATGTGATCCTCCAGGACCAGGCAAAAACAAACACAAAGCAGCATTTCATCTGGGGGGTTTTCTCTTGTTTGGATCTGCAGTGTACACAGAGAAATGTGTGGCTCGTCAAAGACCCTTAAGTGAGATCACATATGAGGGGGAATACAGGCCAGGTGATAAAGGATTAATTCATGGAGATCTTTTTTTTTTTGTGCACAGCTGCCAGGATAATTAGAGCGCAGACACACAAACTCCAGCGGATGATCTCCTAAAGCGCTGCCGGGGCCATGTCTTGTCATAGGGTGTCTCTGATGTTGTTGGGTCAACAGTTCTGAGCTTCTGAGAGCCACTTTGAGAATCAAACCCCACTCACACATTAGTGTTTTTCTGTGCAGGTGGACCAATCACTCATGAGCTTATTTATTTATTTAGCTTTATTTTTTTATTTATTTATTTTTGTTTCCAAGTGTTTTATTTTTCTAAGCATGTTATTCGTTTAACAGAAAGAACATACAAGTGTATTAGCAATGTGGATATGTTTGCACAGCTCTGCAATTCAGCGCGCTAGTCAAGTCATGTCATGTTTAGTCTAGTCATGTCATGTCTATTTATATAGCACTACACAATTGATTACTTTAAAGCAGCAACTTTACAGTATTAAACGTGAAAAACAGTAACAGTGCTGCTTTTGATTAGAATTACAACTTAATTCTATACAATAAAGTACATTTTATTTGATGTATTTATATGTAATCCCTTGGCAATGTTCTCTATGCAATTGTTATTTGAGCATTAAAAACTAAATTAAATTAAATAAGAGCGGGGGGAGAGAGAAAGTGTAAGACCTAAGAAAGGTCTTGTATAGTCTTGGATAGTCGAGGCTATCTCTCTTGCATATGTGTCCTCTGGCCAGCCGTGCCCTTTGGTGGTCAGAGCTCATTCTACCAGGAGTATGGCGGCCTCTAAAGCCTTATTATCGGGGGTTTCCCTTCAGGAGGTTTGTGATGCGGCAGGCTGGTCCTCGCCGCTCACATTTGTGAGGTTTTATAGCCTGGACCTGGATGCTGCCCCAGGTTCCCAGGTGCTTCTTATTTAGTTTGCCGACAGTTTTGTCATCCGGCATTTTGTAAGTATGGCGTATTGGGTATTCTCGTTCCCAAAGCGTCATCGACGCGTCGCGAGTTCCCTCAAAAGGGATTTGCGTTGCCCTGACATACTTCCTGCATCCCTGCGATCGACTTTGCTTCGGCTCTAGAAGCTAATGCGAGTTGTACCGGATGTGCTTTTATCTCTTCCTGGTCATGACGTCACCCGCCCGTGACGCTCATTCTTTCCATTGGACTAGTTGGCATACGTGCTTCAGACGTAATCACGCGGAGGCGTTCCCAAAGCGTCATCGACGCATCGTCTCGTTCCCTTCTCAGGGAACTAGGGTTACAGTCGTAACCTGAGACGTTTTGTGCGCTCTCTCCCGCCTCACTGGTCAGAAATGTCATCAAAATGAGTGAAAAAAATCTATTTAATGAGTTCCTGTTTAAGTCTATGATATATGAATTATCACACAAGCAATAGTGCTATTTTTCTGAACATCAGCATGATCGCAAATGTGACAATACAACAGTTCAATAAAAGAGTTACAATAAACAAGTAACTTTCATAGACACATTCTGTTTTTGCTCCGTCAAAGATAACAGAACAAACAGCAGAACCGCTGCATCTCCGAGCAACAGTGTTTTATTCTTCAAAGAATCAGTGTATTTGAACAAATCAGATGGGTAATGATTCAGTTAGGCAATACATTCATAAACACATTTTGTTTGCTAAGTTAAATAAATTAGCATTTTGAACGAATTGGTTGAATGAAGGATTCAAGGATAACTTATTAAATACTAATAATACTTTTTTTTAAAACCAAAACTTACCATCCAAGTCAGCTAGATCAGTGATTGTCGTAAAATAAAGTCTACTGTTGCTAAACTGCAGGACGTGCTCGATAACAAAAAGAGTTATTAAAAAATTGTAAATAAAAAAAAGTGATACTGTTCCCCAAGTGGTTGTCAGTGCGATCTCCGAGACGGAGTTCTCCAACTTTGAGCTGCGGGTTCGCGCCTAAATTGTTAAATACACACAGAAATATGTAAAAATGCCCGGCTTGGTGAGTATTAAATTAAACCCCATCGAGTATGTCTTAAGTGAACATAAAAGGTTGGGAAATAAGTGTAACAGTATATTATCTGTGCATTTGGCCTTAAAGTGACAGCATCCTAATATTCCTGCTGTCGTCTGTGTCATTAATGTTAATCACACAACAAAAGACAAAGAAAATAAATCACTCACTGCTCTTTAATAGATTTAGTATGATTAGTCTATATTTAATTAATTCAGTGATGACTATTTTTATTAATGTCGCGTTTTTATTAATGTTGATTTCTCACAACTTGTGTGCTTTTTCTGGGCAGGTCAGAGTGAACTGCGGTGCTAATAGAGCCTTTAAAGGTACACCGTGTCATTTTTTTAAGTTGATTCTTAGCAAAAAACACTTTGTTCTTTCAAAATTATATGTGCTCATTAATGTGCAATTACTTCTACCAACTAATCAAGTATTCTCGTAAATGTAGAATCTGCCATTTAGAATACATAGGAGCAAGCCGCTCGGGGAAGAACATGGGTTTGTTCTGTGATCCTTTTTAAAAAGCTTGATGATGGGTGCTATTCACTGGATTATTTGGACGAGCGGGACATTTTTTTTTAAATTCTACTCTTGTGGTCTGAAAAAATGAATGACATTCTACAAAGAACAATATCATGGTGAGTAAATGATAACTTAATTTTCATTTTAGGGTGAACTATCCCTTTAAGAACGATTCTGCTTTTCATCACCTCTGTTATATCAGCACCTTGCCTGAATCTATATCTACTAACAAATTTTATATGGACTGATCACTGTCCATGCACGAACATGACCAAATAAACTTCATTATAAGAAAACTGTCCTTTTAGATATACCCTTATTTTGTGTGTCCAGTGAAACAAATATATATGATTAATAGGCACCAGCTGAACTTTGATGTATTTGATAAAAGCATCAGTTCCCATCACCCTAATGGCACAATTCCTTATGATCCTTTATGCAAAGGCTTGCAGGGGATCAAAGAAACTGATTTTTACCCGAGGCTATAAAAGATGTTTTAAAAACGAGTTACCCTTGAACGATATATAAACAGGTTGAAAATCACCCAATTTATTCAATTGATTAGGGAGACAATTCAAAGAATGTTCAGTATTTACGTGTATTTTGAAAGACACTAAATAACCAGCTGTGGTCATTTGAATGGGGAAAACGACTCGGTTACTAATGTAACCTCGGTTCCCTGAGAGGAGGGAACGAGTATTCCGTAAGTAGCTTACGCTATGGGAAAACTCCTTTTCTCGAGAATATTGAAGCCTTTTGTGTAAAACTGCATTTGCAGCTGCACAGCGTACACATGTGAACGAGGGAGCTCGTTCATTGGCTGTGCTGCGGCAACTACACGAACCTATGACTGGGCGACTCCGGCGCGCTGACCAATGAGCGTGCTTCGTGCCCTAGCGTGTAAGAGCCCGCCAAGATGGGCGTGGCCAATGACTATATATTGGCCGCCCCGTCATAGGAGTCCTTTAGGTTCAATCGTGGAGTGCGCTCTGACACCTAAGGGGCAGTGAAGGCCCTTAGCTTCATACGCCAGTCCTATAGCGTCAACTATCCAACGTGATAGCCTTTGCTTTGAGACAGCGAAACCCTTGGTGTGGCTGCCAAAGCATACAAAAAGATGCTCTGACTGTCTGAACAGAGCAGAGCACTCCAAATATACTCTGAGAGCCCTAACTGGGCAGAGTAAATTCGCATCACCCTTGTCTGCTGGTGATGATAATGCCGCCAGGGAGATAACCTGCACTCTGAAAGGTGTGGAGAGCACCTTAGGAATATAACCATGTTTTGGCCTAAGGACGACTCTGCAGTCGTTAGGTCCAAACTCAGCAGGAGGCGTTAGACGACAGAGCATGCAAGTCACCTTCTCTTTTTACTGAAGCGAGTGCCAGCAAGAGTGCGGTTTTGAGCGAGAGCTGTTTAAGGTGCGCAGTTCGTAGTGGTTTGAATGGCGCGCCCTTAAGTGCTTCCAGGACCGTTGCCAGGTCCCAAATGTGAACAGAGGGGGGGCGAGAGGGGTTCAATCTCCTAGCCCCCCTCAGGAAACAAATAATTAGGTCGTTTTTCCCCACTGGATTTCCAGCTATAGGCTCATGTGATGCTGTAATGGCTGCCACATACACTTTGAGCGTGGAGGGGGTGCGACCCGCATCCAATAGCTCCTGTAAGAAAGCGAGTACACTTGGTATCTCGCATGCATGCGGCTGTAAGCCCTTAGAATCACACGAGCTACACAACATTTTCCACTTACCACTTGAGGTGCCTGGTAGAGGGTGCTCTTGCCTCAGTGATAGTATTCATTACTCCCTTCAGGAGTTCCCCGGGTACCCTTTGAGGGGCCATACGTGGAGGGCCCATAAATCGGGACGGGGATGAAATATTATCCCTTTGGCCTGGCTGAGAAAGTCTGTCTCCCCGGCCACGGGGTTGATGACGTCATTTGCATCAGTTCTGGGAACCATGTCTGGGTTTTCCAGAACGGAGCTATCAAGAGCAGAGCACTGCACATTTTTTCTCTCTGACCCGGCTGATGACCTGTGGTAACATCGCCACCGGGGGAAAGCATACAGAGGACGCTTCGGCCAGTCTTGGGCGAGTGCGTCCGTGCTCTTCGAGAAAAAGAGAGGTCAGTGAGCGTTTTCCTTGGAGGCAAAGAGGTCGACTTCCGCTTTGCCGAAGGTATCCCATATCCACTGAACCGTCAGAGGGTGGAGGGACCATTCCCCTGGGAGAAGGTTGTCCCTGGATAACATGTCCGCCCCCTGATTCAGGACGCCCGGCACATGCGCTGCTCTCAGCGAGCCATTGTGTGCAAGGAGCTCGATCTAAGTCCACCCTGGCGATTTAAGTAAGACACCACTGTCATATTGTCCGTTCGGACCAGGACATGTTCGTCTTTGAGGTATGGGAGCAGGGCTTTGAGTGCCAAAGTGACCGCTTTCATCTCTAGACAGTTTATGTGTAGGCGCTTTTCTGGGTGTGACCACAAGCCGGAGACAGGCCTGCCCTCGTAGAGGGCTCCCCATCCTATCTTGGATGCATCTGTCTTAATAATTTTTCTCCTTGTGCTCATGCCCGAACTCACACCGGACTGGTACCAGTCGGAAGCTTTCCAGGGCGTCAGGGCTTTTATACAGCCGTGGTTTGCTCTGATCAAAAAGTGGCCTGAGCGTCACGCGTGAGCTGGAACACGGCTCCTGAGCCAGCGTTGGAGAGGGCGCATATGCAGCAATCCGAGCTGCAGCACCGCTGCTGCAGAAGCCATGAGACCGAGCATCCTCTGAAATCGTTTGACGGGGCGCGCGCGCCCGCTTTGAACAATGCTGCTAAGCGCCGGATAGTGAGCGCGCGCTCTGATGAGAGGCGCGCCGTCATCTGTACTGAGTCTAACGCTATCCCCAGAAACAAAATAGTCTGGCTGGGTGATAGTATGCTCTTTGCCACATTGATTCTTAGACCCAGGCATTCCAGATGGCTGATAATCCAAGATCTGTGCATTATTAACTGATCCTCTGATTGTGCTAGTACGAGCCAATCGTCGAGATAATTCAGTATTCGCACTCCCCGCTGTCTCAGGGGGGAAAGTGCTGCGTCCATGCATTTCGTGAATGTACGGGGAGCTAATGACAGACCGAATGGTAGTACTGTGTACTGGTATGACTGTCCCTCGAAAGCAAATCTCAGAAATGGCCTGTGATGAGGCGCTATGGGAATGTGAAAGTATAGCATCTTTCAGATCCACTGAGAGAAACCAATCACCGGGCCGTACTTGCGCGAGGATGTGTTTGGTCGTTAACATTCTGAACGAGCGAATCATCAAAGATGATTCATCAAAGAATCATCAAAGAAATCCGCCTTAATCAAGGCGGGTTTTTACAGCCGCTATTTCCTCGTCCCGAAAAAGGATGGCGGTCCCCGCCCCATCCTGGATCTCAGACACCTGAACAAGTGTCTGAGATCCAGGATGGGGCGGAGACCGCCATCCTTTTTCGACAGCGCCTTTCTCTATTAGTTTGAGCACTTCGGTGCGTAGAACATGTGAAACATCTTTTCTCACTCGATCACGGCTGTTAAGCGGGGCGGTCTACGAGCGAATTGTAGTGAGTAGCCGTGTTTTATGTTCAATACCCATTTTGCATTTCGGGGATCATTTCCCAAGCTTTCGCATGCACAGTAATGGGCTGAATGCTGTTTGGGGAGGGGCCGTTGTGACGTAGGGACCCGGTCGCCCAATCGCTCTGTGACAGTGTCGCTGAGCCTGCAGCTCTCAGAGGCGCGGGCGCGCGCTTAGCAGCTGACCTCTGTGTGTGTGAGTGCGTGTGGCGTAGCAGGCACGCGCTCTACATCTGTGATATTCGCAGCAGGGGCTGGAAAACTGTCTGTGTAGACAGTGCTTATGTGTGGGGGTGCAATGACTATAGCAGGCACGCGCGCCACCTTTATAAAGCTTCCAGTCAGAGCTGGGGGGAGCTTTTTATGTCTGAGTGAACAGTGCTTATGTGTAGGGGTGCATACATTGCAGCAGGCACGCGCGCTACCTTTATATTGCATCAAGCCTGGGCTGGGGAAATGTTTGACACTGTTTGGACAGAATTGACATGTAGGTGTGCGCGCTTTGATGTGGGCACGTGATCTACAAATGACACAGGCAGAAAATGACTCTTTTTGTGCTTTATGTGTGTCGAAAACGGCCTCTGTTTGCAGGTGAGCGTGTACTGTGACTGGCCCATTGACTGCTATATAAACATTTCCAGCCACCTGTGTGGGGACTGGGGAATGTGTGGAGAGTTTTAGGGAGAGCTGTCCGGCCTCGGCGGGACATAGACTGTCTTTTCTCTTTCTTCCTATTGGTATGTAGGAGTGCGCACTTAGACGTGGGCACGCGACCTATTAGTGACGCGCTCCATCTTTATAAAGCTTCCAGCTTGCGCTGGGAAGAGTTTTCAGCTGTGGGAACAGTGCTTATGTGTAGGGGTGCATGCCTAACAGGAGGCACACGCGCTACCTTTATAAAGCTTCCCGCTTGCATTTGGTGAGGCGTTTATAACTGTGTGAACAGTGCTTATACATGGCAGTAGGCACGCGCGCTACCTTTATAGTGCACCCAGCCTGAGCTGGGGAAAAAGTTAGACACTGTTTCAGTATGTAGGAGTGTGCAAACCGGCGTCTGTTTGCAGGTGAGCGTGCTTTGTAACGGGCCCATTGACTGCAACATTGACATTTCCAGCCGCCTGATAGACGAGTACTGTGAAATGTGGAACAGCTCATATTTGCAGAGGAGCATATATTGCCGGGATTACATGGGAGGCGGGGTCAGGTTGAGCCCGACCGACCCCGTCTTCAGACGCTGCCAAAGAGAGTGAGTCACGCGAGGGCAGGCCGGCGTGAGCTCGTTCACTTTGGTGAAAAGTTTCAGGGAAGCCGAGATTCGAACTCGGGTCTCTGGCGCGAATGTCTCAGATTCCACCACTGAGCCACGGAAGAGGCTTAAGAAGCCGGCCGCGAACTCATGGAAGAGCGCATTATCATTTTTTTAATGTGCCGCCAGAACCAGGTTTTGAACACGGGTCTCTGGCAAAAGCTTTAGATTTCGCCACAGGAAGAAAAATTCATAAGCTTTTCAGTAGCGTGAGCAGATAAGAGAGCATCATGTTTTAAGAGTGAGTCATGCGGGGCGGGCCGGCGTGGGCTCATATGTTAAACATCGCTCATGAATACTTGAGCCCGCCATATGAACGGGAGGGCGCGAGGGTGCGTTCGCTTTCTGTACGTAAGAAAGCTGACAGCGCATGTGAATGGGGCGCGAGGGCGGGGTAGCTTTCTTGTAGCTTTCTAGCCGCGGGCTAGCTTTTGTCCTCCTCGTCATCCGACCTGCCGCTCGCTTAGAGGGGTGCTGGTCCGCCTGCGTAAGCTGGACTGATGAGGGACAATCCTCTAGAGATAGAGTGTAGCACGCGGGGACTGGCCCGGCGTCACTGTTCTCGGCCCACTCAGGCATCCTTTGCGAGCGGCGCTTCTTTTGCGCGTCTCAACAAAGGTGACGGCAGCAGGAAGGCGCCGGCGTCCTCGTCGCTATCCCGCTGTGTGCTGTTCGACGGCGAAGGCTTTATTCCGGAGGATCCAGCAAAGAGAAGGTCTTCGCTGAAGGAGATTAAATCTAAAGGACTCCTATGACGGGGCGGCCAATAGTCATTGGCCACGCCCATCTTGGCGGGCTCTGACGTGCTAGGGCGCGAAGCACCCTACGAGCTCCCTCGTTCACTGGTGTACGCTGTGCAGCTGCAAATGCGTTTTACACAAAAGGCTTCAATATTCTCGAGAAAAGTAGTTTTCCCATAGCATAAGCTACTTACGCAATAGGAGAGACCTCTCGAAAGGGAACAGCCACACCAGTATTGCAATGGATAGTTTTTCAAAGTCAAGCACACATTTAATCAACACTGTTGATCATACTATTTGTGATCACACTGTTGGATCACAAATATCACATAATGGCCCATGGAGAAAGCACTTCCTCAAAGTTTTTTATTGCATTAAATCAGCTCTGCATTCCAAATAAATAACTACATTGTCTGAGATATATGAAACCAGCCAGAATCTTTTTTTTCAGTTAGACAGTATATCTAGAAACCCTGAGAGATCGACAATGGCTGTCCAACAGACAGATCTATGATGGGAAAGTGTCTCGAAGGTGCCAAAAAGTTGCGTATTATAATTTGTCAGCATGCTTACAACAAATTTGAATTCAGAGCTGGCCAGCAACAAGAATGGTAGGTTCGGTTGTATAGTATTTGGTGTCTGCTAAATCCAGCATAATATTTCAAAAGTGGATCCTCTCTCAGTTACAGATGCCTAGGATGAATTATTAGGCCAGCCGAGAGCTGCTTTTAAATGTACTTTGACAGAAGAAAGAAAAATAATGTTTAGCAATAAAGTTTTAACTTAAGTTATGGTCACTTAAGTCACACCAAGAACGATAACTATAAATATAACTATAACGATAACTATTATGAGCGGACGATGCAGTATTGTCGTTTTCTCCATTAAATGCATGAGCGCTTTAAATCAGGATGGATTCTGATTGGTTGTCACTCTTTTATCATTTATTGTCTGGGGCAAAAAAAATTTTCTAAAAGTTATTCCAATGGTATTGGCGTTGCAGATATTCCATGACTTGCTTTGGCCTAAGATTCTGCACTGTGAGTGTATTTTAGTTTTAGTTTTCTTTTTATATTTCTACATACATTTCCCTCATTATAATCTCAGGACATGAACTGTGCACAAATCAATATTTGTATATACAATTTTGCTAGGATTTACTGTGTGATTTAGCATTTCCTTAGCCTGGTTAAACAAGACCCTTCTCAGTCGTAACTGAGCAAATCTAAATTTGCCGGAAGTTCGTCTGGGTTTTCCCAGGCTAGCATTTCCTGTGATTGTTATAAAATGAAGAAGAAGAAGAAAAACATTAATATTAAAGCTTTAGTGCTTCTCTTTGTTGTCCATGAAAGACAAGATTATGAATTTTCTGACCTTCATGAACCCATGGTTTAAGAATGCGCTGTTATGTTGGGTGCACTTGAGGAAGTGACAGATAAATTTAGGGGAAAAGTGTAGGACTCCATACAGGAAGAGAATGTAGCAGAGACACAAAAGAGTGATCAATTTCTCTTTTCTCAGGACTGCACTTAGATTATACTCCTCACCCAGTGTGCAATGGGACTCTGCAGAGCAGCACAATAGGTTTTTGTTTGTGAGACAGATTCTCGTTTTAGCCTTTATTTATTTATTTATTTTGTATGTTTCTGAGTGCATATAAAAAAGTCTTTGGATTTACATAACGACAATTGAAATCTAGCAAGTTCAGCTTTAATAGTTTGAAAGTGACTTCTGGCATGCCTAATCTATTTAGCTAGGAGTAAAAATGTAGCACATGGGTTTTGTATTAGTTTTATTTCTTGATAGTCACAATAAATGAAAATATTACTGGAGAGGAACAATTCATGTACTATAAAACAAAATAAGATCATAAAGGGTATGCAACGAAGCATCACTGTAGCAGATTAAATGAAAATTAGGCAACCAGTAAGGCTTTAAAACTATACTCTGTCTAATAATAATGACAAAATGTTAACGCTGACATGCATCTTAATATTCCATTTCTAAATAAACAAATGCATTTTTTTTTAATTCCACAACTTTTAAACAACAAATGAGACATCAAGGCATCAGACAAACATCTCTGAAATGCTGAGAAGATGTGCAATTAACTGCAAAGGAGAGAAATAAATAAAACAAAACTAGGCTTTTTAATAAATGTAATTGTTTAAAGGTATTTTAGTATTCATATTGGAGACAGTTTCGGTCTTCACAAATTTAGATTTGTTTATGCATAATTTGACGAGGGTGATAATAGAAACATTTTCAGTTCCCATTATAATCTTAAACAAGCTGTTTACATTCTAAAGTAGGCAGTCTAATAAGTTTTAAAAATCCTTTAGAAAAATCTGAACATGAAAACATTTCTAAAAATCGAAACAATTAATGACCGTGCAAGAAAAACAGAAAACGAGTGTGTGTGTGTGTGTGTGTGTGTGAGAGAGACGTAACCCCTTTGGGTACGTTAAAGTCATGCAATCACAATTACAGGTGCATGCTTTCATGCTGAGGAGCTGACAGAATGGTGTGATATAAAAAAAATGTCCTTGGTAAAATGCTTATGCTTTGAAAACCTGCATATCTAATAGACTTGAAAGAGCCCTTTTCACCGTTAAAATATTGCCTAACTCTGGCATTATAATGTGGAAAATCTTGATATTATGGAATTAAACGCAGATATTATGAGACGTTCAGTTCAACCCTGTGAAACTTTATTGCATCGTTCAATACGCCGTGGATTCGTATATTCATAGCAGAAAATCTTCGCACTCCTTATTCCTCAAGGCAAAATGTGGGCAAACATGATGTGGAATTCAGAATGGGTCCAATGAACAGGTCATAGTTCAAAACACACAGCCTGTGCTTATTTTCTCTATTTCTAAACATCTATACACTAACAATTTTTGCAGCGTACAATGGCATACAATTTATTGACAATGATGCACATTGCACAAACTATTAAAGATATTGACAGTTCATTTATATCCGGCTGACTTCTCAAGCAATTAAGCCTCCCATCGCTGTGTGTATTCATCTATTGAAAAACAGGTCATTTATTAAAGAAGCCAAGGCCTAGGAACATTAGAAAAAGAAAGTCAACTTAGTCTTGAACATTCTTTGCAAGGCTGTAAGATTATTCAACCATGCATGGCAATCAATTTTAAAAACCAGACATGTTTCTGGCTCTGTCTTTCTGTTCTGAAAGGTGTCTTGAGTTGTTAGTTACCATGGCAACTTTTACCCTGACCATACCCTATTGTATTGCTTTTCAATCCTCGGCCTGCATGGGCACCCACAGCACTGCACATTTTGTATGTTCTTTATTTAACACACCTGAATTAGCTCATCAGGAGAGAGCAGCATGAACTGAACTAAGATGAGATGGGAGAAACATACAAAATGTGCTGTGCTTTGCTGTAACTTATTTGTTGTAGTCCAAGTCTTCAAGAGACACCCTTAGGGTACGTTTACACGTCAGCGGTGTACTAAAAAAGTACACCGTTGCATACATTGCATTTTTTGCATACAGATTACAACGTTATCAATAGATCCCCGTTCACACGAATCTGCGAAACAGACAGAAAAATTATGCATGCCTGGCCAGTAGTTGTTGATGTCACTTTGTAAAGAAACACTACACACCTATAGGAGGTTTTACACAACATTGTAAAATTCAAACTAAACAAACTAACAACATCAGACTAAAAATTTAACCCTTTTGATTGAAAATTAAAAAAAAAATGGCTGTTCATTTACACGACAGCTGCAATTTGGGGGCCTGAAAACATAAACTTTTTCAAATTAGTTTCAAACTGCACATTTTAAAAAACTACTGATACTGTTAACTAAGATACTGTTATTGTATATTGTATTATATACAGTTAAACGATACCATTATTACCTTTAATATTATACAAAAATGGAAATTCTGGGAAAAATGTGACGTCATGCATATATATTTCGTGTTCAGTCAGCTGTGTAGTGTTTCTTTACAAAGCGGCATAGCCAACTACTGAATAATACAGCATTTTTGGTAACACTTTATTTAAAGGGGTGTGCATAAGACTGACATGACACTGTCATAAACATGACATAACACCTGTCATGAACATGAAGAAGTCTTTATGAATGTTTATGACTGTTGTCATTAAGTGTCATTCGGTAAATTATGACACTTTTAATGCAAAGTTGACATTGTTTAAAATGTCTTTGTTATGACAACTTGACATTACCCAAGACAAAAATGTCTTGATTATGACAACTTGACATTAACAAAGACAGAAATGTCTTTGTTATGACAACTTGACATTAACCAAGAAATCATAACCTGTCAACCTGTCACAACTTTGGCCGTCATGACACCATTATAACTGTCATGGATATTTTACTTGTCCTCAAGTAAAGTGGAACACATTGTACTAGTTATAAAGATGTCGTTAAGGGTTATTACACTGTAAAATGCTTTAAGTTTGATAATTAGACCTGTTATGACATATTTGTGATAGGTTGACAGGTTATGATTTCTTGGTTAATGTCAAGTTGTCATAACAAAGACATTTCTATCTTTGTTAATGTCAAGTTGTCATAATCAAGAAATTTTTGTCTTTGTTAATGTCAAGTTGTCATAACAAAGACATTTTAAACAATGTCAACTTTGCATTAAAAGTGTCATAATTTACCGAATGACACTTAATGACAACAGTCATAAACATTCATAAAGACTCCTTCATGTTCATGACAGGTGTTATGTCATGTTTATGACAGTGTCATGTCAGTCTTATGCACACCCCTTCAAATAAAGTGTTACCGCATTTTTTATAATTTTCACGGATCCGTGTGAATGGGGACCGTTTACATTGCCGTCTATTTGTGAAAAATGCAAAGAAAAAACTTTCCAGTTTTTTTCAGTACATCGTTGTCGTTTAAACGTACCCATTCACTGAACATGTAATACGCATGTACAAGACGTCACCTTTTTCACAAATTTGCGAACTTGTGAAAATTTGAAAACTGAACAGTTTTCAAAAGTTTGTTTTCAGGCTCCCAAATGCCGCTGTCGTGGAAATGAATGCCCATAATGCAGTTTCCCATTTTTAGTTAAAAACTGTGTCGTGTAAACAGTCCCTTACTCTGTTCCTTACAGATTTCTACTTGGTATAAGGTAATTTTAAAACGCCTAAAAGACTAAATAAAATCTTACGAAATTTTGCAACTACTGTACTACATATAATTTTTTTTTTTTAAAGATTGGTATAGTTTTTTTAGTTTAACTCTTATCTCTTTAATACACAGCATATTTCACTGAAAACATATTGATTGATACTGATCTGTCTATCTATGTAACACTTCCACCAGTCCTGAAGAAAGATCACATCATTAAAAATGACAGAATAAAGATATAACCTTTATGATCTGATCTGATTTGAATCCCAAAGCTTGAAAGATGAAGCTAATTTATGACTACCATTCATTTCAACCAGGTAAGTAATTTCCTGATGCTTATAAATGATTGACATGAACATTACGACCAGCTTTAATGTCTTATCAATTCAAGTCAATGTCCTTGTGTTTTCTTGCCTTGAGGCCACTGAATGAATGAGATGACAAAACTCACAATCACTAAAGCTCCTGACAGCCAACAGTATAACTCGTACTCATTTGTTGGAGCTCTCCACACTGATTGCTGAGTGACTCGTCATTTTGAAGGAAATTGGCTGCTGAAGCAGTTTGTAGGACCAATGTTGCCTCCATTTACAGAGAGAGGCAAGAGACTTACATTTACTGTATGTCTTACATGTTTTATAAGAGACTGCTCTGGTGCAGATTGCTTTTTAAATCAGTATAGTTTTTACTTTAGTTATCTATTAGCAGTGTATTTTAATACTCCAGAATGGATGAGCTTATACTCGTATCAAAATAAGGCCCTCAGAGAGGAAGTCTACACATAGCAAAAGCATTAAAGGATTAGTTCACTCCAAAAATGAAAATTCTGTCACTGTTTACTCACCCTCATTTCTTTTCCATTCCAAAATGTTTTCTTTTGGAGCTTGACAGCCCCTGGCTACTGTGTGTGAGATCATGTGATCACTGTCTTGAAAAGATAAGCATCACTATCTTTTTAAACTACTAATTGTGTGTTCCACAAAATAAAGTTATGATTGCACTAAAACAACATTGAGTAATTGAACACAAAAATGTTTATTAATTTATTTTTAGGGTGAGATTTTCCCTCAATTGTGAGGGAATAAAATAAAACAGCTGTTTTACTGTGACTTTAAAAATGGTCTATTTTAGAGACGGAAATATATATTTAATGTAATAAACATGATAAATGAAGAAAGTATAGGTTTGTGATTAGATGGCATGCCTCTTATCCTCATTGTATCTTATCAGAACAACAACTTTCTGTTGACAAAAGCAAAAACCATGCTGTTGTTCAGAACCGAACACATCCATTCAGCTTGTCACTAACCTGCAAAAATTCTATTTATTATACTTCATTTTTGTTCCCCCGTTAAAATCCGGGCTGAAAATCAATGTGGTTAAACTGGCAGAACTCCAGCCACCAACATAGACCTGCAGGAGAGAGCTGCGATAATTGACACAGCATTGACAAATAAAGATAATGAAAAAAAGCTGCTTGGTGTGTGAGTAAAACCCCCCTTGCATCTAAACGAATAGATAAAATAGAAAGACAGCACTTAGTAAGAGTTTTAAAGATGACCTTATTTAATCATGTTTCAACTTGTAGAAAATATACTGAGAGGAGATGCTTGAATATTTTGTGTAGAACTCTCTTGAATAATTTGTTCATTTATCAGCAATTCATTTTCATTCATTCTAAAAGCTTGCAATTGTAGCAAATTAGCTAAAGGGAAATATTAACAATTAAATATAACTTGTTATATTTAAGTATAAATATTTGGATCAGTTAATACAATTAACTTGATGTAGCAGAATTAATATTCAGCCAATTAATATTTGTCCAGCAAGTATTAATCATCTATGAACTCTCAGAAAGGTTATTTTTGTGGCCACAGAAAAAAAAGACTTCTTACTGGATACAGTGCTACTCAGAGCATGTAGATGTGATCGCATCATTAAAGGGACTTTGTTTTGTAAGCAGTAACCCATAGACATATACACTAGAAGTCACCTTGGGGTTCTAAGCATGCGTCAAAACCGCCGCCATCTTGGAACAGGAGTGTTGTCATAGGAAGTAACTAGGTAACGCTGCTATCTCTGCCTGTACTTCGAATTCATGGATGATGCCGGACTTTTGTGCTGCATATGGATGTTCACACGAACGAAATAGGAGGAATGTTTTTTGTGTTTTTTTTTTTTTTGCATAGCGATGATAAATACCTGTCTGACCGTTGGAATGAACCAAAAAAACTAGAAAATCGCATTCATGACGATTTATGGTGATTTTATTTCCGTTAGACCTTTGACTACATTGATGCTGATGCATTAAAGAGGAGGAGCTTCCCTGTTCCATGATGGTGGCTCTATTTACGCATTCGTTCCAATGAATGAACCTGCTGCATCAGCATCCAATGAGCTGCGGCTCAACATTCAAACAAAAAACAGGGTGTTGCTGGTAGCAGTATGCAGCGCACTTTCAGAATGCATCTGGAATCAACATCTAAGATAAGAGATTTATGTTTTTGGTTTTTTTCAGATCTCTACACATATTGTACAGTCCGGTATTAATTCCTAAACAGAACAATCTTTACAACTTTAAACTAGCTTCATGTTAGAAATGTTTTTTTTAAATAACATCATGTCAACAGTGCAGGAGTGAATCACTGAAGCATATAAACAACGGGGTTTAATGCATGCAGCAGCGGTCTATTGTATGTCATTGCTGTTTTATACACTGTTAGCATGGATATGCAAATATAGCCTTAGGTCACTAGTGTTAAGCCGATCGGCAAGGTAGCCCATGCGACACATAGCCTTAGGTCACTAGGTTTAAGAACTTCTGCAAGATACAGTAGCCAAGGTACACATAGCCTTAGGTCACTAGTGTTAAGTCGGTCTGCAAGGTTGCCAGGGCACACAGTAAAACATGCGTAAAGGACAATGAAAGAAAATAAGAAAAAAGTACATATGTCTTGGCGATAGCAGCAGCAGCTTGTTTTCTCACTCAACAGCACGTTTATTACTTGTATATTTCTCCCATTACCCTGTGCAACTGTGTAGAGTGAAAAGTTGCTTTACAAATGTGTATCAATAGTCTTTTTAATTGTGCGCAACAGCTTTATTGGCATTGGCTGTACAACTATAAATTATCTGTTAAATGTTTGTGTGGAGGAGGGCTCTGCCCTTTTCTCTTGTCTCCTGCTTTGTTTGGCTTAAATCATATATGTTACATGTGGAGCAGCAGCAGCTTCCTCACAGCAATGTCTGTGAATGTATTGGCAGTAGCAAGTCTATGTACTTGCTCTACAGCAGCAGCAGTGTAGCAGATCTATTCCGCCAAGACCAAATACATTAACATTGCCATATCCCTTACCATGCCAATCTCTAGAAACACACCAATCTCCCGAGAGTTATCTTGACAGAACTAAATCATGAACGCATAACTCAAACACACACACAAATCATAGATTTATGGGTAGAATAGAAAGTGAAAGTGAATGAATGAAACAGGGGAATGAAGCTATGGAAGTTTAAAGGGATAGTTCACCCAAAAATGAAAATTGTGAAGCGTTGCGTTCTTGTGAGTAAAATATACATATTTAAAACTAAAATAACTAGCTTCCGGCAGACGGCCATATACGCATCGATTTACGGGGAAAGACTAGCCCTTGAACTTCACGCACAACGTAATGACGAACGCGGTTGAACAGCGAGAGGCGTCAAAGCTTACCCTACTCCTACATACATCGCCAAGTTTTACTCTTTTGGCGCAAGTCGACTTGCGTACGGCCGTCTGCCAGAAGCTAGTTATTTTAGTCGATAAAGTTTTAAATATGGACATTTTTCTTACAAGAATGCAACACTTCACTTCAGAAGGCCTTTATTAACCCCTCAGAGATGTTTGGGAGACTTTTATGATGGATAGATGCACTTGTATGGACTAAAAAAAAAAATGGTGCCCATTCACTGCCATCATAAAGCTTAGAAGAGCCAGGACATTTTTTAATATAACTCTGATTGTATTTGTCTGAAGAATGTCTTATACACCTGGGATGGCTTTGGGGTGAGAAAATTATGAGCTAATTTTCATTTTTGGTTGAACTATCTTTTTAAGAGTCAGTTAACCTCCTGAACAGAGCCATCAGCAGTATTGACCAGTGGCGGCTGCTGATCTTTCAAAGAGGGGAAGCTCATTTTCGGCCTACATCATACAAATTGTCCATTTATTTATAATAAATACCAAGAAATAGGTTGCAGCAGTTTGTCTTTCGACTACACATTTGCAAAATCCGCGATGGGACTGAGCTCGAATAGCTTCAGTGTCAGCTACTTTTTACAAAATCGCTGTCAATCAAAAGGAGATGCAGTCTTTCGACAGACCCTCCAATCATCACGCAGAAGCCCGGACTCCAGGCCAGCCCACTCCTCCATTCACCCCCAGAGACGCTGAGAGTCCGTGGGAGGGACATAATCACAGCATTTATCCTATGACCATCTAGTTTGGAAGCACTGAAAAAAAATTAAATGGCAACTCAATGGATGCTAGGCTTCAACGGGGAAATGCACCGTGACGTTTGGGGAATGTATGAGAAGGAAATCGAGTCAGCTGACCTGCTATATGTAGCTGATTCTGAACTAACTCATCTTCGAGATGAACATGTTCTAACGCATTTTTAGTCAATAAAATGTTAACACAATAGTATATATTTGACCATTAATTTTTTGACATTATAGGGGAAGCCGAGCTTCCCTTGCAGTCTTAAAGAAATCCCCACTGCTGTATAGAATACTATAAAATAATACTGCCTCATTCTATAATAAGGAGGAAGAAGTTCACAGAAAGAAGATAGCATGGAATGTTCCATAAATCTCTGAATTTTATCATTGAATTAATTAATTCCGAAGATATGACAACAAGTTGCCGAATGCTTTCTTTTAAATGAATTTGCAATGTTTGAAGTACAAAGGCTTCATGAACTATGTATTATAATTTGGGTATGCCATTCTTGGATTGCGTTCCAAGTAGGAATGCAAGATTAAGCGGAAGCGCAAGTTGTGGCGGAAGACAAAACTTGTCCATTATAACATCTATAAAGATAGCATCCATGCTTTTAATATAGAACTAGGCAAAGCTAGACAGACTTTCTTCTCAAATATTATAAACAGCAACTTAAACAACACACGCACTCTTTTTGCTACTGTAGAGAGACTGACAAACCCCCCAAGCCAGATTCCCAGTGAAATGCTCTCAGACAGCAAGTGCAGGGAGTTTGCTTCTTTCTTCTCTGAGAAAATCAATAATATCAGAAAGGTGATCAGCACATCCTTGAGTTGCACTGGGGTCAGACAGATCAGTCCACAACCTGATAAAGTAGTTACTATGTCTGATTTTGAAGAAATTGATAGCAAAAGTTTGGAAGAAACCGTACAGCACCTTAAAGGGGTCATATAATGCCATTTTTGTACAAGCTAATATGATTCTTTAGGGTCTAAATTAAAAGTTTGTAATATACTTTAATTAAAAATTCTCATTAGTATTGTAAGAAAACACTTATTTTACCTGGTCAAAAACAGCTCTGTTTTCAGCACGCCGTTTCAGTGCAGATGCCTTTAAATGATAATGAGCTTTGCTCACCCCGCCCCTCTGTTCTGTGCGTACACCGTTTGTAACACAATAACCATAACGCGTTGTTCATTATAAACGTGGGATTATGAATTATATTGAGAACGTCGTACATAGAAAACATGCCGTAATGTACCCTGGGTGTAAACCTTAGACGCATTCATTCATTGTGAAGCGTGCAGCTAGCGATTTGAAAAGATTAATCTAAATATTAATATAAAGGTTAATAAAACGTACACTCACTTCAGTTCATCTGGAGGTTCAGCAGGAACACGAATAGCTGGTACCGATCCTTTATTCAGGAGCAGCTTCTTGGCAAAACCAGCTTTATACTGACCCTCCTTTATAAAGCAGTCTGGTGTGTGAAGTGATTCGCGCAAACATGAAAGCATTGACGTTGCTCGTGGGGAATATTCCCTTCAAAAACAAACTCAGCCACTGCGTCTTCAGCGGTTCGGATTTAGGAACATTAAAATGACTGCTGTTATTACACCCAAGAACAGAACACCACAATCGCTTAGACGCCATTCTGCTCATAGACGCCATTCTGCTCATAGACAGTGCTCCAGTATCAACGCGGACTATGATTGACAGCTCGCTCACGAGCGGGGGCGGGTCTGTGTTGAAGCGCTGCTGTCAATCAACAATCGCGGGAGGGGCGTCCGTTTTATTGACGTCACAAAAACGAACGGCTCAATTTGAGGCAGGGGAAAACATATAAGGAGATTAAAACAAAAACACTGGATGGATTTTTATCATTATATGATGGTTGTGTACAGGCACTGCCAACACACATTTCAGTACAATCAACTTGTAAAAGTGCATGTACCATTATATGACCCCTTTAAAACATCAACCTGCGCCCTTGACGCACTTCCCACATCTTTTTTCAAAAGTATGTTAAACTATTTAGAAGCAGATCTTCTAGAAGTGGTAAATGCCTCACTTCTCTCTGGGAGTTTTCCAAACTCCCTGAAAACTGCAGTTGTCAAGCCCCTCCTGAAAAAGAGCAATCTGGATAAGACCATATTAAGCAACTATAGACCGATCTCAAATCTTCCTTTCATAGGCAAGGTCATTGAAAAAGTTGTCTTCAATCAGCTGAACAAATGCTTAAGCTCGAATGGATACTTTGACAATGTTCAATCTGGTTTCCGATCGCATCACAGCACAGAGACAGCGCTTAAATACTGGTTAAATACTTATAAAGGCAAATTATCAGTACTGGTACTACTCGACCTCAGTGCTGCATTTGACACTGTCGATCACAACATAATTCTTGACAGGCTGGAAAACTGGGTATGGCTTTCTGGGATAGTCCTAAAATGGTTCAGGTCATACTTAGAAGTGGACATCCATGACATGCGGAGTCCCTCAAGGCTCAATTATTGCGCCACTCCTATTTAACCTGTATATGCTCCCAATGAGTCAAAAAATGAGAAAGAACCAAATCTCCTACCACAGCTATGCAGACGACACAGTTCTACTTACCCCTATCGCCTTACGACTACAGTCCCATTGACTCCCTGTGCCAATGCATTAATGAAGTCAACAGTTGGATGTGCCAAAACATTCTTCAGTTTTTCTTCAGTTTTTTTTTTTTCCATTGCGTTTGGAAACAAAGATGAAGTTCTCAAGGTGAATGCATACCTTGCCGCTAGGGGTCTAACAACAAAAAATCAAGTCAAGAATCTTGGTGTGTCTCTAGAGTCAGACCTTAGTTTCAGTAGTCATGTCAAAGCAATAACTAAATCAGCATACTATCATCTGAAAAATATTGTAAGAATTAGATGCTTTGTTTCCAGTCAAGACTTAGAGAAATTTGTGAAAAACTGGCCTTCCTAAAAAGACCATAAGAGAGTTGCAGCTCATACAGAACGCTGCTGCCAGGATTCTGAGCAGAACAAGAATATATTAACATATCACACCAGT
Organism: Semotilus atromaculatus; assembly: GCA_031834385.1. Lineage (NCBI taxonomy): Eukaryota > Metazoa > Chordata > Actinopteri > Cypriniformes > Leuciscidae > Semotilus > Semotilus atromaculatus. Next base: position 18,713,553 of record JAULUF010000052.1, read on the forward strand.
CCTCAGGTCTTGTCCTAGGACCAGCCAGTGTCCTAGGACCTCAATATATTGCAGATATGCTCACTGAATATAAACCAAACAGATCACTCAGATCATTAGGATCACGTCAGCTAGAAATACCAAGGGTTTACTCTAAACAAGGTGAGTCCGCTTTTAGCTACTATGCCAGCCGCAGTTGGAACCAGCTTCCAGAAGAGATCAGATGTGCTCCTACTGAGAGTTCAAGACAGACTCAGCTTCCTGCCAGTATCCTGACCACCCCGAAACCCAGTCTAGTACAGCCACCAGTAGCAGAGACTTTCTGAAGTGGTGGAGATGGGAAAGCATTGGAGCTGCCTGCCAGCTGAGATGTGGAGGGTGTCGCTGCGAGAACTGCCAGCCAGGGGGTAAAGAAATTACGCTTGTAGAAGAAAGGGAGATGGAGATTGTGAGAAATGGCCTGACGTACACAACTGGAGATGATCACAGCATCGAACCACACTGGCATGCCAAGTATCCATGGGCAGAAGATCCAGCAACGCTGCCAAACAACAAGAAAGCAGTAGAAGCAACATTACTCAGAACTGAGAAGCAGCTGTCAAAAGAACCTAAGTGGAAGACGGCCTACACTGAACAAGTACATGAGATGGTGAACCGCAGAGCTGCAATAAAGTTGTCCAAAGACATCCTGCAGAGTTGGACTGGGCCAGTGTGGTACATAAGCCATCTCATCGTGCCAAATCCACACTCAGCCTCCACTCCAGTCAGACTAGTGTGGAACAGCAGCCAAAAATACAGAGGCCTCAGTCTGAACGACATCCTCATCAAAGGTCCTGATGTCCTGAACCCGATCACAGCTGTCCTGCTGAAGTTCCGAAGTGGTGTATATGCTGCCCTTGGTGATATCCGTAAGATGTACAACTCCGTCTGGCTGGAAGATCGAGAGGTCCACCTGCACAGATTCTTGTGGCGTGATAGTGAAGATGCCGAAATAGAAGGTTATGCCATAACAAGAGTCAACATCGGAGACAAACCTGCCGGTTGCATAACCCAAGTCGCTATGCGAGAGACTGCAAACTTGCCTTCATTCAGTCACTTCAGAGAAGAGAGACGCGTGCTGGAAGAAGATGCTTACGTTGACGACATCCTGACTTCGCACAACGACCTTGACCATCTGAAATGCCTCACAGCCAACATCGAGCACATCCTGAAAGCTGGAGGATTCTATATGAAGCCCTGGGTCTACTCCTGTCGGAGTGGGATGAAAGAATCCAAGAGTGAGATGCCCAGAACAGAGCCGAAGACTATGATCCTGCCAAACCAGCTAACGGAAGACGACAACAAATCCCTTGGCCTTGGTTATACTCCAGACGATGATAAGCTCCATGTCATCAATCAATCAATCAATTTTTATTTATAAAGCGCTTTACAACAACCAGAGATCAAAGCGCTGGACAGGGGAAAAAATAAGTACTGGACAAAAATAAAATAAAAGAGTGAAATACAAAACAATAAAATAAAATAAAAATACAAACACTTCTATAAAATTATTTTGCTAATCAGTTTTCGATCAGGTGTCAAAAGCCGATCTAAAGAGATGATGCTTCATCATGTCATGGTTGCAGTGAACTTTTCAAAGAAAAAGAGAAAGATGCGCCTTGGTCAAGACCTGCTCAGAGAAGTCAGAAATCAAACTCCTGATCCACTCACCAGAAGAGAGTTGCTAAGTCAAGTCTCTGGTCTGTACGACCCACTCTGCCTTGTGACTCCTGTCAAGCAAAAAGTGGGACGCTGCCTTGTCTGAAGGTCTCAGAGAAGACGCCATAAAGTTATTAGAAGAATATGCTGACCTGAGCCAACTTCGATTCGCCAGATCGCTGACTCCACCAGATCTCTGCGCAGAGCCCAGTGCCATCACGTTCTCTGATGGCAGCGAACACGCATACGGCGCGGAGATGTATCTTCGCTGGAGCTGCAGCCATGGTGTCGTCGTAAGACTGGTCGAATCCAAAGCCAAGCTGACCCCTCTCGACCATAGAGGCGATCCTGTGAAAGCTGAAATGTGCGGAGCCGTCTTTGCAGCCCGCCTAAAGACATATTTCCAGAAACACTGCCGACTCCAGAAATGGAGTACCATCTTGTCAACAGTCAGACTGTCCTGGGTGCAATACAGCGTAAGAGTTATGGCTACCAGACCTTCTTCGCAAACCGTGTTGATGAGATCCAGAGCAGCATAGACGTCCAAAAACTGGTGGTGGATTTCAGGGTTAGTAAACATCGCAGACATCATCACCAGAGGGGCCAGCCCAGATGCCCTAATTGAGGACTTCGAGTGGCAGTCGGGTCCAAAGTTCCTCCAACGTCCTGACGATGAGTGGCCAAAGAAATCTGCTAGAGATGTCACAGCCCAAGCTCGAGACAAAGTCACAAAGTTTCAGAAAAAGACATTTGTAGCAGTACTTACCAGAAGTCGCCTGAAAACTGCACACGATCCAGCCCAGGTAGACTCCAGAAGACCACCAGCAAGGGCAGCAGTTCGACACCTAGTCGATAAGAGGCGTTTCAGCAACCTGAGAAGGCTGGTTGGGGCCGTGGCGTGGATCTGGAGAGCAGCTAAAAAGTTCCTAAGTACCAAAATCAGAGATCAAGAAAACTGGGAGGCAGTACCATCCTCGGGTGTCCTTACAGTCAGCGAGAGACGAGACGTGCTCCGAGACCTTTGCCTAGCAGCACAAGAGGGCGTCAACTTCCCAAGCACCACAACAGACCGACTAGTTGTCTACAGGGATCAGATAAGTGGACTTCTAGTTTGTGGTGGCAGAGTCCAGTCCTTCAGAGAAGACCGCAAAGCTGTTCCTCTTCTACCATTCCAAGCCTGGTTATCCACCTCGCTCGCCAGAGAAGCACATAGCGAGGGACATGACGGAGTGGCTGGAACCCTGCTGCATATGGGGAGGAAGGCGTGGGTCAGGAAGAGGAAGAATTATTGCCCAAAAAGTCGTTGACAGGTGTATTGTCTGCAGGAAAGCAAAAGCAAGAACCTGCAACCAAATATTGGGAAACTTACCTGAAGAGAGGTCAAGTCCTGCTGCACCATTCGAGTTCACGTCCGTTGACCTGTTTGGACCTTCCCATGTGAAGGATGATGTCAAAAAGAGAGTGACCATGAAAGTATGGGGCGTCGTATTTTGCTGTATGTCCAGTCGAGCCATTCATGTCGAGCTAGCAAACACACTATCAACAGAGAGCTTTCTGCTTACCTACCAGAGGTTCACCGCTGTCCGAGGTCATCCCCGGAAAATTTGGTCTGATCCTGGCACGAACTATGTCGGAGCAGAGCCTGTCCTAAAAGAGATGTACACCTATCTGAATGAGATAACCTGGACGTGGAAAATCCTTCCGGCCGATTCACCTCACTGAAATGGGGAAGCCGCTGTAAGAGTCACTAAGAGAGCCCTCCAAAATCTTGGAAATGTGGAAGGCCTAACCTCTAGTGAGTTCCTGACTGTGCTTCAACTAGCTGCCAATCTTGCCAATGAGAGACCCATCGATGCCAGACTTCAGAGCCCATCCAGTACATCACGCCAAACAACTTGTTGCTTGGTCGAGCCACACAAAGTGGAGACTTCAAAACTGTTGACTACACCATTTATCCATTCGAGAGACTCAAAGAAGTACAAACTATAGTCAACAACTTCTGGAAGTCCTGGAGCCAACTTGCTGGTCCAAACCTATTCATTCGCAGTAAGTGGCATACCGCTGAAAGGAACGTTGTCGTTGGAGACATAGTTTGGCTCTGCGACCAAAATGCACTGAGAGGGCAGTCATCGGTGTGAATCCTGATTCCAGAGGTGTCGTTCGAGATGTTCATGTGAGGGTCTCTCCAAACTCCAGCATTTCGGTAAGAAATCCAAAACCTGGTGCCAGAGATCCTGAATCGAGTACATACTGCATCGGGACGTCCGGCGCCTTGTGGTCCTCGTACCCGTGGAAAACCAAGTCGGAGACCAGCCACTTGAGAGTGCGATTTTTCCGGGAATCGCCACATAAAGATTGAGTGGGAGGTGTCGCGCTATCTCAGTGGAGGTGTGGCTGTCTTCCGTGTACCCATTGTTTCCTTCTGTATGCCGTCTCCCTTGTGCGCCGCGCATGCACGTGACCGCGGATAATCCAGCGCGCGCTCTACACGGCAACCCGCACGTTACTCTGCGCGCTCTGGTGCATGCTCGACCAGGTGATTGAAATTGAGGTAATTAGAAGCTCGCGCCCAGTTCAATCAGTTAACTTCAAATACGCGCATCAGTCATTTGACTGGTATGCGATGAACTATGAGGACGGCAGAAACACACACGCATTCACTGTGAGGAACTGGGACTTTTGATCATGACGGGCTATCGGTAAGCTCACATGGACTAGTTTTACAAAGACTCTTGTTTCACATGAACTCTCGTGTTGAATCCTTGTCTGTTTGATATTCAATGTGCTAAATGTGTGTTAATGTTGCAGATAAAAGTGTTAATGTTGTAGGTAAAAGTTTTAAAGTAATTGTTGTTTCATGACTTATATAATAAACTAAGTCTAAATGATTAAATTGATTATTAAAAAGAAATAGAAATTAATCTAGAGAGAAAGGCTAATGTAGTTGAAAAGTCATTTTGTGTATAAATGGTAGATTAACATCTAATTGGGTGAGATTAATCAAATAGAAAATGCTTTATTTATGGTTCCTGTAGAATGCATTTAATATTTCCTGTATTGAGAATTACCAAGTATTCAAAATGCTTTTTGTAATGTATTTAAAGGTTTTTCACCTACTACTACTACTACTACTACTACTACTACTACTACTGCTACTACATCTGATTCTGTATCTGTTCAACTGAGAAAAATAAATCTTGTTTGAGTGAAGTCCGAAGTCTGGTCCTTTTCAAGTGTGGACACCTCACAGTTAGACGACACTTGACACCTACAGTAGTTACATTCAAATCCAGACTGAAATCTGTTTAGCTATGCATTTACTGAATGAGCACTGTGCCACTGTTTGACTGTATTTTATTGTATCTTTTATTCTAAACTGTTTTAATTATTCTTATTTCTTTTGATTATTTTAATTTCTTCTATGTAAAGCACTTTGAATTACCATTGTGTATGAAATGTGCTATATAAATAAACTTGCATTGCCTTGCCTAAGGTAATAGTTGTGTTGGTGTACTGTTGAACTTTTTCTCTCTCTCTCTCTCTCTCTCTCTCTTTCTCCTGGTTATTTCAGATACTTCCCTACTATATAGTAATTGAAAAACAGTATGTGACTAAAGAAGTATGTCCGATTTCACAGTACTTATAAATCAGTTGACAAAAAGTACTTGGATGACATACTTCTCCTGGTGATAATCTGAATTGTGCATTCGATGGACATTTTATTATCCCATGAGAGTATTTGTGAATGGCAGAGAAGCAACGGAACTAATGTTGGTATGTCACATGATAACAGCAAAATACCGAATATTGTACGTCCAGATTACATTCACGCATTCATACTATATTGAATGTACTTTTTTAGTGGTCGTGAAGCAATTCAATTCATATTCAAAATAAGTACCTGCTCAAGAGGGTATACGATTTCGGACACAGCCAAGGTGTGATTCATTGGTTAAAAAAAAAGAAAGCAAAACACAAAATAAGTTGAATTTGACAGATAACATTGTTTTTGTTTTTTCAAGTTTTTTATAGATATCACTATATATCGTTAATGTGAATTATTTTGTCCACTATAACCGTGGTGTGAAAAATCTGATATTGTGACAGCCCTAATCAGCACCTAGTAATAAAGGGTTATGCAAGCTTATACTAACCTCTGTTTAGTTATTTGAATGCACAATATACTTGCAATACCTTAGCCATTGAACAAGCGTCTGGAAGCAGTCTCAGATGAAAGTCTGGATGGTTCAATAGTTTGATGGTGGTTGCAGTTGCAATCATCCGGGATGAGTGAAAGATAATGAACTTCATTGATGTTAGTCTGACTCAGTTATGGTCAGGGAAGTTACACCAGGACTGGTTGAAACTTTGAGGCCCCTCTGGCTGTGCATCAGGGCTTCAGTCTTCAGTATTTTTTTCAGTCTTCAGTCTTTTTCACACAAACAGCTACCAGAATAAAAAGAGGAGAGAGGAAAGGGTCACTGAGACAGTGCCCTTTAAATGAGTTTGGCTTGACTAATGAAGAGGATGTAATTTCAGGCGACAAAAGTTTCTTTGTTCGGAAGTTGCCTCATTTGCATAATCAGAGTGGTCTGGCAGTTTTGTGTCTTTTTATACTCTGATTAATAGAACAAGAATATAATACATATTATGAGGATGTGACATACACCAATGGGAAACTAAACAAGGAAGGATATGAAGCATGAAATCAATGAGGTAATATTATTTAATAGTTATATTGTAAGGCATGCATAAAACAGTATACAATACAAAAAGACACTATACAAAACCGTAATAATACACAATGTTCTGGGAATGTGCACATTCATTCATAGAAAGGTTTGTCTATGAATTAATGGAGAGAAGTCTGTTTTATGGGCCTGTGTCTTTTCTATGGCCTGTGTCGTTGCATATGGCCACTTTTCTCCAACTGGAATGTTTCTGAAGTTCACTGGTTAGTGTCAGCATGGGAGTAAAAGTTGATAATGATCAGAGGAAAGCAGACTTCTAGGCGCTTGCTTGGGCCTGCTTGGACCTTTGCTTTTTACGGTCTTGAGGGGTCTGTTGGATATTTCATTAAATATATTGAATAATTGTGTCTGATTGGTCTAGCTGGTGCACTGTTTTAGATGTTTGCCAGTGTGCATATGTTTGAAAAGTCTTTCTGTACGGATTCAGATGTCCTTTTTAATCCAGCTCTTAAAATTCAACTCTAATGTAAAGATTTTGGCTGTGCGTGCATGCGTGCGTGCGTGCGTGCGTGTGTGTGTGTGTGTGTGTGTGTGTGTGTGTGTGTGTGTGTGTGTTCACAATTAGACAAATCTTTCTTTGTAACAGAGATAAAATATTCAAACATACTGTAATCTATCATATTTTGTTTCAACAGTTAGTCTATTGTGAAAGCGATATTTCTCTGCATATTTTGACTTCATCATACTGTAAGTAGATGTGGGCTAACTGACTTTGACACACCTCTGTAGTTGTTATTGACTGTACTGTGAAACTTAATGAAAGCCAAATTACTCTACAACAGAAGGTGGTATTAAACTGATAAAAAAAATATGCACTCTTTCAGACAGGTTAACAAGCATCAAGAAATTAGCTGCCACATCTTGACAGATACCTTGAAAACACCCCCACCCCCCTTGAACTCTGAATTGATAAATAGACTCCTTTCAAGTAAGGTAGTGAAGGGTGTGAAGAATGTATTGACATGGGAAACCTGCAGAGCTACAGCGAGACTTTATGATATATAGAGGGTGTGGTAAATTTTAGTTGAACTATCATGCACTTTTTTTGACACATCTGATACTTTCATGATACACAAGCTCTTTTGTTTTCTCATTGAATGGCTTTTCATCCTTTTCTCTGTGTTGCTTGGACTGAGCATTACCATTCTGCTCTCTCGAATGCTTTGGTCATCATTAATTAAGACTGCTTGGTGTTGGCTTATTGACCTCCATGGCACAGGGGATTTTGATGGCTTGTGAAGAGCTCATGGAGTCTGGCCCAAAGCCTATTTTTCCCCCCTTTCGGTCATCCACAGTGTTTGATGCATGGCAATTTAAATCCCCTCTTCTAATTAAATGTGATCTGCACTTGAGCTAAATGACATTTTTACAGAAGGCTATCTGGTACCTTCAAGACAAGGTGACATTCCACTTTCCATTATACAGGATTATAACAAGTAGCCGGACTCTCAGAAAGTACGGCTTGAGCGGTGGCTCTCCCTGCAAAAATCAGTTATGGTGATGTGTAGGCAGCTTTGAGGAATCAAAGGGATTTGGGACTTAATTCACAGCTTAGCCATTACATCCCAGGTGTCAGCACAATGCAAAGTTCAGCACTAAATCATTAATAAAATAATGTCATCAGTTATTTTCTGCAGAGTTTGTTAAATGCGGTGAATTCAAATTTGTAATCAATGAATTATTGCTGTATATATACTATACACTGGATAAAAACACTGTATACAACAGTATATCCTTGAATCGGACTGGTTCAGCTGCATTCCAAGAGTTCTAATAATTACAGTCTAACAGCACTGGGACTTGGTTTCTATCACTCTGCTTGTCTGTGTTTGCTCCATTGAGTCTCCAGTCAGAATTTTTCAGTGACTCTTTCTGTAGGTTACATTGTTATGTCAGTAGGTTTACAAGTGTCTTTACAATAAAGGTGATTAAACACAGGGCAACTTTTTGAGCAATGTTGTCGTCAACAAGCAACCAGGTAAGACACAGGGCCCACGACCGATCTAAAGTATCCAGATAGAAATTTGTTGCCCATTCTCAATGGAAAAGTGCCCAAGCAACATAGATAGCCTATGTTAAATGCAGGTAAGAACAGGTAAATGCAATCAGGGATGATGAGTTCGGGTAGTGAGTTATGGGAAACATTGAATCATATAGGAACAAAACACCAATACTGTGTTGCAGTGCTTCTGCTGTGGATTTGTTTAGAGCTATTTTTTTTTTATTTTTAATTTAAGTCACTATCAACCAAAATATCACTCAATCGTGCTGCCACCTTATTAGGCCAAGAACTTCTCAGAAACGATTCAAGCTACAGTAATAATGTACTGTTTTTGGATTAGTAATGGCATCTGTGGCACATCATGTGAATGGCAGATCCTGAATCTGTAGTGTGGAATTACAGAGGGTATTTGGAACACTCTTTTGCATACATGTTATTTGGATTGTTAAAAGAGATATTATTGGTTTGAGCAATTGAGTTTATTGCTACTTTGCAACACACAAACCCAGATGCCTGTGACTTTTATGGGAATAATTAGTTGGTAGAGAAAAAAAAATGTTAAACATAAGTTACTCCTAATTTGCTGATGTTCAGTGCAACAGTGATCTATGCATAAAGCTCAACATTCAATATGTGTAGACCAATATTCGACCATGTATATATTGGAAAACGTCTCGGTTACTAATGTAACCCTCGTTCCCTTTCAGTCGCTCACGTTCGACGTAACGTCGACGTGACGACATAATTGGGATCCCAGTCACGTCGACGTTACGTCGAACGTGAGCAACTGAAAGGTAATGTCTCTGTTACTAATGTAACCCTCGTTCCCTGAAGGAGGGAACGGGAGACGTAACGTCCCGTCGCCACGCTTGCTGACCATCGCTGTACGGCTGAACACGTCGCGGCTCCTCGGCGTAAAACAATATGCGACGCACCTGCTGCTCGTTATATGATCGGGCTGCAAGCAGAGCAGCTGATGCAATTATCGAATGCCAATGTGCATTGGCTCTTTTTAATACTCTCGAAAGTAGATTGGTCTCTCAAGGCGATCCCAATTACGTCGTCACGTCGACGTTACGTTGAACGTGAGCGACTGAAAGGGAACCAGAACTATTATGGAAGTCAATGGATCTCAAATGTCAATTTGAGATGCTCTGTTACTAAATTTGATTGTTAAGGTCAGTATTTATAGTTTAAAACATGGATTAACTTGCATAAAAGTGAATCTTAAAGTTTAAAGGAAAGAAATATATATGTTAATGCTCCTATTGTGGAATGCTACTTCCAATCAAACGTATTGTTAGGCCAAATTTGTCTTCAAAGGGCAATGCTTTATCTGCCAGGCTGAATTACATTCACATGCTCAGTGACATATAAACAGTGCAAACAGCTGTTATAAGCAAAGAATTCATGAAAAAAGACAAAGCTGTCTTAACCCCTTACTTTTTTACAAGGCTATGTTGTACAAAGCAACAATTTGCTAATTGTTTTTCTATCACCAAGGTTTGGGATCTTGGCAAAGATTGCATTTCATTGTTCATTATCTATACAGTAAGAAGATACAGTAGTGTACTGTTACGCAAGTCTTGTATACATCCTAATTAGGGTATAAAATAAAGAGTGTTGCAGGAGTCTTGTGTTTAATATTTTCTCACATACTGTGTGACCTCTGAAAAGCCTCAGCAAGAATTATTGCTTAACATGATGGCACATTCCCAGTCACTGCAGATTTAGGGTTGGCAATACCATTAGCACATTTGCAAGCCTTTGGAACAGAGAAAAGCAGCAGTGTGCCGCCAGTGTAGTCAGCAGGGAAGATCAATGAAGGACAAGAGCGTTTAGTGGCTGGGACTGAGAACCACATTCCCTCTTGCATTACTTGTAACATGAAATCAACTCCGTAAGCTCTCGACATTTTTCCATATATGACAGAGTCAGGGACGCATTCACTCCTGCAGTGTAATTCACTGGGTGATGAGCATCGGGTGGCCAAATATTCATGATTTGACGGGAGCGTCCCCCACGGTTAAAGCTAAGTGTCGGGAGTTGATCAGAAATCAAGTTTTGAGTTGTTGATACTCCTAGACAGAATAATTCTCTCATCAGACATAATTTTTTAACCAAACATGACTGGGCCTAATATGACTGGTAGCTGCAGATCCAATTTCAGTGGCTTTGCTGGAATCCAATTTTATCTAGTTTTGTGATAGCAGGGCTAGTTGAAGGTGTGATAAATTTAGCTTGATAAGAACAACTAATGACAGACTGGTAGAGGGAAGAAGATGATTATGTTTTACATACTAACCTTGGCTGCCAGGGCCTGTCCTTTAATGACAGCATAATTCAGCGTTCACCTTGGGAAGCTGCCATGGATTTTAGTTTATGAGGTCACCCGCATAACCTCAATCATTCAAGTACAAGCTCAGTCTTTGCATCAGTAGCTATCTTTTTCCCATTTTTAAGGAAAGGCTTGTGCAACTGATGCCCTGCTGACTTCTTTTTTTCTATTTCTTCTAAACCTGTTTCCTTAAAGAGAGTTTACCCAAAAATGAAAATGCTTTCATTTCAAACCCATAAGACTTTCGTTCATCTTGGGAACACAAATTAAGATATTTCTGATGAAATCTAAAAGAGATTTGATACGCAACTAAAGAGATAGAGTTCATAAAGAAATTGTGATAAATAATCCATATGAATTGAGCAGTTTAGTCCCAATTTTCTTAAGAGACTTGATCGCTTTACACAATGAAAATATTGAATTTGAGCTTTTATTTACATATAAACCAGTGATGCTATCATATTGAACAGATTTAGTGGCTTGTTGTTTATTTACTTTATTTGATTTGATTTAATAAAAGTCACCATGAAACCCTAGTATAAAATAAATATATTAAAGGTGCCCTAGAATGTGAAATTTAAGTTCAGTACATGGACATGGCATACAGTGAGTCTCAAACACCATTGTTTTCTCCTTCTTACTTAAATCTCATTTTTGAAAAACACCCCTGAAAAATAGGCGAATCTCCACATAATACCGACTGTGTCGTAACAGTCGGGATCAGTAATATGTACGACTCCAAAAATGTGCATATGCCAGCTGTTGTGTATTGTATTCTTAACGTTTCAGGTTTTGTCCTTACGGTGATTCCGTACTTGCCCCCTGTGATATTGTACATGCGCAGAACAACTATGTATATTCGGATAGTGAACAAGTCAGTAAAGGCTGCTATGTGAAATGCTCGTGTCAGTTTCATCACTCTAAACAAGTCGTGCACAAACAGCACTCCACGATGTAACACCAGCCCATGTTCAATGACAGGCGGAACTGCGCAGTCGAAGCATGGCAGTTGCTCAGTGTTTGGATGTACAAATGAACACAAAGGTATTTAGTTCCTTCATCCGAGCCTCTGAAGAAACAATGGGTTAATTTTATTTTCTCTGGAAATTTCCAAACATTTCACCGACGAGACTGTTTCCTCAACTTGGGCCAATACAGAGCTGGACTCGATGAGTCTGAAAATATATTGATCGAGCTACCAAGCAACACTTTCTGAATGTGTAATTGTTCAAGTTCAGACAGGTAATCTTTCTCTCAAAATCGTTCAATACTGTATTTACATCATAGTGTTTGCATTGGTGAAAGCATTAGAGAGAGTGCAGAAACTGCGTTGCAATGATAAGATCTTTATTCTCGCGATCAACACACTGTCGTCTGTTTGCTCAATGCTCATCACGGCAACATTTTATGTGAATAGGTCTAAATACTTTAAAAACATCTCACGATTCGTTTATCTTGATAGCTGTAATAGTAAAAACGTATAATATCTGTAGTAAAAGTATTCGAGAGAGTTTCACATGTAATACGTAGCTATTTCATATGCAAGCATGTCAGCCAATCACACCAGAGGCCGGTTACACACAGCAGACACGCCCCTCCAAAACAGAGCGTTTGGGCTCAGGGCTAAAATCATAAAAATAATTTATTTCTAAATTATGACTATTTTTTATCTAAAAAACATACTAACCTTATAAGGGCAACCCAGAAAACATTATACAATAAAAATAAAAACCATTCTAGGGCACATTTAAATGTATATGAAATACATTTATTTTATGCTAAGTATACAAATACATTTACATGTTGATGTACTTAATATAATACTATACAATAATATGATACTTGCAATTGTCCTTTTGGTATACTAAAAATATACTAAAAATAAATTGGACACATATTACAGAGATCATACTATCCTTACTAATGATATCAAACACATTTTAAGCTTAGCCTACTATCAAGAAATGTGCATTGTGCAATAAAGAAGTACTCAAAATAAAGTTCATTTATAATAATATCAGTAAGTCTCAAGCAATATGTCATTAAATATGATTATGGATATGTAGTATTCTTAGTATGAAATTAAAGTTTTTTTTCACTAGGGAATCAAAACTATGAAAAACTGCACTATTATAAATTATTTATATTATTAATATCAAATTTGAAAACAGTTATGCTGTTCAGTAGATATATATATACTATTATTATTATTATTATTAATAATACTGTATATGTGTTGTTTTACCAGTTTAACCCTAACCAACTTTTGTGAAATGTTTCAATTGAAAATCGTTGTATGTATGATAATTCTCTCTCTCTCTCTCTCTCTCTCTCTCTCTCTCTCTCTGCATGTGTGTGTGTGCTGTATGAATTCATTTCTGAATTAAATATGTTGATTAAACCTTGTTGATATCCTTTCATGGAAGGGAAGTTTTTTGAGGTCCACCAGCATCATAGTTCACCGACATGTGAAGTAACTTCTACTGCCACTTCATATTTTGTGAGCTCCTTTTGTACAGGACAAAGTGTCCTGTGGGATTTGCATTATTAAAGCACTTTGGTGTGCTTTACTTGTTTTTATTCTGGAGAATGTGTCATCCCGTAGTGTGCGAGGGGGTAAAGTAGCACTGATATGTTAAAAGGCACCGCCAGCCTCCAACCAAAGCATAGGGAGAGGATGCTTTACTCCTCAGACATCACAGAGGTGCCACCTGTGAAATAGTACATAAGGCGATGTGAGCGAATTGAAGGGTTGAGGAACTTTTCCAGATAACCTTCTCAGACCCTTTATTTTCCTTTATGCCAGATCACTTTATGATAGTGCCTAGCTTGCATATTCCCTCAGGGAAAGGATTTTCTGTCTGTAGCACTTGTCAACATTGACATCCGTACATAGATCACAAAGGGGCTTTAGTTTTAATGCTGCAAGTGTGCGTGGCACAGTGACATTGCTGTGTATGCATTTTTACCATAGCAATTTCGTACCCTTGTCTCCATTCCCTTTAGAATTTTGAACGTCAAATACTCAACTGATTTTCTGCTGCATTTTTAATAAATCAGACCTAACAATTTTGTTAAATCAAATTCACATGTCTTTTACCTTCTTTATGGTCCAAACATTGAGTCAATAGACTTTTTACAAGCATCTAATGTATTTTTCAAGTAGCTATTTTTTCAGGCTGCTTGTACCTTTTTGCTAAGAACCACTATAATGCTAATGTGAAATTGCTCTCTCCGAGAAATCACTGCAAGGTCTGACAGGCCTTGCCAGTTCAGCTCCTTTACCAGGGCCTGTCATTGTTCCCGATGCCGTAGACAGCAGAAGAGCTTTGTGAGATATTGGAAAAGCTTTATGTGTGAGATAGTCATGCATGCCTTTGACCAGCTGTCCATGGCGATTTCTTAAAGGATACAGGCAGGAATGAGCAATTTAGATATTTTCCCTGAAGTCCCGAGTGTAAGACGTTGCTTTTTTTACCTTTTTGTTTCATGTAATCATTAAATAGTTAGGGATTCAACACAGCAGTCAACTAGATATATTAGAGTTGTTATAGTAAAACGGACTTGCACATCCATTTATATAAGTTATGCATGCTATTTATATATGCAAATGAATGCATCTTTCATCATTTTGAGAAACCTGTCAAGTGGTCTAACAAACGATTTTGAAATGCCTCAGATTGAATTAAGAAAATTAGTGGATTTGCTGTAGACGGTATGGTGAATTGCTGCTCTCTAGACATGCATTTGGGCTGCATGAACACACTGTTCATTTTCCTGTGTCACTACATTGCCACCTAGTGATGGTCACTCTCTTATCTTTGTCCGGAAAGATCAGAAATGATGTGAGATTGAGAAAATTCTGCTGGCACAACATTGCTTGTGAAAGTTGCCACTCAGCATATGATGCAGTGCGTATACAGGGGTATATTGGAGACTTTTTATCAATATCATTCAAATAGAACGGTGGGATATTGTGAAAAGCATCACCTACAATGATTGAAACCACTCAGAAATGCAGCCTGTTGAATTTTGCATTATGTTCACTGTAATAAACAGCACAAATAGACTAGTTTTCTTTGCCGTGCTCCTGAAGTTACACAGTAACTTGGATTGTAATAAATGTTTAATTTGCGAAGTGTATTACTTGACATAGGTTATTACTTGACAAACTGCATTTTAAAAAGTGATTATCAACGTAACAATAATGCAGTGTTGACGGTAGTAATACATTATGAATGACGCTCCACGTGAGAAATTAATTTGTCGACTAGGACCTCACAAAACTTATTTGAATATCTGATGCAAGGTTGAATGAGGGGAATATTGTGAGAATTGGTTTGATATCCTGAATGTTTTCCGGGCATTTAAATGCTGAAAACAAGTTCTGAAGGCCTAATGTGAATACCAAAAAGCCCCCAGTGTAAGAGAGTCTCTTTTCATTTCTTCAGGGTTGTGGATGTGTTTGTAAGACTTGCCTAGCTAAACTTAAGAAACAACCTTAGGGACTTTTCTGTCCAATCAATAGTCTATTCATCAATCGGAACTGGCTCATCCCTGCTTGCTTGTGCTTGATCAACGGTTTACATGCACTAGGGACAAGGCCTTAACTTAAATCTCCACCTCCAGCCCAGTGAAAAGTAGGAAACTATAGTATAGTTCTTAGGCCAATTTTTCTAACGGAAACCCTTAAGACGTGTTCATTGGCAAACTTGTCTCAGGAGAAAATTACAGTACAGTATGTGTTCATCTGATGTGACAATAAAATAAGAGTCAATGATCATACTTGGTTTTGTGAGGTTTTTTTTATTGACTTATTTGTAGTTTCTTCATATGATTTAATTGCAATACCATAGTACAATGCCATAGTAGTTGGAAATCTTAGGTGTGGTATCAGATCAAGCGATTAGATGTTGCTATGGTTGCAAGACACAAGTTAACATGCCCAAGACCAAGCTATAATGGTGGCTTTAGCTTTCTGGAAGACATATCTCTCCGAATATTAATAATAATAATAATGATCATCACACTTACCACTTACAAGTGTCATTATATTGCCAAAAATAAAAAGCATAATAATGTTATACTTTGTTGTTCAATCTAATCCTTATATCTTATTGCAGAAGTACCACGTCCATTGAACTGAGTGAATATGTGCACCCTCCGAATTTTTAACCAAATGGATTTTAAAATGCATTTAAATGCATGTTTGCCTAAACACTGTGGCAGAAATCACTCATTCACATGTCTAAATTAGATCAGTCTAATCGAGTCTCATTTTCCACAGATCATTGCTTTAAAAAAACTGAAAGTTTGGCCATCATCTTCCCTTGCTCGTTTCACTCAACTTTTCACTCAAAAAGCTGTTATTTTCTGTATAATAAGTCATGTAAGTGCAGTTAGTTGTTTTTTTTGTATTATATAATACTTTATTCGTAATTTATACATATATTTCATTATATTGTTTTATTATATACGTTTATAGTTTGTTTATAAAAAAAAAAAATCTATATTAGACCAGAATTTGTCACCTTACGTGCTAATCAAACACTGTGCCACTAACATATCGTATGTGTTTAATGAACTACTAAGCTGTGCAGTTCATTTATTTTTAATTGGTCATGTCTTGCCTAGGGAAGCAAGTGTGCAGTTCTGCCAATGGTTCCCACGCATAAAAAAAGAGACATGATGCACCTGATAATTCATCATTTTGTTGTGTTTGTGACTGAACATTATTATGTTGTTAATAAAAATGCACATTCTACTGTCAAAGAAAGATTTTCCTCACTTTATTTCTTCCTTTCAGACAGAAGCTGGTTGCACAGACTAAGCAACCTAATTGGACAACATTATAAGCTGAAGTTCACCTGGAAATGTAAGAAGTGTAACAGTGATAGTAACAGTGATAGTAACAGACAGTAAATGTTCATACACCTTTGTCTACAGATGAGATGAGACACATTCCTTAAAGAGACATTAGTGATGTGTCTTATCCAAAATAACCACTGCCAAATACACTCAAATGCCCTGCACTCATTAATCAAATACAATGTAATATCTAACAACACAAGTAAAAAATCCTAATATGATTTATATGCTTATTGTAGGCACAGCTATATTAGTACATTCATTATTCACAAAAACAATTAAATTGTTTAAGCATAGAAAAAAAACATCCTAAAACAATATTTGTCTGTCTCTGAAAAAAAAAAAATTACTTAAATAGTGAAAAAAGTAAATGGGGCCAGTTTTGTAGAATTTAAAAGTAGAAATGTGAAGGGTATCATTTTATAAAACTTATGTGAATGCTTCTGTTAAAAATTGTTTAATAAGTTCGTTTGCCCATAAAATCTTTATGATATTAGGTTAAACCTTTTTGGCTTGCTTATTTGTCCACTGATGAGGGGCTCGATGAAGCAGCTTCAACTCGAGCTCTGATTACAAAGGGCAAAGTACCTTAGATGAAGGTGGAGGGATGCTGAAACAGCTGATGCTAGAGAGGTAAGCGGCTGCTTATATACTCTGTTGACTGAAAGATTAGAGGGGCTTGCTCCTCCCTAACTTACGTTTAGGGACTATATATTATTTGAGCTGTAAAGCTTTTTAGTTGATCATTTTCACAGGTTTAGGAGTTTTGGTGTTGCATTAGCAAGTTAAATTGGATATAACTTTATAGAGAAAAATAATAATGATAATAAAGTTAGTACATACTGTTTCAATAGTATGGCCATATTATTAAAACAGTGTCTATTTTAACATTTACTGAATGGTCCCATTTGCGTCCATTGTAAGTCCCTCACTGACCCCAGTTGCTGTCACGACACGCTCACAAAAGATGAAAGTCCAAGTGCAGTTTATTAGGGTGATCCGTGAGGGTAAATCAAGGCAGGCAAAAGGTCAAAATCCAGGTAAAAGCAATCCGAAACAAAACAAGACAGACCTCCAGAGTGAAGTGACATCTAAACAAGGACTCGACAACTAACACAGAACAGCCAGGGTATATGTAACACAAATCTAACAAGGTAATGGGAGACAGCTGAGTGCAATGAACTGATGAGTGAAAGACAGAATGCTGGGAAATGAAGTCAAATGTGAATGACACCGTGAGAACGAGGACCTCTAGTGAGAACCCAGGGAAACACAACCAGACACTGTGACAGTTGCATAAACATAGCCGTTATGTAAAGACTGTGTTTTAATGGTGCAGTAAGCGATTTCTGAGGAACGCTGTTGAAAGTGGATAATCAACAGTATGGGGCGTATACCATAGTATTTGTAGAATCCACATTTGACTGCTCCAGACACCTGGAGAACGTTCAGCATGTCGTAACTCACAGTAAGAATAAATTATGCCACAACATTGCGCTGCTTCTGGTTGTGAAACCGTTGAGATTTAAATTCCCGAAGAAATGGGATAACCTTTCACAGGTGAGAATGTGTTGTTTGTGTTTTTATTAGTATTAACTCAACATTACAGGTTTTGGTTACACTTTATTTTAAGGTGTCCTTGTTACAGTGTAATTATATATTTAAGTACAGAGTAATATTAAGTAACTACATGTACTTACTATAGGGATAGGGTAGGATTAGGGTTTGGTTGAGGGTTAGTTGCATGTAATTATGCATAATTACTACAGTAAGTACATGTAACATATGTAACAAGGACACCGTAAAATAAAGTGTTACCCAGGTTTTTACTATGGTACTTTAAAGGTATTACTTTTACAATGGTAACTTTTTTAATGTTGTGTTGTTGTAGTGTTAGTTTAGCTAAATCATCTGCTGAATTCTATTGCAGATATACTGTAGTATAACGCTCAGTCTACTTGTTCTTGCGTATAGTAGCCAAAAGAAACAGCCGCTAATGAGGCATCTATGTAAATATATATATGGCGTGTACACTCATGATGGGGGAGGAGAGAGAGAGAGCAAGCGGGAGATTTGAAGAAAGATTGTAGAAAGAGAGATGGCTGAGAGACATTACAAAAGAGGAATATCACTGTAAAAAGAAGGGTTATTATCAGGCAAGAGCTTTAGGACACGTAATATTAGAAAAGCTTTCCAGTGCTGGAAAGACCTACAGAAAGGCCTGAAAACGGATGCTGAGTTTGCATTGTTTCTGCTCCATACACAAGTAACATTGGTCTTGCTGTTTCACAGAACCAATATATGCTGTTGTTGTAATGTTAGCTATAGTTGCAGGACAGTTTTGAGTGTCATTGTTTGTCTGGCGCTGGTGTTCTGCTGACAAATAACAATGAACTCTTGCTTGTACTCTTGTGAACTGTATGTTCATTTTTGTTCTTTCTTGTCATTTCGGTCTTCATCTTCACTTTATTTATTTTTTGTGACGCATTATTTTGCTCTGTTTGAGCTATGATAAAGAGACATCCACTATTGCATTGCGTGTTCATGCATTTTAGGGGTTGAGCAATGAAGGGAGGGGTGTGTTCGTTTGGGTTGATTTCAAATATCAACAGTGTTTCTCAGAAATCGCTTGCTGCAATTTAAGTACTATATGACCAACTAGCAGTTCAAGGGGTAGTCATGTGTAGCCAGGCTGATGGCAGAAGTTCATGGCTATCTGACTGACATGTAAAGCAACCAATCACATACCCCTTTTCCACCAAAAAAGAACTGGTTCGGAACTGGTGCTGGTTAAAAGTTGTAAACCTTCTCAGAACCTGTTTGTTTTTCCACTGACTAGAGAGCCCAGCGAACGACGTCATTACTTCACTGTGTACGTTGCCATACGTCTTAGCTTCGCCAACTTCAAGCATAACAATTACAATGCCGGACTACATCGTCTTTCTTCAAATGTTTCTCCTGGCTTTCCAATCCTTTTGGGGTCAGAAGAAGACGTTTAAGAACACAATTGTACTGCTCGTCTGGATTACTATAGACGGAGGTTACGTTCGAGAAGTTGTTCGACAATAACCCCGCCCCCAGCCCCCGACGTAAGCATGGCGTGGTAAAAGAACGGTTCTAGTCCAGCAAAGAGTTGGTGCCACTTTGAAACCAGTTTTCCTGGCCGAGAACCGGTTTTTTGGCTGTCGAAACACAAAGAACTGGTTCGTGAGTAGGCACCGGCTCCGAACCGGCACCAGCACTGCCATGGTGGAAAAGGGGTAACAGTTTGTTTTGTTCAGCGTCATATTTAGGGGCACGAAAATGTAACAATGTCCCTACTATAACAGACTAGAGTGTAAAACTCTTGGACATATATTAAAGAGTGTATGCCATGAACTTCACATATACAGTCAGATCATATAGAATGCGACATGCAAGTCTCCTGGAAATCAATTCAACCATCAGATGATGACTTTGAAAACTCGGTCTGTCGGTGTGTCGTCTGAGGCTGAGAGTCAACCGGTAATCAGTTTTACTTTTTGGTATCAAATTAGACCAATCTACATTTTTATGTAACTGACTTAAAAAAAAGTCTTGAAGAAAAAAAATGTGTTGACTAACTTGTAAGACTAGTCTTATGCAACTGGCCCCAGATGTTTGCTTTTTAAAGGGGTCATATATGATACATGCACTATTACAAGTTGATTGTACTGAAATGTGTGTTGGCAGTGCCTGTACACACTCATCATAAAATTATAAAAATCCGTCCAGTGTTATTTTTTTTTATCTCCTTATATGTTTTCCCCCATCTCAAATAAACCTGTTCGACCGTGTGACGTCACGTGTGGAGCACTGTCTGCAGAATGGCGTCCAAGCGATTGTGGTGATCTGTTCTTGGGTGCAATAAGGAACAGAGCAGTCATTTTAATGACGCAGTGGCTGAGTTTGTTTTCGAAGGGAACATTCCCCACGATCAACGTCAATGCTTTCATGTTTGCGCGAATTCTTTCACACACCAGACTGCTTTATAAATGAGGAGGGTCAGTATCAAGCTGGTTTTGCTAAGAAGCTGCTCATGAAAAGGTTTACACTCAGGGTACATTACGGCATGTTTTCTATGTACGACGTTCTCGTATAATTCTTAATCCCACGTTTATAATGAACAACGCGTTATGGTTATTGTGTTATTGAGTTACAAACGGTGTACGCACAGAACAGAGGGGCGGGGTGAGCAAAGCTCATTATCATTTAAAGACACATGCACTTGAACGGGTTGCTGAAAACAGAGCTGTTTTTGACCAGGTAAAATACATGTTTTCTTACAATACTAATGAGAATTTTTTATTAAAGTATATTACAAACTTTTAATTTAGACCCTAAAGAATCATATTAGCTTGTACAAAAATGGCATTATATGACCCCTTTATGATTGATTGATTGATTGATTGATTCCTTTATTGTCCTTTTCAGGAAATTTGTTTCCACCATCTATACGTACATTACCTCACAATACACAAACATGAAACATACATAAACAAACATGCTGTCCATTATTAAAACCCAAAACATACTTTAGCAGGTGTTTTTGTTGAGTAGTGTTATGGCAGATGGAATCAAACTCCTGCTGTAGCGAGCTTGTTTCCAGGCCAGGGATCTGTATCTGCGTCCTGATGGTAGCAGGGTGAAGAATCTGTTGAGAGGGTGACTGATGTCGTGAACTATTTTTTGTGCTTTCTGTAAAATAGCTTTCCTGTTGAGGTCAGAAAGGTTAGGGGTGGGAAGTCCAATTATTTTGGAGGCGTTTTTTGTGATGCGTGTAAGTTTGTTCTTATTGGTCACAGTAAGTATGTTGAAATAACAGATTGAACAGTAGAGAAGAACAGGTTGAATTATGCTTTTGTAGAGCAACAGCAAAAGGTGGGGAGCAACCGAAAGGGATTTGAGTTTGCGGATGGCAGAGAGTCTTTGTTGACAGCGTTTGAAAGTGTCTGTGGTATGTTGATCAAACTTCAATTTACTGTCCAGAGTGAGTCCCAGGTATCTGAAGCACTCCACTCTTTCAACAACTTCATTATTTATGCATGTATAGTTGAGGGTGACATTATGGGCTGTGCTGTTTCCATTGGGTGTGTTAATCAGCATTTCTTTTGTTTTTGTAACATTCAGTTGAAGATAATTGACAAGTGTCAAGTGGAAATGACAATAGAAGTGACAAGTGGAAATTGATTTTGGGGATAATCAACATTACGCCACAAATGCTTTATATTGGGCTTGACTTGTACTGAACCCAGAATGTTCATTTATTATGTCCATGAAAAGTTGTGCTAATAAGCATGTCCTCTTTAACTGTGTAGTCCTCAGCCTGTGTATTGGAGGTACACAGGCCACATCAATACAAGAACACAGATCTGCTCTATTGATGTGGCAGCAAATAAAAGTGAAACAGTGAAAACGGGGGCATCATAAGGACTGAACATAAATGTAGCAAAATTGATATAATTCAGTTTGGCTTTTATGAAGGAACTAAAGGAGTGCAAGTCAGACTTCCTGTGTGTTTGACAGATAATAATAACACAGGTGTCAGTGAGCTCAGAGCAGCAGTTAAAGTGTTTAGAAGCGTATACTACAGAAATAGAACGCTAGCAAGACTACTGCAGCATGCAAATGAATTGATAATGGATCTTTAGTAGCATGCTTGTGCGGCACGTGTTATCTTTTAAGAAAACAGAAAGGTAATCATATTTTTATTAATCTCTGCGGGGCATTTGCATAGATTGCAGCTCACTTTTCCCGGTGGAATTCCATGTTCCAGCACGGAGGCACTTAGGCTTGCCATTTTAACTGTAACCTAATGGGTGAAGATAAATGACCTCTACGTTTTGAACTTGGCCAGAACGCCTACGGCAAGTGGGTAAAGTTGTTTGTCTCCAACAACTGTGTGTCCTTGTTTTTCACCATGGCAAATGTTTCAGTTTGTGGTTGGACTCATACTTTTGTGTGGTTGTTAAATCATCCTTATAAATTAAACAGCAGGTGCTAATTGAGGAAGGGAAAAACGCACCCATAATTATTAGCATCCAGCAGAGACACATGTCGGAGGACAGATATCGGATGCTCTGCTGCCTTGACAAATAGAAACAAGTCCAAAGTAACTGCTGCCATATGTGTCAGCAAATACAGGCAAAATGTATCACTTTTCCTCAAATAAGTGGATTTGCTGTCTGCCTTTGTATTAGCAATAGAGTAGTGCAAGGCAGATATGAAGTGACACATCAATTTATGTTTCCAGAGCAGGATGGTCATTTTTTTCTGGTAAAGTTGATTGCACATTGTGGGATTGTATGTACCTTAGCCACACGAACCTCTGGATCTATTGTATTGTGTCGCCAGTATAAACTGATTTAAAGAACATCTGGATTTCAAAGTGTGCCTAATGATGTCCCATTCATCTTACTCTAAATGGCTTAAGTGCATGTAATTATATTTTTAATTAACCATGAATCTGTTTCTGTCAATTGCAGCAATTTGTCATTTTCTAATGAAATATACAGTACAATGTGAGACGGGATGCATTCAGTCAAATTAAATAACATATCTATTTCCTCGGGTCGGTTTAGATTTTCTTTTAAGTATGACAATGGAAAATGTTTTAATAGATCCTCATCTGTTTTAGCTGCAGCAGCTTCTGAGGTTTCATAGTAGGTGGCAATTTGATTACTTCAATACAAAATTGCCTTTTCCTTCCAGTCTTGTTCAAAATGCATAACCAACAGTAGAATTTGAAATAAAAGAGACCCCGCTAATTAACATAAATGTTTAATGCATCAATTGACCCTTTTTTCACTTTCCCAAATGGAAGCATATGTCTTGACTTCAGTGTTGAGTAGCATGCATCAGTCAGACAGTCGTTCTGTCTCCTTGCTGCTCCTTTGATTTTTGATCTCCTATTTTTTTTTCAATGGATCGCTAATTCCTCATTAAAAATGATGAGCTTCTTCATTACCTTGCTTTTGAAAAGGTTACTCCTTAGCCCAGAGGAGCAGAAGGGAGTCCTTTGCCTCAACCTGACAGCTTTCTCCCAGGTTTGCTCATATTGATCAGGGACTTCAGGTTGCCTTTCCTCCATTTGAACCCAATGTGGCGTCTGCAGTGCGGCATACTAAAATGATGTATAATCAATGATTCATAGCACCAACCTGGCTTGTGCAAAGCCATCAAAATTATACAGTACCATAGGAGCTGACTTCATGCTGAAAAGACCTGGGCCTATCAACAAAAGGTGGATAAGATGTGATTTTTGGTCCATGTTAAGGTATGGCTTGACAAGAACAAAAAACATACACATAATATGAGAAGGTATTTGTGCTATGTTTGGATGAAACTGACTGCATTTAATATGTATGTATGTATGTATGTATGTATGTATTCGTCAAGTTATTTAAAGGACAAGTTCGGTATTTTACACTTAAAGCCCTGTTTTAAGATCGTTTCTGATGAAATAGAATGGTTAAGATTGAAATTTGGACACATGCTGCTGGCCCGAGAATTTTCGGTTTCTGTGGTAGCACCCCCCCCACCACCACCACCTCCACAATGGTTGCATAGGTTCACTGGAACAATCCTTCATAAAACGCATTAAACTTTAGTTTACAAAGACGTGAAACTCACCGAGTAGTCTGGGGTGTTCACTGATATGCTCACAAAAAAATCGCTGCAAAAGATGCTTTCCAACAGGTGTTTTACCATTCGTTGTAAAACTGTGGACCTATTTTTCCAAACGCCTCACACCCATACATTCTTCCGTTGAGAGCTTGAATAATAGACACTCCAGCCCAGTTGGTGGCGAAAATGCACCTTTGCCAATTGCTAGAGTAGCCTACGATACCGCGACTGCATAAGACTACATAAAGAATACAAACAACCCCATTTCCGTTTCCAGCTGCGGAGTAATACCGTACCTCACAGAACATCCAATACAAGTCAATGGAGTTGGACAAAAACTAAGATAAAACCTGTTAGAAAGCATCTTTTGCAGCGATTTTTGTGTGAGTTTATCAGTGAACACCCCAGACCACTCGGTGAGTTTCACGTCTTTGTAAACTAAAGTTTAATGCGTTTTATGAAGGATTGTTCCAGTGAACCTATGCAACCATTGTGGAGGCCAGGTGCTACCACAGAAACCGAAAATTCTCGTCCCAGCAGCATGTGTCCAAATTTCAATCTTAACAGTTCTATTTCATCAGAAACAGGGCTTTAAGTGTAAAATACAGAACTTGTCCTTTAAAGGGCCCCTATTATGGCATTTTAAAGTTTCCTAATGTTGTTTTGGAGTCTCCTACAACATGTTTACATGCTTCAAACGTCAAAAAACTGTTTCATTTTCTCATAATATACATTTGCATATCACCAGATTTTCAATGATTCTCAAACGACTCGCCAAATGAAGCAATCTCTCTAAATCCCTCCTTTCCGCGAGCTACTCTGCTCTGATTGGCCAGACAGCTCAGTCTGTTGTGATTGGTTTACCATGTACAATACGCGTCGAAATCAAAAATTCACATTGCCATAACACTGACAGCTCTGCGTGTCCTGAGGCTTTCACACCGTAAACACAGTAACGAACAATGACTACGTTTACATGCAGCCAATAACCTGTTCAAAACCGGAATATTAATAACCCGAATAGCGCAAGGCCATGTAAACACCGGCAAAAACCCGAATATCCTCATATACCGGTTTTTAAAAACCTGAATATTATACCTGGGGTACCCCCTTTCTAACCCGAATATTTGGTCATGTAAACGCGTATCGGCATATCCCCATCAAAAGGAACATTGATTTGTGTTCTGCGCATGTTCAATTCGCAAGGAATCTTGGTCTTTTGAGTAGAGGAACTTCCGTCTGGCGCATACAAAAACCCACGTGCCGTATACCGGAAGTAAACAAGAAGTAGAGGTAAACATGGCGAGACGCAACACAGCACCATACTTTTGGAACGAGGAGGAAATTAATTTCGATCTATTTCAAAGGTGATCGCTATCTGCCCCGAACTATCCATTATCCGTGTGCTGCTGCTGTTGTTGTCTTTGGATACAGGAAGAAGAATCGGAACTGACGCATATTGCGTCTTAATGTTGTCTGTACGTCCAGACGCTAACCGTGCGTCACCGTTTACGTCGGGATATTGCCAATTGATTACAAATTCCATGTATACAGGAGTAACTCTCTCTGCTCACGCATGTAAATGGGTTATTCCGAATGTTTCAGAAACCCGAATAGTGACCTTAACCCGACCATAACACGAATATTGACAGCTTGTAAACGTAGTAAATGACTTAGATTTTACCATATCAATCCGAGCGCGAGTCCGATGATGAAACACTAGAAGAAGAACCATTCATTCAACCCGAACCTCCATCGCAAGGATGACTCCAGCAGGGCGTTTCAGTGATTCACTACTCAGTTTGAGGTAGGCTAACTTACATTATGAGATGTTGCTATTCCTCACCATAAGCATTAACAAGTGCATGTCCATCAACCGATTATTTTACTTGTGCTCATTCATTTACAGAGTATGTTTCTAATATATTGCGGTGAACACGTGGAAACTGTATCAATAACAGTGCATGTAGGCTATGTAATGTATACATTAACCAAGCTCTAGTGTGAATGACTGATGTAACATAACCATTGGTCAAAACAAATCTTGCTCCATGCTTAATCTTTCCTCAAAGTAGTGAGAACGACAGATAATCTGGATTAATAGACAGAGTTTTATGTAATAGTGGCCCACAGCTGATTAGCTGACTCCGATATTTGAGTTGTTAGTAAAATAAAGGTAACAGGAAAAGTTTAGGATTATATTGCCGTAGTATCATGGTAAAGATTAATTTTAACCACAGATTCTTCACATGCTTGTCCTTGGGCAGTGGAAAAAAAATTTATTTACCGTCACATTGTGTCACACAGCGTCTCCTCGACATGATGCTCTACAGTATTCACAGGATCAGCTGCTGGTTTGAGGTTTAAGTTTCCCTGGTGCACGCACAATAAGTGGGCGGGCTAATGCTTCGTCTTGACGTCACGACGAAATGGCGTATGACTCGTTTGAAAAACAATTCATTTCATTGACTCAGAGTCGACTCTTACTTTTGAAAGGCAATAACTTTATATACAGTGCACTTTCAGATTTAAAACTTTGCAGGGTGTTTTCATAAACAAGCTATATTACACACTTACATGAAAGGTCATTTTCAAAAATCCATGATAGGGACACTTTAATGATGAATGTCTTATATACAGATAAAATGTCTAATTGTGAGAGTTCTGGCACATGGTAGAGCTACAAACATCTGTATCGAAAATAGAAGTGTCCTTGAGGATGAAAAATCAGTTCATCTTATTTCAGCTACTTGTGTGGGAGAGCAGTAATTGGAAAAGTTAAGTTGTTGAACTAATTTGTAACATTGTACTGCAAGTGTGTGTGTGTGTCTGTCTGTGTGTGTGTGTGTGTGTGTGTGTGTGTGTGTGCGTGTGTGTGTGTGTGTGTGTGTGTGTGTGTGTGTGTGTGAGAGAGAGTCAGATTGAGTCTCGGAAATTGAATCAGGTCAACTGTATCATCAGGAATACAATTTAGGCCATTATATCTCTATTCTGTGCGATTGGACAGAGGGGCAAAATAGTTCTATAATGGCTAGAAAATGATATAGAAAGCAAGGGGCTTGAATATGTGTTGAGCATGACTCCAGACATGGGTTGAAATGGTGAAGTACAAACAGATATAATTCCTCCTCTACCTCTTTAATCATTTTGTCTCATTTTAACAAAGAATCCATTAATAATGTCATGGATATTTAGACTGTGCTTTGATAAATGAGATCCTGCCCCCTCTGTCTACTGGGATTCCCATCCTCTTCTGAAACCCTGAATTAATACAATATTGGCGCCTGCTCTCAAAAGGACTTCACACATACTAGTATTAATTACAAGTGGGATATGACTTTGTTCATCAATCAAATAATTTTCCTCAACTTGTCAAAAGCAATGCCGTCTCACTATGCATGAAGCCCCCTCTGCTTTGTTAACAGCGCTATTGTTTTGACAGAGAGTGAATGGAAAGCAGCTGCCTCTTGTTCGCTTGGTCGTCGTAAGCTGCAAAGCCACCCTGCTGAGACAAAGTTCACTTAAAAACCCCAAACAGAGCGGAAACAAATTATCACATCAAGGTAGATTAATAGCACGTGTTACGGAATAATCATTGCTGCTTTCAACGCAAGAGACGTCTGTGACAAATGCTTGAAGATCTTACAGATCAGCTTTCCTTGTTTTCACTGAGCGAGCTCTGACGTAAAGGCCAACTCAGATTGCAGATTATGATGTTCTGTTTCCTGTGCCGATTAAAGGGCCTGATTCACTAAAAAGTTGCGCCATTTTTGTGTGTGTTATTTCAGCGCAAAATGTCCCTTATAATAGTAGAAGATTTCTTACAAAGACAAAACGTTATTTAAAGGCCTTTTTGTTTGTGCAATCTCATCTCCTTGTTAAACTTTGATGTGTTTTTTTTTTTTTTAGCTTATGCACCGTAGTATTTTTTTTATCTACTAATTTATTTGGTACGCTTTTTGGACGTTTTTGCCTGAAATCAAAATTGCAATGCAAAATGAACAATTCATGTAATCAAAATGTATTATTCTTAGTTTTTATGGTATATTGCCGTAGTTATCATGAATTATTGTGCCCTCATGATATTTAATAAAAATAACTTCCCCTCCATCTTGCAGCATCATCTTTTTTTCTTCTCTGATGACGGGTTTAATTGCGGTATATAGGCTTTGAAGTCTTTTAGTTTACCTCACCTCCCAATCTGAGTCGTTTGTTCATCTCGTGACATCTTTTTTTATAAGCTGAGCTATGCAGTTGGTACTAGATACAGAATTGATTAGTTCACCTCTCGATTCTTTGGTTTCGAGTCGTTTCATTCTTTTGTCACGTAACAGTATGTTGTTATTATATGTAGGTAGCTTTGCTTTATCAAAGTGATTTTCCCCATCATACGGGTAAAGTTTAAAGCATTACCAACTCTTTATTACCACATTCAATCTAATGGAAAAGAACCATCATGACAGAAATTCCAAAAATAGCATGTTCTTAATATGGAAGTTTATTATTTTAATCTCAAGCACCACCAACACCATTTACTGCACATCAACCATTCATTTTTTTATTATTTAAGCTTTATTTGTGGAAAAAATTCTTGATTGCAGACACAACATTTTTGCCATTGTTTGTGGAGTTACGTGATTTGCATAAAATCTTTAATGAATTCGGTGTTAAAACAATGCAGATAGTGTGCAAAAAAACAAACAATGCTATCAGCAGCCCAACTTCATTTTTAGTGAAAAGTCAACAAATGAGTCTCAATGATCTCATTATATGTATTTGCATTACTATCAAGATAAGAGTACTTTGTGGCTTGACTGTATATCTTAATGTAATGTAGTGAATTGTATTTTGGCTTATTTTTACAATGTCTCTGTGTGCACTAAAATGAAATGCTTCAACCTCACAGCTTTGATCCCTTAACATGCTGCTTCACTGACTACAGACGAGTTTAGCTTGTCATCAGTAAAATGTTGTCAACAAGACTTCAGTTAACAAGAATTTCTGATGAGGGCTCTTAAAAGTAGAGATGAGCTTTACAGTACTGTGAAATTCACCATAGCAGTTTGTTTTTACTTTTCCCCCAAATCAGAAATATTCACAAAACAAGCAAGATTATCATCTCTGTAGTGTTCACCTTAACCTTTGTTTTCATTCCCAGATTACATTTAACATCACACTGCCTTCATTGTGCTTCTAAACTAGATTAGACTAGAGCCACTGTGTGATACATGGAACCATTTTCAAGATGATGTTTAGGAAATATGTCTTCCTAACCTCAACATTACACCCGCTGAAACACTGAATAAGATGTAGGCTCTTGTGGATATACGTTTGATGGAATTGACACACATTATCGATTTTTCCCTTCCGAGAAAATAAACAATGTACGGTCTAACATGTCAGCTGGAGAAGTAAAGAGATTTAACTTTCACCTAGCGCTGCTCTCACAGCGAGAACATAGTTGGCACCCCTTTCTTAGGATGCAACCACTGTCTATTTATTTAGCCTGGAGCAAAGCCTGATATTGCTGCATTTGCATATACATGCATTTGTAAAGATCCAATCAGACATCAAGGTGAAAACACAATTCCAGAATTCAAAGCTTAGACAGGGCTCAGTGAAACAAATGCACATAGCCTGGGGTGGTGGGGATGCAGATAAAGCAGCTAACTGTATCTTGCTGATAGGACTGAGTGAACATTACCTTCTTTAAAAAGAAAAATAGATGGTTGGCATTTTTGGTAGACACTGTGCAGATTTCGTTCACATGTAGGTGCTTCAACTATGGATACATTTGTGCCTGTGGACTTACAGAAAATAAAACACTTTTTCACATTCTGCACAGTTTATTTAATGAGTAGACATACAAGCATCACGGGAGAATTCAGGGGTTTTTTTTTTTTGGTTTTTTTGTCATATCAAAGCACAAATGATGTATCATATTTAATTGCATTCTGTGGTGGAAATTACATTTTAAACATTATTTGGGTTAAAATGTAGGACTCTTTTGTCTATAGCAAAGAATAATTTCAGCTAGACTGTTTAGGTGTCCTAAATACACAAAATTAAATAGTATCTGAAATAGTATTTTATACTTTTGTCATTATTTGCATAAAATTGTATTTATTTATTAATATTTTATTTTGTGTCTTGACAACAATGAAAGGATAACAATATTCTTAATATTATATCTAATTTTTCACCTTGAATGCGTTTTTTATTGACACTTGTCTCCTTGGTCACCAAAAAATTTGAGGAAAAAAAACCTTTATTAGGAGTAAAATGTTGGTGATGAATGATAAAAATGTGGAATAGTCATAATTTGTAAACAAAATTCATATATTAAAGTGCATTTTTATGTTTGATCTGTTTTATAGCTTTGTTATATAATCTGCTGTATCTAACAGTTTTATGATAGATGTTTGTATCAAGTTTAAAATTGGTCTGAGTCAAGGGTAAAAAACAAATCTATACGTAAAAGTTTTTCCAAAAGTAACAATGTTCTTCAAAACTTTTCAAAAAGAATGTGACCTTCTTACAACACAAGATACAAGCTTAAATCTATTCTAATCAAAACCACCCCCTGAAAAAAGTCATCAGAGGTTCATAAAACAATTTTCTTTTCATCAAATACAAAATTATAACCACCACTTCATGTTGACAGATGTATTAAAGATTAATTTTAATAACAGCTTTATTTATTCTTTGTGAACTTCTTACTTATTGTGCTGGTGCAAAGTCAGGTTTATTCTTTAATAACTATAATGGAAATAACTGCATTGCTGTAATCTTCAGTAAATCAGTACAATGAGAGAGACTTTCTTCATAAAAACCTTCAGCAAATTGTGTATGGAATAGCCTTGAACTAATGATTATCATATTATTCTATTCACATCAATATGTCACATTCAAAATGTTTTACACCACAGAAATGGAATTTCTCTTGCAATTCTGCGGCAACTGCCCCCTCCCCCCAAAAAAAGACCAATGCAAGGCTCAAATATCCAGCTCAAAACATTATCCCTCCCGTGCCTTCAAAAGGATTTTATGGTAAAATCTCTCATACTAGTTAGACTGCGCTGATTTAAAAAGTTGAAAGAGAGCAGAAGTCAGGAGCTCTGGAATATATTAAACACAGTACGAGAAGATAGCAGAAATATTCATCATTTTGAGACTTCAGAATGCATTACCAAAGAACAATTTCAACAAGCTCTTAGTACCTCTCATTAGACGGTGTATCAAACCAGAACAAAACTCACTTCTCCTAACTACGTGGAGGAAGTGGATTGGAAAATTAAATGGAAGAGACAGCTCAGCCTTTGCCATGGTATTGTCGCCAGGCCTCGTTCACGCTCAAAAGTCCCTCAGCTGCTAAATTACATGCTCTTTAATATCAAATCATTGACTGTCTTTGAATGCCTAAGCATATCAGAAAACACATAAAAATAATTGCTTGAAGACACGATGTCTGGAGTTCACTTGAAGATGCCCATGCTTTTGAAGATAATGCATTTTAAAGTTTGCATGGTGGGAAGAGTTGGTAAAGCGAAGACCTTCTGACCATCTTCTTTTTCAAGTCTGGAGTTGTATCACGGAGCATCAGTGCTAAGTTTGCAGACTTTCTTTTTGTGTAGCAGTGACACAGTTGCTCAACTCTCTGTGAATATCTTAGGAGTAAAAATTAATTGGGCTGGCATTGCTGTGTCAATTGCCCCTCCTCTTTTTTTTTTTCTTATGCATTGGAAGCAGTCCTCAAATGAGTCAAGTCTCTCATCTCCGTCTGCTATAGGGAATCAGATAAAAGCCTCTTCAGAGAAACCTGTTCCTTTGCATAAGCACTACAGCCAAATCAAACAGTCCTTTCCTTCATTGTGCTCTGACAGCAGTATGACAAAGGTACACCTTTGGTTCTTTTCCGATGGGACAATAGTTGTATCATGCACATCAAGGGAACTTTTAAACATTTCAAGAGCCCCGAGTTGTACCATGCATGCAAATATTCTCTTTGCCTCTGTGCATGTGTGGCTTGAAAGACAGCAGGCTCACATTCCCCAGAGAACAGTGGTTTGAGAGCACATTGCCCATCTTTTGCGTGTTAGCTTCATCCATATGCATTGCATGATATTTTAAAAATGCATTAAAAATCAAATGTGTCATTTTGCTTTTCATTCCTAAATTTCTCCAGTTACAAGTTTATTTAAATGTCCATGCGTTTTATTCGTTTTTTCTGAATAGAATTGAGTTACTGAATGCACTGCACATATATATTGTCTGCAGAATAAACAAGCTCATGTTTTTATTTTTAAGTTGAATTAATTTGAAAATGTTTTTTCATCAAAAATATTATTTAATGATTTCGTAATGACAACTGCCTTTAACTTTTTTTATTATTATTATTATTATTGGTTAAAAATGACCATTTGATTTGGACAATAATAGCAAAATAACAATATATAATAATTAGTTGCATAAATGTATGTCAAACAGCTTTTTTTAAAGCTATGATCATTTAATGTATTATTGGGCATATCTTTATTATGGCAATACTAAATTACTTTCACTGCAGCATTTTTTGGCTTGAGACTGGGATTCTGAAATCTTTATTCCCCAACAATTGGTCTGGAGACGAAAGTGTAACACGGAACAGACAAAATAACCATCCAATTCACTCAACAGTCTTTGCAATCACATATTGAAATGGAAATTACACCCTCTTGGAAGTGCCTAGCTGATTCATGAATTACTTTTGCATTGATTGTGTGTTTTGCATGCATCCAACAACTTGCATTTTGCACAGTTGCTGATAACATATGGAGTGTTGTAATTTACAGCCTATTGTGTATTTTCACTGCTTGAAAGTGACACAAATAATTTTTTATCCATTCTGAAAGATTTATTTATTCTGCCACTGCAAAATAATGCACCAATATTTTTTACTGAGGAGCTACTGGAGAAATCTGTACAAAATTATAGTGCTGCGGTTAAAGAGCATGATGTTGAAGAACAAATCAAGCAGATTGTGAGTTCTGCGGCTTGGAGAAGGTAACAAATGTGCCATGACATGCCAAAATAAGCAATTCACCTAACAGAGTTGTAAAACAGAGCCATGCAAATGGTTTAGGTGAATTTGTCTATTTACAGAAAGCAGCTCTAAACCTCCCAATGGTACATAGAATTAGTCTGTTTAATTGTCTCTGCCTCTTAGCTAGAAAAGTAATCATTTTAAATGCACATCTGGGGCCTCATTTATAAAGCAAGCGTATGCACGGATTTGATCTTAGAGTGTGCATACGCTAAAATCCACGTCAACGTTCATATTTATTAAAATGGTCTTTGACGTGGAAAAGTGCTTAGCAAGTCAGGGTCTGAGCAGATGTTCGCATGTTTCCTTGTGGCAGAAAGTTGGAGTACTACATATATTTGGAAATCTAAGCACTTCTTGCCACTTGCGGTTCAAGTAAAGGATTTGAACGTTGACTGGTGCTTTTTTATATGTTAATGACATTAATTAGGCGATATTTACAAAGCGGAGATCGGAAACCATTCAGCTGCACACAATTTCAAGGTCATTTGTTATTTATAACTTTCACTTCTGGAAGAGAGGCATACGCACAAAAAAACTTGCGTACGCCTCTCTTCCAGAAGTTAAAGTTATAAATCGCAAATGATCTTGAAATTGTGCATAGCTGAATATTCGTTCTCTAAATCACATTTGAAAATTGATCGTAATATCAAATGTAGTACGGTTTCTACGCAACATTTTATAACTGAGGCCCCAGAAGAGTTGACATGACACAAGTCAGCCAGGGAGTTGTTGTTTTCTCCGTCATTTAACCAACCCACAGATGACCTTCCAAATCAGGCCTGATAGCGAACACCATTGACTTGGCCTCATCCATGTCTCATTTGAAGCTCTCTTATGTACTTGGTGTGACACAACTATTTCTAGCTGATAGTGCATCTCGCCCCAAGTCTTTGTGATCTTAGATATCGTGTTTGACTTTGCCAGCTGATCAATATTCTATGAATTTTTGAAGCTCATTTAGTCTTGGGGAGAGAGAGTAGTCAAACGTGTTGGGGCATTACTGTGGATAAATAAATAAATAAACAAATAGGACTGTGCTCCTTGTTGCTGTTGTGCTTTAAACAGTGTATTGCATGTATAAAAATATCTTTATTGAATTTATAAACTTGTTTGCCTTCATGTTGATTTTTGCACTTCATTACAAAGCAGTGGTTCGGTTTGTGTAAAAAAAAATGTTTACAGAATGTTATTTGCTGCAACCTATTCGACAGCTATCTCCTCTATTCGATTTGATAAAATGACCATAATACTGCAAGCATTCACTGTCTCCTGCTGTCATTTCATTTAGCAATACTGGAATTGTAAGACCCTCATACTGTGCTTTCTGCCAAGAGATTATTAGACACTTCAGAATAGGAGATGACTTCAGCAGTTTACAAAGATGTTTTGAAGAAATTTGAAGATGACTAAAGCTTCATCCTGCTTTGTAATTTGTGATGTAACAGTACTTTAGATAGACTATTGGTGGCACCAACAGAAAGATAAACTAGATGTCTAAAAGGTTTGCATGCAGAAGAAGGTCTGATCCAGGAAAGTGCATTTTAAATTTGAGACCCCCCATTTCAACTTCAAGTCTTCTAAAGATATTTGATACCTTTTTGTGATGAATAAGCTGAAATTAAAGCATGCAACTACAACTGAATGCACTGCACATAAACTGTGTGCAGAAAAGACGAATCATTGAATCATTAAAGGAGCTGTATGTAAGATTGTGGCCAAAACTGGTACTGCAATCACTTTCAAATTACTGACTCGAGGTTGCCAGATAAATGTTTCAATTAAACATTAATTTAATCAATTTGTTTAAAACACTGACTTATTCAGGAACACCAATACTCTGTGTTGCTCACGTGCCTGTAGATACAACAGTTGTGACGTAAGCTGCGCTTGTTGTTTTGACTTTTATTTTGAAATAAATTGAATAAATAGTCCGCGGCAGACCTTTATTTTGACGGCGCTGATAACGCCAGAAAGAGCCACATAGTGCTCCCATTATCCGTGTTCATTAGTTTACAATCTGTCTAAGACTCCTGTCTAATATGTTATTACATAGAACTGTTATATAGAAAGTAGACAGTAATGAAAAGTTATTATCGTATGCCATGTTGATGTCCAGTGTTGCTAGCTCTTGGTCCCCTCAAAGTTGTGTTGGATTTTCTCCTTGGCGTAAAGGTTAAGAGGCCCATCTATCACAGTTTTCCATGTTTGAGAGTTAGTTTCTATAGTAAATATATAGGCTATAATCTGTGTGTTTACACAGCTTTTTTTCAAATGGTGGATGTTGGTGTTTCACGTGCGTTCAGCTAATCAGCGTACACTTGTCACTTATAGTTCCTATAGTGGTGGTTTAGACCCTACTCTGAAGTAGGAGCTAAATTAGGTTCTTCAAAGGGAGTTCCTAGAACTAAAATCATTCATAGTTCCTGCGGTGCGAACACGCCAAAATAGTACTTCCGCCAATAGTTCTAGGAACTGTGAAAAGGTTCCTCCGGTCTGAAAGCCCCAATTGTTGTATAAAAGCCAATTCACACTACTGACAGAAACCGATAATCACCAGATTACAATACGCCACTTCTCAGTCATTACACGATCCGACAAATGCCGATTCAACATGTTTAACGAGAGCCAACAGACGGTGGCGGTTAACACACTGATCCGACAAACGGAGACAATCCCTAGATTATAGTATGTCACTTCTCAGACATACCATGGCCAGACAAACAGCAACTAAATATAGTTCAACTGGCGAAAAGGAGCGCCAACAAATGCCAACAGACGCAGCAGGGGTAACGCACAAATTCGATAAAACTGGACAAAGTGTATTTTGCCATTTGCTGGCGTTTGTCGATACGGAGTGAATTCTGATTCTGCATGAGCTTTTAATACCACACTCTTTCTCATATGATACGTGACAGTGCTTAAGTATCAAGCATAGAGTTACATATTCTTGCGAAATGTACAATAAATCTTGGCTGAAACTTTGTGTGCTCGTGGGAAGTACTTTTGTTACTAGAATTTCCCTTGAGAGAATGCAACCGGACCGTATCATAAGTTTAGCCACCTGTCCAAGAGATTAATTTAAGATGGTTTGTAGTGGGCTTAATGATTAGAGGTACACTCTGCTGCAAGAAAAATAATCACATCAGCTAGTGTCATTAGCACTCCTTTCCCCAGAGGTTAGATCGTGTGGCACTGTGTACAACTGAAATTAATTCCCTGACCTAATCAGAACCACATTCCAAGACACGGGTTTGATTTTCTTTTCTTAAGGCTGTTATAGAATTTATAGATTAGATACATTGTGGCTTCCGTAATTATTAGTTACAGCCATGTAATTATATTCTGCAGTATTCCTGGCTTGAGCATGTGGCAAACGAAGCTCACATAGTTTATACCTCACATACCTCAGTGCATCCATCCTGCAACAAGTTTTAATATGCTTGTTTATTATGAAGTTGTTATAATCATGCTGCCATTATTTAAAAAAAAAAAACATATTAGGTAGGCTATAAACACGAGGGTAAATTGGACTTGACACTGTGAATTTCAAATTGTAAATCAGCCATAGGCAAGACTTTCGCTTTTTTAAGTCATGCTGAAAACGCTCTAATGTCAAACCAATTGTCATTGCTGAATGAGATTGTAGTATCAGTTAATAAGAAATCCATGTTTTGCTTTTAAAAATAAAAACATCCTTATCTTCATCTAGCACTGGGGAAGTCATTAGAATTGACAGCGTCTCCTTTGGTCTTAATTCTACTAAATTTACTTTTATGCATAAACAAATAACTTCAAAGTTTTTGTGCTGAAACTTGTGGTTAAAGGTATAATTTACCCCAAAATAAATAAAAAAAACTGTCATAATTTACTCACCCTCAAGTTGTTCCAGACCTGTTTGAATTTATTTTTTCTGCTGAACACAAAAGGACATATTTTGAAGAATGTCGGTAACAAGACAGTTGAACCCATTGACTTCTATAGTTTTTTTTTAAGACTCCATACTGTGGAAGTCATTGGGGCCCATCACCTGTTTGGTTACCTATATACATATCAAAATATCTTCCTTTGTGTTCAGTAGAAGAAAAATAAATACAGGTTTGGAACAACATGAGGGTGAGTAGATGATGACAGCATTTTCATTTTTGGATAATCTATCCCTTTAAGCTTAGACCTTGAACGGCAGAAACGATATTATGCTGTTAAAGTTTTTAAGGGCGATTATTTGTAAATTGTGGCAATAATTTTTTCTTTCCTGAAAATTTTATTTGTTAGCATTGCCTTATCACTTTAACTATTTTGTGCCCAGATCATTGTGACTGCATAGTGTGAATAGGCAGAATTTTCATTTGGCCAGCAGTCTTCAGCTGTCACAAACATGGATCTGACTTGTTTTAAAGGCTATAAGGAAATGACAGGCCATTGTAAAATATGCTTTCAGACATAACCCTATGATGATGCCAGTTCTTCAGCTGTGCCACCACTTGCCACAATTTATATGAATCATTCCCACACTCCCCTTGCTGCTTGTGACATACAGTATTTATTGTAAATCTATTCAACACAAGTATGACTTTCAAATATGGCTATGCTGCACGCTACTGAAGAATGAACATAATACTTTGCACTGACCATAAACATAACTTTAGCCAGTGCCTGTCATAAAAGTTGTAGGGCGTGTGATTATGAATGTTGCATGTTTATCATGCTGGATGACAATATATTTAAAAAAAAAAGTATAAATCTTTTAAAATGTATTCAGAAAATTAAACGGCATTATTCAGAATGCCATATTGCAGAAATAAACATTGATGTCTTAAGAAATCAAAGATTACAAATGTATATTAATCTTAATAAGTGTACAACTGTACATTATATTTAATTGATTTTCCACTCAACTTAATGATTGATTGGGCACATTAATTAAAAATAAAAAATGATGTGCAAAAAAAGAATTGTTAATTTTGATATAATGGTGACTTTGTGTTCCTCTAACAGATCTGTGACCGTTTTAAATGGACTACATTTATATAGCGCTTTCACAGATCCAATGGCCACCAAAGCGCTTAACATATTGCCTCACATTCACCCATTCACTCACCGACGGCGGTGTCAGCCATGCAAGGCGCCATCCAGCTCGTCGGGAGCAGCGGGGGCTAGGTGTCTTGCTCTTGGACACCTCAACACTTGGTCAGGTGGAACCGGAGATTGAACCACCAACCTTCTGGTTCGTAGACAAAAAAAAAAACTGCCCTTTTTATATCATCAGTAGTTGAGTAAACTAGTGACCGGTAACTGGGAATATTAAAAAAATCAGTATAGCTGCATAGAAACTTAATCTACGATAAAAGAAGAAAGATGTTTCAGAATGTAGTCAAAATTCTATATACCTTTTCATGCCATATATCTGAGCAAATATACCAACCGCTCAGGAACGAGAATCTCTTTGTTAGTTTGAGCAGGATTTGAGTAAACTCTGAAACAGTGCTTATTGCTCAGTTATCCACTTTTGCTATAATGAAAAGCATGTCCTGAATCTGTCATGGGAGATTAGGTGAATGTGATTACTGTTGTCCTTTTGCCAGTGTTGATTTTATACCCAGCGGCAGTACAGTCAAACCATCCCGATGTGTTTTACCTCTCTTTAAACAAGGGGAGATTAAAAAGATTGAATTGGTGATAAGGACTTAAAATAAAGAAATTGCATCAAAATTGTGGTCAAAATAGAAGGAAAAGGGCTATTTCACTTTTATAGTGCCATGCAAATGAATTTACCGTTGTACCGTTTTAAGAATGAATGTTCTAATATTAGTGCTTGTGGCTATATTTGCATCCATTTTTGAGGGTGTTAATTCTTTACTTATGAAAGTGTCATCTCAATGGAGTGCCTTGCACTGAGATGACACTTTCATAACACTTTCACTGGGAATGTTATGCCAGGAGAAGTAGGCACAAGTTGGCTTAGGTATGCTTGGCCATTCTTTGTTTACTGCCGTGCCCATTATAACATCCGGGATGGAGAAAGGTCAAGGCATGTGTATGACATCCAGCCAAAGATATGCGTCATTGCTCTGTGGTAATGTATTTCACACAACACAAAACATATGACATTTTATTGTGACATATTAAAGGACTTTTTTTGGAAAACAAAACGCCGCCATCATTTTGTCGTACGCCTGATTCAGTGCTGCCAAAATGGGGGTTGTGGGATGAACTTTTTGTTACTTCACTATGTGCTTACATAAACAAATATTGTTGTGTTTAGTATTTTGGAAACTAACTATACAGTTCTGTGTTGGATTCAATTAACTGAGCAGTTTTTATCTTTACCCGGTCCTATGTTGGCAATAGCTGCAAATGTTACAAGCGTGGGTGCTCTGCGAACAGCTACTACCTAACTGAGAGTGTGAAGAAGCCATTTTCTCTTGGCTCTAATTAGGATATGACAGATTGTAATGCAGTCCAGGTTCAAGAGATTTTCTTTGTAATATTTCAAGTATTGTTTTTTTATAAAAGCTTTAGTTCCCCTAAAAAGAAA
Source organism: Semotilus atromaculatus (assembly GCA_031834385.1). Classification (NCBI taxonomy): domain Eukaryota; kingdom Metazoa; phylum Chordata; class Actinopteri; order Cypriniformes; family Leuciscidae; genus Semotilus; species Semotilus atromaculatus. Next base: position 18,753,453 of record JAULUF010000052.1, read on the forward strand.
TATGCTTTCATCATTTACTCACCCTCATGTTGTTCCAAATTGTATGATTTTCTTTCTTCCGTTGAACACAAAAGGAGATATATATATTTAAACAGTACAAACAGATCTTTTCCATAATGAAAGTACTGTAAATGATGACCAGAGCCAGTTCAGTGACTAGAACTATAACAGCCTCTTAATGTTGTCTGTGCTCAAAATTGATGCTTGATTAGTTCACTTGATCTGAATTAAAACGAGACAAAGCAACTTAATTTAATTGCGTTCAATCCATTTAAATTTATATGGGACTGCATTAGGAGAGTAAATGTAAATAAAAAATAAGTGTTGTTTTATGTGTTTTCAGAGGAGGAGAGTTGCGAACAAGCTAAAGCATTTTTGCTGATTTTTACAAAACAGTCATGGCCCCTAGAGTATTTGCTTGTATGAATATCTGAACATATAATATATCAAAGGACAGAACAGAACTACTGCAAAGATTATGTCTGGATCGGATTCAGAACGATAATCAAAACGTATACTGAGTAGATTAAGTCCATCAACACCAGTAACGTTTGGCAGTTTTGGTTTATAAGTTGTCTGATGATCGCATTAGCTTAAGCTTACATGTGCATAACCATGCTTCGATCGCTTGTTTCTGCTTTTTGTTTTTGGAACCCGGAGATTCTGTACTCTTTCAGAAGATGTGCAATAGCGCCCCCTACCCTATAACAGTGAAAACATAGATTGCCAGAAAATTCTGTCAATGTCGGGGAAATAGTTACATTAAAAGTCCATATTGAAGATTCTGACAAATACGAACTCTATTTGAAGAAGTTCTGTAATCCCAGATACTCTAAAACAGCATTTATGTTTATGTTACAAGGGGCTAAGGTCAAAAGCTTTATCCGATTAGAAATTCAAAACTTATTGAGGGAGGGGCCATGTTTGGTGATTGAAGAGAAGTAAGAGAACCTGCTTAATTAGTTTCATCTGAAGAATTATTGGGCTCTAATATAATGGTGCGATTCATCTTTCTCACCATCTGGTCCAAGAGAAGTGCTCCAGTGGTGCTGATTGCTTTCCCTGGTGCTGTGTGGAGGTAATAGGCTGTTCAAAGCGGACTCCACTGTGGACAGCTGAACAGAGGTGGGGCAGCAGCATCTGGGCTTGAGGTTGTCACCAGCTGCCTGTCACGCAAACTCCCTTAACTAGCAAGCGAAACCCACTCTATCCAACATTATGCGCTTATGCTAAAGGGGAACAATCGTTATGTCTTTGGAGGACTGACAAACTGATCGCAAGCCTGATGGCCCACAAGGTCATTGGATGCTAGGGGGAAATTATTATCTTAAACGGTGTTCCAGTTTCTTGTAATTATTGTACACTAATTTACCCTGGACCCAAGTGATTTTGTACCATTTTTAAAATATAACTGATGGACCATGGTCCCGTCGGAGCAATCATACAGATAATCTGTGTAGGAAAAAGGTTCAAAAGACGTCTGATCAAACTGTTCATCTCCTGCTGACAGTGTTATCAAAAAAGCAGTCAATAGTCAAAGGAATAACAAGCTTGATTCAAAGGGCGCTGTGTTTCATACTCTTTCCCAAATGGGCCCTTAGTCCTCTGTCCTTGTCACGAGAATCTTGATGTCTAATTTTAGAGCCCTGAATAATTACGGAGTCTGGGTGACATTTTGCAGCCCGTGTGTGGTCTCGGCTTACTCACCTTTTTGACTCAGACCGTCTCCCTTCACAATTATATGAAGCGCAGTTCATGAAGGTCTGCTCTTCATACAAACAAAATATCTGTAGGAAGATTTTTGATCTTTAAACTCTTGATGCATGGAGCACATTACATTGCAATCGCAATTCAAAGTCCCAATTAAAACCAAATGGGGCTTGCTCTTCATTACCCGATCTCCAGGCGATTTTCGGGTCATTAAGCTCTACCTGTATCTGTGGAAATGTTTAAGAGGTGAACATCTGGAGGTTACGAGATCGAACATAAAATGCAATACCTCGGTGTCCTCTCTTTGACTTTTGTCCAGAGAGGCCAAAGATAATGAAATGTAATGCCGTGTGATAAGGATCTTGGCAGCGTTTTCTGCGACGCGATGCACAAATCATCATTGTTTGATAAAGCAGTAGATAGTTTTAGTAGAATGTTAATTACTTAGCCTCACACTGCTCATTGAAAAGTGACAAAATACAAGATTTTGGTGTAAATCCCTACTGTTATTTTTTAGAAACCTTGGGTTTACTCATAACATAAAATATAGATGCAGCTATATGAAGTCTTTACATTTTAATGCCGTGATAGTACAGCATCATTCCTCAAAGCCCTAGAGCTCTAGTCTTTATTCACTGCTGTGCCTAAAATCCTTTTTTATCTAAAGACCTCCTCTGTGGTGTCCATGGCACAAGGTAGCACATCTTTTGTCACACAGAGGGAATAATACCCCCGAATAACCTTTGTTAAGCTTGATAATATGAGCTCTGTGTATGAAAATATGATTCACTTGTCAAAGAAGAAATTCTCTGAAATTGCACCAAAAAGATTAGTACGACATACACTAGATATGTGGGAGGAGTCTTATATTTAACTATATTTAACAGATTGTGTGGGAGGAGCCTGACGTTTGAAACATTAATTACACTCTGTAAATGTGAAAAGTGTTATGCCAGATTGCAGCGCTGTCTATTAAAGTCTTCAGATCTTGCACAGCTTCAAGGATTGTATAAATGTATTTCTTTAATTCATTTTCGTTTGAATAATTTAGACGTTCATCTATGTTAAATGTCTCTACCACCGGTAGATCCAGATGCTGTTAAAGTTCGCCTCAGGCCAACTTCAAGGAGTTTTCGTTGATCAATATTTTTTTAAGCAGAGGTACCAGCTAAATTTTTATTAATTATTAACTCTGCACTTTCGAGAACTACTAAAGCAGAATTAAAAAGCAAATTGTGAAATTAATAAATATTAACTTTAGCCAGACTTGATCCTTACCAGCAGCTTTTAATCCTGCGAGGTGATTTTGATCTGAAACTACATGTGTTTAAAAAAAGAAGAAAGTCTTTTTCAACACAGATCTGTTTTATGATTTATGGGAAGCCCACGTAGTTCAACCTATGCAATATTCATGTTTAATTCTGTCCTCGACTTTTTCAAAGCAAATTATATTCTTGCCTCAATATTGATTGGAGAAGAATGCGGGAAAGAAGTTTAAACTGATTTTATTTCAGTTACCTAGATACTCTAGAGATTCGAGTGGTTACATTCTGCAATAAACATGCTATATCTCACAACATCATACTAAAGCAGTGTTTGTTACTGTAATGGAATCAGAATAACTTGACAAATATTGGCAGCCTGAAGTGAAAAGAACACATGGAAAGAACAACTAAAGTCCTTTTCTTCCTGGTCTCACAGCAGGTGGAATAGCAACATAAACTCACAGGGTTCTTCAGGCTCCGGCTGCCTAAGAGACTAGCACGCTATAAAAAGCAGCAAGATGAGTCAATGTTGCCATCTTGTGGAAAGTGAATTTCCAATCACATGGCCAGCTCACTCACACAAAGATTGGCTCTCATTACATGGTCAAAAGAGAAATGTTCTTTCTTGAAATGTGATAAATTAAGATGACAACCTACACCCAATTAGCACAATTAAAAGTATTCCTATATATAGATGTTTATATGGATATGATCGCATTAAGAGGAGCATTACTTTTAAAGATGTGATTAAAAGAGGCTTATATTCAATATTAAACAGTTGAAAAGCACTTATGAGACATGGCAGTCTTGACAACTCAAGTTAAAATAACAACAACAACAAAACTTTCATTGCCATTGGTTTGCCTTATGGAGCTGCTGTAATGATCACACTCAGTGCAGTTGTGAGTGTTTTTAAACCCTCTCTTGTTTCTGTGACCATCGTCAAACACTATTTAGAGTCTCTCTGGAGATTTGGATGCTTGTTGCATTCAAGATGATCCACAGTAATCAGCTCCTTTGAGTCCGTCCTTCTGAGCAGCAGCACATCTTGCTGTGTCTTTATGTTACATCATTCTCCACATGGCATATTATTAAGCTTATGGGAGCATGCTGGAAGAAAGCCTTGCCCTCCGATTCTTCGTTGTACTGAGCCTCAGCTGTTACGAGCGCAGATGGATCACTTGCCGACCAACCCAGCCCAAGCCATGGAAAGTAATTTATGCATGCTTCTGGAGGACATTCTTGGCATTGACGTGACTCACATTGTTGTGATGCCTTTGAATATGATATTAATGACATGAGTTGGCTCTGTCAACAGGGATGATTTCTAACCGGAACAGAAGAACGACATCACCCTGGTGGATTTCTGCATTGCACCTACACTCCTAAAAGTAAAGGTTCCAAAAAGCAGTGACAAAGACAAACTATTTTTGGTTCCCCCAAAAGAACCTTTCCATAAACAGTTCTTAAAATATTTATTTATTTTTTTCATAGTGTGAAGAACATTTCAAATCTAAAGAATCTTTTGTAGAATGCAAAGGTTCATGGAACTATCAATGCCAATAAAGAAGCTTTATTTTTAAGAGCTGTACCAGAACACAGCCATCTGCAATTCTGACCAGGTGCCGTTTCACAGTGATGCTTAGTTATGCAATGGTGTTTCTTGTGTGCACTGCGGCAGATTATCGGAGCTTAACATGCCACACTGGAGATTTAGCTTTTATGTTGCCCATCCTCCAAGTGGCAATGCATGATCCAGGTGTTTTTTTCCCCCTGAAAACACTGTGAAGGGCATGTTTTAGGGAAGTGCTAAAGCTTGAAACACAATGAAAGTGGCTTTTCTGTCACAGGGGCTGCTGGTTGCTCTTGCTCAACTCCCTGTGACTGAAAAGCTCAAAGGCATTGGCATGAAATCCCTCATTGGCAGACACATCATGCCTTTCAATTTGTCCCTCTTCACGGCATCATACCTATTAACTCTCGCTGAGTTTAATTGCATCTTCTAATGCATTCTCTTTTATTCCTAGCATAGTTTGATTATATACAAAGTTTAAATACAGAGTATATTACATAGTTTGATTTATTCCTAGCACAGGTGATTATATACCATGTAGTCCACCAAGTTATAGGGGCCCTTGAGTAAAAATTGTCTATTATACTGATAAGTACAAATCTCTCTTTGTCCTAAATTAAATGGAATTCAGAACAACTTAAGGGCCATTCCTGTTGCGTAGTACCTTAGGAGCTATGCAAATTTACTACAATGGACATGCCTCTTGTAGTAAATAGATATCAAGCTCAGGCACTTCAGTATTATTAACTATAACTTGATTGTTTAAATCGGCAATAAAATTAACATGTTGGAAATATAGACTAAAGTAAGCCATTGTTCAGAGAGGTGTTGACAGTTAGCTTAATTTAGGGTGTCAACTTGAAGTTGTTCTTTTAAAGTGTGATTTTTATTTGTTGGACCCTCTGACCCCCTTTGTTAGTTCAAAGGATTTTACAAAAGACAAACATTATGAAAAGTGAATTTGAGGAGAAAGGATCAACTTAAATATTGCCATTATTCCCAAGAAAACTTTTTTTTTTTTTTAATAGGCCTACTGTATTTCCATTAGAGAAAAGGAAAAAAATTCATATTTCTTAAAAGGGTCATGAACTGCATTTTGAATTTAAATTTTTATGTTCTCTGAGGTCCACTTATAATGTTATCAAGATTTTTTCATTAAAGGTGCCCTAGAATGTGAAATTGAATTTATTTTGTCATAGTTAAATAACCCGAGTTCAGTACATGGACATGACATACAGTGAGTCTCAAACACCATTGTTTTCTCCTTCTTACTTAAATCTCGTTTTTGAAAAACACCCCTGAAAAATAGGCGAATCTCCACATAATACCGACTGTGACGCAACAGTCGGGATCATTAATATGTACAACTCCAAAAATGTGCATATGCCAGCCCATGTTCAATGACAGGCGGAACTGCGCAGCCGAGGCATGGCAGTTGCTCAGTGTTTGGATGTACAAATGAACACAAAAGTATTTAGTTCCTTCATCCGAGCCTCTGAAGAAACAATGGGTTAATTTTATTTTATCTGGAAATTTCCAAACATTTCACCGACGAGACTGTTTTTCTTGGGCCAATACAGAGCTGGCCTCGATCGATCGAGCTACCAAGGAACACTTTCTGATGTGAAGTTCAGAGAGGTAATCTTTCTCTCAAAATCGTTCAATACTGTTTATGCATCAGTAAGTCAAGCCAGTGACTAAAATATCAACTTCACATCGTTTATTTTAGTAGAATGAAAAAAAACTTATTTAAATTGTGAATAAAATATATACAGAAAGCGATCAAAAGAACAATCTTTCGCCAGCGCGAGTTTATCTGGACACTTGCCAAACTCGTTAAGAATTCAATGACGCACGTTACACTGAACAGTGAAGCTCTTACTGTATTTACATCATCGTGTTTGCATTGGTGAAAGCATAGAGAGAGAGTGCAGAAACTGCGTTGCAATGATAAGATCTTTATTCTCGCGATCAACAGACAGTCATCTGTTTGCTCAATGCTCATCACGGCAACATTTTATGTGATGAGAATAGATCTAAATACTTTAAAAACATCTCACGATTCGTTCATCTCGATAGTTGTAATAGTAAAAACTTATAATATCTGTAGTAAAAGTATTCGAGAGAGTTTCACATATAATACGTAGCTATTTCATATGCAAGCATGTCAGCCAATCACAGCAGAGGCCGGTTACACACAGCAGACACGCCCCTCCAAAACAGAGCATTCACATCAGAGGCTAAAATCAGGCTAGGAAAAATGCCTTTTATTTCTAAATTATGACTATTTTTGATCTAAAAAAACATACTAACATTATAAGGGCAACCCAGAAAACATTATACAATAAAAATAAAAACCATTCTAGGGCACCTTTAAAAAAAAATATAAAAAAACATTTTAATTTAGAAGTAATCTATTTTCTATCGTGTTTTTTACCCACTCTAAACACATTTTTATAGGTGTGCCGCATTCAAGACTTGGAAGTAAACAACCAATATATCGTCACTGCATCTTTTATTTTCAGTCTGTCTGAAAAGCCTGCGTCGAACTGGAACGAATCTGCAGTGAAATGAAGCAAACAGACGAATAGTGTCTTACTGACGCGATCTGACTGGAACTTCTTCAAAAAAATAAAGTTTATTCCACGGTTTATTAATGTTAGGATCACAAGGATAGCAATAGAAAGACAAAGTTTTTCTTGGCACTTCAAAACGTCTTGTAATCCTCAGAGGCATCTTTATCATTTTGTTGCTGGAGTAATCCTGTACTTGCATCTGTCTCATATTTACTACTACATGGCATGTGTGAAACGGTGGGCGGGGCTAAAAAAGCAATGATGTAGAAGTAGGATGTAGAAGTATGATGTCGGTTCTTCTGCAAAGGTGGTATGACATTATAATCTGACAAAATCCAAAAAGAGTCCTTTTCTGAGCTTGGTTTAGATAAAAACTGTTTTGGACTAATGAGGAAATTTAGAGTTCTGAAACTTACAAGATATGTATGTGACCTGTTATATGTCAAAAGATCAAGGAACATTTGAATTCTCACCCCTTTAATAAATTGTCTGTTTTTCATGTTAGAGGTTATTATAGCACCCAGGGACAAGAATTGCACCATCCACTCAAACCAGAAATTATTTTAAATTCACTCCTGTGTTCACATAATTGGGATTTTGTGATAAAAGACAAGTGACTAATTTCATTAAAAAGGCCCATGATTGACTGTCTAGACGTGAACTGCTGTGTTGGGCTCTCTGAAGTCAAACCCTTGGACTGTAATAACAAAGAAGGTCAGTGCCAAGTGCCATTGAGTCCGTAATAATCAGCTTTCAGAATCAGAACTCTTTCACACTGTCCACATTCACCTTTTCAGGAGTCTGGCTGAATGAATTCATTTAATCCAGGAGTGATTTGTTGCCCTTGTTGAAGGTTCTGCAGACATTCTTTACATCCAAAGAGTTTGTCTCAGTCCAAGTCAAAGGGCTACGAGAAAATTCTATTTTGTGTGAAGTGAAAGATTAATGTGTGTACATGTTTGTGTTTTGCCAAGGGCGATGAATGGGTTAAGGTCGACGGAGACTCAAGCAGTGAGATGTTGTATGAAGGTCATGTGTGAACTATGGTGGGGAGTTTACTTTCAAGGACGAACATGTGTGCTGTTAGAATATGCAGTCAGGAAAACAGCCTGCTTTGTGAATACCGACCCAGGACTTACAAAATAAAAGACTTGTTATGTGTTTTCATAAGCTATTTTCCTCGACACACAGTACAAAATAAGTTTCTATATAAATCTCATGTTCTGGTGAGACTGCATGACTGCTGTCATTGTGTTACTGGTTGATGAGACCCCAATAATAATAGGGTGGTGGTGGGGGTGGGGAGGATGGAGGTGAATGAAAGCGTCAGCATCTGCGAACTCAGACATGTGTAAGTACTGATCTTTTATACTACAAGTATTAGAACATGATTGGATAGATGAGAAGGTAATAAGTGACGTTACAATTGAATCTTCCCGGCAGAACTTATGCTAAAGCTTCCATTTGTTGTAATTTCAAAATAAACCTCTAATTGTCCCATCAGATTATTGTAACTCTGACAAAGCAGACATATTCATAAAAGCTTTTCCACCTATTTCAGCTTAAAATTTTGCTGGTTTAAATTTGAAGAATAATCACTTGCCATGAATTACTGATCGTGTCTTCTTTCTTTTTTTTGCGTGCACTTTTCAGAAATGTCCTAGAATAGTAACATTGCTTCTGTTTTGGTGACAAATCTAAATTAACAGCTTGCAGAAGTGTACTAAATACTACAGAGTGTACACTATTCTACAGAGTGTGCACTACAGAGTGTACATGCACTAATCAAATTCAGTATGTACTGTATATATTTTTTCTCCAATATTTGTTTATTGCACACTGAAGTAATTTTACGTATATTATTATCTATTAAGATGATATTATCAAGCATATTATATAGTTTGATGATGATCCTTACATCGGAACTGAATCAACACTGAGCTGACTTCAGCTGAACAATGACACTATTCTTTTAGAGCTCTTGTACAGCAGAAATGAACTCTGCTTGCATCAATAAACCATTTTCTTGTTATCACTGTAAAGCTGCTTTGAAACAACCTTGTATTGTGTAAAGCGCTAAATAAATAAAGGAGATTTGACTTGACTATTATCAAGGTTTGTTTAGTCATTTCACATATAATTAGGAAAATCCATGAAGTATAAAAGTTCTTTTTCAGTGTTAAGTTTGCTTTTTAAAATGGCTGTGTAGTCAATTTTATATTAACATATTTTTATACCGTTTCATTGTTCATTTAATTTAAATGTTTATTATATCTGTTTTGAATGTCTGGCAGAAGACGGTTCTGTTAAGTTTTGCAAAACTCTAGTAATGGTGGATGTGAAAGCAGATAACTTCTTTACTCAATTACATATTTTACATCGTGGTGAACATTTAGGTAGTTAATTGGATGCATGGACTTTACTGCCTCAAAAAAAATCCCTGAACTTTGCATTACCAGCTTTGAATATCCACACAATGCCTTGGTTCCCCGAATGATATAACGCTTGTTAAACACATTAAAAAAGGCAAGTTGTGAAAGATGCACCGAAGCTGATTTTAAAGAGAATCTGCCTTCTCAAATTTTCAAGCTGAAGGCTATACTACAGTATGTCAACTTATGCAAAGCACCCTTATGCAATAGCACCTCTGTAAGATCAAATTAATCTTTTTAAAGTTGTTACCAGCGATAGGCTGAAATCCAGACTCTGATCCTGGATCAGGCAGGTGCAGTAAGTGCAGCCATGGGCAGGCCTTCTGGCGGTGCGTATGAGCTTTGGGCTTACATAGTGCTGTGAAGCAGTTCACCACCATGAAACCACCTACAAAACGTTCCAAAAGTGATTAAATTAACTCGGTGTGCTGCAGTACTTGTGCCCCTTGGCTGGCAGCTATAGACTATGACCCAGAGGTTAAACACTGCCACCTCTGCCCTAGTTTTCTGTGATTATCCTCTGAATATTTTGGGACATTGTTGGCTGATGTGAATAACTGCAAGTGACCTGCTTTGCATCTGAACCTGCAGGTGTGCAGTGCTTATGAGGTTGTGTGCGATTCTAGCAGAGCATATTGCACCACAATTCCAAGGGGAGTATAAAGTGGTGAGGTCCTGTGTTTTTCTCTGATGATTTATTATTAAATGATGTTAGATAAGAGTGATAATGATTTTTTGGTGCCTTGTTTAACATGACGGCCTGTTGTTTGAGGTATTTCCACACTTAGTAGAACATAACTTCAGAATAACAGAATATCTCTGGGAATTGACAAGGAACTAGACTAACCCAGCCTGAGGTCTTTTTAGAACAGCTAAGCTTTGCGGGGTAACCGTTTATTCAGCAAAGTAATAGCCTGGAACTTTAATTGTCATGGGTAGTTCATCTTCACCAACAAAAGCAGCTAACAATGAGGTCTCGGTAGAATGCCTACTTTTCACCTAAACTGGTGGTGATTAAGCTCTCTCTACTTTTTGCAGCTGTGCAGAGCAAAATAACTGCTCCGGGGGGTTTACGTGATCTATCAACTGATTCAAAACTATATTTGATATTTAATTAATATTTATTTCTAGCTTTGTTTAACCTTCAGTGTCCTTAACAAAAAATGTTATAGAGGACTGCTCTTTGAAAAGTTCAGCCAAAAATGAGAATTCTTTCATTATTTACTCACTGTCATGTTGTCCCAAATCTGTTTGACTACTTTTCTGTAACACGAAAGGAGGAAATTATCGGAGAATGTCATATTTGTCTTGCAATTACAACGAATGGAGACTTTCGAGCTTCAAAGGGATGCAAAAGCTCTAAAATCATCATAAAAGTAATACATACTGTATGATTCATGGGCTATATTTAAAGTCTTCTAAATCCATGCAATAACATTGTGTGAAGAACAGACTAAATTAAAGTTGTATTTCACTGAAAATATTGACGTCCACCCATTGAATAGCTCTCCTTGGCATATTTATGAGAGTTCCTGATGATGTCTGATTCATGAGTAAGTAAAAAAAAACCGACCAAAATTATTATTAGTTTAAAATGACTGACTCACTGGAGAGGAAGATTACCAGTGAAGAACAACTGAATACTGTAAATATTACATGACTTAATAACTTTTGTAGTGTAACCCATCAGTTGTATGAAACCATTTTAAAACTGTTTTGATGCTTTCATGGAGATACCTTGAACCTTGAAACCAATAGCATGAAAACCCATACAGGTTTGGAATGATATGATTTGAGGGTAAGTAAATGATGACAGAATGTACATTTTGTGGTGAACCGTTCCTTTAAGGGGAAGTTAATGTAAAACTTGATTAAATGTTGTTGTAGGTCTATTATTATTGTGTACTTCGACCTTATGGTTGTAATTTGTTTTCTTGTCTCTTTTTCAAGCTATTTATATTTTTGTTTGATCTGAAATGTGAGGCACATCATATTTGCGCTCAGCTTGTCACTGTTCCTAAAACTGGAGTCAGACAGAAGCCTTATGCATTTTGAAGGGTGTTTAATTAATAATCATGACACAGCCTTGGGAGCATTTCTGATGTAATCGCAGCCTATTATTTACTAACGTTCTTAAAGTTGTTAGAAGTGTTAAACTTGGGCTAATGTTTGATAGACTTCTGTTGTAGGATCTTCACTCCTCAGTTTTTGTGCTATTTTTTGTGTCCTGTGAGGATATTAAAATACAACCAGTGTTTCAGGTCAGATGAAGATATGATTTTGTTGATGTTTATTTATTTTTTTTGCTCTCATCACTGAAGTGTGATTAGTTCTGTCCGTTCTTAGTTCTGTCCGTTCTTAGTTCTGTCCGTTCTTAGTTCTGTCCGTTCTTCCCTGGTTCAGATGTTACAGATGCGTTGCAAAACAAAGTCCATTACGATTTACACTCAAGGTTTCCTACAGGTAATATGGATATGCTTGTCAAAAATTCACTCACAAGCTTGTCTGGGAAATTGACATTCGTATTTGTTGAGGTTCAGTCCTCTTGTGTTTGTAATAGTGACTCAGTGTATGTAGTCACTGAATTACAGAATATCTCCCTTGGAAGTTGAAGCCCATTAAAATGATAGATTGCACTGTGTCGTAGTTTATGCTTAGGGACAGTTTACACCCACAAAGCAGTCTAATTGCATTCATTCCGGTGAAAAATCCACAAACGTTGAATCTGGGCTCTCAGGCGAGTTGGCAGCAGTCTACCTGACATCACAAGACTGCCTTTGAGGGGGGAGAACGAAAATTTAAATTTTGACAATGAAAAGACAGGCTCTATATCATCTGAAGTCAGTGGACAGGCCTACCATGCATAATTTCAAAGACAGCACAAAGCCTGTACAAGCAAGCGATGGATGGGTTCATTTCTTCTTCTCTAAAGCTTGTTGATCTGCACATTCCTCCCGTCACATCTTGTTAAATTGAATGACAATCAGTGCATCATTTCAGCCTCTGAGACAAAGTCTCTACTTCCCATTTCAGGCTCAAAAACATCTGACGAACATCGCACTTGCCTCTCATGCTTTGTGTCATTTTCTGGCACTGCAGAAAATACCTCTGAGAACGTATGAATAGCAATTAAGACATTTTCAAATAGGTGTGGCTTTGGTACAACAGTTCGTCTTTCTCTTCCTCTTCCCTGCCTTGCCATATCACTTCTGACATTTTTGACAGCAATTACTTTTTTTATATGTAAGTATATATAGGTCAACACTGTTTATAAAATCATATCCAATGTATTGTTGCTTTATTTGTATTTTCTATTTGCTTCTAGAATATAAATAACCCCCAAGTTATATTTGTTGTCAGAGTTGTAATATTTGTTGTATAGGGGCAAAATGTAATATTCAAAAGAAAAATGTTTTATTGAAATATTTCTTTTGACATTTAATCTCTGCATACCCAACAAAAAATGTATTTGCTGGTCCAATGCATAGTCCTAGATTATCCATCTCCTCAACAGGAATATGACTTGAGTAGCATATACAGTATAGTCTACTCTAAGTTCCATACCTGTCACTAAAATAAAAAAAAACAAAAGTCCTCCGAGGAGTGAGTGAGTGAGTGAGTGAGTGAGTGAGTGAGTGAGTGAGTGAGTGAGTGAGTGAGTGAGTGAGTGAGTGAGTGAGTGAGTGAGTGAGTGAGTCATACATACATACATACATACAGTGAAGAAAATAAGTATTTGAATACCCTGCTATTTTGCAAGTTCTCCCACTTAGAAATCATGGAGGGGTCTGAAATTGTCATCGTAGGTGCATGTCCACTGTGAGAGACATAATCAAAAAAAAAAAATCCAGAAATCACAATGTATGATTTTTTAACTATTTATTTGTAAGATACAGCTGCAAATAAGTATTTGAACACCTGAGAAAATAATTGGTACAGTAGCCTTTGTTTGCAATTACTGAGGTCAAACGTTTCCTGTAGTTTTTCACCAGGTTTGCACACACTGCAGGAGGGATTTTGGCCCACTCCTCCACACTGATCTTCTCTAGATCAGTCAGGTTTCTGGGCTGTCGCTGAGAAACACGGAGTTTGAGCTCCCTCCAAAGATTGTCTATTGGGTTTAGGTCTGGAGACTGGCTAGGCCACGCCAGAACCTTGATATGCTTCTTACAGAGCCACTCCTTGGTTATCCTGGCTGTGTGCTTCGGGTCATTGTCATGTTGGAAGACCCAGCCTCGACCCATCTTCAATGCTCTAACTGAGGGAAGGAGGTTGTTCCCCAAAATCTCGCAATACATGGCCCCGGTCATCCTCTCCTTAATACAGTGCAGTCGCCCTGTCCCATGTGCAGAAAAACACCCCCAAAGCATGATGCTACCACCCCCATGCTTCACAGTAGGGATGGTGTTCTTGGGATGATACTCATCATTCTTCTTCCTCCAAACACGGTTAGTGGAATTATGACCAAAAAGTTATATTTTGGTCTCATCTGACCACATGACTTTCTCCCATGACTCTTCTGGATCATCCAAATGGTCATTGGCAAACTTAAGACGGGCCTTGACATGTGCTGGTTTAAGCAGGGGAACCTTCCGTGCCAACAGTAACCTTGGAAACGGTGGTCCCAGCTCTTTTCAGGTCATTGACCAGCTCCTCCCGTGTAGTTCTGGGCTGATTTCTCACCTTTCTTAGGATCATTGAAACCCCACGAGGTGAGATCTTGCATGGAGCCCCAGTCCGAGGGAGATTGACAGTCATGTTTAGCTTCTTCCATTTTCTAATGATTGCTCCAACAGTGGACCTTTTTTCACCAAGCTGCTTGGCAATTTCCCCGTAGCCCTTTCCAGCCTTGTGGGGGTGTACAATTTTGTCTCTAGTGTCTTTGGACAGCTCTTTGCTCTTGGCCATGTTAGTAGTTGGATTCTTACTGATTGTATGGGGTGGACAGGGGTCTTTATGCAGCTAACGACCTCAAACAGGAGCATCTAATTTAGGATAATAAATGGAGTGGAGGTGGACATTTTAAAGGCAGACTAACAGGTCTTTGAGGGTCAGAATTATAGCAGATAGACAGGTGTTCAAATACTTATTTGCAGCTGTATCTTACAAATAAATAGTTAAAAAATCATACATTGTGATTTCTGGATTTTTATTTTTTTTTTGATTATGCCTCTCACAGTGGACATGCACCTACGATGACAATTTCAGACCCCTCCATGATTTCTAAGTGGGAGAACTTGCAAAATAGCAGGGTGTTCAAATACTTATTTTCTTCACTGTACATACATACATACATACATACATAACCAAGCGGCAACCTTCCAGTCTCTCTCGTGAAGCCAATACGGATGTGTCAATTAAATAGATTCCCCAATTTTACAGCAGAAATTTTTTTTTACAGCCTGGTACAAAATTGTTTTTTGACAATATAGCTAATTTTGCCCTTTATGACAACTGTGAGGGCGTGTTTTTTTTTCATAACTCATCCGCTTAAATTATATGAAGCCTAAAAGTTCTGCATAATTAAGGTCGTGGCCACTTGAGTGACAGGTGGATTGCCGCTGCTGTCTGTTAGCGTCACCCTCAGCTAATTCCAGCTGCTGAATTTGCCATCTCTGCCGTGTTTGTGCTTTCTTCTGGATTATTTCATACAATTTAATACCTTCGCCCACGCCTTTGGATTCAGTCGTTGTCGAGTATCGAGAGAACAACCAGCGCTGTTTTTCAGTTGTTTTCCTCTGTGAAAATGTAGAAATGGATGTCTGACAATTTCGTTGCTTTTTGGAGTTTTCAGATATAGAGCCTACACTTGCTCTGCGGTACCGTGCTCTCACGGAAAAGATAGACTATGTTTATTTAACTTTAGTGTTAAATAAAAAGTACCGTCAGATGAAATCATGCGTGTTTCAGTGCTTTCTCCGTCCATTAAATAAATGCAGATTAAGATGCATTTTGAAGGGTGTTTAATTAATAATCATGACACAGCCTTGGGAGCATTTCTGATGCATTTGCAGCCTAGTATTTACTAACGTTCCTAAAGTTGTTAGAAGTGTTAAACTTCTACGACTCTATGAACTTGAAGTGCAATGCCGCGCTGACTGAAATATATGAGCACGATTCACTGTCACACACACACGCTCAGAGCAATATTGTAAGTTACTGCATAATACATTTTTAAAGGAGCTGTATGTAAGAAATGTATTTCAATTAATCTTAAAATGGCCCTGATATGTCACTAGACATTAAGAAATCATGTTCATTTCAAAAACTTATATCACTGACAACAGTAGTCCGGCCAGGATATTGTCATTTAAAAAGTGAAGTTGCAGCCCTCAACTGATGTTGATGTAGTCATGTTGTGTTTTGGTCTGATCCTCCACCCTCCACCGATATACCAATCACGAAGTCAGTAGTGATGCGGCATCCGGGTTGCCAGCTCTGCTCTAGTTACCATGGCTTCAGCTACAAACATGTCGGATAAAAAAATGTTGGATCCTGCAGCCTATCTGGCAACCTCGAGTCAAGGGGAAAGGGAGAGCGGATACACCGCTCTACAGTAATTTGAAAGTGATTGCAGTACCAGTTTTGGCCACAATCTTACATACGGCTCCTTTAGCTAGTAATAATAAAGCCTATGCACGACACACATAGTCTCACTTTTAGCTATGTCTTATAACTATCATAGTATTTCGAAGGGCAAAAACATGAGGTGTGTTCGACATCCCCTGCAGCTGGATGTAAGTGATCGGCGAGAGTAGCCGCGTGCCGGTGGGGAGGAGCTCCAAACGGAGACGTGAAGTTGGACACTTTCTGGTTCCCGTAGTGACCGCTCACGTGGTGTTTGCATACTTTACCACAGCTGAAGTGAAATAAATGCAACGTTTGCCAAATACACAGATGTTTCAGAGACATTTTCATTCAAAACTTTATGTACTTCTTCATACAGCGTCTGTTTGAGCAAGAATAAAGTTCAACATAAGCATCTACTATCAACGAAGTGGAGTCTACTTTTGCCGCTGCTGTATTTCCCATCTCTGCTGTGTTTATGCTTTTTTCGGGATTATTTCATACAATTTAATGCACGCATTATACCTTCACCCTCGCCGTTGGATTCCGTCGTTGTCGAGTATTGAGCGAACAACCAGCGCTGTATTTCCAGTTGTTTTCCTCGCATGCACTAATGGATGTCTGACAATTTCGTTGCTTTTTGGAGGTTATGAGGTACTGATGCTCTCACGGAACAGTTATGCTTATTTAACTTTTTAGTGTTAAATAAAATGTACCGTCAGATGAAATCCTGCAAGCGACAGTGCTTTCTCTCCGTCCATGCAACAGATGCACACCTTTTGAATTTGACTTGAACTTCTGAGGTAATATCTTTGGTTTGACCCATTTGAGAAATTGAGAGGCGGCCAAAGTCAGAATGTAAAATGGACTGAATAAAGCTCTTTACGATCTTGACGTGCGATGCCGCGCTGACTGACATGTATGCGCATGAATTACTGTCACACACACAAGCTCAGAGCCATATTGTAAGTTACTGCATGATAATACATTTTTAACTAGGCTAGCAGAATAATAATTCATCATGATACACATAGTCTCACTTTTAGTTACGTCTTTTAACTATTATAGTATTTCGAAGGGCAAAAACATGAACTTTGACTATTGGCTTTACTTCTTCAATCAGCTGTCACTTTAGCACCTCAGCTCCACCCACGTCACGCCTCTTTGCCCATTTTATTTTATCCGGGAGTGACGAGAGGTGACGCACTGCCAAAATGGCGACGGCCGGCCCCGCCCACTTTAGGCTTCAAAAACGCTCTTCAGAAACCTACGGGTGACGTCACGCACACTACGTCCATTCTTTTTTACGGTCTATGGTGCAGATGCTCCTGAGAAGCTGCGCTGGCTGAGTTCTACGGCTACTCTCGAATCGATCTTGCGATACTTCGATTGCATACGTCACAGTCACGTGGCGTCAGTGCTGTATCAGGGCGGACAAAATTTCTAACCGGCATGCACTGCTTCAAGTAAGCCGCCGATCGGTACCCGCAGGGTGAACGTGATTTCACCAAGTACCATATGTTCCTGGATCAACATCTTTGTTGATCCTGGATCAACTTTCCAATCAACCAATCAGATTTGAGGGACAAGTTTACAGTTTATGTCAAGTTTAGGCTTAGAACCAGGGTGAGGTACTTAAACATCAGTGTTATTCACCTTTCATTACCCTATGATTTTAGGGAAAAGTTATGGGTAGGGTTAGGTTTAGGGGTAGGAATTGGGTAAGGACTACATTTTGGGACAGGAATGTTGATCCAGGATCAACAAAATATGTTGATCCAGGACCTTGGTACTGCTGTGCCACTAGCATCTAGAATTAGCTCCTTAGCCTGAGCAAACTCGATCACGTCGAGCTAGGCGGGCATGGTTTCAGCAGCCAGGCACCTCAGCTCCACCCACGTCCCGCCTCTTTGCCCATTTTTGGTTAACCCGCGAGTGACGCGCGTTGACGCGAGGCCAAGATGGCTACGGCTTGAGGCTTGAGGCTTGAGGCTTGAGGCTTGAGGCTTGAGGCTTCAAAAATGCTCTTTGGAAAACTACGGGTGACGTCACAGACACTACGTCCACATTTTTTTACAGTCTATGATATAAACACACACACACGCACGCACACACACACACACACACACACACACATACACACACACACACACACACACACACAGTTTTGGGGGTAACACATTAAAAGTAACGCAAGTTACGTAATCAGATTATTTTTTCAAGTTACTAGTAAAGTAACACTTTTTTATTTATTTAATTCAATTCAATTCAATTCAAATTTATTTGTATAGCGCTTTTCAAAATACACATTGTTTCAAAGCAGCTTTACAGAAAGTGCATTAAAAATGTACATAGAAAATACAGTTAGTTCTTCATGTATTAATTTAGGCCATAACATATCGCCGGCGTTGAGTCGTCTCTTCACAGGCGTCGAGTCGTCTCTCCACAGGCGTTTAGTTGTCTCATCACAGGTGTTGGGGCATCCGAAGTCTCCGTGAGAGGCTGGATACAAACTGGAGCTGACGAACGCTATTTACCTCGGGACTTGCGTCCCGAGATAACAGCAGAAAGGCAGATGAGAAATAATTAGCGTAGCTGATGTTCATAATATTAATGCATTCGATCTGATTCGGCAGTAGTATAAAAGGTAAGCATTATGTGAATGCGTGGTTAAAGAGATGCGTCTTTAATCTAGTTTTAAACTGGGACAGCGAGTCTGAGCCTCGAACAATATCAGGAAGGCTATTCCAGAGTTTAGGAGCTAAATATGAGAACGCCCTCCCTCCTTTAGTGGACTTAGATATCCTAGGAATGACCAGAAGCCTCGAATTTAGAGATCTTAAAGAGCGCGACGCATTGTAGGGCGATAGAAGGTCCGTTAAATAGACTGGAGCTAAACCATTTAGGGCTTTATAAGTCAGTAGCAATACCTTGTAATTGATACGGAACTTAATAGGTAACCAATGTAGAGATGATAAAATTGGTGTTATATGATCATATTTTCTTGATCTAGTAAGAACTCTAGTGGCTGCATTTTGGACTAACTGTAGCTTGTTTATTGAGGATACAGGACAACCAGCTAATAAAGCATTACAGTAATCTAGTCTCGAGGTCATGAATGCATGAACTAACTTTTCTGCATCAGAAACGTAGCTTAGCAATGTTTCTGAGGTGGAAAAAGGCTGTTCTTGTAACATATGAAATATGATTTTCGAAAGTCAAGTTGCGGTCAAGTATGACACCCAGGTCTTTTACTGTAGTGGATAAAGTAACAGGGCATCCTTCTAAATTAAAGTTGTATTGTAAGGGATTTTGTGGGTAGTTTTTTGGACCAATAAGTAATACCTCTGTTTTATCTGAATTTAATAGCAGGAAATTACACGTCATCCAGTATTTTATATCTTTAAGACATTCTGTCAAGTTAGATAAGTTAGTGGTTTCATCTGGCCGTGATGAAATATATAATTGAGTGTCATCAGCATAACAGTGAAAATTAATTCCATGTTTTCTTATAATATTACCAAGTGGCAGCATATATATTGAGAATAGTAGAGGGCCTAACACAGATCCTTGCAGTACTCCATAGTTTACTGCAAAATATCTTAAATTTTGTTACTTTTTCAAAGAAGTAACGCAAGTTTCTATGTTTTCCCATTAATTGACTGACACCTCTCCTGTCCCCATGTTGAGAAAAATCGGAAGTGCAGAAGCGTTGTGTGAATACGATGCTTATTGTAGTTCTAGACTAAAAGTGAGCATTCACTTACTCATCTCACTTGCATACAGATTCAGTATTCCTCAAAATGAATAAAAACTGAAACGCAAAATCAGAATATTACGCAAATCTGCACTAATTAAATTTAAATTACACAAATATACTTTATGCATTTAATCTCAATGTTTTGATTAATGTCTTTGCCTCTGACCTTCGATGATCCATAGGCTACTAATAGCAAATATAAACATCACATTTCTGTTAAATTTTTTTGCTTTTATTGCTGAGTTTTGAGCTTTCTACTCCAGCGTCCTATAGCGATCCAGAACGGTAGCAGCTGAAAGTGTGCCCTCTACTACACAGGCATGAATTTGCATTTCCTTTAGCCTGAGGCTTTTTCATTTCACCTTTGGTGTGAAAGTGCATTTACATTTGCCAACAATGGAACAATATATATATATTAGCATATACATACATGCAATGGTAGAGTGTATGTATGTATAAATTAATTTGGCCTATTATAATTTTTATATTCTTTGTCATGTTTGGAGCATGACAGCGCCTGAACAACCCCTGTCTTGAATAGTATATCAGCAGCAAGAGATGCATAATAATTATTCCAAAAATTGTGATTAGCAGTCAGGTTTTGATCAACATGAGGGTGAGTAGATGACAGTAATTTTCTTTTTTGGGTCAACAAATTTTTTTGGGTCTTTTAATTCATTGTGATCCAACCATGGATTTTAAAATAGTTGGATAATCTCTGGTTGGCAGGAAATATCTAGGTTTTTGAATATCTAGTTTTATATTATTTTTTTTAGGGGGTGAGATTATGGATACCAAAAAGTAACTCTAAGGCAGCCATGCTCTGACTCTCTCTCTGTTTTTTTTATTTTTTTTTATTTTTTTTTTTATGGTTTGTCATAGTGAGTAAAAGCTCATGTATAGTTTATATATATAAATATAATGTGTATATATATATATATATATATATATATATATATATATATATATTATTTACTTATTTATTTATATATCATTTTTTTAATTTTTTATATTTCATCTAATATTATGCAGCATTATTATCTCAATTACCTGCCCTTGACCTAGTTTATGCAAGTTGACATTTATTGTTTATAGCAGGGACAGAGAACGCCTTTTTTAAGCAATGGGATTAGAAGTGCAACAGCACCATCTGCTGTAAACACACAATTATGCACACACATTAAAATGTAAAGCCATGTTCTTTAGAGCCAGGTTGAGTCAGTCTCACTGTAAGTCATTGCAAGGTCTGCTGCAACTTTTACTGGATCTAGTCCAGACTGTCGAGTTTATATTGAATTCTTATTTGAGCTCCGCAATAAGTATGCAAAGTAATTTGATGGTCCCAGTGATATCGACAGGAGCGTAGATTACGTTAATGTAATGTCCAACAAAATCACACTTGCAGTATATTTTTTGCAAGATGAAATTAATTTGTGACAGATTAGTATTAAGTTTTGTGATTTCAGAGAAAGTAAAGTAAATATTCTCAAAATTAGAAAGTCGCTAATACTAATAAAACAGATGAAATGTGAAATGTTGTGAGTGGAATTTATATAGGTCTGTACTTTCTTACCTTCATTCAGAGGTCTTGGCATTGATTTCTCAGTTCCTGCTTGGATGAAACAGACACAGCTTTCCATGAACCGGAGGTCAGGTAATTTCAGAAGGCTTTTCAGATATTGCCATTTCCAACATCTGGTGGGACTGAAACAACACCTGCAGCCGTTTTAGCCTTTTGCACTCCCTCTCCACCCATCTTCTGATGTGCTGCAGCAATTGCGTTGCATTAATAATCATTTTTATTCCCTTTGAAATGTTCAGTCTTTGTTTTGCTCTTGCTCTGTTGGAGAACAAAGAATATAATTGCAATCTATCCATTTTATCAGATACAATCTGGCTTTGGACATTGCTCTGTCCTTTCGCATCACTTTCATCTTGTGACATTTCAGACTATCAACAAATAACACATTAATTTTTTAAAGGTTACACTGCACCAATTCAGGTTCTTATTTTCTAGCCTTGAACCACTTAGGTGAACCTCCTAAGTCTCTGGGCCTGTTTGATTGAATTGCTATTGCCTCTTTTCATTTCATATTGATTCAGTTATGTCCTTTCATGTAGAATAATGATTCTACCCATGTACTAGGTAGAAGACTTAAAATCTCATCATTTAATATTGTTTTTAGTATTATTATTGCTTTTATTAATATTCATAATCCGTAGTATTATGTATCTGTTTTATATACATTCATAATCATTTGTAATCATTGTATTTTGTGAATCATACTGTTCTGAATACATATGTGGGGGAGAGAGACTTTGGGTGACTTTGAGTATTCTTTGCATGTATACGCAGTGTTTTTTCCACCAAGTAGGATAGAATATACATTCCTATGGGAACCACATGTTTCTCTGGTAATGCAGTTTTTTTTAGTCAACATATAATATTAAGCTCTTTGTCTAAGGCAGAGAGAGAAATGAGCGAGATGCTGGAAGAAAGATCTTTGTCCGGTCCATTGTCACTCTCTCCCTTATGTCTTATATGATGTGGTAAAAGAAATAAGATATCTTGGCAGAATAACTAGTGTCTGTTTCCATGAAATTAAACAACAATAAGGGGAAACAAGATTTTTAAATCTACAAGATGTATTGACCATTGTAGTAATCATACTGTTGTTAGATTTTGACTTCAATTCCATACTGTTTAGCATAAAGAAAGTAGCCAGACTGTTGGTAACATGTTGATTTTGTTGCAGATAACATGGTTAATCTTTGTGGTAGTGATACTTAGTGACTTGTTTCAGTGGTCGTATTTTCATTTTCAGATAGAATCCATTATTAGTTTTAAGACCGTAGTGTCTGTCTTAGATGTCTTAGATACAATACATCTAACAGACACTACAGCTGAGGCAATATGCATCCAATGCTGTACAAGAGACAACCACTGGAGGCCACTGGAGTATTAAAAAAAAATAATAATAAAAGGGTCTTAAAACAGCATATGCAGGACATGCAGTGCCTATTCAGATGGTATACGCCATGGAAATACTCAGGAAAGAGAATAACTTTTTATTTCTAAGTTTCTTCAGCATGCCATATAAAACAATGAAAAAGTCAACGAAAGCATTTTCTGTATTACAAATGCGTCACACTAGTAAACTTATTCTTGATCAGCATGTTACATTCCAGTTAAGTCAGGTAATGAGGCTCTTCAATAAAACATTATGGCAGTCAAACAACAAATGAATGTCAGTACATCACAAACCAAGAATTTACATAACAGTTTTAATGAGGTTATGGTTAAAGACCCCATGATACCAAGAGTTGTGTGGCATTTAGTCCATGTCTGTAAGCTTTGAAGTTATATTATTGTACTTGTAAATGCAGACAAAATGATCTTTTGGCAGATATACAAATTTCAATTTGTCATGGCTGTGACAGAACTTAAGCCGATTTAATAAGAAATGAGCCTTTTGATATATCCCACCTAATCTTCCAGTTCGAATAGGGAACATTTCAACACAAAACTGTTTGGCAGGTGATTTCATGGGGTCTTTAAAATATTTAATAATGGAATTCAAACATATTGAAGTAGCATGCCAATATGTTATGATAATAAATTACACTGGACCAGGGACTATATACAATACAAATTACAAAACCTTTACATAAAGGTGAAATATCAATATGATATAATTGTATATTTTCTACTGTAAACCTTATTACCATTAAAATCATGATTTACCAACACGTGCTAATTACTTTGGTGTTTTTTGTTTATTTGATTCGTTGTTTGTTTTTTTGTCTTTTGCTTCTATAGAAACTTTAACTTTGTGCTGAACCTAGTCTCAGACAAAATTGCATGAGTGAGTGTCCACAAACATTTTGGGTAAACCAGGATGATTTGTATACAAGTATACAACTGGAAGTATTCACAGTGGTTTTTAAAATTGTGTATCTAAGATCAAAATACATTTTCCACAAAATTGCACAAGTAAACAAGTATGCTGCTGTTTTTGAAATACATTTGATTTTGATATAGTTAAAAGATAGAAGAATGTCAAAAATGTTGGATGAAATTAACAAGATGTAAAAACAAAAGTTCTATCTAAAAAAAAAAAATCAGCCTGGATACATTTTCAAAAGTATTCCTTTTTTTTTTTTTTTTTATAAAATGTGAAATTTTCTTATATATTTTTATTACAGTTAAGTAAAATCTTATAAGCATTTTTTAATAGTGCTGAAATATCTGAGCAGAAACAGAATGACCTGCACACGGTTGTTTAAATCTGTTGAGATGAATCCAGTATTGATGATAGCTTTGATTGACTTTCTGTACTATGTGAAAAGAGCATTCCAAGAGTTGACATTGCACGCCTTTTTGAGGTCAAAGTCCAGGGACTCTGTGTCTTCAAGGCAGTTTCACGACCACCACACAGGCCCCCGCTCTCCCGATGTTTAGAAGAACCTCCTGGAATAACAAGAGACAGAGGTTAATGACCAGTGTCCGACCGCAGCAAATTCCCTCCTCCGCAGTGCTCTCAGTCACACTCTGTCTACTTACAAACCATTTCAGGTAATCTTATGAAAGAAAGAGCAAGAGGGAGCCATGGGAAGCTCAGACAGGAGGCAAACTAGACTTGAATAGAATGTTTCTAATGCAGACTGGCTGAGGAAAGAGTGGCTTGTGACACAGTGGAAAACAGATGAATGGCAGGAAATGCTTGCACTTCCTGTCCACAGATGCACATCATCCACGCATTGAAAGAATATTCACAAAGCTGACTGTTTTGACATAATCCAATGTTCTAGAACATTTCTAGGTTCAAGATTTATTATTATTCCGAGCACACGACATTGGTAAAACTATGGACAGCTAAGATGTATTCAGGAGTATCTCAGTTCAATACAAGTTAAGTTTCACTGACAGTCCTTGTGGCATAATACATATTAATTTTGAATTGCAAAAATTCAAAATTCAAAAATTCTTTCTTTAGAAAAAAATCTTGCTTGCAGTGAGGTTTAGTGAACTTACAGCACAATGTAAAGGGGCCAATGCATAAAAGCTAAAATACTCGGCTTCAAAATTATAGCCACGAGACATAAACAATATGCATGTTAAATATGCAATATGCACCCAAAAATGAAAATTATCCCATGGTTTACTCACCCTCAAGTCATCCTAGGTGTATATGATATTCTTCTTTCAGAGTTATATTAAAAAATGCCCTGGCTTTCCAATCTACAGTATATAATGGCAGTGAATGGCTGTTTCTGTTTTGAAGTCCATAAAAGTGCATCAATCCATCATAAAAGTGCTCCACACGGCTCCGGGGGGTTAATAAAGGCCTTCTGAAGCGAAGCGATGCGTTTGTGTAGGAAAAGTATTCATATTTAAAACTTTATAAAGTAAAATAACTTCCGGCCAAACAAACATACGGATTCGACTTAAGTCTAAGCACAACTTATGCGAGTAATGCGGCGTACTGCTGATATTTACGTTATGCCTTGACGCTCTACACAACTTCTGACGTCATAATATTTCCATAATAAAATATAATTATTATTATTATCATAATAAAGAGGTAAATTGTGCTTTAGGTGCAAGTAGATTGCTTATGGCTGGCCGGAAGCTAGAATTTTACTTTGTAACGTGTTAAATATTAATTATTTTCTTACACAAAGCATCACTTCCCTTCAGAAGACCTTTATTGGTCTCTGTGCCAGTCAAGTGACTGAAAACATATTGGTTACTAATGTAACCCCCGTTCTCCGAAGGAGGGAATGAAGACGTTATGTCAGAACTGACTGATGCAGTGGGATCTCACCTGAGAGCCCAATCACCTTTGAGTGGTAACAAAACAAGCCAATGTACATTGGCAATGAGTTTTGCATGGCAAGCCACACCCCTACACCCCTACATATATAAGGCAGCATGCAACTCACTCAATCAAGTTTGCGTGTAAGTCGCATCTGTACTTGGTCGGACGGAAGGACACACTTCCCAAGGGGAAGGTCGATAGCTGCTGTTCCTGTCTGTTTAATCTATACAACCACGACTGGTTGAATAACACCTAGGATGAGTGTCGAATCCAGATGGAAAGGGACACTACAGAGACCACACCCTGCCCGTAGGGAGGTAACGTGGAAATACACATATGGACTGACCCTCGGGGCAGTGCTACATTATGGAAGATCCCTGCAGAAGGTCCTTTCTAGACAGGGATGGAACCATTACCAATGCAGAGACGGGGCAGAGTGGAATCTGCTCAGGGAAAGACACTGGTTTACTGACAGGGAAACTGTACTGTGGAAGAAAACGCATATAAAGCTGGGACCAAGATGGTTCTTGTGCATGTTGCCCACTAGGGTCCCACCTAGTGGCAGGTGCAATACTGCATGAAATCCATCTGGGCGATTAACATGGGGCCATTATGGAACACGTGGACAATCCTATATGGGGCCCATTTTTCAGCCCATTCATACCCATATGGGCCCCACATACAATCACAACATATGGTGCATCTAGCCCAGTACAGGGGCTGACCGACCAGACATGCACACGAGCCTGGCGTTGGTCTGACTGCTGAAGGATGCTTGGAACCCCCTCCAGGGTTCGCCAGGCGTTTGTACTTGGGAGAAAACCAGCTCCACACGGAGATGTATGTATGTAATCTCAGGAATGGGTGGGTAGTAACAAAGTACATTTACTCCGTTACAGTACATGAGTAATTCTTTAGGAAACTTTTTACTTTTAAGAGTATATTTAACTTTGGGCAATTTAACTCAAGTACATTTGTAATGAAAATACTGTACTTTTACTTTGTCACGCTGGGACCGGCTCTATTGCGTCCTTCACCAGCAGGACCGCAATCTCTGCACGCAGGACAAGAGCATCCTTGACGCCAGCGAACTGAATCGCATAGTCAAGGCCAATCGCATTAGGAGGCATCGCGTCCTCGAACCACAAACTCCTGACTTGTGGTGAAAAAAGAGGTGGATGAGAGTGAGGAAGCATGGCGTCGCTCACTGTCAAACCACACCCAGAGATTGAAAGTGTTTTTTTGTAAAACAAAACTGAAGATTCTCCACCCGGCCCTCCTCCGGGGGAACGAGCAGTGCACCCACTGTCTCTTAAAGCAGTGGTTCCCAAACAGCCCCTGGTTGTCTGGAGGCAGCAGCAGCATCACGCTGGGGCAGGATGTGTTTGACCGCCTCCGTCTGCTTCTGTGCTGCTGAGAACTGCTTGGCAAAGTCATCGTCAGTGTCGTCAAAAAGGCCGGCCTAGGAGAAGGAGGAGTCGAGAAAGCGAACTTTGTCAGCCTTCTTCATTTCAGCCAAAGAGAATGTTCCTTGACCACTAGAGTGGACATCCTCTGATCGTTGCCATACGCAGTTCCTGCATCAACCCTGGTTCAGAGCTATTCTCTTGTAGCTCTTTTAGCGCTTTGTCCTGATGTACTTGCAGGATGACTATAGCGTGCAAGGCAGAGGCAGCCTGTCCAGCGGCACTGTAAGCCTTGGTGGCAAGTGCGGCCGAGAACTTACAGAGCTTGGATGGGAGGTGGCAGCACTTTGCGGGTATAAATGCACCGCAATTGCATGCTCCACCAGAAGAATCTCCACGTAAACCCTGGCTACCCCTCCGTCAAGGGGAAGTGAGAGCGGAGGAAGCAGCGAAGCGGCTTCTGGCAGTAAAAGGTGGTTTCCATGACTTTGTGAGCTCCTCATGCAGCTTCAGGAAGAAAGGAACCTGGGCAGGGCAGTGCTACTCTTTTAATAGTTGAAGCACCCAGGGGTGAAATCGCTGCACTTGGCTGTGCAGTTACTTTTTTAGATGTGACCACAGCTGATTGTGCCGTCTCTCCAACTCAGAACTGCTTCCCGTTCTTGTCAGCTCACAAAGAAAATGAATGCAGAGCGCTGAAGTGTCTCAACAGCTCTGCTCCGAAGCGAAAGCTTGAATGAGTGAGTTGCACTCTGCCTTATATACCTGTATGTACGGGAAGTGGCTTGTCATGCAAATCTCACTCACCAATGTGCATTGGCTTGTTTTGCTACGACTGGTTATTGGGCACTAGAAAAATCAACTAGAAATGTACTGTATGGACAGCATCACTTTCTGTGGATCTGTATAAATAAGTAAACAAGCACTAAATGAGAAAAAAGTGAAAGAAAAATAAAAAGTGTGTAATCAGGTCACTATTTATTTACTTAAAAAAATGTAAGTGGGATTTCAAGACCTGGAAAAGTCATATAAATCAATAAAATATTTTGCAATGTTTTTACAATGAATATATTTTTTTAGTTATGATAAGCTCTAAAAAATTAATCAGGTAGAAAATTGTGAGTAAATGAAAGAGTAAATGAACCCACCTCAGTCCATTCATTGTTCTGTGCATCATAGGACTCAACACTGTTTAAGTAGGTCTGACCATCATAGCCTCCGACCGCATATAACCTATCTCCCAGCAAACACACCCCTACTGCATCCCGGGGGACGCTCAGGGAGGACACTGTGGTCCATGTGTCTGTTTTGGGGTCATACCTGTGAATGCAGTACAGAACATATGAGACGAAATACAACACCCTAGAAAAACAATGCTAGCACTATCAAAATAAGACCCTGAAAAAAATTAGAGATAATTACACAGAGCATGTAAACAGCATTAAGTCTAGACAGTGGACGCCTTTGAAAGCACAAGGACTATTATCATCTCTAACAATTAAATCTATTGTGCTTTCAACGTGTAGAGTAATGTATTTAAGTTTCTGATGGCCTTTGTTATAATATAATCTTTTAATGTAATTTTAATTGTATTTTAGCTTTTTTCTCAACTGTTTCACCATTTGATTTAACATTTGATAATGTTAACAAGGTTTATTCCACATTGGTATCTAGGCTATAGTTCGAATCATCGCCAGCAGGAGGCGTTTAACACCAGATTACTGAAATACTGTCGCTTCCAACCATATTCCTCAACAACAAGGTAACAGTGATTTCACAATGAAGTAAGGCGTGTCCAGATTTGCAAATAAATGTGCAAATTATAGTAGGCTACTTGGCACCCGTAACTATCTCCCGAGACTCACAACCTGCTTTTGTGGGGTGTTGTTGTCATTATTTTGAAGATAATTAGGTGTTCTGTTTGTTTCTTTCCAGATGTTGTGTCATTGTAGCTTACCTCTCCACACAATCAGACAGACGAGAACAATGGCTTGAAGCTGGTGCATCGTGTCCTCCGACTGCATACAAGAAACTGTTATATGTGGCCACACCCACTCCTCCCCTCCTCTTTGACATCGGGGCACACATGCTCCATTTATTGGTGTGGGGATCAAAACATTCCATTGATCGCAGACAGGAGCTTCCATCACGGCCACCGACAGCAAACAACCTGTAAATATAAAGACAAAAAAACATTTGCAGCTTATTTTACTTTAGTACTGTGGAGAATTTCAGAGTGAAACAGGATGCTCAATGACAAGTTGTTTTGCAAATTTTTTTGCAAGTGGGAAAATGCCTCTACTAGACCAACCTTAAAATACTTATCGAAAAAGGAGTTTTGTAGATATACAAAGAAAATGTTTTCTCATTAAAGTCACCATGAAACTGAAGTTGTTGTGGTCTTTTCTTCCCAATAGTGACGTATATCCATGTCAAACGGCTTCTCAAAAAAGAAAAAAGAATGTTGGGACTTGATTGTGTCCATCGGGAATTGATGTGATCATTAGATCATTGTGGTTTGCTATTGTTGCTGTTTTTGGCTGAAGAAATGTCCGTTTTGATTCATGGTGACTTTAAAGTAGACATGACCTGTAGGCTACTTGGTAATACATATTACATAGATAGAAAATAGCTGACAGGGGCCATTGCCAAGGTGGCTCCTAAGTGAACTAAAGCCCTGAATGTGAGTTTACTATTTAATGACAGACTACTGCCCTCCTGCATCACCACAGTCAGAAATTTACTTTTTATTGAGCGGTTTTATTTGCCCCCTGAAATAGAAATTGAAGTAATCTCCAACTATCTAAATGTCAAAACGTGCTCTTCTTGCATATGTCATAGACATCAAGTGAGCTACACATGAGTTTTAGTCAAACATCACAATACATTAGAAAAATTATTGGCAACTTCCATTTATACATTATATATATATATATATATATATATATATATATATATATATATATATATATATATATATATATATATATATGGTTTAAGTGAGCACAGTAAGACCACATGCCTTAAGTTAAGAAAAATAAATAGGTTAATAAGTTAAATATGAAAGAATTACACTGAAAAAAATAAATATTTCAGATAAGTATATTTCAGATGAGGGTTTGTGAACTACTTTCGCTTTCTTTCAGGGGGTTCTATGGATTTCTTTGGAAATGTAAAAATTCCTAAATATTGTGGTCATAAAGTTTATGGTCATATGAAACAACATTTTCTATTATACTTTTATTTTATTTTCTATTATTGATTTTATAGGCATAAAAACCCTCAATAAAAGAAAATAAAAGTCTCTCACTGTCGAACTGCTCTCTCATTGGTGCAAAGAAACCTTGGACATGACCAAGCTTGAGAAACTAGATTTACCATGATACACTTATGTTTTTCAATGTAGGATATTATAATGTCAATGTCATCATTAAAAACAAATATCGCTGACCAAGGTGTTGTACAATCTGAAGACCATTAAAAAAACATAAAAAATAACAAACACAAACAAGACCAGCAACTACAAATCAGCTATGATTAAAAGCCAGAGAAAATAGATATGTTTGCTATAAAAAAAATAATAATAGAAAAAAAAAAGTTTTGGTGGAGCAATGACAAAAGTACGATCCTCTCTAAATTTTAGCCAAATGTGGAGAACATTTAGCAGTCTCTGTTTGACCTTAGAGGCCTTACTGAGGCCTTTTACAATGTTACTAATAATTTCGAGCATTTTGGACTCTCGAGCAGAGAGTCTTGGTGAGGGATCCCTGGGTCAGAAGAGGCTGACAACCCCTGTCCTACAGAGATTCAAAAAGATGTTCTGTTAAAAAGACTGATAAATTAATCACTTTGAAAAGTAGGCCAGTGGGCTCTAGAGGTAGGCTTGAAGGGTTTGTTTTTGACCTGGTCATAGTCATCAGTCAATGTTCTGCTAGATTCAAAACCAGCCTCTGTTTTTTTTTTTTTTTTTGGATAAAGCTAACAGCAGCTCGCCTGCTACTCAAGTGACTTTAATGTAAAAGACACTAGAGATGCTTTGGTCTCAGAGCCTATTAACTCCCGTCTGGCTGTACAAGGTTACGCAGTGTATTGGATACAGAACCTAATTCAGACCTCATCATGAGGAGAATCCATGGAGGAAAGCGATCAGCCACAGCACACTGCACATTCTGCTGTTGATAGAAAAGGTTGTTTTTTTTTTTCACTTCTCTCTTTTTGAGTGAATTCAATTCCAAATTAAAATGTGTTACATATTACAATATTTTTACAGTGGTAATATAGTGTAGTATCCCCTGTCTGAATTTAGATTTTTCAGTTATTCTGTGAGGAGCAGCGATTTTTTAAATCGTATGGTAGCGCAACAATCCTACAAAAGAAAATAAGAACAAATGAATTCCTTACTTTCCATTGAGAGCAGTGACTCCGACAGTGCTGCGCGGGGTGGACATACTGGCCACATAATTCCACTGCCTCGCCTGGGGGTCCCACCTTTCTACTGTGTTTAAATAGCTCCATCCGTCATGGCCTCCCACCGCATACATGGGCCCCTCCAGCACAGCAATTCCTTTTTGAAGAAATAAATAAATAATACAAGTAAAGAGAAAGACTCTGGGCTCAGCTTTTGGTGGTGCACGGCATACATTCGACAAATGCACAATCCAATATTAATTGTCTGTCTTAGTCTTTGTATTTTAGTGAAACTGGCAAATGGCAAAATTCAAATGGCAATACTATGGATTTAATTTCCATAGGAGCACTTCATCAGTAGCTAAAGACATTCTTCCGGTCTGACTCTGAGGACGAGAACCCTGAGACCCTGTGGTAAGTATTAAGTATTCATGGTGCATCTCGCTGCTCCCTTTACAGAAAAGGTCCCTCATGTTTCTATTATAAATCTCTGGCTGTCGCTTTTGGGGGCTTGACATAATAAATCGTCTCTTGACCGACATTTTGGTTTTGATATTGCAGTGCACTTTATAGACCTCAATGAGCAACCTTTGAGTGTCAGTTTTATGGGATTAGTGTACAATGCATTTTCTCCTCTACGAGTTTAAATTACCTGCCATATTTTTTATACACATTTTTATGGGCAGCCCAGATTGCCTTTATTAATTTACACAGTTGTTTTGATGTGTGACCACCCAGTTATTTTTATAGTTATTCCTGAGGCATGGGTGTTAAAGTCACAATTTCTATTATGTCCCAACTTATTGAAATAGTTGAGCAGCATTAAGGCTTGGTTTTATTGTATAACGCATACACTTAATTTTCTATTCAATTTCAATTGTCAATGTTTGGTGCTTAAATGATCAACTGTCATGAGTAAGATTCAATGTCAAGAAAGCCAGCACTATTACAGCAATTTTTATTTTATTCTTTTTTTTGTTTGTTTGTTTTTTTGCATCTGTACTAAACATGTTAAAGAGGACCTAATGCTGGCGACACCTGCCGGTCAAGATGTTGTAAATGCAACAA
Organism: Semotilus atromaculatus; assembly: GCA_031834385.1. NCBI lineage: Eukaryota > Metazoa > Chordata > Actinopteri > Cypriniformes > Leuciscidae > Semotilus > Semotilus atromaculatus. Next base: position 18,786,039 of record JAULUF010000052.1, read on the forward strand.
TAACAGCCAAAACATGTAGGTTTTAATGCCACCTTTTGCAAACTAATTGCAAATGTTTTCATTAAAGTGTAATCTATTAAATGTAATCTACAAATCATTAAGTTGCTGAACTCACGTGCCTTTGATACACCCTCTGAACCATTCGAGAAAAAGCTTCAAAGCTTCATGGAGCAATGTTTCAAAATCACCCAATCACAAAACCAGACTTGAGTGGAGGTGTTTATTTTTGACAGAAAAATAACTGTTTTCAACAGAAAATGTTGTTCAATATAACAGGTTCAAGTTGTGTTACTTGTCTCCTCTACAAATTACTCCCTAATGCACCTTCCCTTAAATGGAAATTAAAGCAAATTGGCTTAATAAATTAATAAATATTCATTAATGAACTATACCCTCATAATAGTAATATTTCTTCTTCTTTAACAGCAGATTAGCAATGTATTCCTTTCAGTTAATAAGTTAGGCCTACCGGGTGAACTAACTTCATTAATAATCATGAGAAAAGCTTTATAAATTACAGCATACAGAATAGCGTTATAAATGTGAGGTCTTTGTTCTCTTTACAGAAGATATGTTTAAATGTTGTTTCCCTGCACTAAAAACGACAAAGCTTTGATCATAAAACTAAACATTGAAATATCATCTTACTAAGACATTATTGGGAGATATAGAGTGACAACTGATATTTAGATTCATTTTACGAAATAAGTTTTTTACTTTACTGTTACAAAGATCTCATTGATTTACATTACAAGCTATCAGTATTTCATCCTGCATTGCAACTGCACCAAATCGCATAATTTTGCACCGTTTGGGCCTCTGAATAAAACTGGGGAGTTTTGTAGTTGTTGTTGTTGTTGTTGTTTTTCCTCCTCAAATGTGAGCTCCATATTTTCATCTATCATAATATATGAGCCATAAAAGCCTGATGTATCAAATTATACTCAACAAAAACAAAAGCTTTTTTTTTTGTCTAAAGGTTCAGCAAATTTTTCCATTTAAAAAAAAATTTAAATTCATATCGTGTCAATAACAGAAGCAGATAGTGAAAATTACAGTGTAACAGTAATTAATATATGAGCATGCTGTGTAATAAGATTACACAAATATCTGAAGCATTCAAAGAACGCACCTAATCCGTGTCTGTGGGTTGACATTGGAGGCATGGTGGACCACACTTTAGTGATTGGATTGTAGCACTCCACCATGTTTGAGGTCTTGAGCCCATCCCTTCCTCCTACCACATAGAGTTTGTTGTCGATCACTGCCACCCCGAACTGAAGTCTTCGCCCATTCATGATGCCAACTTGGATCCATTTGTTTGTGCGAAGGTCATACTTCTCAATTGTTGTAGACCCTAAATGTGGACAGACTCTTAGTTTATTGTACGTTGTAGATTTACATGCTGCACTGCTAATAGCTATCAGCGACAAAAAGTCTCTCAGAGCTAAATCAAATAGATAATTATGCTGAACATCCTGTGTACAAAAAAAAAAATCTATTTTATGGCAATGAGAGGTACTGCTATAAGAAAAATCAGGAAAGAGCTAAATAATGGTCCACCTTTAGAGGCGTCCATCCCTCCAACAGCGTAGAGCGATCCAACAGTAGATTTCCGTGGTTTGGTTCTTGGGCTCTGTAGCATGGGACGGCGCTCTGGTAAAAGATGGTACTTCATGGCTTCCATCAGGAGCTTCTGGCATTCCAGGTCTTCTGAAAACATCTTGTTGTTTTCCAGATCAGCAAGAAGCTAAATCAAGAAAATAGTGCATAAACACCCAACAGAAAAAGGGACTGAACAGTGGAATGTTGAAGAATAACATTTAAATATTAGATTAGGTTTTTAGGTATTACATTCAATTGTATGAAATGAACAATAGTCTCATATGCATGTTATTGGCAAACCTGTGGCGGTAAAAGGGGGAGACGAATATATGCCAGTAACACTCCTAGATCCTGCTGCCGGGGCTGCACATCATAGCGAACCCACATCATCAGTGCTTGGAAAATCGTTTCTTCATCTGGAACATTGATTTCATCACTGGCCAAAAGCTTGACAATTTCCATTGTGGGTAGCAGGAGGAACTCCTGATTCTGAATGACCTCTAGAAAGTGTTCCTGAAATATTAAGAAAATGTATTTGCTTGTATTATAAATCTGTGAGACATTGATAAATGCAATGAGACATTAATTGCAAGTCCTGAACTACATGTACAACTCCAAAATATATTTATTTAGGCCCATTTAATGAAATATTTAAATGTTTTCTCGCTGTGTCTAATGCAGCAATCCAGTTGTTAAGTCTGATGTTACAAGTCACCACTTGTACAAACACTTCTTCAGATTCCAAACGCAAACATATAAACACTGTAGTACTACCAAAAACGAATCGGTTACCTAACGTAACCTCGGCTCTCTCTAGATGAGGGAACGAGTATTGCGTAAGCTAGCTTACGCTACGGGAAAGATTCATCTTTTCTGAGAAATTGAAGCCAAAAAATTATCCTATAATTTTGTATCCATTGTCAACGCAGTTCAGCTGCAGCAGACCATGAGCGGGCTAGCTAGCAGCTCATTGGTTCGCTCACAGGGAACTGCTTAAGCCTATGAGGAGACGCGGATGAACTCTCAGCCAATGAGAGTCAGACATGCTCTCATTGCGTCAGAACCCACCGAGTAGGGCGTGGTCAGAGAGTATAAATATCGGCGTCATAGGCTGTAACTCTGGTTTTCATAGAATGAAGCGAGAAACGCTAGTAGCACAAGCACGGCCAGGAACGCAATACTCGTTCCCTCATCTAGAGAGAACCGAGGTTACGTTAGGTAACCGATTCGTTCTCTTACGAGAGGTTCTCTCGTATTGCGTAAGCTAGCTTACGCTACGGGAACACCTGGTCAACGCCGTGCGTGCTAAGCATCCACTTATGAGTCCCAGGGGAGACCCGGGGGAACCCTTGATAGTGGGAATGAATATATGTACATGTGACAGGGTCAGCGGAGCAGGCCGGTGACTGTGTAGTACTAAGCACCTGATAAGAGGGACAGAGCGGGAACCGGTCTGTGTGAATCTAACTCTATACCCACGAAGGAGATAGTCTGACTGGGTTGTAGCGCGCTCTTTGTCCAGTTGACAGAGAGGCCCAGGGCTTTCAGATGGTCGAGGAGAACTGTACGATGAGACAGTAGCTCTCTCTGTGATTGTGCCAAAATCAGCCAGTCGTCCAAATAGTTCAGTATTCGCAGCCCCTGACTCCGCAGGGGGCGAGCGCCGCATCCATGCACTTCGTGAACATACGGGCCGCTAATGATAGGCCGAACGGAAGGACGGTGTATTGATAAACCTGGCCTTCGAAGGCGAAACGTAAGAATGGCCTGTGAAGGGGATTTATCTGAATCTGAAAGTACGCATCTTTCAGATCTAGTGAAATGAACCAGTCCCCCTGGCGCCCATGCGCGAGGAGTTTTCTGATAGTGAGCATTTTGAACGGTCTCTTCATGAGAACTTTGTTCAGAAATCTGAGGTCTAAGATTGGTCTGAGGCCGCCGTCTTTCTTGGGAACAAGAAAATAACGGCCGTAAAACCCCGACTCGCTCATAGACAGAGGAACTCTCTCTATAGCCCTTTTGCACAAAAACTTTGCTATCTCTGAACGGAGCAGCGTCACTGCTTCTGGGTTCACAGTAGTTTCTAGCCGTGCTCGAAAACGTGGAGGGCGGCGGTGAAACTGCAAGCGATAGCCTAGCCTTATTGTGTTTAGTACCCACTGGGAAATTCCCGGAATAGCTTCCCACGCTTTGAAGCGTAACGATAGGGGGTGAATGGCTACATGGTCCCCGTCGCTGCACATAGCGGGCTGCGTGAGCGCGCTCATAGTATTTAAGACAGCGGGACTTATGCTCAGAGAGGAGTTTTTGGGCCGTGTAACAGAGTGAACAGAGGGGGGACGCGCACACGGGCTCGTGGGCGCGCTTATGCACCCTGAAACTCGAGCGATTTGGAACCGCTTTATGAGAGTGGACTCTGTGTGAGACACGGGAACTGAAGTGCTTTTGTGTATGAGTGAACACTGTGTTGTGGGCACATTTTCTACACAAGGCTTTTATGCTCTTTTTGCGATTTTTCTGGGTCACCGTGAAAACGGCGTTTGTGCTCATGCAAGCGGGAAAAGAGACCGGCTTGGTAATGGCGGAATACACTGCTGTAGTAGCCGCGTGCGCGGGGACTAACAGAGGGCGAAACTTTGACGGAGATCCGGCCGCGGCGGGAGAGCGCCGTCTTTTTCTCAGCTGTGTTAGGCAGACTTCGAGTGATCAGGTTTCAGCGCGCTCCTAGGCCGAGGCCCCCGAGGCGGTGGCGGTCTGTGGCGGCTGTCAGAGCGAGAACGAGGGCGGCCGCCCTGGAGCCGCTGAGAAGTCTGACTGTGCTGAGCTGAGCGCTGGGGTGGGGCTCGTGCAGGAGGCTGGTCACGTGAGCGGCCTGCAGAGGAGCTAGCGCGACGAGGCAGAAAGAGGTTCATGGCCTGGGAGGCTTTCTGTACTTCGGAAAAACGGTCGACGATACCCGTGACGGCAGATCCGAAGAGGCCGGATGGAGAGAGCGGGGCGTTGAGAAAAGCGGCGCGCTCAGAATCTCCAATGTCGACGAGAGTGAGCCACAAATGTCTCTCAGACACACAAATGGCGGCCATGCATTTCCCCAGGGCTTGAGCGGCAGATTTTGTAGCGCGAAGGGCAAGGTCCGTGGCGCTCCTCAAATCCGCGACTGGAGGGGAATTTCTTCCACTCTCATCCCATTCACGAAGTATGTCACCCTGTAGAATCTGCAGGACGGACATGGAGTGAAGTGCAGAGGCTGCTTGGCCGGCGGCTGAATAAGCGCGGGCGTGAAAGCTAGAAGTCGCTCTGCAGGCTTTTAGAGGGAAGCACAGGTGATGAGCGCCATCTCGCGGAGGGCGGGCACAGATGTGCGGCGACCAGGTCCTCTACAGGGGGAATGGAGAGATAGCCCTTCTCTGCGGCTCCATCCACAACGCGAAGCGGGGTGAAAGAGTCAGAGCGAGTTCTAGCAGAGGGCGGGGCATTCCAGGACTTCGCGAGTTCCGCGTGCAGTTCAGGCAGAAAGGGCGCGGCCCGCTTAGTGGCGGGAGTCGAACGCTGGCAGAAGTAGCTGCCGTCCATACGGTTGGTGGTCTGCTCGGGGGGAGGGGACCACTCGAGCCCGAGGCGTTCGACGGCCTGAGAGAGGAGGCGTCATAAATTCCTCCTCGATACCAGCGCGGGTCCCGGTGGATTCTCGGGCCGAGGAGGCGTGAGAACCGGACCATTCCTCACTGTCTGAAGCGAGAAGCGAACATGTCTCCTTGATGTCCGCGGCGTCATCTGAGGCAACAGAGCGGCCACTCGGCGGCAGCTGTATGTCCGGAAGCGGCGGAGACGGAGAGCGGGAGCGACAGGCTCCGGCGGGATGAACGCTTCAGGCTGGGGTTCCGGCAGCCTCTGAGAGCGGCGTTTCTTCTTCCGCGGCGAAGTCAGAGGCGGCGCGGAAGCATGTTTAGTGACCTGAAGTCGAGCCCGCAGGGTCGACAACGGCATGTTTTCGCAGAGCTCGCAGCCGCCGTCGGCGAGGGCGAGCTCGGCGTGCTCCAATCCGAGGCAGAGAGCGCAGATGACGTGGCGGTCTCCGCCCTCGAGGGGAGCGCGGCAAGAACCGCAGGAAATTTTTGAGACATCTTGAAAAAGACGCTCAGCTCTTTAGGATACAATATAGGAAGCTTTTGTAAAAAGGATACAAATCCGTCGGATGGCGCTAGCTCGCAGGACGGCTGAATGTGGTGAAGACGACCGGCTTCCTCAGTCTCCCAGATGCTCGCTATGTTGCCTTTTCAACGACGGCGGCTTCTCTCAAGATCAGCAGATGCGTGTAGCCTCGCTGAAGAGATGAAAATCAGAGTTACAGCCTATGACGCCGATATTTATACTCTCTGACCACGCCCTACTCGGTGGGTTCTGACGCAATGAGAGCATGTCTGACTCTCATTGGCTAAGAGTTCATCCGCGTCTCCTCATAGGCTTAAGCAGTTCCCTGTGAGCGAACCAATGAGCTGCTAGCTAGCCCGCTCATGGTCTGCTGCAGCTGAACTGCGTTGACAATGGATACAAAATTATAGGATAATTTTTTGGCTTCAATTTCTCAGAAAAGATGAATCTTTCCCGTAGCGTAAGCTAGCTTACGCAATACGAGAGAACCTCTCGTAAGAGAACTCATGATCCTAATCTTTATCTCCATACCGGGTGACCCTTTTTTTTCTCTATAGTCCACTTTAAACATTCTACTACCAATTATAGCAGTCATTAGAGTGTTAGTAGATTGTCTGCTTAAAGGGGACCTATTGTGCAAAATTCAATTTTACATCTGTGTGTCGGCAGTGTGTGTATAACCACCCTATAATAGTAAAAAAAAACTTATTTTGATGGTCCGCCAATAGACATTCTATTGACTACAAGTAACTTTGCAATTACATGTCAAACTTATTCTACTAACCCTAAAACTTTAACCTAGTAGTCTCTAATGAGAGTTAGTTGACATGTTGTTGCAATTTCCTGAGAGTTGGCTGACATGTACGTAGTTGCAAAATTAGTAGAATGTCTAAAGTGGAATCGTAAAAATATGGAAGTTTGTGAGCCTAGAGTGTAGTGCATAGCATGATTATATAGCTTTGTTTAAAATAGTAATATGAATGATTAGTGCTCACATACTAAGATAGTATTTCACTTGAAACGGAGTAGAGGTTTGGACCCAAAAGAGTATTCTATATGTCACGACTTAACAAGTATACTGCCCTACAAAGCAAAAAGGCAGTAACTACGCAGAGTGCAGAACTGAGAAAAATGACTTTAAAGTTATCCTGTCGTTACCTTTTTTGCAGTTACTGTACAAACGACTACCATTTTTCTCCAAAACGACACACATTTGAGATAAGATGTTATGTCACATAACAAAGGATGCCTTGAATGTCATGAAAATGATAATATCTCATTTTTGACCAAAAATGCAGTTACTGCCTTTTTGCTTTGTAGGGCAGTATACGGCACTGACACAAAATATAACATTTTTTTTTGAATGATGCAATTTTGAGAATCTAACAAATGTTTAAAAATTTGTTATATCAGCGATATAATGATCTGCTCCAATGCGTCCACAAGGACATCCGAGTTGCTCTCTGATAAAACCATTTTGCAAGGTTCAGCTTGAAGCAAGTGAAGAGGATGCTGGAAATCTCTCTAACAAGCTTGTTCATTACTTATGGCACTTCCAGAGTCTCCTTTGTGCATCAGAAGTAATCCCCATTGATTCTGTTGCAAATAAGGGTAGTAAACATCCTATTGATCATTAATCAGATCTAAACAGCATCATCTCTGCTAAAGCCGTGCCTGGGCTCTTGGAGCTCAGCTCAAACACACATAATTAAATGAGTACCATGCATTGATTTTCAGCCCCTCCTCAATATAGATTTAAACTCTACTTCTTCTGGTGACATTGATATAGATTCATTATTCGCAATTACCATCACAAGCTTCCTGGCAATTAATTGAATACATTAATTCTGTTTCACTGAAAACATTCGTTTAAAGGCCTCTCAGGGCATATATTTTAGGCAAGGGCATTAAACTGAACAGCAAGTAACAGGTCCTGAAGTAATTTTAGTGTAAGAGGCACAAGGCTCCGTAATATCGAAATGGATTAAATTGTAAGGGAGGTTGTGAGAATTTAATGGGTTGCGCCAAATCTAATGTATTCATGAGGGGAAATTTGACCTAGAGCAGTGTTTGTGTTGTCAGTCATTTATCTAAGCGTTGTCACAGTTGCTTTATTCTGCACATGCTTTTCCTCTTGTGACTACAAACGAATCATTTTACATTAAAAAGAAAATACATTGACTTCCAGCATGCTACAGGCCATAGATGTCTTGAACTGAGATATTAACCCATTTAAGACTGCAGCTTCTTTCACACACACACAAAGATGTAATGTCAGGATGAGACAGAAACGAGGAAAAACAAGCTTATCAAAAATAACTTTATAATCTGAACACCACAGCAAGCAAACCAGGAAGCTCTGTTAACGCTGTGTTCATTACCGAAGCGATGGAACAGGAAATTTTCTGCTTGTGTTCTCTGATTAGATTAACCTCTCTGCTCTGGAAATCCCTTTGTAAACAGCCTGTGCAGATGTCCTTCAGGAGATAACGGCTATCTTCCTAAGTTGTTTCCGCACTTGGGCAGAGAAATGCCCATCAAGCAAATGCGCTCTGTGGATCCTTGGGCTCCTGAGAATACTTAATGTATTGGCATTATTTAACCAAAGCTGCTTTTGCTATATTTCTCACACATCAAAGAGCTCTGCACACCCCTTTAAACTGACCGCATGCTGAGATACAAAATGTCACATCAAGTAATTTTATGCTTGGAATTTTCTATGTCAGTGACTAGGTTTTAAAACTTGTGGTATTTCCTGTTTTTCAATATGCAGGAAAAAAAGTTGACATAAGTACAAGATTTTATTTTAAATTTGACCTCAAAATGAAAATTCTGCCACCCTAACGTTGCTTCAAACCTTTATGAATTTAGTTTGGTCGATGGAACAAAAGGAGACGTTGAGAAGAATGTTCATGCTGCTATCTTAATACAATGAAAACTGGAGTGGTCAAGCAGGGCAACGAAAAAAAGGTTGCTAAAAAAAATCAGTCCACATGTTTAATGCTCTATATTCTACTCTGAAGTCATATTATATATTTCAGTCTGTAATTTACTCAAAATCTAGTCTTAAAATTATTGATTGACAGTTCTGATAACCATTTAACTTTCTTTGTATGGAAAAGAGCTGCTTGGATATTCTGAGATAAATTTCTCCTTTTGAGTGAGTAGTCTTATTTTAGCAGTAGTTTCTTACATGAAATACTATGTCTAGAATTGTACTGTGATAGCAGTGTCATTTTCTATGATAACAGAAATGTTTATTTAATAAAAAAAAAACTAAATGAATAAATATTGAAATATAATTTAAGATAATTGGGTAACCATCTTTCTTTTGAAATCATTGTGATTAGTTTTTCTTTTGGCTGGGATTTTAGACCATTTTAGACCATTATATTACATTTAATTTAATTATATTAAATTTTCTTCCAGCCAATGTAATAGTGCTACAAAACATAGAATTGATTTTGTATCTATAGTATCTATATTTCCCTACACTGTATGTGGAAATATTGTGTGTTATAGTACAGAAATAATTCATAATCTTTTTACAATTGAGGTGGGAGGGTGCTTTCCTTTTTGGTAAAAATGCTTGTTTATTGTCAGGGTTATTGGGTTTTGTATGCTAAATGTTGATATCTCATTATGAATAGTCCCCAAATGGTTGTTATCTCTAGTGAACCTTTCGTATGAGATATACATACTAAAAATCAATTATTCTGACAATCAACAAGCCTAAATATAAATGCATCTGTACACTACAAAATAAGTCAAAAGCAACAGTAATATAAACCGGCAAATACTAAAACAATGAAACCGCATAATTTATTCATGCCAGAGTGCATGCTGGGAACATCGCCAGCTTGTACTCTAGACATTATACTAGTTAATCTGTAAATATGCATGAGCTTACTGTAATGCAGACACAGATAATCATTGGGATTCTACAACCATCATAATCATTCTCTGTGACAGTATACATGCGTTATTTAACTGTAATTACTACTGTAAAAATGACTGTAAAGGGTCAGCAACTAGCAGTCAGGACAAATGTTAGCGCTATTTATAGCTAATTTATCATTTATCCTAGACAATCTACTTTGTATGGCAGGTCCTACCATAGTGTAGATGTGAGCGACATTCAAAAGATCCATGCATCCCTGTGCATCAGCAAACGAACGGATCCCCAGGCAGTTGGATGGGTGCAGTTGTTTCATCAGAAAGTTGCAGCAGACCTGAATAACTTGTGAGAGCTGGAGGAGGCAAGCAGCAGCTAAAAGACTTTCAATTGTCTCCTCTTTTAGCTCCAGGACTCCTGTAAATTTAGAGAAACGACTAAAATATGCAGGAAACTTTTCAGAATTATTCTAGGAATAAAATGCCATGTTTAACTGGTGCAATATGTTAAACAGTGAGTTTGTGTTAGTATTAGTATTTTTATTAGTTAAGTTAGCATTTTGCCAAAAATCTGTTTGTGGATGCCACACTTCTGCTATGTACAACTAGAGCACGTAAAAAGTCCGCTAGTGGAATGTATATACTCACCAGTATAAGCAAAATGAACCAGTGCTTTCAGCGCCTCAGGATCAACACCCTCCATTTTTATTTCCTCTTGTTTTGCCTCCCTCACATCATTTGTGAACATAGCAGCAAAGTAGTCTGAAACTGCACTCAGGACAAGCCTGCAAATAATTGTGCAAAATGTTTATACATGCAACCGCATACTTCACGATGAACTCAAACAACTTCTCCTGAGTCGTCTTCGTAGAAAATTCCTCCCGTACAAAAAGATTTATCTCAGTGCTGTGTGAGCAGCTATATTCACCAGGTTGTTTCATGCGGCTCTGGGATGATGTTGTTTGAGCTCAGTGTCAAACTGGGACATGCAGTAGAGCTTTGGCTACAGAGATTTTTCCAACAGAATAGCATCAAAACACTCAGCAGCGGCCGAGAGATTTCTTTAAATAAACACTGTTTTAGAGTCCTTGAAGAAAGTTCAACATGCACTGTAGTTTGAAATGGAGCATGCAGCACAGTTTTGACACTTCTTGACGCTACTATTTGCAAGGAAAAGGGAACACGAAATGAAATTTTTAATTTATGTTGTTGCAAACCCATGACTTTTTCAGAATTTTGATCAAGGTACTCATTGCAATTTTCCATGAAATTACAATGAATTGGCCTCCATCTTTCAAGCTTCAAAAAGAATGCAGAAGCACCATAAAATGTCCTTGTGTGATACATTTCCAGTTTTCTGAAGTCATACTGTATCTTTGTGTAAGATACAGATCAAAAACATTTTTCACTGAAAATCTTGAACACCTTGCACCCCAGAGTTCATGAGAGAATGATAGCCGTTACATGACAGATTGGTTCACAAAACCAGTCTGTACATTTCTGTAATTGGATGTGAGGTTACACTTTATTTTCATGGTCCACTTTAGACATTCTAGTAACTATAAGTAACTTTGTAACTACATGCCTACTAAGTATTATTAGAGTATTAATAGATTGTAGTAGACTCATGTATTAAAGGAACCCAAAAAAGAAAATGTAAAATTCATTTACTAATCCTCATGTCATTCCGAACACATAAGCCTTTCATACATCTTCCACCAAAACGTTCACATTAAAATGTACAAAAGCTCATTCATACTTGTCTGATGCACAAGGACCAATCAGGCTTCATTTATGTTCTGAAGAAGAATGGAAGACTTTTGAGTTTGGAACCACATTAGGGTGAGTAAATGATGACAGAATTTTCCTTTTTGTGTGAATTATTTTTTATGCTATTTCCTTTACATGAAGACTTCAGACATATGACTTCAGAAGACTATATATAGTACATTAATCATTTTGAACAATTTTATGGTGCTTGCGCAGCCTTCTTGAAACTTTAAAGCTCCAGTTCACATTTATTGCATTAAACAAAACAAAAAAACAGTAGCTCTTTAATGTTTCTCCTTTTGTGTTGTGAAGAATAATGTCATATTTTTGGAGTCTGGTTTGGTGAACTATTTCTCTAAAGTTAACTAAGAGTTAAACGAAAGCTTTACTGATAGCATTAGTTGTTTTAAGTAGCTGTGCTAATAGTTTGATTTTGTCTAAGAAAGATGAATGTAAATTCAATCTCTTTTCAGTTGATTTTTAGAGAAGGATTGCACTGAATTTGAAGCAGTGTTCCCTTATGCCCGATTCATCTGTCTGTTTTAGAACATTTGAAACGCTTTGATTTGGTGGAGACTCACCTGTGTGCAGGGATCTTGTGATCTCCAGCTATCAAAAGTACATCACACAGCTGCTTGTGCTGAAGATAGGTCTCCATCTTTCGAAAGGTCTGTTCCGCATGGTTTGTGGCCTGGAAAAACTCATCTGAGCAGTTGGAGCTCATCCTAGAGATACTGTTCAAAGCCAACCTGTGGAAAAGAGGAAGATCGGAGTTGAGCTGAGACCGAGTGATGTGCGCTTCTGTCAGTTTGATATGGCTATTTGATACGCGGGTGACAGGAAAAACTTAACTAACACCTGCACAAGCTGCTGTGTCCACCTGTGACTTCATCTTTTATTTTCCCCTCAATTGACCCGTCAGTTCTGAGGTTCCACAGAGTTACGCTGACACAGGTCATGTTGGAGAAAATGTGTTTGGATTGCGGTAAAGCATGATTCACGGACATGTGCATTTCAGTGTTTATAGAACACTCTTCCAACTCTAATAGCTGTTTAATAGCTGTTTAGATCAAAGAGAAAAATGACATTTCTGTCATCATTTACTTACATCATATCATTACAAACCTGTATGACTTCCTTTCTTTGGCCCATACAAAATGAATGTTTATTTTTGTGTTCCACAGAAAAGTAATAAAAAATCTTCCAGGTTTGGAATGATATGAGGGTGATGAAACAATGACAGATTTTCCGTTTTGGGGCCAATTGTTCCTTTAACATATCTATCATTTGTGTGGACATATTCCTAAAATGTGTGTATGGCAAAGTATTATTTGGCAATGCAGATTTAGGGGTTATTTGACTGTTACGGCAGAGCTTCGCTTAGTCCATGACTAAACAGGCAAGGTTTTTTAATATAAATTTGTAATATTACTTGGAAAAGCAGTTAGCTTGAACAAACTAAATAAGTAGGCTATGTCATGAATAATTTTGTGCCATTTTCCATCAATTTTCTCTGCAGCACACATGCTGTTAATGTCATAATGAAATAAACACATTTATAGCTTTTTCAAAGAATGATAGCAATGGCTGATTTTACCTTCATAATATTAGACTATTTCATGGCTTTATACATTTTTTAGAGTTTGCACCCACAAAAACAAGCTCCGCCAATGACTGTCATCATGTTGGTTGATGCAGTTTTTATATGTGTGAATTATACACGGTGTGGAAGTCATAACAATACTCTTTTTTTCTTCCAATTGGACATTAGTGATTCTATGTATATCTTCCTTCACACTTGTCAGAGCTAAAATTGAAACCATTAGAGCTAAACTCCGTAAATAAGTGGATTGAAAGCCGGAGTTTTCCAAAGGGGCAGATTACCAATTGCACAAACTTTACTGTTTTTATTTATTATTTTGGATGCACAGGACTTTGCGGGGATCTGGTCTCTTCATAGAGCCTTGATAATGTAAATTCTGAGCTGCTCTCCCTGCAGACCGGTAGATTACAAGCCATTGTGCTGCATCTGAATAATCCCTCTGACTCACAGCAAACAATCTAAAGCCTTTATTTTGCTGTCCTTCATGGAACAAATCCGTGGCTGACATTTAACCAGTCCACAACACTGTTCAAAAAAGTCTAGCTGCCGTAGGGACGCACAGTATGCATTTTTATTACTTTTTCTGTAATTATATGCCATAAAAAAAAAGGCATTTTCAAAAACTCTGCAATTATGGATTGCTTTGTATGACTGGTTATATTAACCGCAGTCAACCGAGATTTGCATAACAAAAACAAAGTAATCATAATGATATTTTTAATAACTGCACGTCCTGTTGTCTATTTCATCTTTAACAAGAGTTGCAAAACCATAAAGTTTGGAATGAATATTAAGCACCTGATAAAACGTGATGATCTCGTAAAAGTTTTAATTACAAAGTAAATCCCAGTGAAAGCTGCGCTCACTGGATCAATGGTTTTGTGAACTGTGACTCCGTCCTTAGAGGCGTAAAGCATGAAGCAGAATTTCACCCTTGTGTCCTCGACTTTGAAGGCAGACATGCTCCATCGTATGAGTTAGTTTTTAAACATACTGCCGTATAAATCACATTAATTCCAGATACACACTTCTATTCTCACTTTATAGCAGAATACCTGTGATAAGTAGTCAGTTGGCCCATTTAAAAAGATGGAGCTGGCTTGACATGAGTTGGCTTGATGAGCAAGGTGACTCTCATACAGAATACATTATCTTTATCTCTCTAGTCAGCTGTCAGGGGTAGGTGATCACACTGATATTTACAAGCGGAGGGGGATTGACTTCTAAACATTAAAAATTGTCCTGGGGTTGCTCTGATCTAATGCAACATGCAAAGCCAAACTCATGCTGTCTGGCTGACGGATCATATCAAATAGCATATTATTTCACATATACTTTAGGCTATAGAGCATCCAAAAAGTGGGTTTGCTTAAATATTGTACGTTTGCATGCTTCCCTTTTTTATGTTTTGAGATAATGGTACCTTAGTTGAACAGACCACGGGAGAAACAGTTTAAGTGTTCAGATGAAATATGTCTGGTGCTTCGGGTTATTGGTTTTAAAGCCAGTATCTGCTGATGTTGCCCAAGACAATCAAGTGTTAAAGAAGACATTAAATGTACATCACATTCTTTGCATTATGCCAACATGTTTTTATGAATTAAAAGGGACACGTTTGCAGCTGCTCAACATTAAAACTTTAATAATAGTGTGTTTATAGTGTAGACAGCAAAGGCTACCAGTCCCAGACTCCTTCTGGTCATTATAGGGTTGTTTTTTATGCTAAATAGATGGGTAATTTATCTCCATGACATTATAACTACATTTTGGCACGGAGCTGGGTGTACTGAATAAGAAATAAGCCAACATAAGAGGGGCTGTAAAAACCTAGATGCATTACTTTTGCTCAAAGGAATGCTGAGAGGACTTTTATGTCTACCAATATCGGAGAACCAAATTGCTCCTGTAACACTTTCTGAAAGGCTGTAAATTTACTGAAAATGTTTTCTTTCTGCTTGTGAAATTGGCTTTTTATATAAAGAGTCTTTAGGAGCCACAATGCATCTGAAAAATGATGCATAGTAAACAAAACTAAATTTTTGTAACCCCTAAATAATATCGGAGCTTCAAACATATTATATGTATTAATCATACATTGGAATTGCTTTTGAAAAGTTTTATCGTTGCTTGTTTTTATATGTTTATCTTTTAATGTTTTTTTGGTGTTAATAATACACAGGTCTTCGAGTACTTGCTGTAAAATCATTATGCACTATAAACGGGAAGAATGAACAGCTCAGTAGTTTTACTGCTATATGATATATTGGATACTGGAATCTATTGTGGTGTATTACATAACCCATCATATCTCCATATCAGTGCAGAATCTGAGCAGTTATTGAACGTGAACTGTATCACTCCATTCAACCAGATCAATAACAAGTGGGAAGTTGTTACAGTTACCTGAGCGTTTCTTGACAAGTGCCTGCCAACAGGCTCTTCAAACACTATTTCAAGAGTGTAGCGCCACAAAGTGCTTAACCAGATTTTACATCATCCCCTTCTCTCAAAAACAGATCCTTATCATCAGTAGTATCTGCTTTGAATATTTTATCCTTTAAAAACTGCTATTTGTTAAAGTGCACTAGCTCTGCATATCTGATAAGTGTTTTGATCAATACTCTCAACAAAAATTGCACAAAAACATTTATAATCATCCTTTCACAATTTTAGTGGTGTAGCTCAGAGTCGTTGTCAATCAAATGAGAATTTTGCTAGGAGGTAGTTTTGAAGGATTTTTCAAGGATCTTATAATGAAATATGTGTCAGCATCTCTGCCCACGTGTGTTCTGCGCATGCATTCGGTTGACCTTTCAAGAAATAGCTGCTAGTTGTTGCAAACATACTGAAGCAGCCCTAAGCGATTTTAAGTGGCAGGATCTTATTCCTCATAGAACAGCGTGTCAGTGTCTCTTTCCTGGTTTCTGAAGCGTGCTTTGTTATTCAGTGATGCACAGAGCAAACATTATGTTGAAACTGCACAACAGTGCTTTCCTGCTTAAAAAAGAATAACTGAACCAGTTCTGGGGTTTTCAGCCATATTGCAATTTGCCTCTCTTTTCCAAAATGTCACTAAACAAGATGTTTCATTGTTAATGTAAACAATGCATTATTCATATAATTCAGCTTCTGAATCTTCTCTCCATGTTCAACCCTTAGATGCAAAACAAGATAAAGAAAATTATAAAAGAACGCCTGTTTTCCCATTATTTTTGTATACAAATTGTATAGGGTCTCGAACGACCCAAGGTGTGTAGCAGTGTAAGTATATTTTTCTGCACAACAGTAATTGAATCTTTGATGACTGAATAAGTTCAATTCACCTTTATTTCACAATCTGGCAATGTACACAATGATACGAGACGATTCACTCGTAGTTACCGCAGACAGAAAATAAAAGAATAGGAAATATCATCAGCAAAACTTGAAATGGCTCAGTGATTTACTGCAGAGCGAGAACTGAACACAATCAAATATTAGTGTCACTGTCACTTGATGGTGGATCTGGTGAGGAAGCTGTCAGTGAAAATGATAGTTTTGAGAATAAGTTTGAGATGGCGAATATGAGCCAGATGCTGAATGTACTGGGATATGAGTTCATGATGGTTTCGTTAAGTTGTCATGAAGGTATAAAACATCTGCTCAAACTGAACTCTTACAAGCTCCAAAAAGTAACAAAATGTATTCAAATTAATCTTCTGTAATTGTCACTTTAATATCAGGAGAATTTTATATTATCGCGTATTATATTTTATATTATTAAGATATAGATCCGGGTCGCTAAAGACCCAAATATGTAACAATGACTGGCGAAACATTTATGCATTTAAGGGTTAAAATACTACAAGAACAAACAGTACAGTCAGATGCTGAGACAAAATAAATACTGAGTAGGCCTATGTTAAAATATTCTTGAGCCTACAGTTGTCAAAAAATACCAGGCCAATGTTTGCAAGGTGTTTTATTTTCTACCTTGCATATCTTTTAAAGCACCTGGCATATCTATAATTCTTCAGTTCATAGAATACTAATAATATGCCGTGTGTGTCTAACAGACAATTCCATAACAATAAACTAAGAAAGATGAATGAACCTCACTTCTAAAAGAGGATTACAGCTATCTGTGCTCGCTCAAAGCCGTGCGTAGAAATCATCTTTATCACCCAGACAGCTTAACTGGGGTTTCATTCCTCCAGCATTTTTACCCACTGTCCTTTAAGTCTGGTGTAGTGAGTACATGGGGGCTCAACCTCATTTTTAAGATGGATCTGTTTTCATGTAAGCCCCAGGATTTGTGCTGAAGGAACTATTTTCTTTTAGCTCAATTGCTCATATTCCAGCATTCAAAGAACATGACCGTTTAAGAGATAAATATCCAGCCATCAGCATTCAGAAAGAGTTTTGTCCAAATCATTTTTCAGAATGGCCATAAATAAACAGATTGAGTATGAGTCAAATATTGCCTTAAACAATACAATTGTAAGGGATTTTCCACCTAACAAGCTTTTGCGGACAACGAGTTTAGATTCACTTCGAACTCATAAACCTACACGATTTGCCATACTTGTTGTTTAATGTGTTTGAGACAGGTTATCCAACCATAGCGCACAACATCTTATGGTTGTATCCTTACCTGTAAATGTTAGAAATTCACTGTATAAAAAGTATTTTTATTTTGAATAAAGGCTCTTTCTGACAGAAAGCGAGTCTCGTTTCGTACTTTCGCAGATGGAGTCAAACATAAGAGCATATAGAGTGCAACAGACAGTAAGGTTCCAGAAGTAAAAACGATTTTTAACGATAACTTATAAACCTTTATAGACAGACTTACTGTGGGCTACGAGGTTGATAATTGATAGTATTTGGTTCTGTTGAAGCCGCCAGCACATTATTTCACATTATATAACTTAGTTATAAAATAATCGAGTTTAACAGCAGATTTTGTGGTGGAAAAAATACAAAAAATTTAGAGAAAATTAAACAGAAACAACTGAACAGAAAATGCTACAATCAGAGAGTCAAAACAAGCAAAAACTCAAAAGAGCTCTTTAGCCCCGCCCCACTCCCATGAAGCACTGCGAATGACGTGTTGAAAAAGAAGTTGGTGTTGAAAGGTCTTCCTACACTCTCAAAATGTTTTAATATTTCAATACATGCTTATTTTGCAATTAAATCAATATATAAAATAAATACTGTTTATATAATCAACATTTTTAATTGTGTAGCCTATAGTTTTATATTTCTGCATTGGTTTTAATTTGCAGTTAACTACACAGTACCTTTGTATTTTTTAAAGATTTTCAAACACTTTTTTTCTTCAAATCAAAGTTTGTAATGTTATGATACACTTTGTAGCAGGTTGGCTTGGTTTATGGCTTGGTTCATGGTTTATTTTGAAATCCCTATGGTAGAAATTAATGGAAAAAATACTTCCGGAACCAACACCGCTGGATAGTGGGCAGACACTGTTGCAGTGGAGCAGGGTTGATGTATTTTTGTTGACCACAAGCCGGAAATGAGTTAGAATTTCAGGTTCCATCGTCCTCAAGTCAATGGTAAATCTGAGATGGAAATAATTTTACCAAATATAATGAATTAAATAGAAATTTCCATAGCTGATATTTCAGGCTATCTATTTTTTTAAGTAGCCTTGTAATAAGTGGGATAATTATTGCAAAATGTCCCCTTGAAAGTGATACCTTACAGGGTTAATTTTTGCAATAATGACCAGCTTCGCAGACAGCAACATAGTGTCGGCATAGATCCGGCTCACATCTGGTACACATGGATTCCAATCGTACCAGATGTGGGCCGGATCTGGCCCAGCACTATGTTGCTGTCTGAGTTCACTTTATTTCCCCTACCTAAGTTAGGCACCTATAATAATAAAAGAAATATCATAAGGGGCAGAGAGAGTGAATGGGTTCTTCTAATTTTGTTGTATGATGTAACGACCCTATCCACATTTGTTGTTATAAACCATCCAAACCTCTTTAACAAGGAAAGTCATGTAGGCCAAGAACAGTTGTGGCCCTTTGTGACTATAAACACATAAAATTGCTGCTGCTGTAGCAATCAAAATAACTTATTGCCTCAAAATGCCTACCTACAGTATATGAATTCCACTTGTCAAAAAGGCAAGTCCTTTCAGCAAACTTTCAATCCTGACTGAATAGATCAAAGGTGTGGCTGGTTCCTTTCCCAAAGTTAAGGCATGTATGCTTGTAAGTTGTACTAAAGTTGTATGCATGTAAGTGAGAAAGGATGTATTTTTCATTAGACTATACGGCTTTATACATTTGCAAAAGGGATATGACAAGAGAAGCCGTTTTTATTGTTAATGGTAATTAATATTCCCGCACCTATTTAGTGTCAACAGTGTAAAATGATGATGCATTGCATTTAAAGATCAAGGTTAACTGCCAGGAATTGGTTTTTAATAATCCACATTCTGTGAACAACTTCCGTGAATGCATTATTAATGAGACAACAACAAAAACATTATGAGTAGCAATACAGGTCACATATATTCAAGGCGTTTAATTAGATTGTATTGCAAATAAACATACCTCTTGCAGAAACGGCGGAGGAACAATTACCTAGTGTATCATTATGTCTTAATATTCAGTGCTATAAGTGCTATAATATTCAGTGGTATATTAACTAGTTAAAACATGGTGGAGTGCATTAAAAACATTTTACTTTGATTCATTGTTTTATTTATTGCCCTTTTGTAGAGATAAAATGAGTTATTCATAAAAAACACAATACCCGTAGACGTCTTAGAATTTTTTTTGTTTTCAGGGTTGTTCTTTTCTGTCTTTCAAGAGCTGCACATTAAAACAAAGATAAAGTCACTGAGGATATTTGTAAACGTAACCACGCACAGGCCTACAGAAGCCGAGCAGGTGTGAAGATGAAAGCATGTTTTTTTCAAAGTGATATAGAACCTCCAGGTCAGACCTCTTCTTATTATCATAAGTATTGCACTTGTTTTTTTCTTCTTCTTCTTTATCTTCAGACTATATTGCCCCTTCAGTGTGCAGTGTCTCATCACAACTGCAAACCAACTGCAAGTTAAATAGTACTTTCCTCAATGGTTATAAAAGCTGTGCAGAAATTGTTAGAATTCCACTGAGGATCAGCACCCAACGTCTTATGCCATGAGGGAGTCCTCTGACAGAGGGGCTTTCCTGCAATCTGTACATTATTTAAAGAAGTACATTTAAATGGGCTAGTTAAAATATATACCATGCATGAATTCGTTATGTTGTTAAATAATCTTTCCCCCATCATATTTGGTAAGAAAAATTAAGCCAGATGTTTGCTAAGTATGCTTTTTTTTTTTCTCATATCCTATTCTCAGCTAAATGCAAATTATGAACATCTACAAATTATGCTGAGGCTAATAGACATGTTGTAAAGCTGAATGATAATTTGATTGAATGTGGAACACTCAGCAGTGTTAGGATAATTTATTGCCTGGCTTTAAATGTATTGATTTAAAATGACAACAAGTCCTGAATTATCAATAATTATGCTAATAGCTGCATCTCGAAAGATCAAATGCATTCTGCAGAAATGAGGACGTGAGTGTTAGTATGAGGCACATTTACACAGTGTGTTTTAACTACACAAATATTTACATTGTATATTATAGTGAAGCCTATATATTAGATGAACTGTAAGACAGATGTTTTTTTGTTTAGATGTTTAATGTAAATGTGAATTATGAAACTAATTATAAAGGCTATTGAGCTTTGCACCCAATTGAAATAACAGTCTGCCGTCTCAATCTAGCCCTTGAAAATAACACATTTTCTCAATGTTCTCTTTTTCCCCACTGCCCTTTATTAAAAATTCTAACTAAGCCTTTGTGAAGTCTAGAAATTCCCAAGGCTGTTGTGCGATGCTTTATTTTGAACACATAAAAACTTAATTCACTGATTAATCAATAAAGCCCACATAAAATCAAGCTTCAAGCCAAAGTCTTAATTTATAAAGATTGTAAAACAAGCTTTTGAAAAGACAATTTTAGCACAATGTTGGTTGGAAATAGTGTTCCATGGTTATTTGCTCCATCTGTTTAAGCTTCAGTGTTTTTTTTTTTTTTATATATACTTTAAACAAACTAGCATTGCTGTGCAGACATTTCATGCACACCACATTCATGCCCCCACCCCTCCAACACAACATTTCTATTCCTCCACCTGGACAATGTCTCTTGACCTGTCAATGCTTTATGAACATACTATAAATCTCTCCCTGAAATGAAGCTCTACTCATCCTAGGACAAGATGGTGTCATTATTTTCCAAGGCAATTGAGAGGAAATTGAGATATCATTCAACGTAACAGCTGCTGACTCAAGTCTCTGCTGTTTCCTTATTAAAGGGTCAGGGCTAAAATTCCTCTTATAGACAGCATTTCATCAAAAGAAAAGGGAGGTGTTTTGTTTTTTTCTCTTTCAACTAACAATGTGCCGAATATCTTGCCACTGTCGGCTCTGGCTTGCTGGCTAGTGGGGACAGTTAATATTCAACAATATTATTGATCTGACTGTAGCTTATAGCCTACTTACGCTGTTGTATGAGAACTGAACTGAGCTCAATGATGACATCATTTTTTTTGTAGAACTGCTTTATAGAGGAAATTTAATAATTGATTATCTTCACAATGGAAATGAATCAACACTGAACTGACTTCAGCTGAACAGCCGAAAGGCATCATTTACCTTGGCAAATGTTTTGCGTTCCCCTGAGAAACTTTGCGTTCGCTCACAAAATGTTTGTGTTCACTTGAGAAACTTTGGGTACGCTCACAAAACCTTTGCGCTCACTCGCGAAACCTTTGTGTTCTTTGTCAGTTTCTCGTGGGAATGGAAAACATTTGCAGAGATCGCAAAGGCATTGCCATATAATTATTCCTCGCATCTCGTTTTTTTCTCTACCATGTTCTTTTGGAGCTCCGTATGTTTCCAACATGAAAAAAAAAAAGGTAATTTTTATCTCACAACTCTACGGAGCCCCTAAAGGGACATGGCGATGAAAAAAAAAGAAGTCTGCCTGCCTTGCGTTCCCCCCGGGAAACTTTGCATTCGCTTGCAAACCTTTTGACTTCTTTGCGACATTGCGAGCGAATGCAAAGTTTCTCGGGGGGAACGCAAGGCAGGCAGACTTCTTTTTTTTTCCATCACCATGTCCCTTTAAGGTTTTTTTTTCTCCCAATTGCAAGTTTATATCTTACAATTCTGAGGGAAAAAGTCAGAATTGCGAGAAATTAAGTCAGAATTGTGAGATAAACATGAAACCGCAAACTCGCAAACGTACTTTTTAAAAAAAAAAATATGTGGCGTAAACAAGCTTCCATAGTTCTGTGTTCCATAGTCCAAGGCAATACTCATTTTAAACTCATAACCTTTCTCTAAATTTCATGAAATGATTGCAGTGCATTCAAACTACTGAATGGTCATTAGCGTTTTATCATGTCTGTCATGATATATACAGTGGTGTGAAAAAGTGTTTGCCCCTTGGTAAATCTAAACAAAGATGGCTGTAAAAAAAAAATCTGCATTGTTAATCCTTTTGATATTTTATTTAAAATATTAGCAAAAATCTAACCTTTCATTGAAGTAAAAGAATTGAAAGTTGGGGGGAAAATCACATTATGAAATAAATGTTTTTCTCCAAAACACGTTGGGAACAATTATTTGCCCCCTTTTATTAAATACTTTTTGCAACCTCCTTTTTCCAAGATAAAAGCTCTGAGTCTTCTCCTATAATGCCTGATGAGTTTGGAGAACACCTGACAAGAGATCAGAGACCATTCCTCCATGCAGAATCTCTCCAGATCCTTCAGATTCCCAGATCCATGTTGATGCTTCTTCTCTTCAGTTCAGCCACTCATTTTCTATAGGGTTCAGGTCAGGGACTGGGCTGGCCATTGCAGATGCTTGGTTTTGTGCTCAGTGACACATTTTTGTTTTGATTTTGATGCTTGTTTTTGGATCACTGTCCTGTTGGAAGATCCAACCACGGCCCATTATAAGATTTCTAGCAGAGGCTGTCAGGTTTTGATTTGTTATCTATTGGTATTTGAACGAATCCATGATGCCATATATCTGAACAAGATGCCCAGGACCTCTGGCAGAAAATTAGGCCCACAACATTAAAGATACAGCAGAGTATTTCATTCTACACATGGGGTACTTTTTTATCCCTGTGTGCACCAAACCCATCTTAAGTGTTTGCTGCCAAAAAGCTCTTTTTTTTGTTTCATCTGACCATAGAACGTTTGAAAAGTAACTGACACTACTGGAACTTCAAACAGGACGGGTTCTATGGTCAGATGAAACAAAAAAAAAATAGCTTTTTTGGCAGCAAACACTTAAGATGGGTTTGGTGCACACATGGATAAAAAAGTACCCCATGTGTAGAATGAAATACTCTGCTGTATCTTTAATGTTGTGCATCAAAATCAAAACAAAAATGTGTCACTGAGCACAAAACCAAGCATCTACAATGGCCAGCCCAGTCCCTGACCTGAACCCTATAGAAAATGAGTGGTTGAACTGAAGAGAAGAAGCATCAACATGGATCTGGGAATCTGAAGGAGAGATTCTGTATGGAGGAATGGTCTCTGATCTCTTGTCAGGTGTTCTCCAAACTCATCAGGCATTATAGGAGAAGACTCAGAGCTGTTATCTTGGAAAAAGGAGGTTGCAAAAAGTATTTAATAAAAGGGGGCAAATAATTGTTCCCAACGTGTTTTGGAGAAAAACATTTATTTCATAATGTGATTTTCCCCCCAACTTTCAATTCTTTTACTTCAATGAAAGGTTAGATTTTTGCTAATTTTTTTAATACAATGCAGATTTATTTTTTACAGCCATCTTTGTTCATATTTACCAAGGGGCAAACACTTTTTCACACCACTGTATGGTCATCTGCTAGATACAGAAAATTAGTATTAGTACAGTTTTAAAAAAATCATTGATCCAAACATGATTCTCCACTTTGATTTCATGAGAATGCTTCATATGAACTATTAATGTGTGCATAACAGTGTTGTAGATAAACACGCATGACCCTTTGCAAGGCAGCATGCTGTCAGCTTGTTAGACTATTGAAGAAATGGTAACACAGATCACTGACAGGGCTCTAAGCCCTTTACGCCTGCAGGGATATGTAGGACACCAAACATTTCTCTCAGTTTTTTTAAAAGATCAGAAACATGTTTCACAGAAATATGAATTTATTCTGTAGTGTCTATAGTAAACATAGCTTAAAATACCCTATATGTTTGTAACTAGAGATTCTACATGTTAGATTTAGTAAGATATTGTTTTTGATGTTAAATTTAATGAACATCAAATTAATGTTCATTTCTAAACTTTATTCATATAGCCATAGGTTACTACAAATATTTAGTTCTGCTTGGATACCAGTCTGCTCTCCACTAACATTATTTTACTGGTGCAGTTCATCATTTCAAAATCACCATGACCTCTGCAATTTCAGTATATGTTATACACCTCTTCATCTCGCTTTCTGTTTGAACAAATAATGCTAAAACAGATAGATATTTCATTAACCCCTCTGAATTATTTATGCTGAGCATGTCAGCAGCCTCGATATTACAAAAGATCGACAGAAACATTCTAAACATAGTATTCAGCAGTTTTCATCAATTCCCATAGTGATTCAGGCTTCCAGGCTGAATCCAGATTAATTTCTTTCCTAAAATATTTTATTCATTACTGCCTTGGCTGCCTCACAAGATTTTTGATGTTCCACTGGTTTGACGTTTTACTTGTAATGAAATCTATGAGTGTTGTGTCAGATGAATATAGCTTACATTTTATATAGCTTACATTATTAGGCATGACATGTTTGGCTCTTCTTCTAGTAATGTATTAAATTTGAATATATTTAAAAGTTAACATCATTGTGCTTTTGTTTTTTGACATTGCATGTCAAAAACTCTAATCGTTACGCCATGTTAAAGACAAGTATGGAACATTTCTGTTTTTAAATGATTTTTATAAACAACCTATGAGACCAAATAACAAATAATGAGTGCTAATAATTTTACATTTTACATATTCTCTTGTTCTGATTTATGATTGCTCTCTATCAATGCTTTACCACCTCCTGTTCAATTAGCTCTCCCCTACTGATGAATGTCTTGCAGGGAAATAAAATGCATAAATAATGAATAGTCATTATTTTGCCTTTTGGGTAAAAACGTGCAATTGGGAACTTGGTCTGATCTCACTATTAACTCACATACAGAGATGCACAACAAAATCCAGAGTCTAGAGGCACATTAAAGGCCTCATTTCCATCACGTTGTGCCTGTAAGGCAAATTTATGCTTTATTTACGCATACTAAATGAAAAGTGCTAAAAGGACGGAGAAGAAAAACACAGAATAACAAACATATGTAACAGCAGATGTATCATTGTATACCTAGAGGCTCTGAGGTATTATTTAAAGCACATGATGGGGAAGTCTTAAGAGATCAAATCTCTTTTGTTTTATCTAATTCTCTGATTAAATATTCATAACACAATGGATGATAGCCTCACAGTGGTGCTCATGAAAACATAGCAGGTCATTTTCAGGGGTTAATAGTTTTCTAGTGTATAAGATTACATTTGCAATTTGTTTTAATGTTGCAGCTAATGTCATTTCAGTCTGAAAATAGGTATTTTCTATGGTAGATGAAGAATGAAGTCATGGTACTTAAGTTCACAAGACCATATCAATCAGTGCAGAGGACTAACACAAAGAAAGCTTTCAGACTAGCAAAGTAATTAACATAAGCTTTTAAAGGGTCAAAACATGATGTTTGAGAGTTCACGTCTTGCGTAGATAAGCAATGCGGATAAGACTGACATGAAGATGGCTCAATAAGGAATAATCTTGCCAGATTTACCCATTTTATTTATTGTATTTGACCTAAATTGATTATATTACCATACTGTTTAAACTGAATGCAAATATTGTCACAAACACTTGATGAACAGTTATAGTCTTCTGTACTTATATATAAAATAGGACTTTATATGCATAAAAGACTATAACTGTTGATCAGGTGTAGAATGTTATGTACTTTGTTGAAACATTTCTTTAGAAAAGAGTGTGTTTTGGTTTTTATCTCTCATGACATAATCTTTTATTGTGGGTCAGTCTCTCCATTTCCTTATCTGAGAAAATGTTTACGTCCTGTGTTACACTACAATGACATTATACTAGACAGAGCTACTCGATGGAATAAAACAAGATCTTTCTCTTCGAAACATCCAGCACTTCATATTTGGATTGAAATTTATCTGTTGAAGGTAGTAGGCCTTTATAATCTCATAAATTTCGATCGATCGGCGCAAGCAAATTAAATGTTCTCTTTCTCTGAACTGCACTGATGTGTAAATATCCTCCCCACTAAAGATGATTCATCCGGTTGTCCTTCCCAAATGTATAGCCCTTGCGCCAATGGTCTCTGATGTAATGGTATGCTCTCTGTAACATTTATAAGGCAGAGGATGCATGCATTAACAAGCCGTGAAATATTCCAGCTTCAGGTTATGAAAATGCAGGCTGCTAAAATGAAGAGCGAACCACCTCACGGCTTACACAATGTGTTATACTGCCACAGCTAAATCCAGACGCCTCTATGTTTTCCTCTGAGTTTTGTGAGATGTCTGCTTAATGAATAATTTATCCATAGATATTTCAGAGCTGTGTTTCCACAACCCGTATGCCATGTGAATGAACTATTCCCAGGTGAGCTGTGGTGGCAGCTGCAATGGTGGAGTTGATTGAAAAATTATATTCTCCGAAGACCAAACCAACGTGTAAGCGGCGGCCCTAAGCACTGGCAACAGCGAATGAAAATAAAACAAACTGTCATTTCTGAGAGAATTTCACTGGCGTAATGAGCTCAAATAAAGTGACAGTTAAATGGACAGTTAAAGTGACGCTCCCTGGGGCTTACCGTAAATCCACTCCGTGCCAAAATAACACCCCGCTCATCTCTCAGCACCGTACTGTCTGTTTTCATTACTGCACGAAGGGCAAAAATAGGATTTTCATCTAAAAACCTCATGTATTTTATGCCTACAGGCAAAACTCAGCCACTTGAATGTGTTAGCTGACAACAGCAGGCACCTCTTTACACATTTTCACACACTGTTCTATTTCTGCACTGAGCTTCTTTTTTTTACCTGTCTGTGGCTTCCTCTTCAGAGGGATCCTCCGGATTGCTCTTCGCATCCTCATGGCTGCTCTTCGCCTCCTCTTTTCTGGCACTGCAAGGTGAGTTGCTCTTGGGAAGCTCCTCGCTAGCTTGTAGGTGCTGGATGATGTTTTGCTGGTGCCATGATTGATTCCCCGGCCTGACATAAACAGGCGTGGGTCCAGGGTTCGGAGCCAGAATGCTGTGAACAGGGCTGTTGCTCTTGCGAAGTCCTCCTCTGTCCCGAGAGTGACTCTTCAGCCGGACCGGTGTTCCCCGGTGGTCGAAACCTTCCTGTTGGATATAGCCCCCATTCCCAGCTGAGGTTTGAGTGCTGTGGCTGAACCAGCGCCAGCGGAGCCTGAGGATCTGCTTCACGTCAAACTCCTTTTTTCCAGACACAGACATCCTATTCGCCCTCAATCGCAGTGGCACATGGAATCCGAGGAATAACTAGGCAGAACGTCTGAGTCTCGGCTTCAGAGGCTTTACCCCTTTTGTCTTTGTTGCCGGTTCTGGCCAAAAAAGAAACGATGTCTGCAGCTTCTGCCTTGTGTCTTATTTCCCCTCTTCTCCAACTCTGTATTCTCCTTGTCCTTACTTATAGCACACACATGATATCCTCTGCCTGTTCCACCCTCCTCCCTTCCCTTTGTCGTTCTGTGTCTCTCTGCACATATGACACACACAAAACACCAAAAAATGAGGAACGCTTACAGCAACCTGATCTGATTCCAGCAGCAAAAAAATGAACAGCTCTTACCCGAGAAGGTGAGGTACCAAACAGACAGGACGCAGAGGTCAAACCTTAGTGGGGGAAATCTTGTAGCACAGGAAGGAACGCCAAAACCAGCACCATCTCCTTCCACGAGCAGCATCATCTGCGCTCGCACTCACACTCTGCCCCTTTCCTTTATGTGTGCACACATGCTCTTTCCCTCGCTCCAGCTCTCTCTCGCTCACGCATGCACATAGACATGTCTTCTCACACAGAGCCCCCCCCCCCCAATCTGATGGGATCTCGAGGGAGACAGTCTCAGCCTCTCAACGAAGGAGGAAACCATGCAGAAAAATTATTCTCTCACTGTCTGTCTCAAGCCATAGTGACAGATAAACACCAAAGAGTATCACTGTTTTGACTTCTTCATTGCAGCACCAGTCAGTGTTTCATCTCTAATAAATGTTCAGGAAATGATACAGTATTTGACT
Source organism: Semotilus atromaculatus (assembly GCA_031834385.1). Classification (NCBI taxonomy): domain Eukaryota; kingdom Metazoa; phylum Chordata; class Actinopteri; order Cypriniformes; family Leuciscidae; genus Semotilus; species Semotilus atromaculatus. The sequence continues at coordinate 18,814,509 of JAULUF010000052.1, forward strand.
GTGTACCATGCTGTTGCTTCGCAATAAGAATGCTGTATATTAAGAAACCTATATATACATCTTTCACCAGTATCTAAAACATTCAACAAATATGTATAATGTGTATGTATAATAACAAAAATGTATGAACGGTGTATTCGTTTTAATATGCGTAAAACTATTTTGCTTAGGGTTTGGCGATGGTACCAACAGACTATTTCTGATTCTGAACTTATTTTATTTTTTAATACAACATACAACCTGAAAAAAAGACAATACAATCCTGCATGTCTTCCTTAAAATACATATAAAAGCAAATAAAAAATTGTATCACAGTGCTAATATTTCCTGATGTTTGCACACGGGGATGCATTAATTTTCTACAGTTGAGGTTGTTTATCCTGTCCTATGAAAAAGGTGGATCTAAATGCTCTGCAGTGTGTGTCATATTGCTCATTGGCTCTATTTGTATCCAAAGATTTGTTGGTCTTATACTGCAGATACAGTCAATGATTTATTCATGTGCAGTGCCTTCAGTTCACGGTTCTTTTGTTATGCTCAAAATATGGATACCATTGTCCTTTATGGTATCCATTATGGTGAGGAGGTTCCCTTTGCTTCATTTTGTAGTGTGATGGAGGTGCTTTGAGCCTCAGACAAATTTGCAAATAAAAAAAGAAAATAAAAAAAAAGAAATAGAGAGTGATAGATATTGTTTTAAGGTAATATGCATCAAATCATCAAAGTACCAACGAGTTTTCTTTTCTTTTTTTCTGGTCAGCATCAGATTTCATTATATGGTTTTGTTGGTAACACATTATATTAAGGTCCCTTTAGTTAACATCCCAGACAGTAACATAGTGTCGGCCCAGATTCGGCCCACATCTGGTATGTGTGGAATCCACGTGCACCAGATGTGGGCCGGATTTGGGCCGAAAATGTTGCTGTCTGGGAATAGTTAATGAATTAACTAACATAAATGTTGAAATTAACATTAGTTAAAACATTTATTTTTTCATTGTAAATTCATGTTATCTAATGTAGTTAACTAGTGTTTACAAATGGAACCTTATTGTAAAGTGTTACATTTTTGGTTTTAATTTAGATGACGATCGATCTTATTGTTTCAGAGCTTTGTTCCACAGTTGATAGCCCTATTACTGTAATTATTTCAGTACCAAGGGTGTTTTGAAACATGATCTTGCATTGTTTGCTACTGAATTATTTGTTAAAAACACTAAATTGAAAAATCATATCCTGTTGTGGTTTGGTGATTAAACCAAATGTTCTCATATTACAATAATCTTGTGTTTTGAAACAATGACAAAGTGCACTGAAAACAGGTATAATTGTAATTAGAACATGAGATCAGGCTTTTAAAGAATCTTCTGATCTGTGCAATGCACATACTGTAGTACTACAGCAAAATTGTCAAATTAAGTCATCACTATAGTTTTTCTGATTTTTGGTGAGAATTTTGTCATCCAGATGTTCTCACCCCATCTGTGTGAGACTGTTTAATTACCAATTTCTGTACCTTGATGCATTATGTAAGCAGTGAACAGCAGGGGGTGGAGGGTATGTAGGATGGATGAATTTCCTTTGGTTGCACAAACCAAAGAATCTCATTTGAAGCTACACTGTAATGACGGCTAGTCTGGGTGAAGAATGTTAAACTATACAATTATTCCATGATGTCCTTTCTGAAGCCTTTTTGATGTTTTTTGGAGAAAATTGCTATGTTTGAGTAAAACATTACATACTATGTTTAATGTCATGAAAGGCAGCTCTTTAAAACGACCATGAAACAACAGCACTACAGTAGATAAATTGTGCATTTATATTATTGATATTTAGAAACTGATTTCTGTCATCTTGGTCAATTAGACTAATTACAGGCTTGAATGGAACATTTTAGCTTGCTTGAAAATAATTTGTTCAAGCTACAACAATGTGTCTTAAATAGTACATAGCTTTAAAGATCCATAACTAAACAGTGAGGTTGACGATTTATCAAATAAATTAAATCAGTACTAAATACCCATATCTAATATAAATATCCAAGGCCATATCAGCCTTTTTTATTTATAACATATAGGCCATATTTCTTTCTTTTTTTTTTTTCTTTCTTTTTTTAAATGATCTCTGTCTTTAAAGTGCCAAGGGGGTTGGCTAAGAAATAAATATATTGCTGATTATTTTGTTTAAGAATTCCACCATAAAAAGTATATTTGCTTTAGAGGGTCGCTGTAAAACACACCAGTATGAACTGAAATAAGTCCATACCTCTTATTCCTGTAGGAGTCATGGACACCATCTGTTTGCGTCCTCTTTGATACAAGCGACTTAAGCCTAAACTGCTGCTTGTTGTATTATCCACAAATATCATCTTACCGGATAAAGAGAGTTGATTCTTTCTACCTGCATACCTCATTACTCTATATGCAACTACAAAGAGGGGCATTTGATGTTGAACAACACTCTTAACACACTGGCCCTTAACCCACTGGTCATTTTGCACTATTAATACTTTTTTTTTAAACTATTTTTAATTGATTATTATCAACATGGTCAAAATTGTCATCTTCTCTAGGCTTTGATTTATAAAAAGGCATGTCTTGGAATGAAGCGATAAAATGATGTCACGCACACAAATAGTAAACCAGTTTAATTCTAATAAATTCTGTAATAAATTCTAATAAAATCTTGTCTCTCGTAAAATTTGACATGGAGTGTCCGTGTCACTAAAAACTGGGAATATGAAAATCAACCCAGTGCATAAAACAGCATATTTTATAATCCACCCTAATCCACTCAATTTCTTGTGTAATGTCAGTAACATTGCATAGTAAAAGAAAATCATATGTCTTACCTTTCAAATGAAAAAAGAAACATATGGATTTTTTCCTGTATTCCTCTCAGCTTAAGTTCCTTGTCATAGATTTCAAGTTAACTAAAGAATGCATGCAGTTGCTCATCCCAGTTCTGCTAACGAATATTTGCATACAAAACAAACCACACTTTCCTCCCTTAAAGGAATTTCCTGATCATTTCCTTCCTTAGTGATGATTTGAAGAACCATGCAGGACAGGAAAGCCCATTTCCTGTTTTCTTGGCGTTGGCTCTTATCAAAGTATTCATAGAAAGCTAAAAGCACAATGGTTAGATTTAACTGGGTTGAACAAATGCAGTCTTATTTTTAGGCATTCAGTGATCTTAATCCTGAAGTTAATGTTCCAACAAAACATTATAAAAACTGGTTTTACAGTTTTTACAGTATAATATATAGGATTTAAATGAAAAGAGTAACATTCGCACAAGCACGTATTGATAGTTGATCACTTTATTTAAATTTTGCAACTCATACAAAAAAAAAAACAAAAAAAAAAGGAAAAAAAGTTAAACTTGAAGCCTAAATGTCCCACTATTTACAAGGGCAATGCACATTTTATGCCTTTTCAAAATATGAATGTTTAACCATTGGCATTCGATTTCCTGTAGTTATATCTCCACATTACATTTCATAAATTTAGTGAGAGGAAGAGAGAGAGCCAACTGGATGTAATGAAATGTGGAAGATATAATGCCTTAGAAACCATTAAAAATCAAAACAGTCACAGCTTTTGTCAACTGCTAACTGGTGTGCATTTTAAAGAGATTCAATCAATCAATCAATGGAAAAGACAGTCTTAGATATAAATACTTTAGAAGATTATAATCTCTGTGTAAATTCCATAATATCTGAAGTGTTATATTATTTGGGAGACAATGTTATGTTATCAAATGTATCTATTTTGAATCAATTTATTTACAGTTTGTACAGCCCTTAAACTTCATTGTGCTTACAAATTATATCTGGTTTATCATTGTTGTAATTACTTATTCATCTGTGATGGGTACATATGATACATCACTAAATATATAAATGAAGTTAAAGTCATAAAATCCTTTCAAATGTAACTACTGTAAAATCATGCCTCTTGTGTGTAAATGTATCCAGACAATTTTAGAAAGGACTCCCAAAACTTTAAAAAGTACAAAAATATTACAAGTTATCAGATGACAACTCAAAGCTAGATGCAGAACATTGTATATCAACTACACACATTGTTGGATTGGACATGAAATTCCTATCTACAAAAAAAAAAAAAAAAAAAAAAAGAATTAAAATTACATAACGATTCTCTTATTTACAGTTAAATTGTGATTCAAAAAATATCAATGCCTGTAAATAACATTTGTGGAAATTGAGGAAACAGTGCACTATTGTTTAAATGAAAGACAGATTTACATGTAGTCATCAAGACGGACAAAAAAATGTTTTGTGAATGTACTGTGTATATATATACTAGTGTAAATACTATTTCTTTGGCGAAACGGCTATTTCGAGTTGTGGTAACCGAAAACTACCTTTTGAACCACTATCACTGCTAGAAGACGACGACATTCTGGACTTCTTTAAAGGCTGAGCAACTCCAACAGCACCCTCAATCCTAACCTCACTTTCATCTGTCACTTCATATGAACCTTTACTTTTTGAGCTAAAACCTCCAATTGTTGCAAACTTCAACTTTCCTTTTTTGCTTTTAATCATTGTTTCTCCACCATCTATTGAAATATTGCCACCCTCAGCCTGTAAGTGCCCTTCAGTAGAAACAGGGGAAGCTAAACCTCCCTCATCACTTACAGAGGATGAGTGATGTCGTGATTTTTTGAAGAAATCAAGGGAGGCAGATTTACTCTTTGGTGAAACCTTAAATCCAGAGCTTCCCTCTACTGCCAACTTGCCACTTATCAATTCCCCAGAACTAAGACTTAACTCCTTAGACACATTTGCACCACCTTTAGTGGTAATATCAGCATCTTCTCCCTCAACATAAAGATCAGCTGCACTGCCCCCTTTAGATTTAGATTTGAAAAATAGTTTTGGCATTTTGACTTTCATTTTTCCACCACTGCTTTTCATATCAGTGCTCTGCATTTCTAAACTTTGGGAACTAACTTTAACACCAGAAGCCAATTCACCTGAACCTACATCTACACCCATCTCTCTTCCTTCTACTTTAGGCAATGCAACACCAAACTTTGGTACTTTGATTTTAGGAAAGGTTACATTACCTTCTGGGTACCCAACCCCAGATAATGATGCATCTGGCTTCATGCCTAACCCACTTGCAGCCACTCCCTTTTGTCCACTCACATTAAAGCCTGGTATTTCAATGCTCCCTTCTACTCCTTTTCGTTCAGTGAGATTTAAATCAGCATCTAAAGCCACACCATGGACATTTACAGACTGCACTGTCCCCTGTGTTTTTCCTTCCATGTCAATTTTAACATTGCCTTTTCCATTAATGCCTGATCCAGCTACACTGACATCTGGGGAATGCAATGTCTCCAATGTTCCACCTCTAACATCCAGTTCAGGAGTTTTTAATTTAGGCATTTTGATTTTCCCCCCTTTTGTTTTGAAATCCGGACTGTCCAAACTAGCATCTGGTGTCTGAATATCAGTTTTAAGGCTTGCAGATGGCAAATCAACATTGGATGATTTTACAGTCCCAGACGCAGATGAACTACCTTTAACTTTTGGAGATTTAATGTCAAATTCCACATCAGGAAAATGTAACTTTCCAAAAAAAGGTTTCTTTACTTTGGTTGACTTCAATTGTAAATCAGGTTCATTTGTCTCCAACTTGACAAATTCAGTCTTCATATCACCCTCAACAGTTTTAGACTTCCCTTTCCCTTTGGTCAATTTGAATTTACCCTTTTTTCCTTTTACATCTATGTTCATATCAGGTCCTTCTAAACTACCGCCAGCATCAGGAATATCTGCATCCAATTTTGGGCTCTTAACTCCAAGTGAAAATTTAGATTTCTTGGTTTTTGGAACCTTGATGTTAGCATCTGGTCCACTAATGTTGACATCACCGCTCGCCTTAATATCTTTTTCAGGTACTGAAAGACTGCCACTCGAAGACTTTATTCCAAAATTGGGCCCTTTGAATTTTGGGAACTTAACATGTTTTAAACCCCCCTCAGGTCCCTCAATGTCAAGATCAGGAGCATTAACATCAATTTCAGGTCCTTTGATATCAAAATCAGCTTTTGGGAAATGGATGTCAACATCTGGACCCTCCACTTTAGGGCCTTTCATTCCAAATGAAGGCATTTTGATTTTTGGCATCTGTATGCCACCCTCTGGGCCCTCTATATCAATATCAGGACCTTCAATGTCCCATTTTTGAGCATTTATGTCACCTGCAATCTTGGGTCCAGAGACATTCATATCACCTTTGACCTTTGGACCTTTCAAGTTGAAGTCTACATCTGGCATAGACATCTTTGGACCAGACATAGATGGCATTTTGAACTTGGGACCTTTTATTTTCCCTTCAGGTCCCTCAATGTCAAGATCAGGAGTTTTGATGTCGATTTCAGGTCCTTTAATATCAACATTTGCTTTTGGAAGATTGATGTCAACATCTGGACCCTCCACTTTAGGTCCTTTAAATCCAAATGATGGCATTTTGAATTTAGGCATCTTCAAGCCACCTTCTGGGCCCTCTATATCAATATCAGGACCTTCAATGTCCACTTTTGGAGTCTTTATGTCACCTGCAATCTTGGGTCCAGAGACATTCATATCACCCTTGACCTTTGGACCTTTCAAGTTGATGTCAACATCTGGCATAGAGATCTTTGGACCAGACATAGATGGCATTTTGAACTTGGGACCTTTTATTTTCCCTTCAGGTCCCTCAATGTCAAGATCAGGAGTTTTTATGTCAATTTCAGGTCCTTTAATATCAACATTTGCTTTTGGAAGATTGATGTCAACATCTGGACCCTCCACTTTAGGTCCTTTAAATCCAAATGATGGCATTTTGAATTTAGGCATCTTCAAGCCACCTTCTGGGCCCTCTATATCAATATCAGGACCTTCAATGTCCACTTTTGGAGTCTTTATGTCACCTGCAATCTTGGGTCCAGAGACATTCATATCACCCTTGACCTTTGGACCTTTCAAGTTGATGTCAGCATCTGGCATAGAGATCTTTGGACCAGACATAGATGGCATTTTGAACTTGGGACCTTTTATTTTCCCTTCAGGTCCGTCAATGTCAAGATCAGGTCCTTCAACATCAACATTTGCTTTTGGGAGATTGATGTCAACATCTGGACCCTCCACTTTAGGTCCTTTGAATCCAAATGATGGCATTTTGAATTTAGGCATCTTCAAGCTACCTTCTGGGCCCTCTATATCAAAATCAGGACCTTCAATGTCCACTTTTGGAGCCTTTATGTCACCTGCAATCTTGGGCCCAGAGATATCCATATCGCCCTTGACCTTTGGACTTTTCAAGTTGAAGTCTACATCTGGCATAGAGATCTTTGGACCAGACATAGATGGCATTTTGAACTTGGGACCTTTTATTTTCCCTTCAGGTCCCTCAATGTCGAGATCAGGAGTTTTTATGTCAATTTCAGGTCCTTTAATATCCACATTTGCTTTTGGGATATTGATGTCAACGTCTGGAGCCTCCAGTTTAGGTCCTTTGAATCCAAATGATGGCATTTTGAATGTATGCTTCTTCAAGCCACCTTCTGGGCCCTCTATATCAAAATCAGGACCTTCAATGTCCACTTTTGGAGCCTTTATGTCACCTGCAATATTGGGTCCAGAGACATTCATATCACCCTTGACCTTTGGACTTTTCAAGTTGAAGTCTACATCTGGCATAGAGATCTTTGGGCCAGACATAGATGGCATTTTGAACTTGGGACCTTTTATTTTCCCTTCAGGTCCCTCAATGTTAAGATCAGGTCCTTCAAAATCAACATTTGCTTTTGGGAGATTGAGGTCAACATCTGGGCCCTCCACTTTAGGTCCTTTGAATCCAAATGATGGCATTTTGAATTTAGGCATCTTCAAGCCACCTTCTGGGCCCTCTATATCAAAATCAGGACCTTCAATGTCCACTTTTGGAGCCTTTATGTCACCTGCAATCTTGGGTCCAGAGATATCCATATCACCCTTGACTTTTGGACTTTTCAAGTTGAAGTCTACATCTGGCATAGAGATCTTTGGACCAGACATAGATGGCATTTTGAACTTGGGACCTTTAATTTTCCCTTCAGGTCCGTCAATGTCAAGATCAGGTCCTTCAAAATCAATATTTGCTTTTGGGAGATTGAGGTCAACATCTGGGCCCTCCACTTTAGGTCCTTTAAATCCAAATGATGGCATTTTGAATTTAGGCATCTTCAAGCTACCTTCTGGGCCCTCTATATCAAAATCAGGACCTTCAATGTCCACTTTTGGAGCCTTTATGTCACCTGCAATCTTGGGTCCAGAGACATTCATATCACCCTTGACCTTTGGACTTTTCAAGTTGAAGTCTACATCTGGCATAGAGATCTTTGGACCAGACATAGATGGCATTTTGAACTTGGGACCTTTTATTTTCCCTTCAGGTCCCTCAATGTCAAGATCAGGTCCTTCGACATCAACATTTGCTTTTGGGAGATTGATGTCAACATCTGGACCCTCCACTTTAGGTCCTTTGAATCCAAATGATGGCATTTTGAATTTAGGCATCTTCAAGCCACCTTCTGGGCCCTCTATATCAAAATCAGGACCTTCAATGTCCACTTTTGGAGCCTTTATGTCACCTGCAATCTTGGGCCCAGAGATATCCATATCGCCCTTGACCTTTGGACTTTTCAAGTTGAAGTCTACATCTGGCATAGAGATCTTTGGACCAGACATAGATGGCATTTTGAACTTGGGACCTTTTATTTTCCCTTCAGGTCCCTCAATGTCAAGATCAGGTCCTTCAAAATCAACATTTGCTTTTGGGAGATTGAGGTCAACATCTGGGCCCTCCACTTTAGGTCCTTTAAATCCAAATGATGGCATTTTGAATTTAGGCATCTTCAAGCCACCTTCTGGGCCTTCTATATCAAAATCAGGACCTTCTATATCCACTTTTGGAGCCTTTATGTCACCTGCAATCTTGGGTCCAGAGACATTCATATCACCCTTGACCTTTGGACTTTTCAAGTTGAAGTCTACATCTGGCATAGAGATCTTTGGACCAGACATAGATGGCATTTTGAACTTGGGACCTTTTATTTTCCCTTCAGGTCCCTCAATGTCAAGATCAGGTCCTTCAACATCAACATTTGCTTTTGGGAGATTGAGGTCAACATCTGGGCCCTCCATTTTAGGTCCTTTAAATCCAAATGATGGCATTTTGAATTTAGGCATCTTCAAGCCACCTTCTGGGCCCTCTATATCAAAATCAGGACCTTCTATATCCACTTTTGGAGCCTTTATGTCACCTGCAATCTTGGGTCCAGAGACATTCATATCACCCTTGACCTTTGGACCTTTCAAGTTGAAGTCAACATCTGGCATAGAGATCTTTGGACCAGACATGGATGGCATTTTGAACTTGGGACCTTTTATTTTCCCTTCAGGTCCCTCAATGTCAAGATCAGGAGTTTTTATGTCAATTTCAGGTCCTTTAATATCAACATTTGCTTTTGGAAGATTGATGTCAACATCTGGACCCTCCACTTTAGGTCCTTTAAATCCAAATGATGGCATTTTGAATTTAGGCATCTTCAAGCCACCTTCTGGGCCCTCTATATCAAAATCAGGACCTTCAATGTCCACTTTTGGAGCCTTTATGTCACCTGCAATCTTGGGTCCAGAGATATCCATATCACCCTTGACTTTTGGACTTTTCAAGTTGAAGTCTACATCTGGCATAGAGATCTTTGGACCAGACATAGATGGCATTTTGAACTTGGGACCTTTAATTTTCCCTTCAGGTCCGTCAATGTCAAGATCAGGTCCTTCAAAATCAATATTTGCTTTTGGGAGATTGAGGTCAACATCTGGGCCCTCCACTTTAGGTCCTTTAAATCCAAATGATGGCATTTTGAATTTAGGCATCTTCAAGCCACCTTCTGGGCCCTCTATATCAAAATCAGGACCTTCAATGTCCACTTTTGGAGCCTTTATGTCACCTGCAATCTTGGGTCCAGAGACATTCATATCACCCTTGACCTTTGGACCTTTCAAGTTCAAGTCTACATCTGGCATAGAGATCTTTGGACCAGATATAGATGGCATTTTGAACTTGGGACCTTTTATTTTCCCTTCAGGTCCCTCAAAGTCAAGATCAGGTCCTTCAACATCAACATTTGCTTTTGGGAGATTGATGTCAACATCTGGACCCTCCACATTAGGTCCTTTGAATCCGAATGATGGCATTTTGAATTTAGGCATCTTCAAGCCACCTTCTGGGGCTTCTATATCAAAATCAGGACCTTCAATGTCCACTTTTGGAGCCTTTATGTCACCTGCAATCTTGGGTCCAGAGATATCCATATCGCCCTTGACCTTTGGACTTTTCAAGTTGAAGTCTACATCTGGCATAGAGATCTTTGGACCAGACATAGATGGCATTTTGAACTTGGGACCTTTTATTTTCCCTTCAGGTCCCTCAATGTCAAGATCAGGTCCTTCAACATCAACACTTGCTTTTGGGAGATTGATGTCAACATCTGGGCCCTCCACTTTAGGTCCTTTAAATCCAAATGATGGCATTTTAAATTTAGGCATCTTCAAGCCACCTTCTGGGCCCTCTATATCAAAATCAGGACCTTCAATGTCCACTTTTGGAGCCTTTATGTCACCTGCCATCTTGGGTCCAGAGATATCCATATCACCCTTGACTTTTGGACTTTTCAAGTTGAAGTCTACATCGGGCACAGAGATATTTGGACCAGACATAGAAGGCATCTTGAACTTGGGGCCTTTTATTTTCCCTTCAGGTCCCTCAATGTCAAGATCAGGAGTTTTGAAGTCAACATCCGGGCCCTCTACTTTAGGACCTTTAACTCCAAATGATGGCATTTTGATCTTTGGCATCTTAAAACCACCATCAGGACCCTCAAGATCTGGGCCTTCAATTTCAACTTTTGGTGCTTTAATATCTCCTTCCACTTTTGGAATGGACACATCAACATCACCTTTCAGTTTTGGACCTTTCAGGTTGAAGTCAACATCTGGCATAGAGATCTTTGGACCAGACATAGAAGGCATTTTGAACTTGGGACCTTTGATTTTTCCATCAGGTCCCTCAATGTCTATATCAGGGGTTTTGATGTCAATGTCTGGTGATTTAATACTGACATCACTACTAGGCACATTAACATCAATATCTCCTTTGGGTGACTTAAAACCAAATTTTGGCATTTTAAATTTTGGCATCTTGAACTTTGGCTTTTTCACATTTGTTTCCAGAATATTGACCTCAACATTAGGACCTTCAGGACCAGATACTGATGGCATCTTCAATTTTGGGCCCTTGATTTTTCCTTCAGGTCCTTCAATGTCAAGCTTTGGGCCCTTGATATCTACTTCCGGAACTTTAATGTCTCCTTTACCTTTTGGAACAGATACATTGACATCACCTTTGAGTTTTGGGCCTTTCAGGTTGAAGTCAACATCTGGCATAGAAATGCTTGGACCGGAGATTGACGGCATCTTGAATTTAGGGCCCTTGATTTTGCCCTCAGGTCCCTCAAGATCAAGTTCTGCAGCTTTAACATCCATATCTGGACCCTTAACCTCAATATCTGCTTTTGGGAGATTGATGTCAACATCTGGGCCCTCCACTTTAGGACCTTTAAGCCCAAATGATGGCATTTTGATCTTTGGCATCTTAAAACCACCCTCAGGACCCTCAAGATCTGGGCCTTCAATTTCAACTTTTGGTCCTTTAATATCTCCTTCCATTTTAGGAACGGACACATCAACGTCCCCTTTTAGTTTTGGACCCTTCAGGTTAAAGTCAACATCTGGCATAGACATTTTAGGACCAGAGATTGATGGCATCTTGAATTTGGGACCCTTGATTTTTCCCTCAGGTCCTTCAAAGTCAAGCTCTGGGCCCTTGATATCTACTTCTGGTGCTTTAATGTCTCCTTTAACTTTTGGAACTGATACATCAACATCACCTTTCAGTTTTGGTCCTTTCAGGTTGAGGTCAAAATCTGGCATAGAAATGTTTGGACCAGATATGGAAGGCATTTTGAACTTGGGACCTTTGATTTTCCCCTCAGGTCCCTCAATGTCAAGATCAGGAGTTTTGATGTCAATTGCAGGTCCTTTAACATTAACATCTGCTTTTGGGAGATTGATGTCAACATCTGGGCCCTCCACTTTAGGACCTTTAACTCCAAATGATGGCATTTTGAACTTTGGCATCTTAAAACCACCATCGGGACCCTCAAGATCTGGGCCTTCAATTTCCACTTTTGGTGCTTTAATATCTCCTTCCAATTTTGGAATGGACACATCAACATCACCTTTGAGTTTTGGGCCTTTCAGGTTGAAGTCAACATCTGGCATAGAAATCTTTGGACCAGACATAGAAGGCATTTTGAACTTGGGACCTTTTATTTTCCCTTCAGGTCCCTCAATGTCAAGATCAGGAGTTTTGATGTCAATTTCAGGTCCTTTAACATCAACATTTGCTTTTGGGAGATTGATGTCAACACCTGGGCCCTCCACTTTAGGACCTTTAACTCCAAATGATGGCATTTTGAACTTTGGCATCTTAAAACCACCCTCGGGACCCTCAAGATCTGGGCCTTCAATTTCAACTTTTGGTCCTTTAATATCTCCTTCCATTTTAGGAACGGACACATCAACGTCCCCTTTTAGTTTTGGACCCTTCAGGTTAAAGTCAACATCTGGCATAGACATTTTAGGACCAGAGATTGATGGCATCTTGAATTTGGGACCCTTGATTTTTCCCTCAGGTCCTTCAAAGTCAAGCTCTGGGCCCTTGATATCTACTTCTGGTGCTTTAATGTCTCCTTTAACTTTTGGAACTGATACATCAACATCACCTTTCAGTTTTGGTCCTTTCAGGTTGAGGTCAAAATCTGGCATAGAAATGTTTGGACCAGATATGGAAGGCATTTTGAACTTGGGACCTTTTATTTTCCCTTCAGGTCCCTCAATGTCAAGATCTGGAGTTTTGATGTCAATTGCAGGTCCTTTAACATTAACATCTGCTTTTGGGAGATTGATGTCAACATCTGGGCCCTCCACTTTAGGACCTTTAACTCCAAATGATGGCATTTTGAACTTTGGCATCTTAAAACCACCATCGGGACCCTCAAGATCTGGGCCTTCAATTTCCACTTTTGGTGCTTTAATATCTCCTTCCAATTTTGGAATGGACACATCAACATCACCTTTGAGTTTTGGGCCTTTCAGGTTGAAGTCAACATCTGGCATAGAAATCTTTGGACCAGACATAGAAGGCATTTTGAACTTGGGACCTTTTATTTTCCCTTCAGGTCCCTCAATGTCAAGATCTGGAGTTTTGATGTCAATTTCAGGTCCTTTAACATCAACATTTGCTTTTGGGAGATTGATGTCAACACCTGGGCCCTCCACTTTGGGACCTTTAACTCCAAATGATGGCATTTTGAACTTTGGCATCTTAAAACCACCCTCGGGACCCTCAAGATCTGGGCCTTCAATTTCAACTTTTGGTGCTTTAATATCTCCTTCAACTTTTGGAATGGACACATCAATATCACCTTTGAGTTTTGGGCCTTTCAGGTTGAAGTCAACATCTGGCATGGAAATCTTTGGGCCAGACATAGATGGCATTTTTAATTTGGGGCCCTTAATTTTTCCATCAGGACCCTCAATGTCAAGCTCTGGGCCCTTGATATCTACTTCTGGTGCGTTGATGTCTCCTTTAACTTTTGGAACTGATACATCAACATCACCTTTCAGTTTTGGACCTTTCAGGTTGAAGTCAACATCTGGCATGGAGATCTTTGGACCAGATATGGAAGGCATTTTGAACTTGGGACCTTTGATTTTCCCCTCAGGTCCCTCAATGTCAAGATCAGGAGTTTTGATGTCAATTGCAGGTCCTTTAACATTAACATCTGCTTTTGGGAGATTGATGTCAACATCTGGGCCCTCCACTTTAGGACCTTTAACTCCAAATGATGGCATTTTGAACTTTGGCATCTTAAAACCACCATCGGGACCCTCAAGATCTGGGCCTTCAATTTCCACTTTTGGTGCTTTAATATCTCCTTCCAATTTTGGAATGGACACATCAACATCACCTTTGAGTTTTGGGCCTTTCAGGTTGAAGTCAACATCTGGCATAGAGATTTTTGGACCAGATATGGAAGGCATTTTGAACTTGGGACCTTTGATTTTCCCCTCGGGTCCCTCAATGTCAAGATCAGGAGTTTTGATGTCAATTGCAGGTCCTTTAACATTAACATCTGCTTTTGGGAGATTGATGTCAACATCTGGGCCCTCCACTTTAGGACCTTTAACTCCAAATGATGGCATTTTGAACTTTGGCATCTTAAAACCACCATCGGGACCCTCTAGGTCTGGGCCTTCAATTTCCATTTTTGGTGCTTTAATATCTCCTTCCACTTTTGGAATGGACACATCAACATCACCTTTGAGTTTTGGGCCTTTCAGATTGAAGTCAACATCTGGCATAGAAATCTTTGGGCCAGACATGGATGGCATTTTGAATTTGGGGCCCTTAATTTTTCCCTCAGGACCATCAATGTCAAGCTCTGGGCCCTTGATATCTACTTCTGGTGCGCTGATGTCTCCTTTAACTTTTGGAACTGATACATCAACATCACCTTTCAGTTTTGGACCTTTCAGATTAAAATCAACATCTGGCATAGAGATTTTTGGACCAGATATGGAAGGCATTTTGAACTTGGGACCTTTGATTTTCCCATCGGGTCCCTCAATGTCAAGATCAGGAGTTTTGATGTCAATTGCAGGTCCTTTAACATTAACATCTGCTTTTGGGAGATTGATGTCAACATCTGGGCCCTCCACTTTAGGACCTTTAACTCCAAATGATGGCATTTTGAACTTTGGCATCTTAAAACCACCATCGGGACCCTCAAGGTCTGGGCCTTCAATTTCCACTTTTGGTGCTTTAATATCTCCTTCCACTTTTGGAATGGACACATCAACATCACCTTTGAGTTTTGGGCCTTTCAGGTTGAAGTCAACATCTGGCATAGAAATCTTTGGGCCAGACATGGATGGCATTTTAAATTTGGGGCCCTTAATTTTTCCCTCAGGACCCTCAATGTCAAGCTCTGGGCCCTTGATATCTACTTCTGGTGCACTGATGTCTCCTTTAACTTTTGGAACTGATACATCAACATCACCTTTCAGTTTTGGACCTTTCAGGTTAAAATCAACATCTGGCATAGAGATTTTTGGACCAGATATGGAAGGCATTTTGAACTTGGGACCTTTGATTTTCCCCTCAGGTCCCTCAATGTCAAGGTCAGGAGTTTTGATGTCAATTGCAGGTCCTTTAACATTAACATCTGTTTTTGGGAGATTGATGTCAACATCTGGGCCCTCCACTTTAGGACCTTTAACTCCAAATGATGGCATTTTGAACTTTGGCATCTTAAAACCACCATCGGGACCCTCAAGGTCCGGGCCTTCAATTTCCACTTTTGGTGCTTTAATATCTCCTTCCACTTTTGGAATAGACACATCAACATCACCTTTGAGTTTTGGACCTTTCAGGTTGAAGTCAACATCTGGCATAGAAATCTTTGGGCCAGACATAGATGGCATTTTGAATTTGGGGCCTTTGATTTTCCCCTCAGGTCCCTCAATGTCAAGGTCAGGAGTTTTGATGTCAATTGCAGGTCCTTTAACATTAACATCTGTTTTTGGGAGATTGATGTCAACATCTGGGCCCTCCACTTTAGGACCTTTAACTCCAAATGATGGCATTTTGAACTTTGGCATCTTAAAACCACCCTGAGGACCCTCAAGGTCTGGGCCTTCAATTTCCACTTTTGGTGCTTTAATATCTCCTTCCAATTTTGGAATAGATACATCAACATCACCTTTGAGTTTTGGACCTTTCAGGTTGAAGTCAACATCTGGCATAGAAATCTTTGGACCAGATATTGAAGGCATTTTGAACTTGGGACCTTTTATTTTCCCTTCAGGTCCCTCAATGTCAAGATCAGGAGTTTTGATGTCAATTTCAGGTCCTTTAACAGCAACATTTGCTTTTGGGAGATTGAGGTCAACATCTGGGCCCTCCACTTTAGGACCTTTAACTCCAAATGATGGCATTTTCATCTTTGGCATCTTAAAACCACCCTCAAGACCTTCAAGGTCAGGGCCTTCAATTTCAACTTTTGGTCCTTTAATATCTCCTTCCAATTTAGGAACGGACACATCAACATCCCCTTTTAGTTTTGGACCTTTCAGGTTGAAGTCTACATCTGACATAGAAATTTTAGGACCAGAGATTGTTGGCATTTTGAATTTGGGACCCTTGATTTTTCCCTCAGGTCCCTCAATGTTTAGATCAGGAGTTTTGATGTCAAATTCAGGTCCTTTAACATTAACATCTGCTGTTGGGAGATTGATGTCAACATCAGGGCCCTCTACTTTAGGACCTTTAACTCCAAATGATGGCATTTTGAACTTTGGCATCTTAAAACCACCCTGAGTACCCTCAAGGTCTGGGCCTTCAATTTCAACTTTTGGTGCTTTAATATCTCCTTCCACTTTTGGAATGGACACATCAACATCACCTTTCAGTTTTGGACCTTTCAGGTTGAAGTCAACATCTGGCATAGAAATTTTTGGACCAGACATAGAAGGCATTTTAAACTTGGGACCTTTTATTTTCCCTTCAGGTCCCTCAATGTCAAGATCAGGTGTTTTGATGTCAATTTCAGGTCCTTTAACATCAACATTTGCTTTTGGGAGATTGAGGTCAACATCTGGGCCCTCCACTTTAGGACCTTTAACTCCAAATGATGGCATTTTGAACTTTGGCATCTTAAAACCACCCTCGGGACCCTCAAGGTCTGTGCCTTCAATTTCAACTTTTGGTGCTTTAATATCTCCTTCCACTTTTGGAAGGGACATGTCAGCATCACCTTTGAGTTTTGGGCCTTTCAGGTTGAAGTCAACATCTGGCATAGAAATCTTTGGGCCAGACATAGATGGCATTTTGAATTTGGGACCCTTGATTTTTCCCTCAGGACCCTCAATGTCAAGCTCTGGGCCCTTGATATCTACTTCTGGTGCGTTGATGTCACCTTTAACTTTTGGAACTGATATATCAACATCGCCTTTCAGTTTTGGACCTTTCAGGTTGAAGTCAACATCTGGCATAGAAATCTTTGGGCCAGACATAGATGGCATTTTGAATTTGGGACCCTTGATTTTTCCCTCAGGACCCTCAATCTCAAGCTCTGGGCCCTTGATATCTACTTCCGGTGCGTTGATGTCACCTTTAACTTTTGGAACTGATATATCAACATCGCCTTTCAGTTTTGGACCTTTCAGGTTGAAATCAACATCTGGCATAGAGATTTTTGGACCAGATATGGAAGGCATTTTGAACTTAGGACCTTTGATTTTCCCCTCGGGTCCCTCAATGTCAAGATCAGGAGTTTTGATGTCAATTTCAGGTCCTTTAACATTAACATCTGCTTTTGGGAGATTGATGTCAACATCTGGGCCCTCCACTTTAGGACCTTTAACTCCAAATGATGGCATTTTGAACTTTGGCATCTTAAAACCACCCTGATGACCATCAAGGTCTGGGCCTTCAATTTCCACCTTTGGTGCTTTAATATCTCCTTCCACTTTTGGAACGGACACATCAACATCACCTTTTAGTTTTGGACCTTTCAGGTTGAAGTCAACATCTGGCATAGAAATCTTTGGACCAGACATAGAAGGCATTTTGAACTTGGGACCTTTTATTTTCCCTTCAGGTCCCTCAATGTCGAGATCAGGTGTTTTTATGTCAATTGCAGGTCCTTTAACATCAACATTTGCTTTTGGGATATTGATGTCAACATCTGGGCCCTCCAATTTAGGACCTTTAACTCCAAATGATGGCATTTTGAACTTTGGCATCTTAAAACCACCCTCGGGACCCTCAAATTCTGGGCCTTCAATTTCAACTTTTGGTGCTTTAATATCTCCTTCCACTTTTGGAATGGACACATCAGCATCACCTTTGAGTTTTGGGCCCTTCAGGTTGAAGTCAACATCTGGCATAGAAATCTTTGGGCCAGACATAGATGGCATTTTGAATTTGGGGCCCTTGATTTTTCCCTCAGGACCCTCAATGTCAAGCTCTGGGCCCTTGATATCTACTTCTGGTGCATTGATGTCACCTTTAACTTTTGGAACTGATATATCAACATCACCTTTCAGTTTTGGACCTTTTATGTTGAAATCAACATCTGGCATAGAGATTTTTGGACCAGATATGGAAGGCATTTTGAATTTGGGGCCCTTGACTTTTCCCTCAGGTCCCTCAATGTTAAGATCAGGAGTTTTGATGTCAATTTCAGGTCCTTTAACATTAACATCTGCTTTTGGGAGATTGATGTCAACATCTGGGCCCTCCACTTTAGGACCTTTAACTCCAAATGATGGCATTTTGATCTTTGGCATCTTAAAGCCACCCTCTGGACCCTCAAGGTCTGGGCCTTCAATTTCAACTTCTGGTGCATTGATGTCACCTTTAACTTTTGGAACTGATATATCAACATCACCTTTCAGTTTTGGACCTTTCAGGTTGAAGTCAACATCTGGCATCGAAATCTTTGGGCCAGACATAGATGGCATTTTGAACTTGGGACCTTTGATTTTCCCTTCAGGTCCCTCAATGTTTAGATCAGGAGTTTTGATGTCAATTTCAGGTCCTTTAACATTAATATCTGCTTTTGGGAGATTAATGTCAACATCTGGGCCCTCCACTTTAGGACCTTTAACTCCAAATGATGGCATTTTGATCTTTGGCATCTTAAAGCCACCCTCTGGACCCTCAAGGTCTGGGCCTTCAATTTCAACTTTTGGTGCTTTAATATCTCCTTCCACTTTCGGAATGGACACATCAACATCACCTTTGAGTTTTGGGCCTTTCAGGTTGAAGTCAACATCTGGCATAGAAATCTTTGGGCCAGACATAGATGGCATTTTGAATTTGGGGCCCTTGACTTTTCCCTCAGGTCCCTCAATGTTAAGATCAGGAGTTTTGATGTCAATTTCAGGTCCTTTAACATTAACATCTGCTTTTGGGAGATTGATGTCAACATCTGGGCCCTCCACTTTAGGACCTTTAAGCCCAAATGATGGCATTTTGATCTTCGGCATCTTAAAACCACTCTCAGGACCCTCAAGGTCTGGGCCTTCAATTTTAACTTTTGGTCCTTTAATATCCCCTTCCACTTTAGGAATGGACACATCAACATCACCTTTGAGTTTTGGGCCTTTCAGGTTGAAGTCAACATCTGGCATGGAAATCTTTGGGCCAGACATAGATGGCATTTTGAATTTGGGGCCTTTGATTTTTCCCTCAGGTCCCTCAACGTTAAGATCCGGAGTTTTGATGTCAATTTCAGGGCCTTTAACATTAACATCTGCTTTTGGGAGATTGATGTCAACATCTGGGCCCTCCACTTTAGGACCTTTAACTCCAAATGATGGCATTTTGATCTTTGGCATCTTAAAACCACCCTCTGGACCCTCAAGGTCTGGGCCTTCAATTTCAACTTTTGGGGCTTTAATGTCTCCTTCCACTTTAGGAATGGACACATCAGCATCACCTTTGAGTTTTGGGCCTTTCAGGTTGAAGTCAACATCTGGCATGGAAATCTTTGGACCAGACATAGATGGCATTTTGAATTTGGGGCCCTTGATTTTTCCCTCAGGTCCCTCAATATTTAGATCAGGAGATTTGATATCAATTTTAGGTCCTTTAACATTAACATCTGCTGTTGGGAGATTGATGTCAACATCAGGGCCTTCCACTTTAGGACCTTTAACTCCAAATGATGGCATTTTGATCTTTGGCATCTTAAAACCACCCTCGGGACCCTCAAGGTCTGGGCCTTCAATTTCCACTTTTGGTGCTTTAATATCTCCTTCCACTTTAGGAATGGACACATCAGCATCACCTTTGAGTTTTGGGCCTTTCAGGTTGAAGTCAACATCTGGCATAGAAATCTTTGGGCCAGACATAGATGGCATTTTGAATTTGGGGCCTTTGATTTTTCCCTCAGGTCCCTCAACGTTAAGATCCGGAGTTTTGATGTCAATTTCAGGTCCTTTAACATTAACATCTGCTTTTGGGAGATTGATGTCAACATCTGGGCCCTCCACTTTAGGACCTTTAACTCCAAATGATGGCATTTTGATCTTTGGCATCTTAAAACCACCCTCTGGACCATCAAGGTCTGGGCCTTCAATTTCAACTTTTGGGGCTTTAATGTCTCCTTCCACTTTAGGAATGGACACATCAGCATCACCTTTGAGTTTTGGGCCTTTCAGGTTGAAGTCAACATCTGGCATGGAAATCTTTGGGCCAGACATAGATGGCATTTTGAATTTGGGGCCCTTGATTTTTCCCTCAGGTCCCTCAATATTTAGATCAGGAGATTTGATGTCAATTTTAGGTCCTTTAACATTAACATCTGCTGTTGGGAGATTGATGTCAACATCAGGGCCTTCCACTTTAGGACCTTTAACTCCAAATGATGGCATTTTGATCTTTGGCATCTTAAAACCACCCTCGGCACCCTCAAGGTCTGGACCTTCAATTTCCACTTTTGGGGCTTTAATATCTCCTTCCACTTCAGCAATGGACACATCAACATCACCTTTCAGTTTTTGACCTTTCTGGTTGAAATCAAGATCTGGCATTGAAATCTTTGGGCCAGACATAGATGGCATCTTGAATTTGGGGCCCTTGATTTTTCCCTCAGGTCCCTCAATGTCAAGCTCTGGGCCTGTGAAATCTACTTCGGGAGCTGTAATGTCTCCTTTAACTTTTGGAATGGAGACGTCAACTTCTTTCAGTTTTGGACCTTTTAGGTTGAAGTCAACATCTGGCACAGAAATCTTTGGACCAGAGATTGATGGCATCTTGAATTTGGAGCCCTTGATTTTTCCATCAGGTCCCTCAATGTCAAGCTCTGAAGCTTTAATATCCACATCTGGTGCCTTAAACTCAATATTGGCTTTAGGGATTTTCACATCTACATCTGGACCCTCCACTTTTTGACCTTTGATTCCGAATGATGGCATTTTCATCTTTGGCATCTTAAACCCACTATCAGGACCCTCAAGGTCTGCACTTTCAATATTGACTTTAGGAGCTTTAATATCTCCTTCCAGTTTTGGAACAGACACGTCAACATCACCCTTAAGTTTTGGGCCTTTCAGGTTGAAGTCCACATCTGGCATGGAAATCTTTGGACCGGAGATTGATGGCATCTTGAATTTGGAGCCCTTGATTTTTCCATCAGGTCCCTCAATGTCAAGCTCTGGAGCTTTAATATCCACATCTGGTGCCTTAAACTCAATATTGCCTTTAGGGATTTTCACATCAACGTCTGGACCCTCCACTTTTGGACCCTTGATTCCAAAAGATGGCATTTTAATCTTTGGCATCTTAAAACCACCCTCAGGACCCTCAAGGTCTGAGCCTTCAAATTTTACTTTTGGAGCTTTAATATCTCCTTCCATATTTGGAACGGACGCGTCAACTTCTCCTTTCAGTTTGGGGCCTTTCAGGTTTAAGTCTATATCTGGCATAGAAATCTTTGGACCAGAGATTGATGGCATCTTGAATTTGGTGCCCTTGATTTTTCCATCAGGTCCCTCAATGTCAAGCTCTGGACCCTTGATATCCACATCTGAAGCTTTCATTTCCATGTCTGCTTTGGAAAGATTTATGTCAACATCAGGTGCCTCCACTTTTGTACCTTTGATTCCAAAGGAGGGCATCTTGATTTTTGGTAGCTTAAAACCACCCTCAAAATCTTCAATGCCAGGGCTTTCCATTTCAACTTTCGGTGCTTTAATATCTCCTTTCACTTTTAGAGTGGAGACGTTCTGTGTTGGCCCCTTCACATTTAAATTCACATCAGGTACAGAAACCTTTGGACCGGAAATTGATGTTATCTTGACATTGCTATCCTTAACTTTCCTATCAGATCCCTCAATGTTAAGCTCTAGAGTCTTGATATCTACGTCTTTTGCTTTTATCTCCATTTCTGCTTTTGCAAGATTTAGATCAACATTTGGACCCTTCTCTTCTGAACTTATTCCAAATGAGGGCATTTTTACCTTTGAAACCATAAAGTCACCCTTAGCACTCTCACGATCTGATTCTTTAATATCAAATTTCGGTGTCATAATGTTCCCTTCAACCTTTGGAACGGACACATTAACATCTCCTTTAACTTTTTGTCCTTTCAGGTTTAAGTCCACATGTGGCATATAAATTCCCTGACCAGAGATTGATGACACATTAAATTTGGATTCTTTGACTTTACCCTCATGTCCTTCAGTGTGTTTTTCTGGACCCCTGATGTCCATATCTGGTTGTGTAATTTTAACATTAGCTTCGGGGAGACTTACTACTGTATCAGGTACCTGAAACTTTGGACCTTTAAGTCCAAATGAGGACAGTTTTACATCAGTGCCCAAATTGGAGCCCTCCAAATTAGTGCCTTTCACTCTAAATGATGAAGCTGACAGATCCTGATTGCCAGTTATGCTAAAACCTCTTTGACTAACATCTTTAAGATTTTGATTGTTATAAATCACTTCTACATTAGGACTGTCTACAGTAAACGGTTTAGTTCCAAATTGTGGTTCTTTCACATGGGATATACTGAGTTCACCACCAATTTCCTCTGCGTGAACAACTGATCCACTAGTTTCGATTTTTGGTAACTTGACTTTACCGTCTACATCTGGGATTGCAAAATCTGAACCCTGGCTGATTTCAGCTTCAGGATGTTTAATATTTACCTTGGGCCCTTGAACATCTATGCTAAATTTAGACAATTTGGTTTTATCATCAGACCCATCCTTAAGCGCCTCAGACAAAGATTCCCTGCCAAAACTGCCCCCTGAATCTCCACTAATGGAAAAACCTGAAACACGAGTGTTCAGAACAGGGCCCTTAACTGTAGCAAACCCAGTTTCTTTCATCACACTTGATGCTTTAAAACCAGCTTCCATTGGAGAAGAAACATTTCCCACTTCTTTGTCTAACCCCATGGTTACTTTGCCAGAGACATTACTACTGCCTGTAGAAGTTTCAGTCCTTCCAAAACGTTCTATCATCCTCTGTCCTTTTCCCCCTGACAATCCAGTGTCTGACACATTAAATGCAATCTCTCTCCCACTACCATCTAATTCACTTGTTGCTGTGATAGATCCTGTGCTACAGTGTTTCACAGAGGAGCCAGTGATATGGGGCCCGCCAAGAGATATGTCCCCCATTTTTATACCTCCGTGTGCACAGCTAACAAGGCTACTATGTGGTAATCTGATTTGAGAAGAATCCCCCTCCGACTGGTCATGCTGCAAGACCTGAATTTTGAACTCAGGGCTTGAGGAATCAATCTGCTGACTAGTCTCCCCCGGCATGTCCACAGTGTAGGTAGTTATTCTCCGAGTGATTGTAGTAACGGTGCAACCATCACTACTTGTGCTGCTGTGACGCTCTGTACGCACATCAACCCCCTCAGCAAGATCCTCAGACTTCAGTCTAGGTTTAATCTTCTTAGTGAAGATTCTTTTGTAGTCTTCGTCATCTCCACTCTAAAGTAAAGGAATTATAATATTAGTATGATATTCCATGTCTGTGTGGAATATAAATGTAAGAAAAAAAAGTTAAATTAGTTAGATATGGAAATACTGATTAATCTAATATCAGTTGACACTGACTGTAACAATGTTTGTTCTAATACAATGTGTACCAATGCTGAATAACAACATTTAAAATTAATAATGTATGGTTCACATGGTCATGATCAGTGATGGGAATAACGGCGTTATAAATAAACGGCGTTACTAACGGCGTTATTTTTTTCAGTAACGAGTAATCAAACTAATTACTGTTTCCTCCGTTACAACGCCGCTACCGTTACTGACAATAAAATGTGCCGTTACTATAATTGAGCTCACTGAAGCGTTTTTTATCCGAGTAGGCTCTCTCTCCGCCATTGGACCTGCATCGTTTTTTCTCTGGTGGTGTGCGTGTGTTTATGAGGCACCGGACTGGACTAAAGCGAGGCGAAAGCCGCGAGCGCGCTTGATAGTGCGCGAGAGAGACCGTGTCCGAGAGCGCGCTCGATAGTGCGCGAGAGAGACCGGGTGTGTCTGAGCTTAATTGTTTATAAATAAAGTAGGCTACACATTTCAGCATTAGAATAATCTCTGTAGCATATTGGTCATCTGCAACGTTTTAATTTGTTTGCATGGTTATTAAATAAAACACAAGAATAACCTGCAGGGAACGTTCCCAGAAAACCGGTTGTGAACACGTGCGGCAGACACGACTAGAATTTGGCTTAAATAACCTCGTTATTGATGACGTTCTTATAAAAATAAAACCCAAAAATATTATATTTTATTATTATTATTTATGTTGGTACATTGTTCAGTATTAGCCTATATTGAGAGCACGTTTTGTTAAACTCTTTACTTTTGTGAGGAAGAAAATACTTCAAGTAGGCTATACAGTATGTTCTCCAGTTGTAAAGGTGTGTGAGTTTTATAATTTTAATTTGCACTACAAAGAGTTTGTGTGTATGTATATTTTTTATTACTATTTATTTATTTTTAGTAAATTTCTTAAGAAGCATCATTTATTTTTAGACTTATTTGTTGGCCAGTTGTGGTGTACAATAATATTAAAAGTTCTAAACCATCTATTGTGTTTTGTTCCACTAGTAATGATACTATTTTAATATTCAAGTTAATAGGTGTCTCTCACATTGTCCCACAGCAACATTAAAATAGTGTAGATTAGTGTACAATGTTTCATAATAATATTTTTTTCTATTTAGTGTCCATTTCATTCAACATATTTAATATTGGGGGTATCCAAGTTGTTTCACCTTTTTTTTTTTTTAAAGGAACGCAATAGTTACTTTCCCAGGTAATTAGTTACTTTTGTAATAATGTAACTCAGTTCCTAACTCAGTTACTTTTTGTCAGAAGTAACTAGTAACTATAACTAATTACTTTTTTTAAGGAACTTGCCCAACACTGGTCATGATGCTGATACCATGTAACACATGGACCAACAACTGAGGTCACATTACCAGGAGAATGTCTGAACTAGAGCCTCCTAATCCTCCACGTCCTTCCCACGACAATGTTCCCATTGGAGAGCGGCAAGGAGACTTGTCTCCAGTCTTGTTTTGTAATTTTAGTCCAACCTTATGTCGGTTTAGAGTCTTCAGTAGCTCAGCGGTTTCTTCTGAGCTCATGTTGTCAAAGTAAATGGTGGCCCCAACAATTTGGTCACCTGTTACAAAGAGCAGTACATGGAAAGTTCAAACTAAACAGTATGTAAATTGTATTTACATCCAGTAAGAACTACAAGAGCATTAGCTCACAGACAATAGCTCAACACCAAAAAAGGAATGCTGCTCAAATGTATCAAAAAGTTCAAAAGTATTAAAGATTCTAGAAATATTAGAAAATAAGTTTTTCTAAATGTTTGCACTATACATCAGAACATGCAGGGTTATTTTAACTACATACCTTCATATACATTTCCAGTATGAGCAGCAGGGGACTCTTCTTTCACCTCTGTGACAAAAATCTCTCCTTGACCTTTTTGTTCTATGGTGAGCCCATGCTTATCAGGGCCCATCCACTGTGGGTAAAGCACTTCCCTTGTTTCCTGGTCGTCAGCCATCTTTAAAAAAAATAATAATACAATACAAATAATTAATAAATAAATAAAATGAGAAAACATTACACAATATACAATAAAAGAGAGTAGAACTGCTATAACACAATACCAAATATACTAGGTATATGTTGCCTAATGTGTAGTTTTGATTGAGTTATAAATGAGGACAAGCAATTATCTAAAAATGCAATACAAAACTTTTCACCAATTGCTATGCTATAAATTAATGTTAATAAAATATGCTGAAAAATAAATTAATTGTAGCTATTAATATCACATAGCTATAACATGTATCCAATCATTCAGTATACCTCTAAATGTGTTGCTTCTTCGCCTGCCCCCTAGTGTGGACCGTGTCAGCACTTGTTCTTTCCTTAATACACAAAAAAAAAAAAAAAAAAAAACCTGTAAATGAGGATCAACCTGTGACCACTAGATGGCAATACAATCTCCAACAAATAATTTATTAAACAAGCATGATTTCTCTTTGGGAACTTAGCACGTCTTTCTAGTTTGAATACCTGAATACCATGTATTTCTTCAGCATTGACACAAAGCACTTCACAACAAGAGCAATGACTTCTTATGTATTGCAAATAAGCCAAACGCTAGTCACTAAATGTATTAGACACAGTACACAGTTTAGTATACAGTTTAAACATGTTTAAAACCATCTGATATCCTGAGTAGCTTGCAGAGCAGGGATGTTTTTATTTGATGAGCATTGCTTAACATGGAGTTATTTATCTGACTTGTGGGCCTGGCATTTCAGCTTTCAGAACAATAAGTTATTTGTTTTAGAGATATCACCCCCTCACAATCATCCACACAATTACACAGGACCTTTTGGATATGAAAACACCTACTTGCATATTTCACTAAACATTTTCAAATAAAGTTCTAGTTCATTTTAATTATAAATTATATAGGCTACTTGATACAGTGGCACTGAATTTATTTTCTTGTATGATCTCAGAATAACTAATAACAGTAACAATATAAATATAAAATAACATAACAGCTACAAAATATCAAATTAGATCAGCATTTTGAAATCTCTAGAATCTGAGGAAATAATGAGAAACTGGGCACATGCTGAAAGAGAAAAAAAAAAGTACATAGCCATTAGCAGCACATGATCATTCTCATGTGATCATGAATTTGGTGGGATCATGTATGACAATTATTCAAGTAACCTGAATGCTCCCTTGAATATAGCAAGTATACCCACTTCTGAAAAAAAGCCTGACCCTGACCTTAGTGGATTACCGAAGGAATGTATACTCAAAATAAAATGTGTGAATACAATGCTGAAAAATATTGAATGCTAGTGTGAAACTCTCCACTGTTCATGAAACTGAGCAATGATAGATCAAACTAATTATATAAATTTAAATATATTTACTCTTTCAGCAATGGTCAAGGAACTGCAAAGGTTTATGGTTATTCAAGAATTAAATTTAAAAAATCATAGTTAAAGTTATTGCCTTTATTCTGTGTTTTATTCTGTGTCTATATTAGTTTTAAGATCATCTATAAGTAAGAAAAGTATATATTCTTAGATAATATTTAATATTATATATTCTTAAATAAGAAAGTAATTCTAAACGTTGATAATTCACCTTTATAAGATATAAAATGTACAGTCTCTCTTCTGGGAATAGGGACACTAAAAAGATTCATCATAATGGATCGGAGAAATTCTGTTTACTTTCTAGAATGAGAACATTCCCTCCCCCCTAAATTATAAATAACACTTGCCTCCCACTAAATATGGGGAGAAAGAGGCCTGGTTTTGAGTCCATGTTGACCATTGTTCTCCAGTCAAGACAGGGCAGGACAGGACAGAAAAGATCATTTGAGAGTCAATCTGGCTTCCCTCGATAGATACCACAGCACAGACCACAAAACATTTACGACTCTTGTACACAATTGTACACAAAATATTCTAGGACTACTTATGCTAAAGGACTATTATTAGAGAGGCTGACAAATATTAAGGGGATAGACAGCCTCAACACTGAAGAGAAAAAAACACTGTGCCATCAAATGAAAGGTTACAAGGCTTGTATGTTAGATTTTATTATGTGACTGTCACAGGTTGTTAAATTACAAATTCTTAATTTGCAAAAAAAAAAGATATATATATAATATTGTCATTGCATCACACATGCAACAGCATATAATGCACAATAGTTTGCACTTAATAGATATCAGAACTCTCTGCACTGTAAAAAAAAGAAAAGAAAAACTTGCTGCCTTATATTTAGTAGGCTATTACAATCACCTTGGATAATTTCAACTTAAATTACAAACTAACTTGAGTCTGACTTCAACAAAATTTAGTTGAATCTTGTATAACCTATCAAACTAAGTTAAGCAATTTAAACTTTTTTATGAGTAAAAGCAATGTAAAAACACATGTTGTCATAACTTATTGATCACATAATTTTTTACAGTGTGCATGCAATTTCAGTAAAACAAAGTCCACAGTGGGAGAAATGTAAAACATGAGACATAGAAGCTGTGAAACCAAAGCCAGGAAAAAAATCTTATTATTGTTGGCTAAAGCCAGTATTTATGAAAGGAGAAGGGGAAAACCTACAGTGCTGTGTACTCAAGAACTCCCTAGTAAGCACTGCAAAAGCTTATTATTTCACTCCCAGCTTGTTATGTTCTGCCTCTTAAAGGGATAGGTCACCCAAAAATGAAAATGTTGTCATTACTTACTCATGATCAAGTTGTTGAAACCTGCATGAGTTTCTTTCTTGCTGAACACAAAAGATGATGTTTTAAAGAATGTTGGTAAATGGTAAGCCTTCCACTTCCACAGTTTATTTTTTCCTACTATGGAAGCCAATGGCTACCGTCAACTGTTTGGTTACCTATCCCTTTAACATGATGCCACACCCTGCACTCAATCTTGTACCACTGATGTGTATGTTTCACTTCCTTCACCCTTTTTTTTAACTATTTGATCTACAGTGCTATTTGTGCAGCAATTTTTCTCACAGCTCTGACAGATTCCTCGTAATGCTCAGGAGGAGCAAACTCTGTGAATGGAAAAAAAAGGCACATCTGCACATCCATGTCTGAAATGTGGAACAATCAGAGGCAACAGCGGCACATACCATGCCACTAAACCAGTGTATAATACATTATTTGTGCCCCAGCAGGCACATCTCAAATGACCGTATGTGATTGTGAGACAACCTTTAGCTTTCACAAGAGTATAAACCATGATACAGTCACTACTAGAGCATTATTTGGAGGGTATCTGCTTAAAGTATCGCTCTCACCCAAAATCATATGATCTGCTATGATCCATGTAAGCAGATAGTTCATAATACTTCATAAGTGTTTGTGCAACCATAAGACTTCAGCAATGAAATTGAACACATCTTGTTAACTGCTGAGTTGTAATGAGGACCTAAAGGACCCAAGCTTTGAGGTCTAGCAACAAAGAGCAACTTATTATAGTGTAAGACATTGGAACAAAATTAGCAAAAAGGAAACCTCTGGAATTAACGGTTTTAAAAATTGACTTAGTAGATTTGAAAAGAAACAGCTTGGCCCATGAATCCATAATATCTACACCAAGTAGTTCTTGCTGAAAGGCAAGTAGGTGTTACCACTCATGCTTTCATTCAGTCCGCTGTCAAAGCAATTGATTAGCAAAAGCTTCTAGTTGGTCTTATACAATAGCTGATGTTTCATATTACACATTATAAGCCAACCCCATTTTACACTCAGAGAACCTCCTGAGATGGTCTGACTGCACTAGGAGCATTCACACTAAAGACATCTGAACAACTGAACATGATGGATATTGAAGTTTTTTTCTTCTATTCATTAAGATATAATCAAATATGTTTTTTCAAGCAAGCATCTTTTGCAGCATTGAGGAAAACCAATGTCTTGACAAACTAGACTGTGGCAATAGGAGCACCTCTTAATGGTTGGTCTGCCTACAGTGAGAGAAGACATTTTATTAACAATAAAATGAGTGCAAATCTTAATTCTAAAATAATTTTAAGATCTAAAAAGATGAATTGATTTAGTTATTAACAAATAATTTAGAATGCACCTGCTATAAAATCATTTTAGGTTTGACAGGTTTAAGTGCACTGTAATAATTCTATTTGGCATTAACATTCCAAACAACTTGATAAAATAAAACCTTGCAAAAATGTACTTTAACTCCGGGAGGATAAGGGAACCTACTGAATTGGCAAGGCTAAAGCTCAAATTCTATCCTGTCTTCCGTTATATTCTGAAAGGAAGCAATGTATTTTCCAAATATTTCCATGCATCAAACAGTCTGACCAATCTAAAACGGTCAATTACAAAATGTACATTCAGTGGAAAAGGAATAAAGCAACCACCACCCTGTTATCTTTTAAAGTGAAAATCTCTTAATATAGCTAAATAGTTTAGTTTGCATGGTTTCGAGACCTTAAGCTACTAGTGAATCAGGCAGACTTAATTTCCCTTTTCCTTCAAAAATGCAGCCCCACCCTATTGGTTTTATACTTTGGTTTGCCCTAAGAGGGCGACAGTGACTGAAACAGTTACAATATGAGCACACAACACAGGGAGTTTTCCTTTGCAAGACAGGAGCTTATGTGTCTGCACAAGTTAAAATATTTCCTCTGGATGTTTCTGTTAAATAATTGTCTCAATCGTTTTTGCCTAGGCAGAAACACGCAATTAGCCTTGTGTTTAAATTCCAAGTTTGATAAGTAGCTATTGTTAAATACAATTACCAACATCACTCCCTCAAAAAACTCATCCTCACAATGACTGCAAATCCACCCAGTGCTCTGAACACTGGGAATCTGTTTGAGCAGCTACAGAGAGAGTGAAATTGCATGGCATACTCAGATTTTACTGTTCAATTAAATGACAATTTCAGATGACTAAAATTAAAAACGTAAATAGCAGTAAGTTCAATTCTCACACGGTCACCTAGGCCTTTGTTTGCAACACTGATGTAAGGAAGTAATTCAAGATGACTAAACTAAAACCAAGTGAGATGCAGCAATCCATAGTAACCATGCCAATGCCATGAAACTGTCACTTGCCACAAGCAAAATTAAAGTTCATGTAAGTTTCTCACAGGAAAGCAAACGTCATGTGCAAATCTTCATTTGATCGCCTATAAGCTCCACTAGTCACATGGTATGGCCGAAGACACTGAAGACTAAACTACGCAGTCATTTCGCTCATTTAATTTCATAGAAACCAAATTATCAAACGTCATTATCCACTCTTATCTTACATGAAAAAAAAAGGGAGAGGGATCAGTAGGTTTTCATTTCATTTAATGAAAAGGTTTAGATGGCCAATTCATTTGGGAAACAACTCCTCTGTCAAGTAGTTCAATATTTGCTATTTGTTTAAATAATGCAACTCTCTTAACCAAAACTAAGTGTCAATTGTATAATCTCATGGAAGGCTTTTATCAAGGCTGAATCAAATGACTTACAAAACACCAAATACAATACTCCCTCAACTCAGAGAGGCATTATCAAGGAGTTTGTATTTATACAAGTGCTATAAGCTCTTATATACTATATTGAAATCTTTAAAGTGTTGAATTGTCCTTCATGCCCTTTGCATGGCCTTTGAAGCTGTCCCATAGCTTCCAGTTCTATTTAGTATTCCCTTTTGATAATTTCTGCATGGAGGAGGATGAGGACAAAGAGATATCTGTTTTAAGCCTTTTGGTCTAGGCTAGAGAAATGTTGGGAATTTGTTTTGTTACATAAACATATCTTTCAGGCCTTTAAAGCAATGCGAGATGTATGTGCATTTCTGTGAACACTACAAGAGAGATCAATTAAATGTGGTTTCAGTGATACTAATATCTTTTTTTAAGCCTTCTGACTGATATCGGATCACAGATGTGGTTACTTTCCTCTACAGCAGAAAAGTGTGAAAAGACTTCATGTAACACTAGCACTGCAAACAAATGCTGGAATCAGCACAGACAGGTAAATGCTTGCGTGGACCTGCCCTGATCAATTCTCCTCAGTACAATTCCACTGTTATTGACTCTGCTAGAAAACAACTGTTAACAGCATAAGTGTTCATTTAAAGCTGCCCCAAGAAAATAGTATATTTACCTTAACTTATAATCAAAGTACTTCTCTGTCTCACTGAAAAGAGAATGGACAAAACTTTGCACTAAACATTTACAAAAGCAATCACTTGATGAGGAGTTTGCACAATACGTCCTGAAAATTAGCTGCTATTCTGAAGGAGTCGAATCAGTAGGAACAAAAACGCATTGCTTTTTCTCTTTGCCAGCTCTAACTTCTTTGTCTATTATTTGGAAACCATTGCTAGAACCTATCACCTCCCGGTCATTTCATTAACGGATGTTATTTCTGATCTGTGACTGAAATAGTCATAGGCTCGCTGTGATAAAGGCTAGTCTGGACGGGGCTGTCACACTGTTTGCAAAGAACAACATTTGGCAGAGCAGCTGTGTACACTCAAACGGGTGACATCTACTAACCCTGCACTTAGTTGTATCAAGTTTGCTGTCACCTCACTGAAGGTGGAGCTAGCTGAACAAAACCACAAGGTTTCAAACAAGCTCACTAATCATTTTTACTAACAAAGTTTTGCACAAACTGAATTTAAAAGAATGCCATCTAGCTTTAAAAAGCTTTGCAACCACTCAATTTCACAGAATAAATATCCTTACATAAAGTTTCTATTGTTGTGCATGAGAAAGACTGGTACTAGTACAAAATGCAACCATAATCACAGGTCTAAGATGTGTCATACGACACCGCAATGCTTCCATCTGGCAGAGGTCGTTTGGCAACAACTGTGCAAATCTAAAAAGAGCAGACTTTATAGCACAACACAGGCGGCAAACGTTGCAAATCTAAAGCTGGGGACACGCCCTTCGCACAATACGAGAAAAAATACATGCACACCATCTCTCAAGCCCGCACATAGCGCACAGAGAGCTGAGAGCCCCACCCAGGCCTCCAGTCACACGCATTCCTTGATAGAGCCGTCAGGCCAACTGGAAGAGAGCCCAGCCTCTCCTGCAGTGACTAACTCCAAAGCAATGTCCTACTCACTACCCAACCACTTAACTCACCCAGTGGGTCTGAGCTGGGTACAAAAACAGGGTACTCTTTAAAGTTTCCACTTACTACTAACACCCAATGAAGCAAGGAAACCTGATGCTTGTCTTATTCCATTAAAGGAAGGAAGCCAGCCGATTTCCAAATGTATAAAGACTAACAGAAGACCCTCATGACATTGATTAATACACAGTAAAATAAGTCGTAAAATTATTGTTTGCATGATTTAGAAGGTCTTAGTTCTCCAATGTAAATGTGGATTTATAGTTGTGCAATAGCTCACATTTGTAAAGGTTCAGCAATGCAGAGGGGTAGATAAGTGATATAATTGTTGGGCAAACAACCAAACCACTAATTATAGAAAAGCCACTGCTAGGGTTTAATGCCACACTTTTTCCATTAAAGTGTTGTAATGTATAATAGCAGACACACACACACACATACATACAGTCAGCCATTACACAATGCAATAACATAAATTGTGGCCTTTGGCTTTGCTTACAGGAGATGCTTGGTTACTTGGCTCTTTAGCAGACACGTTTTTCCAAAGCAAATTACAGGATACTTTTTATTGTCACAAGTGTCAGTCATATTTCCCCATTAAATGCTCATCATTCATTTTTCTTGCAATAGGCAGGCAATTTTGACAAAGCAAGAGCTCATACATTAAAAAGGGATAGCTACAATTTGGTTAAAAATTTAATTTTTACTTCCACATGGACTCAATTCAAACCCACAAAGTGACCAAATTCTCGTGCAAAGACATACACTTTCAATATTATTGTGGAAATATTAACTATTTAGAGGAACAAACAGGAATTGTGAAAGTGAAAGAAAAAAAAAGTGCAGTAGTGAATTACACTAAATATATCTTATATCTATATATCTATAGCGAAACATTAACATAATTCAGATACATTAGCTAAAGGCCGTCAGTATTCACATTGAGTCACGTTTTTTGTCTATCCTGACATGTTTGTTTATCCTGTTAACAAGGCTTTTCAAACAGAGTCAAAGGATATGAGTCAGCAATCAAATACATAGTGATGACTGATGGGAAGGTGGATCGCTTACCAGCTACCATCAGATGGTTTTATAGTTAGGTCTGAAACAGCACTGCCAAGTGTTTTGTAGAAGTGAAAAGGCAATAAGGCATGTGGTTTGAAACATCTAAATTAGTCAGATCTTATCTACTATTCAACTAGAAACAAACTCATGTAAACTGCACCTAGAATGATCTAACCTCTGCTGCGTCTCCTTGTGCTGTTGTAAACAAGTAGATGTGCATACCTACATTACTGAAATGGTGTGATGTAGTACGATCTGTAGTCAAACGTTAAGTCTACGTCAATAAATGCAGATCATCAAATCACCTTAAAGAATACTTTTAAATGCATTAGAACTATTAAAATATGGCCTCAGTGTTTAATTTGCCATATAAAATACTTTAAAAAATAAGCGTAAAACTTTGAAACAATATCGTCACAAGCAGCTTTTACGTCAGGAAGTCATGTATGTAGTGTCACTGCAGTGTATATCTTTGCAGTTATTCATTGATATGGAATGTTATTTGGTAATCATTTTACATTTACTTGAAACATACTTAAAGCATATTGTAATCAAATCCTGATAGAATATCACCTGAACAAAATAAACAGTGCTCTTTAACTATAGGTACTAGTAGTTACCAGTAAACACTTTCACTAATTGCACTAATTTGACACCAAAATCAATATTTAACCCATTATGTCCATCAGGAATGACAGGTGTGGTTACCAGGAAATAATTGCTACATGTCATGCAAGTAAGTGCATGCATGCTTTTTACCTTGGCTACAATATAACCGATTTACTTGTTAGCACAGTAAATTACGGTTTAAGCGTATGAAGCACACCATTTCTAAAAGTATCTGTTTCTGAAAACAAGAGGACTCACACATAACTGAAGCATTAATGTCAGAACAAAATGGCCAGCCTTGGAAAATGAAGCTTATAAACTATAAACAGACTAACCATCCTACTGTCATGTGATCCTAAACCTTAATCAAATGCAGACCGTATCTTCTATTTCAAGCACAACAGCAAATGTAATCTAGTAATCCAACTGGATTGCAGAAGTACAATGGAAGTACAGTCTACTATGTGCTGTAGACACGCATACAAAAAGAAAATTCATATGATGTCCAAAATGACAATAATAATAAAAAAGTATAATAAATATAATATTAATTTTAACATTGTGTTAAACATTCACAGAAGATTAAAAAAAACAAGGCAGTAAATGGGATCAATTGGAAGTGTCAAAATGTATTATTATGTGAAGACAAATATCTTGATCCTAAAAAAAACAACATGTAAGTCTTGAGAATCTGCCCTTGATTGAGCCATGTGTGCACAAGACTGTGTTACCCTGTACTAAATTGTGCAATATGAATGCCTGACTCTGACTCAGAACCATATTGGCAAAGCCATGATGTATTGTCCAACTTTGTTTTAGCTTCAAGACAGTATTTCTCAACCATGGAATGATGATAACTCCAGGGTCTTTCTGAAGGTAGTGTGAAGGAAGACGTGTACCAAGATAATGCAACAAAGTCTTCAGCTCAGACTTCATACTTCAAAACTCTTGAAATGATCCCTACATCCTGTAAGGTATTATCTACGAAAGCAAGAGTGCTGACAACTTATCTGTGATGGATAATCACATATTCACGGAGTTGACTTCTTTCATTCTGTACCCTTTTGGAACAAAAATGCAGATTCAAGATGTGAGAAACCAAACAAATAAGAGAAGAAAACATTCCGTTACGAAGCCTGCCACTCCTCCCTTGGCGTTCCCATAGCAAGTCCTCGACAAGCCTTTAAGGAAACGACAAAGGAAGTGTGCACAAGTCCAGACTCTTTCCGTTTTCACACTGGAATAGAAGGTCCTATGAAGCACACCCTAATCTGACCTATCAACACAGAGGAGGAGAAAGTTGTGCCTCCACTGTAAACCTCCCGGACAATCACGATTCAAATAAAGACACACAGGCCAACAAACATTGTTTCTACTCAACATTCAAATCCTATATCAGTCAAGATAAGCAAGAAGCTCACTGTTCTGTTTTCAACCAAACACTCTGTAACCTTCAAATACAACCAAGGTTGAAAGAGATTGTTGAAATTGAGGCAGCCACACACAGAAAACTTAACATCGGACTCCAAAGACATACCACTGCACAGCCAAATTTTTCTAGTTTATGAAAAAATTGACTAAAATTATAACAATTTCAATAAAGTTGCTTTATAACAGCTTTAATATAGTACAGTACTACTGGTTGACTGCTTTAGTCTGCTATGGAGTCATCTGTTCTGACAAAACAGAAGAAAGCTTTGGGTGTGGCAGGAGAAGGGGGATGGGCTCCAAATGTGAAAAATCTACTTGGGACATTTTTAAAAGATATCTTAAATCAGACAAACTGAAAGAATGTTTTTTGGATGTGAACACTCCATGGATATTTCCAAACTCTCAGCACGTATTTGCAACACTCCCCTTTATGTCAGTCTCACTCTCTTTCATCTATACCTCTATTCTCTTATTTTGTTATAGGAACCCTTCAGTGATCCTACTGAAAAACAGCTCCATAACCTAAAGTCATGGCGCAGTCGGGCGTGAATAAAACACCTTATTCTTTCTCCTTCATAGCAATCCTTACTTTCCCCCTCTATGCTTCAAACCTGGTTTCAATTAGTAAGTCTTTCCAAACCACTGCATTCCATTACCCCCTCCTCCCTTCACCCCCTCTTACTCACTACCCACACCCTGGCTATGGCTCCAGGTTAAGAAAATCAAGGCAAAACAGGGGCAAAACAGAGCAGAATTCACAAACTAAATTTAAACATTCACACTTTCTTTTTTAAGGATATTAAGAATCTTTAAAACTCCATCTAAAAAAAAAAGTAAGCAGAAAAATATGAGAAAACGATCCATTGTGCTGAATACAGTGCAGAATACGTGCTGACGTTGACCAAAAAATCTTGAGCTATGACCAGATTTGGTATGGCAGGATAATACTCGTTTCAAGAGGAAAGATAAAAATTCTATGGAAGTGTGAAACGACTTTATGTTAACGTATAAATGCATTTATGTGGGGGGTAAATGATAATAGAGCATATATCTTTCTTTTAAACTTTTTATTTTATTTTATTTTTCAGCGTGGGCAAAGTCATGCAACCAAAGTCAGAGACAACCTTATCCACGTTGCACTCTTTGGGTGTATTTTTGCATGACATGCAAAGACTCAGAATATTTGCCTTAATTCTAAATCCCTTTTACTTCTGAATGATTTAGCAGGTCGAGTTTAACAAAATAAACGCTTAATTCTGAACCAACTTTAGTAATGTTAGGAGAAAAAATAACGTGCGCAACAGATGACAATTGAGCAGATACACACCCACCCTCTTCATCCTCAACAATACAGATAAGTTTGAGATTTTATGACATATAATAGACTTTCTAAGAACCAAATAAGAAAATATATAGCGTTAATCATCATAATTAAGAATAGTATAAGTTCACAGACAGTCTCTGGAAAACTACTTTAAATGCAACGTGAGCGTCGCACACCATAACTGCATAACTCATTAACCTCAGGAGATACACAAACATACCTGGAACCTTCAACACCTTTGCTCTGGCATCCTCCGCGGTCCACAGCTTTCTGCCACAGCCCAGAAAAGTTTTACACCACGCTTTCCAAACTAAACTTTGACGTATTCGTGTACTCTCTTTCTTTCTCGAGGCTTGAAGCCTCGCTTTATTATTGTATTGTTTTTGTTAGGCTACTTCTCTCTCTTCCTCTCACTTTAATGCTATTTCTTTTCCTCAGTGTGCTTGTAACTCCGGGCTATGGAGAATGGCAGAGTTTGGGCTAGGTCTGTGGAGTTCTTCATTGGAGAAGAGGGCGGGGGCAACGGTGTAGAAAGGGAGTGGACCCTCGTAATTTTTGTCCAGCCCACCTACTGTTTGAGTGACATGCAGGTTTTAACGCAGCGATAAAGCGCGTGAATGTGGACTGGAATCAGATTTAAACTGTATTCTTGGGACAAGAGTGAGACTCATTTTCATTTTCAGGTTGGTTCAAGTTGGCACATATTGAGGCAATTAATTTGTTAAGGTTTTTTTTAACATTTTAATTAACATTATAGGCCTACGATGTAAAAAAAAAAAAAAAAAAAATCCTTGGTAATAATGGTGGAATTTCTTTTTAGTCAAGATTTGAATGTGCCTGTACAGAAATTTACTTTCAAAAATTAGCCTGGAGTAAACCGGAGTAGAAATTGTGACAACTAGCCCCGTTGCCCTATACTATTGCGTAATATAAAATGTCACATGGGATGGTGGCACATGATCCCAATCTTTTAGGACGGGCATTTGTGCATTTGTGGATGTTTCTTCCTAAAAAAGGGTATAACATTACAACAAATTATATAACTATTCATTTACTTAATTAGTTTTCATTTTCATATTATAAATAATTTGACTGTTGATGCTATCTGATTTTATTGTGCTCATCCAGATACAGCGAAAATTATACTGGAATTTTACTTTGCATTATTTTTCTGATAAATCATTTTGAATTAGTTTACGTAGGATTTTAGTTTTTACTTTTGTTAGTTTTCATTTGTTTTTAATGACAAATATCAAATATGTGTAGAAATCTGAAGGAGGGCGTATTGCCTTTGATAATGTGTTCACTGTGTCTGTACACCAGTCCAACATAATTTCCATAGCATTTTCATAATACAAAATTCAGTTTAAATCTCTGAGGAGTTTCATTCTCATTTTGTGACAACTCGATTGATGAAACATTCAATTAAACAATTGAATCTTTGAATAAGAATAGTTAAACATAAAGTCTTGTTTCTTAATGGTATTCGTTTGAGTAGGCTATTTTACATTTTTATATGGTTAAAAGCTACATTTTATGAATTAAAATCAGTTACCTTTCAGGTAGGCTATAAGTTGACAAAATGATTTGTGTGTGTCTAAAATGAGGTATAATAACAACGTACAGCGATATTTTTTTATTAATTTTAAACCAGCTACAAAGACAACAGTTCATTCAAACTGATCAGACTGCCAACAAACAATGCTTAAATGGCAAAATACAAAATAAAATGTGTATGTTTTTGAGAACGTTATATAAACATGAATCAGAATGTTCAAGAAAGCTAGAATAATATCTCAGGAATTTGTTAACAATGCAGAGCTTGATCTAGTTAATGCAGCAAGAGTTTGAATGTTTTGTTATGCTATGTTTGTTATCAGCTGTTCCAGTTTTTCATTTAACATAGTCAATATATTGAATGAATGAATGAATGAATGAATGAATGAATGAATGAATGAATGAATGAATGAATGAACGAATGAACAAAGTAAGAATAGAAACAAATCACAGATGCTTGCAATGACAAATGCAATGAATAAAATATAGAAAAAAGTAATGCATCTAATTAACTCAAATTATAAAGGCTTTTTAAATTTTAAATCTAGTATTCAATTAATGTAATTATAATAATGTGTGATAGTTCACTGAGGCAAGTATGCAATTCAGAGCACAAACCTTTGAAGATGGTTTATCTGCATCTATAGCTAACTCAAGATGTTTGCATTACGCAATACAGCAAATTGAAGATATGTGATGGCCTTTGCATGTTCGCCTCAAAAATGTCTTAATCAATAATGTAAATAATATATATATTAAATCCAACACATACCTTCTGTGATGAATCAACTTAATATTTAACACACACACAACTATGTAAAGTTTGTAGATAAAAAGTAAAGTAAAGTGAAATGTATACCTAACCTGAAGCAACAATTGAACTTCACATGATTTGCATGGCTGATGAGATACCTGGAAGACCTGGAATACGGACTTGTCACCTATACCCTATACCGTTGACACTTTTTCAGTTGTTCCTGTTTTATGTTTACTGCAAGGGGTTCGTTTGCTGCAGGATTTACCCGGCAGCGACCAAATCAGTCTTTCATTCTTGTCAAAAAGCAGCCTTGCCTTGAAGCATCTCAAATCACATGTTCCTCTAAACCCCACACGTTAAAAATTAATTTTGATGATTTGTTATCACAACTTTTTATATTTTGTCAAATCAACTTAGATAATTAATGTAGTTCAGATAACATAATATTTTTAGTTTCTATTTATTAAACCAATCTCCTTTGTTGTATTAACTCAAATTTTTCATTTCAATGAACTCAAAATTTTAAGGCAACCAGGTAACTTACTTTTTTAAGTTAATCCAATTTTTTTTTTTTACAGTGCATACATTCTCCCTCACTAGTTTTGCTTTGTTTTAACCTGCCCTAATCTCACAATATAGGTTTCACAAGGTCTAATTCACATTTGATTGAGTAAGACGTCTGGGGTTGCTTCATTTAAAGGGCTGTTTCAGCTGCCTTAGATCACATCAGCAATGCAGGTAAACAGTGTAGGTGTGTGCATATGTGGTTCTGGGGTGGGAGGGAGGGTGGTTGGTTGGTTTTGAGGCAAACAGACGGAAAGACAGACAGGCAGAGAGAAAACCCTGAGGCGCATAGTGAACAAATCCACGTGTCACACCCATATTCAGGGCTGTGTAATGGTAAGCAAAGGATGAATTCTCCAAACGAGAAAGAGGTTACTGTCTGCCTTGTAAAGAAGCAAAGGGAGTGTCAAGTTGCTTTGAGTAAAAACACATGAAATATACACGAAATATATTGCAGAAGCCAGTACTTGAAAACCTTACGACATTATCAGACATATTAGAAATACTGTAACCAGAAGAACAGACAAAACGTTTGAAACAACTGGAACAGTGTGCATGTGTTCCAGTGTTCTCTTGTTGCTTTCGTGGTGTAGGAGTTTTGTCTCCCCAATGCAATAAAAACTTTTGGATAACAAACAGGCGAAGAATGTCAAGGAACAAAACAGTCATGCTTTTCTGCAGAGTTCCAAAACCATGTGAGGGGGGGAAGACACGAAATGGCCACAGCAAATGCAACAAAGCTCTGTAGTTTGAGGCAAATGCATATTTGTGAGATTAGTCACTGTAATATAAACAAGAGGATCTCATGCTTTTCATTTGGATAAAGTGAGTGATCCAACGATGCTGGAGTAGTCATAAAAAATATAGTAATAGTTCAATACTAGGATATGTGGGAACGGGTGTTTCCTGGTGAGTGGCTCATAGGTGTGTCTGCTTGTATGAACTAGTGTGAATAACAGCAGTCAGGGTTGGTGTGGGTGAGTCATCTCGTATGACTACAATGCACGCAGTGCTATACCAAGAACCGAAGGAAGGGAAAAGAACAAGGAGGGGCAGAGAGGATGAATTTTTTCGGGTGTGTCCTGGGATCAACTTTAGGGGATAAGAGGAGCCACTTTATTTGAAGTTTGAAGATAACAGCGCAGAACAAAGTGATCTGAAATGTGCACTCTTGGTTGTGTTTTTACTTGTAAATCAGAGAACAGATAGTTTTACTGCAGGGAGTACGCATAGTCTCTAATATAAAGCTTGAAAGCTTTCATTGATGTTCACCACAGCCACACAATAAGCAAAAATCATAGTACCATCCAGCCAAACAATATAAGTTGCATTGTTAAAGGATATGACATTTTTTCACTGATCAGGTGACGGTTAGTTTTTGTTCCCCAAACACAAATTAGTCTGGAAAACATTTCTTTGGCAGTTATAATGAACTTTAATAGGTAAAACTAAATAAAAATAAATAGATGTTATGTTTATATGTTATATCATGTAGATTTTGTATTTAATTACATATTAATATATCATTATATATTTTTTTCTATAAAAAATCTGTAATATTTTTTTTAATTGCAGATATTTAAAAATATATATATTAATAGCAGATATTTAAAAATACTTAAAAAAATATTTTAAAAAAATATTTGTATAGGCTACTATGTTAACCTTTGCTAGTAAAATTATATTTTTATAATAAATGTATGTTTAGCTTCTGTCAATGTCATTTTCATATACATGCGCAAGGTATGAAATATGCATTATCAGAATTCATTTTAAAATAAAATAAATAAAAACACATATTCAATTATTTTTACTTAAAGATTTTCTATTTTACCTTACATTGTTTATGTTTATGTTAGTAAAATCATTTTTATAATAAATATATATGTTTAGCTTCTGTTAATGTCCTTTTCATTAACATTTAGAAGTTTTAGAAAACTTTTTTTTAAGTTCTATGTTAACCTTTACTTAAGCTACATTGTTTATGTTGGTAAAATTATATTTTTACATTAAAAGCATATTTTTAGCTTTTGTTAATGTCCTTTTCATACATGCATTGGCAAGGTATGAAATACACATTATCAGAAGATACAAATAATATAAAAATATAATTGTACTCCTAAAATAATCTGCATGCGCTACTTCAAAAGATGTATTCCTCCTCACAGACAGCTGTGCATACTTAGTTAGATAACGTAAACTGAATCCACACACATTAGTGCCAGGTGTTTTTTTAACACTGCTGAGGCATAACAGACATATATGTTACTGTATTTAGAGT
Source organism: Semotilus atromaculatus (assembly GCA_031834385.1). Classification (NCBI taxonomy): domain Eukaryota; kingdom Metazoa; phylum Chordata; class Actinopteri; order Cypriniformes; family Leuciscidae; genus Semotilus; species Semotilus atromaculatus. The sequence goes on from JAULUF010000052.1 coordinate 18,857,029, forward strand.
ACAGTACAACACAAAGCAAGGTTTTCGTTTTTTCAATTGGTTCATCCTGTTCTTTGTGGGAGGGTTTGTTGCACAGCAAGGGTGTTGGCTACCTGTGTATGTAGGTTACTTCTGAGGACAGCAAATATTATTAATATGATTAAAAGGCCAAATGGGAGATCATTTCCCCTGTTTACTGTTTATTTCTTTGTTTACGTGTTTTATTTACTTATTTGCATATGCTTTCACGCAATACTAGAAACTCTCCTAAAATATTGTCCCATCCCCCTTTAAATGGTTTTGATCAGTGTGGTCTCCATAGCCACATTTTTTTGTGTGTGTTTTAATGGAGTTCCCCTCTTTGAGATCCAGTTCTTATGTTCTTATGTTCTTAGAGAAGGAACATCATGAGATACAGGCTGAATTGTGGTTTCCCCTGCAGGTTGTGAGTCATAAACACGAGGGAGGGACAAACTGAAAAGTACTATTCTGGGATGGCTGCCATGGCAACATAATAAGCAGGAGGAAGGTTATTGCAGAGATGTTTCCATGGCGATCTCCTCTGTGTAAATAAATATGGAATGTCAAAATGTTTGAAAAGTAGTAACATGTTGCGTTGCTGTGCAGTCAGCGATGGCATAATGAGATGTGAGCGCAGACAAATTATTTCTAAAATATTTTTATTTCTGCCAAATGTGCCTTGGGGACTTTGTAATGCTTTAACACTGGTTTTGATTTACGTGTATTTTGTTTCACTTTGCTAAAAACATTCACACCTCTTATCATGCCCCACTGCCCAAAGTACTACATGTTAAAGTAATGCATAAGTGCTTCAGAGCTGCTCCAATTAGAATTTCATCACATAGCTATCTACAGTTCAATTTCTTTCTAATAGTTGAACTAAACAACAATATTATGAGATGCAATACAAATCTATAATAAGGCTGTAGCTATAAGTACATTGTCATTTTAATAACATGCATTTCTTTTTTACAGTGAGACATTCAATCCTGCAGAATCATACAGTCAGATATGCTTTTATTCGTTTAGAATAATCAGTGCTATTATTGACATGCCCAAATGTTCCACATTATTTCAGCCTCGTGGTAAAAAAAAAGGGGGGGGGGGGGCAGCACTGTTTTTAGACGCAATAGGCAACCTATGATCATTACATTCCTCTCATAGTTGTGAAGAGTTACGACAACACAGTCTTCTATGGGCGAGTTTCAAACCTTGTTAATACTAGAATGTCAAGCAATCTTTTACCCACAGAACAATGTGTACATTAAAAGTACGTTTTGCAACAAAAGCCTTGATGGTTGGATTAAGAAATAAACCTACAGTTTAGAGAATTTAGTTTTATATAGTAAAAATGGTTTACTATTACACACACGGTCGGGGAGGAGCCAAGGAGGAGATGATGGCGAGAGGAGCCGGAGAGTGACTTCAAATAATGCTAACAGGCTGAAGGCCCACAGTGGAGCTGATGGAGGGAGGAGCCATGTAGAGCCTTGGTGGACAGGCCGGGTGAAGCCAGAGAGATGACTGACAGATGCGGAGGTGGTGGAGGTGAAGACCCGGGTGGAGCCGAAGAGACCGGGCAACACCAGAGGATCTGGACATAGATATCCATAATAAAGGCTAGATGTCTCGTCCGCGCTGCTGGCCAATGGAGGTCGACGTCAGCACCTGGCGGCCATCTTGTCACAGGCTGATCGCTCACTCGTAACATTGTGTTTTATGGTGCATGTACTTTTTAAATAACCATAACTTGCTAAATTTTCTACCGATTTTCAAACGGTTTGGTTCATTATAAACCTCAGAGATGTAGTTATGACACTGCACACTTATGAATAATTATGTATTAATTATGTAAACATCCAGTATTATAGCCACATTATAGCCATATTAATAACGTTAATAAGAAACCAAACCTTTGGTAATTGGACAAGATTTCCGCGAGATAAGAGTTTTTGTGTTCTCACCTTACATCAGGTATCACAGAGCCTGCCAGAAAGCTAGCCTGTGACAATTTGGTCGCCGGTGATGACGATAGAGACTCCGCCGTAAGACATCTAGCCTTTATAATGGATATCTATGGATCTGGAGGCCAAGGCGGAGCCGCGGTGAGCAGCCTAGTTGGAGCCAGGGGTCTGGAGGACTGAGGTGGAGCCATAGACTGTAAAAAAAAGATGGACGACGCCCCTTCACTCTCTTCCATTGGTGAAAAGTGATGCCGCCAAAGTCTTAATATGGCGCTGACATCTTGCACAAATCACCTGAACCTGAACAAAGAAACTGTTGTTACTACGCAGTAGTAACGCGGGACCTGATTCTGCGCAGTAGCGAGCAGGAAGTAATGTAATTTCCTAGTAAAAGTAATATCCTCCCGAAATATCCTCTGTTGCTGCCTTGGTGACTACTTTCTTTAAGAGAAGCTGTCAATCATGACGTCACATTCCCGTTGTTATAGCATCAAACAACTAACTAAGACCAAACTTATTTAAAAGAACGAACACTTAGATCAGCGTGATAAAAACTAGTGTATAAAAAGTGTAATTTGATTGTTTAGATTCCATCGCGTCCAGTAGACTTCATGGGGAGGCGGGGTATATAACATATACTGGAACCAGCCACCGGGGGGCGATCAAGACGCTTTGGCTTCACTTTTCAGCACTTGTGCGGCACACTTGGGTGGAGCCGGTGCGAGAAAGGACTGAGGCGGAGGTGAGGAAAGGAGGAGCCAGACGGAGCTGAAGGGTTGGAGGGATGAGGTGCAGCCAAAGTCCCGGAAGTCTGTGGTGGAGTCAGAGTGACGACTGACTGATTGTGGGGCCGGAGGGATGATGGAGCTCGTTGAAGTCATAAGGATGGTTGTCCTAGGTGGAGCCAAGGGAGGGAGGAGCCAAGGTGGAGCCTACACTCTAAAAAACGTTGGGTTATTTGTTTAACCCAACCGATGGGTTACACATATTGGGTCAATATGTTGGGTTATTTTCCAAAATATTGGGTCATTTATAAAATCGTTGGGTAATTTTTTAGAAATAACCCGACGGTTGGGTCAGATAATCTTCGGTTTCCGCAGCGACGGTTCAAATTTTAACGGTCTAGTGACAGATAGTCAACAACAGAAGCTGCTGCTGCTGCATCCTGATAATGAAAGGTAAGTCATATATGTTTTATATAACATCAAGTATTGTGTACTGAGACATTGAATATAATTATTATACAACTGAATTTTATATTTTTTAAAAACGAAGTTCCCTTTAGTCCGTTTTCCGGGAAGTGAGATCGATTGGAAATTAATCCTAGCTATCCCCGTGAGCTCGCTAGCAGTAATAAAGTAATTAATTATAACATTATATTAGCGAAACCGTTTAGAGATGTACTAACGTTACCAGTAAATTACCTAACGTTACTACAGTAGCTAACGTTAGGCCTAACGTTAGTCTGAAATCACTATCTAGCATTACGCCTGGTTTGCGGTAACTTTATTCGTTATAGCAAATGTATTAAAGGGACTTTAGTGATGGTCTGTCCCAGCTGAAGCAGTGCTCTAGACTACTATTTGTACAGGTGCGACTACAATTGTCACTAAATGCGGGACGAAAGAGCTCTACTCAGTTGAACTGTAGTGCACGGACCATTTATCAGCTCAGCCAAGTGGCGCGAGCTCAGACATCGGCCACACTACACCACAACAGCGGTGTGAGATGCAGTGAGGACCGTTTGAATTCGCACAAATCTCCGAGATGAAAGAAAGATGAAAAAATGCAGATAATCCCAACAACATTGAAGCGTAAAACATGAAACACAATGCGTAAAACACAATGTTGCACATTGTGCAACAAATAAACGATTAGTTCATGATTAGTTAAAGAGAGATTATTTTCCAAAACACAGTTTACCTTGATTTACTGTAGTACCACAAACTTTAACTATGGTAGTTTGGCAGAAATGTGGTATATTCATAATGAATGTTGTTGTATTAATAGTCATGTATGTGCATGCAACTGTATTAATACATGAGTAGCTGAAGCATCCAATTATAGTATTTTTTTTCTTATGAAATTTTTGCCTTTTATTTGTTGCACTAAATGTGTTATACTTTTGTTTTAGACAAATGGCTTAATTTGTGAAGCAGACTACAACAGGTGATCTTCTGCCTTTTAATTGAAACCTTTCAAGGTGAGTAATCTATTGAAATAAGTGATATATAAAAGGGTTTTTACAAAATTATTTTTAAGGACTAGCTTACTTTTCTGAAAATATTTCTTATTTTCTGCTTCATTCTAACACAGGAAGGAGTAAATGAAAGTTTTACACTGCTGGATGACAATGGTTCTCAACTCTGGTCCTGGACAGTACGCCTTCCTTATTTGGCACCAGTCTTGGACTCCCTCTACTAACAAGCTGGTAAGTTGAATAATGATTAGAGAGACCAAATGTGCAGTGCTGGGGCTACTACAGATCCAGTTAATTGCTTATGTTTTTTTGTTTTTTCAGCTGTCTTCCCTCATTTTAATACAGTATGTTTTCATTTCAGTAGAGTCTAAGCTGTCTGATGACTGACAATAATATGGCAAAAAGAAAACAAGAAGTCCTCAGAGCCAAGTCCAGGAGTTCATGAATTCACACACCAACTCAACAAACTGCAATGCGTGGAATTGATCCTCTGGAACAAAAACTATTGAAGAAATCATTAGAGAACATCCCAGACTTCACAGTTTTCTTGGAATGGTGAGTTTAATTATGTTCAGAATAGAGAGTATGCGCGTGACGTCACCGTCGAGTGACTGCGGTTACGCCCACTGACTGGCAGAATGACTGCCGCGAAAAAAACACAAAACACATCAAAAATGGGAAAGAGCTTTAAGATTTATTTGTACAACTAGATTTGACAAGAAATTTGCGGTATTTTTTACAGACTGCCGAAAGCTACTGTCCAGTTGTAGTGGGAATTTCGGAAAATTTTACTGACTCGGATCTTTGAATCTCTTTTTTTCAAGTAATTTCATTAATTTCAGCAGAATGTATTTAAAATGTTACATGTCAATTGCCAAATTCATCAAACACATCAAATGCTGATCACATTTAGAATAAGAAAAAAATTGCAATGCTAGGAAGAGGCCAAATTATGAGAAACGGAAACGATTAATTCATTTATCTGGGTTTTTCAGGCTATGCAGTCTATTAGTTTACCTCACCTCCTGATCTAAGCCGTTCATTCATCCCGTGACATCCCTTTATAAACTGAGCTACGCAGTCTGTACCGGAACCAGAATTGATTCGTTCACGTTTCGAGTCTATCGACTTTGGGTTCGAGTCATTTCTTTTAACACGTAACAGCCCCATAGACTGAAGCTCTGCAGTCGGTACCGGATACAGTATTGATTAGTTCATCTCTCGGGTTTGAGTCGTTCAGTTTTATGTCACGTAACTGTGTGTTGTTATTGGACTATATGTATAATATATATCTTTAGCAAAGTGATTTTCTCCATCATAGATAAAGTTTAAAGCATTACCAACTCTACCACATTCATATGGAAAAGAACCATCATAACAGAAATTATTAAATTATAAATTGAAAGAAATTAAAAAGCTTTAATTTGAGACCAAAAACGCAGCATATTACTGTTAAAAAAACTGACTAAGTGCTTGTTTATAAGAAAGTTTGGGAATTATTAACTTATGTGTCCAGCGCTGTCACATCATTTCACATGACAAAAGAACGAAAGACTAGAATCGAAGAATCAGACCCGAAGACTCGAGAGGTGAACTAATCATGTATCTTTCCGGTACTGACAGCATAGCCTCTGAGACTGACGGGAAGAATGAAAGATTTGGACCCGAACCTGAAGACTCAAGAGATCTACTAATCAATTCTGTTTCCAGAACAGAACTTATAGGATGTTGTGCATGCGCAGTCAACTCAAAATGAAAGAATCGTTTTATGAACCGACGCGAGTGCTTTGTGCAAAAAATCATAATTGTTGTGTTCACGCTCTTGTCTTCTGCTCTCGCATTTAACACAACACGCATGTGTCGAGGTGCTCTCGTGTTTGAGTTTAATATTTTGCAAATAAAGTGGTAAATTATGGTTAAGGGATAGAATATACTCATCATGCTTCATAAAATTGAGGTTGAACCACTGGAGTCGCATGGATTACTTTAATGACGTCTTTGCTACCTTTCTGGGGCTTAAAGTGATAGTTGCGTAGCTGTCAATGAAGGGACAAAAATCTCTCAGACTCATCAAAAAGATCTTTATTTATGTTCCGAAGATTAACGAAAGTCTTACAGGTTTGGAATGATATGAGGGCGAGTAATTAATGACAGAGTTTACATTTTTGGGTGAACTAACTCTTTAACAGCAGGTGTGATGAGTAATTAGAGTGACCATACTTTAATTCAATATACAGCACTGCTGTGATGTAACTTTTTCATAATTTAAACTGTTGATGTTGTCACAGTGCATGCCCAACTGAACTTTATTTATTCTTTTAAGGTTGGAAGTGGATCTGACATGGTGCCGATCTGAACAGTGAGACGAGCCCGGATCCACGTGACGATGCTTGGGGACAAAGAGAACTCGCAAGTTTTTATCATATTCAGTGTGACAGCAGTTGAACAGAAGACTTTATTTCAAGCAATGGATCTGTTTCAAAAATCTTTAACATCTATGACATAAACTATTTCAAGACCTCTGCATCCATTTGGGAGTTTTTGTAGCATGCAAACTTTAATATATCCGGAGGAGTTCCTTCAACACATTGCTGCCTCATTAAGAACTTTGATCATCATCATCATTAGGTCCAGTAGTCAACATATGTATTTTTAGTTGTATTACTTAAGGTATGTTACACATCAATGCATTCAGTGTACAGTTGAAGACCTTTTAATAAAGTTGTGATTAGAATTTAATGTTATTAATTTGTGTATTTTGTCCATATTTGTATAGGTTTTGAATTTAGTGATTTTTGAATTTGTGTGCTGTATGCATTTTATGTATTTGTACTCTATGTACATGTTTTGAATGTGTACTGTTTGTACATATTTGCATAGGTTTTGAATTTATTATGTGTGTTGTATGTACACTTGTGTATTTTTAATTTATGTACACTATTTACATTAAATGCTAGACTCCCCAATATATAGTTTGTAATTTAAAAATATATTTGTTGAAACATATGTATTGTTTTATACAAATAAACAATCTGTATTTGAAAACAGTGCATTTTATTTATTAAAATAAGGTCATAAATAAAAATAAATATTTAACTAAACAGTTGGGTTATTTTAACCCAACTGGCGTTTAACCCAATGCATTGGGTTAAAAATAACCCACAGTTGGGACGGTGCTATACTAACCCATAGTTGGGTTACATGTTGGGTTATTTTTAACCCAATATTTTTAAGTGAGTACTGTTCAATAGGCCGAGGTTGAGTGATGGAAATGTGGTTCGAGGTGGAGCCAGGTCAACACACCAGGGTGGAGCTGCAAACTGGAAGGCCAAGCCGGATCCAAGCTACTAGGTGGAACCAGCAAAAGAGGACCTGTAGGGAGCCAGCTTGGACAGGACCAAAGGACTGGGTAGCATAGGCAGAGGGTTATGAAATGGCATTCTTGGCCATGACGAGACAGGCAAAAAGTTCAGAAACAGCCTCCTTGCGCAATACTGGGCTGGCAGAGAGTTTAGAAACTGCCTCCTTGACAGTAACCGGGCAGGTAGAGAGTACAGAGACGGCCTGAGTCTGCGGTGGGCTCAGTCTTGTGGTCCATTGGGGGCGTGGTTGATGGTGCGGCTTGCTCTGAGGGCGCTAGCAAGTTTTGATCCTCCTCACTCTCTCCAATGGTGTAGGGGGATCCGCACTGGTGTAACACCCACTCAACAAATTCTAGGAGCGTACCTCGAGGGCCTTCACTGGGAAAGTGCACCTTGGTCCTTTGATTCAGACCTCCCTGGAAAAAACACGCAGAGGCTGATGTTGTCATAATGCACGAAAGAGACCTAAAAGCCTCTGCATCTGCACCTCGAGGGAGAGATTCCCCTGGGAAAGGAGGTAGATCCAAACTGCTGTTAGATACTGTCAGATATTGTGTCACACAATGGATGCAACAAAACAAAAATAAAAGGCTGAATCTACACTCTACACTCATTATTGGTGTATTGTTGGATTGAATGAGTGCACAGGAAAATGTCCACTATGGTTTCGGTCACCACTACAAATGGTTGTCCCCTCAAATAGTACCCTATTTAAGGGTATAGGGGGTGATTTCGGACACAGCCATGAATTAACACAGGAAACCTAACTGGGAACAGTAAAAAAAAACTAAACACAATAGCCTGGATTCAGAAACAGGGTTTAGAATAAGCCTGGATAGGCCTTAGTTCAATTAGGACATTTAAGTAGCTTTTATAAATGTGTCTTAGAAAAAAAAGAAAAAAAAACATTACTGGTATGCATCTTGAGACAAAACAATAGCACTGACATAATTTAAGATAAGTTTGCAAGTTGCTTTCAGTTAAAATAGCTCTAACATGAATTTTAATCTGGTACTATTTTAAGCCTTTCTGTGAAACCAGGGGGAAGTCTTACTCAAGCAAAACACAAACTAAGATCAAACGTGACACCTTCCGTTTTTATTCAGTTAATAATAGGTTGTAAAACTTCATTAGAAATATAATAACAGAAATAGGCAAATACATTCAACATGAATTAATTGATAATAAACCATCACTGAATTAAATTTGATCAAGGATTATTTAAGATTTATTTTTTAGACTGCATAGTACAAAATTGCAACATGTATTGTTCTGAAGAATTTTTTCTTTTTTAAATTTGTAATAAAAAATAAACAAAACTACACACATGCTGCATTATCAATTGATGTATTTTCCTAACATAAGGGCTTAACCTTCGGTTACCTTACCTTACAACACACCATAATGTTCCTTCTTGATGGCACACAAGAATGTCTGTGGTTTTATGGTCATTGCTGCTTTAAACCAGCGAAACACAAACCTGTTTAACCAAGTCAATCATAAAAAACATATTGTACACAAATGATACACACATCAGAGGTGTCAGTTTCAGAACCACCAATTCCTCTGAGGTCAGTGTTATTTCACCTATGAAATGCCTGATATGCTGACTGACTGCAAATGAGACTGTGTTGCAGACATTGGCACAGGCAGTAATGAGGGGTTAGACTCTACTGCAACAATACAATCATTTAACATCTGTTTAGGCAGCAATATAATAAATTAACACCTTTAGGCAGGAAAATGATTTTAATAATTTATGATTTTATGAACTTATTCTGGATAAACTGTTTTACTCATGCTTACTGTGGCTCTAGACTAAATGTGAGCATGCATTTACTCATCTCACTTTTTCAGTAGCCTATTCCTCAAATAAATAAATAAATAAAAAACAGTTAAATGCAAACATGTAAGTAAACCTGCAGTTATTTAATGTTAAATTACACAAATGTGCTTTGTGTATTTAATATCAATGCCTATATTGCTGACCTTTGATGATCCAATTCAACCATAGTTTTAGGGTTTTTAATTAATGAATGAATGTCATGATGTTAATTTAAAAAGTCACTAATCGGAAAATCTAATTTGTGACATTGATTGTGTGTTCTTACTTCCATTGATTAACAACACTGTAAAAAAAAAAGTTGCTGTCTTAAATGTTTAAGTACAATCAACTTTACACTTAAATTACATTTAACTGACTTAAATGTTTTATTTTTATTTTTTATTGCTAAACTTATTTTGATTAGTTAAAGCAATGTAAAACACATGTTGTCATAACTTACTGATCATATAATTGTTTTACAATGGAGATGCTTTTTTGTAATAGAAAAAAATCCATTAGTGGGGTCATACTTTTGGACTCTAATCTATATAGTTTATTTAATTTTTTAGAAGTGAAGAAAATAAAAATGTTTTGTTGTTTATTTGTTGTTATTTTATTTTTTTTACTTCTCTCAATTACAATGGATTATGATATGGCCTACAACATAGATTAAATATATTTATAGTATAATCCTTATATTGTACTATAGGAAATAAATGTAATAAATTGTCAGTACATAACTGAGGACTTGCATATAATGCATACACATTTGTCCACTATAGAAAAATACATCATACATAAAAGATAAAAGAATAGTTCTTCTGCGTGACATTTCTGAGTATTGTAGTAGAGCTCTGGGTGAAACCAACGTCTATGCTCCACCTCCCCCAATGGTAATCTGAGCCAGCAGAGTTATGTATGGGGTCTCATGTCCAAAAATGCAGGGGCTGCCTGTTTTCACTCTCCCTTCTGATTTCTGCAATGCTTTGCACGAAAACGAAAATCATCCAGTTACTTTCTCGTCCAAACACATTGAGAGGAGTTGGTTGACCTCTAAAACATCTGAAAGCAAAGAAATGGATGTTATAAGTTCAAATCATCAGAACCATTGTGGTGGTTCCCAGTGATTGACAGCACCATCCACATTCTTCCCTTTGGCACTCTGACCTTCAGCCCCTTCACTGGAATGCCAAAAATTCTCTCTTGCACTCTGGAAAGGGGAAAAAAAATATGCAGGCCATCATTAAAACTCAGATACATACCTGTCCACACAGTTTCCCTGAGAAACGACATAATGTATCAAGGTTAAAAAACATTACTTCTTCACCACATACATATTTTATTTGATTCTGATTTAATTAAGCATAAAATTAAAGTGCAAGAGTACAGTTGGTGAAATTTTTTGTGAGTTCTGGTGAGCCTGATTGCAAACTTGCATGGTTATTTTTTCCTGGCACGGGATCATGGTGACTGACTCCAGAGGGAAATTCACATATCAGCACAATGTAGCACAAACCACGTTAAATGATGCTTTCACAGCCTGGTTTCTGTTCTTATGTTCCTCATCTTAAATTGAGGTTTCATTACTGACTCATTGTTGCCATGGCACTACTTGCATGCAAGGTAACACTTACGTGACACTGCTTTGTGTCAGTGTTCTAGAGTTACCATTGCGATCTAGAGAATATATTTATCTAAACCTCTCCAGATACTGGCTGAATGTTTTACGAAGCGGACTGCTTTCCCAACCGCTGCTACCCCTCACTCTTTCCAGATGTGTGGAACAGATTCCTAACAAAGGCATACCACGCTTTTTCTTCTCAACTCAATGTACATTACAGACCTCACTATAACATTCTGTCACAAGTACTTGTTAGCCTCATAAAATCAATGCGGAAGGAGTCGAGTGATGGGAGCTAAGGGAAGAGCCGGGGTGGGAATAACAGCAAGAGAGCGAGGAAGCTCTGGGGAACTTCAGGGGGAGCTGGCAGCACTAGTATAGTGTTGCTGTTGGCATTACAGTACGTATTGTTCTTAAATCTGGTTTAGTTTGACCCTTTTAACTCCCAAGCCTCTGAACCAATACAAAGGAAGAGGAGGTTTTTTGGCAAACATTCCAGTTCCACACTGTGTTTCCTAACACAGGACGTTTTTTCACTCGCTTGACTCTTAAAAGCATTGAAAAGCCAGAATTTTTATAAATATAATTCTGGCTTTCAACATTGATTTTGAGAAATGTTTCTTGAGCATCAGCATATTAGAATGATTTCTGAAGGATCATGTGACACAAATCGTGAGCTTAGAATTATAAGGTTCTATCTCCGTTTAGGGTAGTTCTGAGATATTGAGCATCAAAGTTTTCACATCCCAGCTGGCAGAACTGTTGGAACCTTTTTATTTTATTAATAACTACTAACAATTTTTTTTTTTTTTTTACAAAAATAACACCACACAGGCATTAATAAACACCTAATGGATCAGATTATGTAAAAAAACTCAATTTTGACCAAAAGTGGAGATAGAACCTTATAATTCTAAGCTCACGAAATGCTGAAAACTCAGCCAGCACAGGAATAAATTACATATTACATTAAAATAGAAAACAGGGTAACACTTCACAAAAAAGTCCTACTAGTTTACATAAGTCAACACATTAATATTAGCAATAAACAATACATTTGTATACTCAATCTTTGTTAACGTTTATGAAAATATAATTGTTCATTGTTAGCTCATGCTAGCTCAAATCCATTAAATAGTCACAGATAAAATTAAATTCAATAAAAAAAACCTCATATTTTGTTTGTTTTTTTGTTTGTTTTACTTCACAAAAGTTGAGATAAATGTGAGTTTTTAGTGTATAAGTAAATGTTGAAATGAACATATTTATTCAACACTTTTTCCTTGTTAGTTCAACTCAACTAATGTTAACATGTACTTTAAAGTATATTGGTGTAATTGTATTTTTTCATAACATTACTGTTTGTGCTCTAGTTTTGCTCAACGTATCATTATGTGCAGGGCCTTGTAATCAGGCATCCTTCATGCAAAACTTCCAATGAGAACCCACAAGACAGCTTTTATCTAGAACATCAATGAGTACAATCAATGTTCTGTACTCTTCAAAGGGATTCAAGTGAATCAGCTATCACTGTGTGACAATGTCCTGCTGACACACTCGTAGTTATGAGGTTAAGTGAGGACAGCGCATTCAGCCGTAGAGAAGCATTGACATGCTTGAGCCGAGACCACACCCTGTGCTCACCATTGAGCAACGCTACTGATCATGAGGACATTTTATCACTGTAACTATTTAGCACTAAATCCATCACATCTTTAGCAAGTAGACTTATTTACTTAACAGCAATCAATTATTCACAGTTTTGATTAAGTTGCTCCCCCATGTTTGTTTAATATATAGCAAAATTCAGGCAATGTTACTTAACTCTCCCACATGGATCAAGGTTGTATACTTTTCTTTTTCCAAATATGAAATACAGAGGATTAGTAACCAGATTCAAGCGCATTCTATTATTGAAGCGTTGAAAACAAAATAAAAGGATAAGTTGCCAGTTACGCCCTTGGGTAAGGTGTGGCTTTTTTTTTTGCCCTGAAGTTTACACAGTCTTACCTCAGGTGTGTCAACAAATATGACAACCTAGCACACTCCTATGCCAACAGAAGTGTGTACTTGGAAATCAGCAATGGGTAATTTCTCATCTGGGAACAAGAAAGACACTGCGTAAGAACAGACCTGTTTGAACAACATAAGCTTGGAATAATTTGCCTTCATTAGGACAATTCCATAACTTGAAGCCTGGCCCATGGCAATAAAATGCTTGTAAATAAAATACCTGTGGTAAAGATCCAGACTTTATTCGCTGGCTTCACAGACAAGGCTCAAGCCTAGTCCCAGAATAAATGCTTAGTTTTAACAGAAAGCAACTTGCACTGACATTAAAGGAACCGTAAGAAATTTATTTCAATTAATCATAAAATGGCCCTGATGTGTCACTAGACATTAAGAAATCAAATACTTATATCACTGACAACAGTAGTCCGGCCAGGATATTGTCATTTAAAAAGTGAAGTTGCAGCCCTCAACTGATGTTGATGTTGTCATGTGTTTTGGTCTGATGCTCCACCCTCCACCGATCAACCAATCACGAAGTCAGTGTTGCCAGCTCCGTAGCTAGAAACATGTCGGATAGAAGAAAAAAAAAGTCTAACGCTACGATTCCAAAAAAAAAAAAAAAAAAAAAACCTCGCTATGATTCCAAAATGACTCCGATACACCACTCTACAGTAATTTGCAAGTGATTGCAGTACCAGTTTTGGCCACAATCTTACATACGGTTCCTTTAAAATATGTCCGTACCATTCTTTTGTCAGAAGATACACACAAGTTTTTTTTTTTTTTTTTGAGGCATGTTTATAAAAGTTACTTAAGGTCCAAATTAAACTAAGGTCTAATCCTTGCTTAGTCCCAGCTATAAAGCCAGGCCAATATGACCCTGAAGCATATTGGATTAGAATGCTTTTGAACTTATTTATTCACTTATTCACTATATTTTCATCTGAAGCAATTTGCAGGCCATTTATATACACACACACACACCTTTATGTGTATTCTGGGAATCAGAACCATGACAATATTGCAAAAGATCAGGATGCATTTAATGGAACTAAAATAAAATGGCTCAATTTTTACCATTCTCCTATGAATGAAAAAAAAAAGAAATACCAAGGTTGAAAAAAAAAAAAAAAAACAACCTCAAACTTCCACAGTATTTGCAGTTGGGTCCATTTCGGGGCGTTAACGGGATCTGTGACCTGAGGCTCCCTCTGGTGGATTTTAGTCGGATACATTTTTCCAAATGCCAAAGTTTAAATAGGCAAACATTCTCTTAATTAAATGGCTGAGACGTCATTTTGTTTCCAGAGATTCAATGATTTCCAGATTCAGAGCATAAAAATTTAGATGCTTTATTTCAGATCCCAAGAGAGCATCAGGCACTGTGAAAAAAGACTTTCAGGGAACATTAAAACCAGCTCAAATTAAAAGCAAGTTTTATACTTTCAACCTTGACCCCCACCATCAGCTATTTATAAAACACTTAACTGCTATAGAACTTCAACTTTTTTAAAGAGACAAACGCTCAGGAGTAACAGTCAAAACAGAAAAAAAAACAAAAGAAAACAAAGTGGGATTGTGAAAAAAAAGTTTTATTTCTCAACTTAAGTCTTTCTTCCACCACAGCTCAAAGCCTTGTACATGGGGTTCTCAAACAAATGTCATGTCCATTGATACTGATGTTGATAAATACTGGGAGCAAGATGTTCTCACTTGAAAATCTTGCCCTGGTTGAAAGCTTTGCCTACATGTTTGAATTCACCCTCCCATGCAAAGTATTCCTTCACCATGGTCTTGCATTCTTCGCTGTCCACATCCAACTTGCGCCAAGTGTATGACTCGTAGTCAATCTGCCAATCATCACTCAGCTGAGGGGAGATGAGAAAAAAAAAACATGGAATCAAATTTTTAAAGTAAAAAAATACAAAAATGCTCCAACACATTTTAATAATAATGAAATGTCATTGAAGTGATTAAACTCTTCACTGATTATACGGAGTCAACTGAAACGGTCACAAATCTTAGGGCAGAACTTTATTTTTGCCATATGCTGAGAACTACAAACAGAATAGATTTGTACAGTCAAATTGTATCAATACTTGTCAACTAACCATATCAATATACACACCTCACTGATCTTGAAAACATAATACTAACATTTGTATTGAATAAAGCACATCTACCGTATCTACCGGATTATAAGGCGCACCTTCAATGAATGACCTATTTTAGAAAAATTCTCATATATAGGGCGCACCGGATTATAAGGCGCATAAGATACTGCCGTCAAACGTTTGACTGGGTTTGCGTTATGCCTCCACTAGATGGGCTAACAGTTAAAGGGAATGTCAACAAAACAGTCAGATAAAGTCAAACGTTCTGACAACTCCATTCACTCCCATGGTAACGTTGTTCAAACGTTAGAGAACTCCGGTCAATTTTAACATTGAGCTAATTTTTTTTGTAAATTTGGAGTGCTGTCAGTACAGAGAACAACGACAAAATCCAGTGTTGCCTACACAGTGTTATCCTCTTTTTAAAATTTGCACCCTGTTGACTTAAACGGGGCAAGTTTTAAACCTGCTTTTAGCCTCTTAACAACCTTAATGTGTAATTACAAGTGCACAGCCATGTGAGTGAACACGGTGAATCTGAATGCAGTAAATGTTAAAGATATGAATAAAAATGATGTTTATTCAGCCAGCTCACATACCCGTATTTTCTTCCTGTTTTCGGCATAGGTTTTCGGTCGAAGTCCACAGTAGGCGATTGTCGAGTGCGCGCGCACGCGATCATTGGTAACTAAGAAACAGATAGTTCATCCGAATCAGATGTTGAACACACGGAGGAGGTTTGATCGCGCGCGCGCACTCGACAATCATCTACTGTGGACTTCGACCGAAAACAGGAAGTAAATACGTGTATGTGAGCTGGCTGAATAAAGAGATTATTCCTGCTTTCGTGAAAGCTCGGATCACAGTGGAGACTGATATAGCAGCCCAGGCATCCACGATCCATTGGCAGATAGTGGCGTAAGTCGCCCGGCGCTGTCTCCCCGTCTTGGTGAACGTGTGTTCATCATCCATATATAAGGCGCTCCGGATTATAAGGCGCACTGTCGTTTTTTGAGAAAATTAGAGACTTTTAAGTGCGCCTTATAGTGCGGAAAATACGGTAATATGACAAAAACAGCTAGTCAACTAAGCCTGGTTACCCTGTTTCGCATTTAAACTCTTGATGTTAATTTGGTGAGCCATTTTTAGTCTTAGTCCTCTTGTCAAATGTACTTTCTAGTTATATTTTGTCAACCATGTCCTGTTTTTGTTTAAGGGGGGGGTTTACACAACACCATTTTCTACACAATGACGTTTTCCCCCACTTGAAGACCCTAGAGATGTCCCCTACTCGGCTCAATCCAGACGGTTGTCGTGCTGGTCCACTAGGGAGACCACACTGTAGTTGCAGCCGTCGTGTGTGCTGACGCGCCAAGTACACTGCAGCCGTTAACGCCGGACAGAAGGGGAGTCACACCCTCATATGGAAAGAAGCGTAAATGGATGGAGAAGCATAGTTTACTGTAAAGCTACGTCTTAGTGTTGCTTATCTTGGCGAAAGCCGAGTACAAATCAGCATGAAGTTTTAACATCTACTCTCGTGTAATGGAAATCATGGGTGTCTGAAAACAAACTTTTGAATACTGGTATCAAAGTGCACTTTTTTTTTTAAACGGCCTCTGTGTAAACAAAAACACAAAACCGTGAAAACGATGACCTCATGCACATGTGTATTACATGTTCAGTCTATAGTGTGTAGGGGTGTAACGGTACACAAAAATCACGGTTCGGTACGTACCTCGGTTTTAAAGTCACGGTTCGGTACGTTTTCGGTACAGCAAAAAGGAAGAAATGCCAGAGAAATTTCCTATTTATTAAAAGAAAATTATTTTTAAATAAGTGTTAGATTTCCTTCATCTTGAAACTTTCAGGTTTATAAATGGGGGTAATTTTTGAAGGATGAATAAATAATGTTTTGGTCATCACATTAAAAATAACATTTAAATATATATTTATTTATATAATATTTGAGTTTTGAAGTGCTGGAAAAAAATGTGTGAAGTACTTGAAAGCATTTCACTATTCCAGCCAAACTGGTTACAGTTAGTGTTACTACATTAAACCCATGGTGAATGTTGCTGATCTGTGGATTTAAAGCCTATGACTAGTTCATTCACGGCACAGTGTTTCTCCTGGTTTCCACGTCAGCGCGTTTGATCTAATAGAGATCTACGGTTAATAACGGAGACATGTGAACGCTTCTCACTAGATCTCGCAGCGATGTTATTACTTCAGTGGCGAATTCAAATGCTTTCTGGATCTCTTAGCGCTGTGTAGTAACAGTGTCGCTTGATCGAGATCGGCTCGCGCTGCACAGATGTTGATGGTCCGAACTGATATACGGTCCGTGAAGCACAATATAATGAGTAGCGCAGTTTCGTTCCGCTTTCATTACGTTTGCCATTTGATGTTGCGTAACGTTGTGGTGGTCGCGCCAGCGCGGATTTTTTGTCGGCAGGAAAAATGGTCCTAGGAATCGTTCGGTTTGTATGCGTACCGAACCGGAAGCCTCGTACCGAAACGGTTCAATACGAATACATGTACCGTTACACCCCTAATAGTGTGCCATCATCATCTAATGGCCTGGCAGCAGAATACAGCGTTGTTAGTCATTTTCGCGGATCCGTGTGAATGAGGATCATTTTGACAACGGTGTTCTCTGTTTGTGGAAAACTCAAGTGCTGTGACTAGTCACAGTTAGTCTAGCGCAGTACTCCATTTTATTTTTTATAAATAATATAGAATAGTAAGTGTTAGTATTAATGGGTAAAGTGTGCCGAAAAAGATGCGTCTTCAGACGGTACATAGGTCTGGGGTAATGCGTTTAGGTATAGGGATGGAGAGCCAGTGGGTTTAGGTTAAACTGATAATGATCATTTTGCCCCATTATAAATCACAATGATTATCATAATTTAAGAAATTTCTCACAATGATTGTTATTTAAGAAATGTATTTTTACATTTCATCAGAATTATTGCACTTTCACCAATAAGCACAAATTAAAATAAGCGTTGCGTAAGATTCAACATTCTATTACCTCATCGAGGCCTGGTTTCACAGACAGGGCTTAGATAAAGCCAGAATTAGGCCTTAGTTCAACTAGGGCATTTAAGTAACTTTCATAAACGTACCTTAAAACAAAATGAAAGCATATTTTAAGATATGTCAGTGCAAGTTGCTCAAATGTAGCTTCTACCATGTTACAGATGAATTTATGCCAACCATAGAATTTGATTGGAATCAGCATCAACAAAAAACATACAGCAATCGTTTTCCACATCAGAGAAGATATGCTTCTTTGATGTGCTGGTTTTTATTTACCAACATGTGAAATGTTCAAGACTTCTGACATTCAGGTTGTTTACTCCAGCAACACTGCTGCATTTGTTGCTGCTTTGAGATTGATCACTACAGCTGTGCTGGGATGGAAAGATTGTTTGGTTATTGGTCACAATTGGCCAAAACTCAAAAGAAGCTAATGTTCCTTTAATTCAATGCTTTCTGCAAATATGACGCAAGGCGCTAAGTTAAACTTTCACAACGTGCCTTCAATTGTGCCTAATCTGGCTGGCAGTTTTTCAAAACCTGATCTAGTCAATGTGGTTTGCAATGTTCATAAAACTAATGCACCACATTAAATGTACTGCACATGACACAGGGAAAGACTAGATTGGTTTTGCTTAAACGAGAAAACAAGATGGCTTAAAATTGTGATTCACAAATTTCTCTGAACTTAAAGGCTTAAAGGTGATTTGCTCCATAAATATTTATGCTGGTTGAAAGTATCTTCACATCCTGATAGCAATCACTAAGTTAAGCGGGCTAAATAAATGTATATATCATCTGTGGAAGGTGTAGGACCATAAATTGTTTACCCAATTATTGCATTCGGTCCAACCTGCCTTAATGTACGCATTTCCATACCTCCGCGCACCCTCCTCACATCACACGTCATCAGCGCGTTTCATGCTACGAGTTAGACAGACGTCAGTCACCGAGTACCACAACCGCCTTTTACAGTTCCTCCTGAACCAAAACAATGAGCTTATGCTGCACTCTCGACCATAACTACTGTAATTTAGAAGAGCTGGAAATCCATATATGGAGCAGTTTGTGACTTGAATTTATTTATTTTCAATGGCAACACTATTAATGCCAAAATTAATCTGTAGCAGTCAGGTGGTACAGGTCAGTGCTCTTCAAGTTGTTTGTTAATTAACTAACAAACTCATTCTTGAATGAATCAGTCGTTTGAATGAATCGCTTGAATGACTGACTCAATCTTTAAGACGGTCACCTGACACCACCGACTGGCGGTTTAATGTTATGTTTTAAAAGTATAATTCTTTCCAAAGTTTATTATTTGTATATTAAATATGTAAAACAATCTAATAACATTAATGCAGTTGTAATTTTGTGTACATCATTTCATTTGATCAGCCCTACCTAGGGTAACAGCCTTACAGTGTCTTATTCTAATTTATTGATCAAATTTAGGAATTTAAAATGAAAAATTAAGCATATATTTAATAAGATTGGAGGGGGGGGGGCGGCTTTAAAATGTGCAGATATGACAATATGCAGATTTAAATATATCAAAGCTGGTTGAACACTGATGAGAATATTGAAAATAACACATGAAAACAAACACATGAAAAGGCTTGATGTCGAGCCCTGATTTCGATTTCCTGCCTGCCTGACAATGTTATTACCACAAGGACCCGCCATTAAAGATCTGTCCCTTATGGACTGCGTGACTTTGCCACTTCCTGTGGACCCTTTTTTTTCTCTACTAACCGGCTAATAAAATTGGTTGACTAAGCCTCTTCTAGTTGACTAACGTTTAGTTGACTATTAGGAGGCAGCCCTACATTTTCGATACGGTCTTTATCCTGGAATCAAACTATAAACATACATAGACACTAAACAGGGTTCGGAGTACATGTAAATCACTCACAGTAAATGCAAGGTCCTGGCCTCTGAAGACCCAGATACCAGAGATGCAACCGTCGTTGTTTCCACCGAAGAGGATGACACTAGCAAATGCATTCTTACGTAGTTTGTCAAGTCGTTGGAACATTCCTGAGGAGATGAGCAAGAGAGTACTTGTACATATTTTTTTTTAAACTATGCCATGCTAAACTCTTGCGCAAGTAGTACATGCTGAATTGGAAGGAAATTCCAAAAACAAAGTTATAGCATTCCAGGCACTGTTTAACGAGACAAGGCAAAGTGACCTGACTGTACCTGTGATAAGATTACAGCTCATGAAGGCCATGGTCAGCTCTTCAGGGAAGCGGTACTCGGCGTACCAGATTGAGAAGCCCTCACGATCAAAGTGATCCCAGAAGTAAGGCAATGCCACAGTCAGGGTGTCCTCGTTGGAGTATTTCCTCTTGAACTCATCCATGACAAAAGATCTAGTGCAAGAGGACAAAGGCAGACTGATGAGAGAGCGAACAGACTTTCAAGCGGTATCTATCTCTAAAGTGAAGGTGTATCAAGTACGTTTTTGGAAGGTGAGCAAACGGGTCCTTTGTTTTCGGCTCAGAAGCCAGTGCAGCCTCACATTCGTCCATCTCCTCCTCAGCAGGGGCAGCTTTCTTTTCCTCCTTTTTCTTCTCTTTTTTCTCCTGCTGCGGTTGCTGCGGCTGCTTGCCTCCTTCCTTGCCACCTTTCTCCTTCTTGATAGGAGTCTCCTTCTTCGGCTGCATCTCAGCAAACTTCTTAGCTAGAAAAATTACAATAAATTAAAGCACATATACTAGCACTCAATATCGGGAAAAATATTAAAAAGCCAACAACTACTGCACTTCAAGTTTATAAAGAAGAGGAATCTGAAGACGAATTAAAATAAAAATGATAAAAAAACACCCACAAACACACTTGTGTGTGATAGTGTCAGTTCAGAATGCATTACAAATTGTAGTGCTTCAGATTAATTTTGCCTAAGGTTTCAAAATCACAGCCTCGTTTTAGTCAAAATGTGAAAAAAAAACTACAAAAAAGGGTGGATTTCCATGGTCATTTCCTTTTATCCAGTATAAAGAACTCTACTTCTGTATGTTCAACAAAAGCACTGCCCAGTTACAAAATTATGAAACACTGAGCAGAAATACTTCAGAGAACTATTTCTACTAATATTTATACATACATGTGCTTATGGGTACATTGTAATGTATCATGAACCATGTAACACATTTTGGAGCTGTCAAACTCATGACAATTGTTTTCCTGCACAATATTTCCATTGACCAGCAAGTGTCCCTGCGTATATTCGAAGCCTTGAGAAATTAAACACTTAACACATCTGTCTGGAAAGCTTCATCTCACCACCATTAATATACACTGTGTGTGTAATATATATATACACACACACAAATATTTAAGCATTCCAAGTTGCTTTTAGCATGAACATTTAAATATAAAATTATATGGTTTGTCACTATTTTCCTCAAGCCTGCTCTACAAAGACTTACAGCATCTGCCTCCATAAAGGTAGTATGGCCTATACACCATGGATTTAAGAAACATGATTGTGCTTGAGGACAATATGCTGATAACCATGAAATCAGATGTTCTGAACTTTAATTCAAGTTCAGGCAGAAGAGCAAAAACTACATGGCAAGAAGGTTTGAGAAACTTACCATCAAACTGAGCCATTTTCTCACAGAGCTTAACCTCCCCCAAAACAGTCTTAAACTGAGGTTGGTTGACGCAGGTCACAAACCAGCGAGTGACATTGGGGTAGGGCTGACGGAAAGCAGGCTCAAGAACCTAGAAAGGTGAAAAATAAATTGCACAAAACCTTCAAATGCCAATTTAAAACTGAAATATTAAAATCCCTGTAAAGCTGCTTTGAAACGATCTGTATAGTATAAAACACTATAAAAGGTGACTTGACTTAATTATGCAACTGATTACCCAATCACTAATACAATATATTATCTAATGCAAGCATGTTCTGATTAATAGGTTGTAGCTTTATCAAATACATTTACTGTACATTATCATTAGAATGTCCAGTCATCAGATGGGTGAGGAACAAATGAGTATGGGCCGTAACAATAGATTGTTATATCAGGATATAATAATGTGACAATATATCAGTAATGTAAATATGCGTTGTGATAGTTTGTTTTATACAAGATTCAGTTAACTGTATTTATAAGTTTAAATTTAGAAGCACTTCAAAATTAAAACTCATGTACTCACCCTCATTCTAACCTATAAGATCTGTTTATCTTCCAAACAAAATATAAATATTTTTTATGAAACCTGGGAGATTTCTGCCCATTCATTTAAAGCCTATTCCCCTAACATTTTAAAGATCCAAAAAATGTTGTAAAAGGCATAAAATAAATAAATCAAGTGGTTCAATCCGAGTCTTTTGAAGAGATATGATCACTTTATCTGAAGAAAAGATTTACAAAGCACATACTGTAGTAAATGTACGTGTGTGATGTGTGAACGACATGAGTGAGTAGACTAAATCAATTGTAATATTTGGATGAACTAACCCTTTAAAGTTTGGGAATAGTCATTGACACCATTTGGGATTAGAACGGTATTTACTGCATTGATCTGAAGTGCATACGCACTGGAGCGGCACTAGATTTAAATATTTATGCTTTCAATTTCTCTCATTTTTAGTTTTAGTAGTATGATTCAAATCGTTTTAGATAGTTTATTCTTATGTACGTGAATTAACAGAGGGAGAGACAGGACATAGTGAGTCGGTCCACGCACAGCTTGTCTGTGTAACAGATCCAATCGAACGCTGCAACGAAAGCACGATCGTACTAAACAAGAAAAAAATAGTTTAGAGTTTGTGACAGTACTTGAGTTTCAGTGTCAGAACTAACTACTACATATGTTCAATATAACGTATAATAATACAATGGGGAACATGCGGGTCCTAATACAGATTTTTTTTTTAAAGGGAGTCAATGGAATGCGATTATAATGGGATTTTGGCAATTGCGATTAAACTTTACCTCACGTAACCAATACCATATTCGCATTAAACTATGTGGCATACGTCGATTTTAAAATCACAATAAATGGATAAACACATTAATCTCATTATTACCGCTCTGACCATAGTGTGCATGTACTCGGTTCATCCACATCGGTTGTGGTTCTGAAACTTTGTAAACATCTTTTTACATGCTGCGATTAAGACTTAGGTGTGTAACGATACGTCACAATATAAAAATACGATGACATGTATTGTTTATGTAAACGATACGATTCACAATAGTTAGCTTCATCCAAGGCTCAGTTTACTGTATTTGAAGTAAAATTGACCCAAAAATGTTAATTCTGTCATATACTCAACCTCATTGTCCTTTCAAACCTATAAGATTATCGTTCAACTTCCAAACACAAATGAAGATATTATGAAACCTGAGATTTCGGTCCCTCCATTTAAAGTCCATTCCTCTAAAACTAAGATACAAAAAAATTCATAAAAGGCATCGAAAAAAATAAATCAATCGAATGGTCTAATCCACATCTAAGTCTTCTGAAGAGACACGATTGCTTTATATGACCAACACTTTTACAACGACCCATATACAGCAGAAAGTACCCATATACAATTATAAGTTCAAACGCCTGCGTGACATGCGAAAAACAACATCTCAATCTGGTATGCAGAATTTACATTTTTGGATGAACAAACCATTTAAAGTTTAGGAATAGTCATTCCAACGAATGCCTGCATTGAAAGCACGAGTACTGCGTGAGGAAAAAATTTTTAATGTTCACGGTAGTGTTGGGCGATGTGCTCCATTTTCATATCATCAGCCTGTGAGATTGGCGATACACGATTTTATATTGATGGGGGGGCAGGGGTTACTTATTTGATTAACTTGCTTATTTACTCATTAATTTACTTATTACTTTGTTTAATATATGAGAATCTTTTTTCTGTTTTGCTAGCAAAGCAGGAGAGTTTAACAATAGGCTAAATATATCCCGGTATAGTGAGGTAAAAAAAAATATATATTCTAATCATTTTGGTATCTGACTCATATTTTGCATCTGTACTTCTGCACAAGATGAGAACATGTTTTAATTTTATGGGTCAAGAAAGAGTCGGAGTTTGCGATACACGTCCTCCTACCAGTGCTCTCTCTATCTGGATGTACTTCATATGCACACTTCAATAAGCCCAAAGTACGAGGGGAGTTAAATGCCAGGAGAAATCAGAGTAAGGGGCAAAAAAAAAAAAAAAGTTGATCGGTTTATACTTAAACTTATGACTTGACTCCAATAATGGAAAACGGGTTAATGCATTTACATGACCACATGCATTGTCAGTTTATTCAGCATAATCGGGTTAATGTGAAAATTCCCTGAAAAATTCCTTATTCCCTGAAAGTGAAAGCAGAAACGGACTGAGCTTTAGGAATCTGTCCCTGCAACAGTGCCTTATCTCAGAGATGACGATGGATATAACGACATAGCAACGGTCTTAATTTACTGGCTTAATATTTCTCTTGAGAACCTACATTAATGACAGTGAAAAAATTAGAAGAATATTTCTTGGGTTTGAAGCTGCTTTTGATTTTCACAGATGTCAGAGTTGTGCTGTGTTCGTGAACTAAAGACTGTTATTTAATTTGAGCAATATATTTTAGCAATATCCCAATTTTGATGTGGGATGTAGTTTAGTCTGTTTTAAAAACATTTTCTTAGAATCCTCATACGTGCGCGTCGGTGATGTCGCAAGCGTTAGGCTATGTGGTAATGTCGTTATGAATTTTGGCAAGGCAAATAAAATGTAGTTGCTAATATTAATTTAACAATACTAGCTATTTATAATAATAATGATAATTTAATAAATTAATGGTAAAACGAGCCAATTATCGTATAGATATCAGATGTCTAAGGCATCTGCCAGCAGCGATATCTGACTATCATCGATACACAATACTATCGTCACAACCCTAGATCAAGGAGATTCAGTGAGATTAATATATTAAACTACTAAGATGCTGAATATAAATGTATAATGTATTAATTTAAATATTTTATGGGTATAAACAAAATGGCTTAAAATATCACGATATGTATCGTATCTTGAGTTCAGTATCGTTACACCCATTATTAAGACCTTTCACTGATAATTAAAAATCACATTATTGGTGCACATGTAAACGTAGTCAGTGACAGAGTGCAAGCACATGTGAAACTTAATTCTGCATTTTCAGTAGGGGTGTGCCAGTTTCAGAATTGGTGATGACGGTTATGATGTGAGTTAAATGTGACGGTTCGTAACATAACCGTCATCGTCCGGGGGGGGGGGGGGGGGGGTTGTTATAGGACAACTTAGTTTGAATAAACAAGCAGGCACTGATTAGCTACTTGCTCTACGTTTATTTAAAAATTAACAGCAAGACAACTAGCAGTGAACGTGCTTTCCATTAAATTAAAGGGTCATGAAACCCCCCTCTTTCAGCTCAAGTCTAGCTCACAATCTTTTTGAAAAATGCAACTTAAATGGGCGTGGACGGCTGTGAGAAGAAGTGAGGGAGTGGGTGTGTCTGGCCACCACTGTCATTGCCAGTGGCCGATGCATCGACTGTCACTAAAAAGCAGTGATAAAAACGTGAGGAAATGCTAGATTTTTTTTAATGTCATTATAAAATATATAGTTGTTTATATAGATACTATAAATGCATATATTTGAAAATAATTAATTTTCCTCTTAAAAAAACGCTCCGTGCATAACCTAGATCTACGCGCCCCCTGAACCCCCATAATAAAGATCGCTCTTTGGAGCTGGAAGACTTCTCATTTTAGACACAGACACACACACATACCTCTGAATTGATAGAAAAGTCCTCGGGACTTGGTACCGCATCACTCGCAAGACGCAAACTGCATTGGTAGTCTTGTCAACAAGGCGAAATCCACCATTCTCCAGTTCTCGAAGCTAATATTTGCGGCACACACTATAGTTTAGATGTGTCCGTGGTTGATGGCAAACCAACCGCCCAGAGCCAGAGTCTAGCCCTGGAAGCATCGCGGGGAAACATATTCAACCCACTTGGACTTTTGCACAAACAAACACTTGTAGCGTCCCATATTTGTCTCTCTCATCTACTTCGCGATATCACAGTTTGACATGTCATGCAACTTGGAAAGATCCACGTGGTGTCATGAATAATTAAGAGACAGTGTCTTCTCATAGGATATGAAAACTCAGTCTCATTAATAATTATGAGACACCGATGAGTCATCAACGCACTATACTGTGCACTGCCACGTCACAGCCTGTGATGAAGATTTTAAACCCGGAAGACGAAAAAAGCGGAAGAAAACTAAAATTTAACCATTTGAATCATACTATTAAATCTAACAGATGCTAACATTGTCTTCAATGGTGTTCAACACACATACCTCTGTTAAAATCTCAGAAAATTTGGTTTGCGGTTTCATGACCCTTTAAACACGCACACTAAACAAATCCTTAAAAAAAAATTTAAAAAAAACTATTCTGGTGGATGCGTTGGTGACGCGTTCATGTGGCGCTGCCAGTAAAGCACCTACAATCTGTCACAAAGAACCGGCAAAAATAATGATTATGAATATGTAAAATATAGCAAGGAGATATTGTAATTGTTTATTAATAAACAAGTGTTTTCTTTGTAAAAGAAAAAATTGTTTTCTTTGTAAAAAGTCTAAATTCTGAAAAAACAGAGATTCTAATCATTGGACAAAAAACTGCCACACGTAATAACCCAGAATACTGTCTAACAATTGATGGCTGCTCTGTTAAGTCTTCGTCGTCGGTTAGGAACCTGGGTGTGCTCTTTGATACCAATCTTTCATTTGAAAGTCACGTGTCTAGTATCTGTAAAACCGCATTTTTCCATCTTAAAAATATATCTAAATTACGTCATATGCTCTCACTGACAAATGCGGAACAATTAGTTCATGCATTCATGACATCCAGGCTAGATTATTGTAATGCTCTTCTGGGTGGTTGCCCTGCACGCTTAATAAACAAACTACAGCTAGTTCAAAACGCAGCCGCTAGAGTTCTTACCAGAACCAGGAAGTATGACCATATTAGCCCGGTTCTGTCAACACTGCATTGGCTGCCTATTAAACATCGTATAAATTTTAAAATATTGCTGATTACTTACAAAGCACTAAATGGTTTAGCTCCCCAGTACTTGAGCGAGCTCTTAACGCATTATAGTCCTTCACGTCTATTGCGATCTCAAAATTCTGGCCAGTTGATAATACCTAGAATATCAAAATCGACTGCTGGCGGTAGATCCTTTTCCTATTTAGCACCAAAACTTTGGAACAATCTTCCTAACACAGTCCGGGAAGCAGATACAGTCTGTCAGTTTAAATCTAGACTAAAAACACATCTCTTTGGCTTAGCATACACATAACACATTATAGATTTCTATAATTCAATGTTAGGCTGCATAGTTTAGATCAGCCGGAACCGGGAACACTTCCCATAATTCCTGATGTACTTTGTACATCATAAGAAGGATGGCGTCTACGCTAATATTAGTCTCTGTTTATCCCGAGGTTTACCGCGAACCGCCGGATCCAGGCCATATCCAGATCTGAGGAAGGACCATCACATGGACACGATGACAACGCATCCCTGATGAGCCAGCCCATCAACACTGTGAAGGCCCATGAACACCTCAACACACTCATCTCCTCACCGGCCGGATGACCCAACCCAACCAGATGAACTGGATAAATATCATGAAAGTTCTGATCACATCTGACTCCTGACGTTATGCTGCCTAACTCATAATCATACACTGTTCGTTTGTTGGCCAAAGGAGGACTGGCCCCCTGACTGAGCCTGGGTTCTCCCAAGGTTTTTTTTCTCCATTCTGTCACCTGATGGAGTTTTGGTTCCTTGCCACTGTTGCCTTTTTCGCCTCTCTTCGCCTTTGTTGCCATTGGCTTTTGGCTTGCTTAGTTGGGGACATTTAACATTTAATTTTGAATTTAACAATACTATTACAACATTGTTTTTCTGTTATCTCTGTAAAGCTGCTTTGAAACAATTTGAATTGTAAAAAGCGCTATATAAATAAAGGTGACTTGACTTGACTTGACTTTGTCAGTATCTGAAAAGATGAAGGTGACGACGATGCTGACTCGCGATCTTCGCAGTAGTGAACGCGCCAGAGAAAAATGCACATTTACATAAGCAGAGAGCAGTCTGTAGTCTGTTTTCTTTCGTTTTGAATTGTTCTGTTTAAAAGTAGACATGTCTGTGACTGTGAGGCGAGTAGGCGACCTTATACGCCGAGTTTCGGTTCATTTACGAGATGAGCTCCAGTTCACGAGCCGGCGCCTCTGTTTCGTGATTATCTATCGTCTGCTATATTTATCTTTTATTACTTCTTATTTATTAAATCCAGGCAATTGGTTGATGAAACATTGATTAAAATTAAGATACAATTCATATAAAACGAAATTCGTTTTAAAGAAAGGTTTTGTGCTTTCTGTTTGATGCCTCTGTGAAAGTTTTAAAGCATCTTTTTAGTGCCGCTTTCAGAGCGCTCACGTCCATAACATTGTTTTTTCCTCATAAATGCGAACACGAAAAATTAAATAAAATGAATATTTTATGTTCTGTGGATACTACAGTTTATCATTATTTGTATTCTGAATACCTAACGCCGGTACAAGTATTCCGTTACTCCCCAACACTGAAAGTGTAACCTTATCTGTAATATATTTTAATAACACGGTTTTGGCGGTTATAGAGTTCTAATGACGGTGTTCAACTATAACCGTCGGTCTCACGGTTATATCATAACCGTCACACCCTCAGAATCATGAATTTTCAAAGCAAAATTGCCCTGTGC
This sequence comes from Semotilus atromaculatus, assembly GCA_031834385.1. Classification (NCBI taxonomy): domain Eukaryota; kingdom Metazoa; phylum Chordata; class Actinopteri; order Cypriniformes; family Leuciscidae; genus Semotilus; species Semotilus atromaculatus. The sequence goes on from JAULUF010000052.1 coordinate 18,885,999, forward strand.
ATTGGGGACAAGGACCAAGTCCAAGCCTATTCAAGCACACCCCATAATAAATGTTAACTTTTTACCATGGTTTGGAAATAATAATAAACCTCTTTATTTTGGCTAAAAGTATTGTAATAGTATATGTTCAGTATCGCATCGTGACGTGTATAGACCAAAAACCAATTGTCCATTAAAAAAAAAAAAAAACTAATACAATAATAGAAATAAATAGATTATCATTAAATCAACAACAATCAATCCTAAAGAAATTGGTACAAATTTGAGATGAACCAATATGGACAAAATTTATTGTGCATCCCTAATAAAAAAAGACCTGATTACAGCTGATATTTTCATGACACCCTGTAGACTCACCTGTTTGTAGAGCCAGAGCAGAGAGCAGACAACAGTGATGTCAGCCAGACTGACTCTCTCCCCAACCAGGAAAGTGCGAGTTTTTAAGTGCTGATTCAGGATGGCAAGGACTCGTTTCACCTCTTCCTTAGCCTGTTCTGTGGCCTACATACAAGACAAAGGACAGTCTTACAAAACATTCAATGCACTTCTTGAAAGATAAATGCATTGCATCAACAGATATACAAAGCTCACCTGTTTGTTGAACTGCATGATACCCAAGGTGGGGAACACCCAGGCACTAGCTGGAGGGATGATCTCAGAATCAGCCAAACTGACCCACTGCAGCACCTGGGCACTGGCCTGGGGAGTGCTGCCACGAAGGGCATCACTGCTCACTGTCGGGACACACATCAGCATTGATGGTGTGCAATAAAACACCACTTACACTCACTTACAATTGGCCACTTCATGCATGAAGACCTGCGGTCTCATTTATAAAAGACGTGTTTATGATAATCCTAAATTTAAAAATCCCAAAATGTCGCTACGACCGCTTTTGAAAAGTCTGTATGCAAAAAACAAAACAAAAAAAAAATGCACTCAGCAAGGAAATCCAAGCACACTCTCCAAAAAATGTATGGGATAGGTATGGCCTGGTTTCTGTACAACAATTTTATTTGTATATTATATCTGTATTGTTTTTTTCAGGAAATAATTTATTTCAGTGATATAATTAGCACAAAGCAGTTAAAAATAACACTAATTTGCAGATAAAATTATATTATAGCAGATTGTGATTGTCTATTTATCTTTACATTTTCATGAATGACGAATTAATTGAATTACCACGGCGAAAAAGTTTGCATGCATGCTCTTCAGTTGGCGAGCACGTAAGAACGTTTAGGCTACACATCGGTTTCTGCATTTATAAATTCTAATTTGTTCTTCACATTTGAAGTAGGAAAAAAATCCACAGAACTTATCTTAAAAACAAATGAGGCCTTGGGTTTAAAAGCCCCCTGAAATGCTTTTAAATTGGATCACAATCCAATCACTCAATCCCTTTTAGGATGTGGTTTGAGATGCATTCCAGACGCACCTGGACAAGTGTGAGAGCATTTGGTTGTTAAAGTCACATATGTAAAACACACTTCTCCCAAAATGGTAAAAAATGAAGGTGTGAGAGTGTGTTATATCAGCTCCTGGCTAACAAATAACACAGCACTACTGCAGCACACATCTCCACAGATATGGCCTGCCACAAATCAGCATTTCTCTTCAGCAAGCCGCAAAATGGCCGCGAATGAAACTCAATATTCAGCATCCTGAAGCTTAACTCGGTCCTCTTCAATAAATGTGGTGAACAATTCTCAACAGAGCTGATTCTGCTTTCTCCCATTGCCGCCGTTGCTCTTGTAATCAGATGATAAATAAAATGCATTTGGGCAAGTGCACACAGAAATTTTGTATCAAACTGGAAAACGTATCCAATAAAAGGGAATACATGAAGTGGCCAAGAGTAAACAGGCACTATAAAGCTTACTTACAGTAGTGAGCAATGGCATTACTCTCAAACAGACAGAAGCCATCATCACCCTGGAAAGCAGGAACCTAAAATGGATCAGAACCACATCAATAAATCAATTCAACATCAAGAACATGTGCAAAAAAAAGAAAGAAAGAAAAACACTGACCTTGCCCAAGGGAAAATTGCTAAGGAAAGCAGGGGATCGGTTCGTCTGCCCAAAGGTGAAGGCAGGGGGGGCGTTTGAAATCTTCAGACGAGCCCCACTGTACTGGGCAGCGATCTGAGCCTTAAAGGCCCTCCAGTTCTCTGGGTATGTGTAGAGAGTCTGCAGAAACAAGGTTAGAGATCAGATTGCTGAAACTAATGCAGCTTGTTCAGCCTCCATCATCTATAACGGAAAATGAAAACACAAGCTGCCCCCTTCATTTAGACCACTCGCAGAGCATTACACAGCACTTTCCACAAGCTGACGCAGCTGACAGTTAATTCCCAGCAATAAATTACTTCACAGATTGTAAACCATGTTTCCATTGTCAAATAGGGGGTTAATAGTGGCAGAACTAACTAACTGGAAGCAGTGCCATTTATTTGGAAACCATCTGCTATTGTTAATCTTTAAAACCTCTGATTGAGATTTTAAAGAGTCTGTAAGTGTTTGACACTACCACTACATTTCAGAATCGGACGTCTAATTAGTTAAAACGGAAAATGTTTTACATTGTCTTAACTACACAATGACAATGAATGCACAACTGACTATGCTTTCTACCAGCTCACACTGGTAATTTATGCTCTTAACCTTTACGAAATGTAAGTAAAACTACAAACATGACATTCTGCTTTTAAAAAAAATATTAAAGCGGAGAATGAGGGGCAATGGAAGGGAAGGCAAGGGAAACGTGGCACAAAGAACGCAGCGCTGTACTTCTGCCCGTCATCACACTAACCACCTTATAAAGGGGTGTGGGGAGTATTTACAACTTAAATAATCATCGCAACCGCTTCATAAGAGACTACAAAATAACACGGTATGAAAACAACGTACAAAGATATAAGGATTACAGTGATTGGGGTAAGATTGTGGAGAGAGATGTGCTGTAATAAGGCATATAAGGGTTTTCTCCCATCTTACTCACCCCTGCCGCCATCTTCAGGACGAGAGAAAGGAGGAACGAGCTGCGCGGTGCTGACGTATAGGCCCGTCCTGGCGCAGAAATAATACGTCATAAAGGCGTGAAAATGAGAGCTGGACGACGTGTTTTCTCTTTATAAAATGTTATCTAAACTTTTCGCTGAACTATTTATTTATTTATTTTTGACAGAAGCCATATTTCAAACTTATTTTCTTCCTTTTGCATTACAAATTCTTCATTCAAAAGAACAATAATTTGTTCTCAACACTTTACCTAGATTTGATGCGTGTCTCACCCTGTAAAATCTCCTTAAACTCGTAATAACAACTTTCTTAAGAACTACGATCTTATCTTTCTTACAGTCTGAGGTTTTCGTTTGTTTACCTCTTTCCTGCATTCCCTTTCCATTTTTGTTATTTGTTTTTCAAAACTGTTATTGATATGAAAGGACATTGAATTCCAAATTTTTTCTCAAACTTGCTGTTCCAAGCCTGTATGTAGGCTATTTATCCACTGGAACACAAAAGCAGATGTGTTCCAGTGGATAAATACATACAGGCTTGGAACAGCAAGGTGAGAAAGAAAAAATTAAACATATTTGGAATTCAATATCCTTTCATATCAATAACAGCATAGTACTCTCACTTTAACACATATGACCATGTTTAAACCCAATCTACAGATTTCCTTTCAAATCAAAATGTAAATAAAAAAGTCTACAGATTCTGTCTAGGCTTGAATGCTCAACAACTTATTGATCTCTGTAAAATCATATTAAAAAGGACTTGCTCTGAAATTTATGTTGAAGATGAACCGGTTTCTGTGAATTGAATGGACCCCATTGTGAGATTTAATTTTAATGTTGTGCAACATTAAATATGATCGAGGTTATCATTTTGGGGGGATGCTGCAGTTTTGTTTATCATTAAACATGTTGAGAATTTATGGAAAAAATATATTAAAAAGGTCAAATACTTAAAAGTTATCAATAGCATCAGAAAACTGTGAGCTTTTGTGTGACTGGCATGATAGGATGTTTCAATTGCAAATATTTTCCAGTCAAAATTGTTGCTATGATATATTGTTATCAGAGTGGGGTGGAATCAAAATATTAGCAAAAATCAGCGAGACACACATAATATGTATTAAGTAAACATCTTTGCTTAATATAAAAGGATACCAGATTAGACAACAAAAAAAAAGACAATATAGTGACATGTTCAAAATTGTATGAGTGCTGTATTACAAAAGAGAAATATACTCAACAAAAGTCTGACTGGCATTTACAAAAATAATTCTAAAAATGACCTTATATAATAATGAGATTGAATAACTTCTAAAAGCAATGTGATGAAAGATTCCTTCCAAAACATGATTGTGAACTGCTTACAGGATCTTTCAACAGCCAAAGACCTCTATATAATATTTTCTCTGCTGCCTCACTATAAATGAAACAGTAGAAAGTCTTTCCATCATGTAGAACCACTGCAACATTTTGTTCACATTCGACTTGATGTTTCAGAAAACAAACTGTTGCCATAGGAAAACTATAGATTACAAACATCGGGGATAAAAGGAGACACAAAAAAAAAAACATCAAATGCATGGGGAAATAATTACAGTATATACAAACTACATAGCATCCTCACACCATCAAGTTTCATGTTTCCCATATTCTTGACAGAAGAATCAGCTCACAAGACCTAAAAGTATAAGAGTGAAACTTTTAGACAATGGTTGGATAGCACAACACAACTTAGAAATAAATAATTAAATAATAAATTGAGAGAATCAGTTTTGATATCACATTTTAATAATTACAAGAATAGTATAAAAATCAACAAAAGTTATAGCACAGCTAACTGCAAGTCTCTGACAGTACACAAAGAGCTGTGACAGAATACATTTATCATAGGAAATACATACCCAGGTAGTCATCCATAAGAGATCCAATGGCAAACTAATAAAAAAGGAACAAAAAAAATGTAATGATCAAAAACAGAAGAAAATATTTGTATCCAAAGAGAATATTATTCAGCATATTCAAGAGAAAGTGCCAGGGATTTACAATATCATTCTTATCCACTCGAGTTCCCACAATCTTCAGTCGAATTTCATCATCTTGTTGGATGACAATATCCTGTTAAAGAAAACAAACTGAAATGTTCTATATTTGTACATATGAGGATTAAAAAAAATTCCTTTCAACAAACATTTCTTATTGGCGATTTATTGAGTCTTACCTCGTCGACTGTCTTATAGCATGGAGGATTTGAGTTTGGGTCAAACTCCATCTCAGAGGGAATAGACTGGACACAGAAATATCACAGAAATAAGACAACTACAAGTAACACTGAATATTAACACAATTTTTTCCCCATGGAAAACATACATGACGAGAAATGAAGCAAGACATGGGGCCAATTTCTGTAAAGAGTCCGACCTGGAGAAAGAAAGAAAAAATACTGTACTGAAGACTATAAAAAAATCAGAAGCAGGAACAATGTGTTTTATTAATACTGTATAAATGATCACTCTGTGCATGCAAGTTATTTTTACAAGAGTTCTTGAATGTCTCCACATTGAGTCACACTGGAGTAGGATACATGAACTAATGAGCATCCAGAATAAGTGTCTAGCACTAGAAGACAATAAAAATGGACTCGTACTTTGTTAACTTGAGTAACAACAGCATCCACAACTTCTCCCTTGAAGGGACGGAATACAATGGCTTTGTATTTGACGGGATACAGCACAAAACCTCTGCCAGGCTGTATTACACCTGCTCCAATATTATCGATTGTGGTTACTGCAATAACAAAGCCATACCTGTGAAACAAAAGAGAGACATTAGAGACTCATATTTCATAATATTCATTACTTGAAGAATCAAGTTCTCAACAAGATCTCAAACCCTTCTGTTGGACTTACTTTCCTGTACATGTTCCCTCCACCTCAGTAAACAGTTTCTGCTTGACTGTGTTCAAAAGGTTAGGTCCAAAGTATCTTGGATGGAGGAGAATCTCATGCTCCAAGGAGATCTATTGTGATGGTTATTGAGAAAACAACAACAACAACAAGCTAATTAAGGTAATGAATGTAACGTTACATGTACATATACATCTAGAATCGGTTCATATAAACACACTGCCTTAACAATAACATATTTGAATGATTTAGACTTTTAATCAAATATAGCAAGTAAATATATCAACACAATATTCATTTAAAAATGACTAAGTTAGCTGCATTTCATTCACCGACACTTTCAAAACCCAGCGAGTGTGCAAGTTAACCGAGACAATTGTCCACACAAAAATAAAACAATTACGGACTTACATGATAAAACATCTCTTCACGGGTTTTATCTCACAAATGTCTTGGTTTTAAATTTAAACAGCCGCGAGTAGTGAATTATGCGTGTCAAGGCGCCGACCCTCAAAGGAAACTAGCTACAAACGCGTTTCCGGTGACCATGACTTCAAATTAAGAGTCAAATAAAGGCTTTTATAAAATAAAATAAAAATTATAAAAAAACAATGTTTTGCTTCATAAATTGTTTAACCCCTTAAACAAGCTATTATTTTTTATTAAACAACTATTTATTTACTATTTATTTAAAAATATTGATGCATCATAAAAATGCATTATAAAAAAAATCATTAAAATAGCCTACGTTTATTTAAATGCATTTATGTCATGCTGTATAAAGGGTCTTTGTGCTTTAATTAATATTTCAGTCCACAATTCCATACATTTTAATTAACATTACATTCCACGAATGCTTCTTCTTATGTAGGCTCGTTGGCGGCACGATTGAGTAGCCGGAAGAAAAACTAGCTAATAAATAAAATAATGTTTACATATATTTTTAAATCAATTCAACAAATTTTACGAACTTTTGTATAGTATCTACTTTTAATTGTAGGATACTTTTTAGGTGACGTTTATTATTAGATTATATGTTAGATTATTTTAATGCTAAGTTAATTTTATGCTGTTTTTTAGCTTTTATAACACATTTAACTGATCTCACAGCAAAAATATTTTTCACTATTTTACCTCTAAAAACAAATGAAACAGTAGGCTACTCCTTTGTATTGCAAAACATATTTTTCAAAACTGTATGACAATGTTTGCTGTACAGATAGCATTGAAAAAAAGTGATATTCATTCTAATAGTATTTTAACATAATGTTAGCCTAACTGAATTTCATCAGCAATCAGTCATTTTGTTGTTTCCACAAAATCAAGATTTTTACTCAATCAATTTTAAAAGGGCTACTTTGTCTCGAGAAGCTCGTTCTCTGACACACAGAATGCAAGACAAAACATGAACACAGGAGGTCACTATAATTCCAAACTTATTCAACGTGTGCCCATTGATAGGAAATACAGTTTTTCTAAATCGCTTTGGCTCAATTGTCGAATGAGATTTTTTTTTCTCAAAACAATAAGTTTGAACGGTTAGATTCTTGATCACATCAGCTTTTAATTTCTTAAGCGATTTAAGCAAATTGTATGTGTTTTGGCACATGTATGCAAAAGAGTAGCAATCTAATTTGCACAATAACTAAATGCACATGGCTTGTTGATCAAAACTGATGAGTTGATTCTCAAACTCTTCACAAATTCGAAACATTCTTTCATCGTGTAAGCCTTCACATGAAAAATTATACATTCAACTATCAACATCTGTCAGACATTTCATAAATACCTGACATGGAATGTTTGTAATGTCTGATAAATTGGCAACTGGCCTGCCATTGTAATGAAATAGGAATAACAATCTTACCAATCAACCAATCAGGTTTGGAAGCATACAGGAGGTTATATGGAGTTTGTCCAGCAGGATCTCTACCATTTTTGAACATGGAGAATAACCACAACCCTAACATCAGTTTATTTTTGTACAAATGTGTTATATAAGCTGAAAATTCACAGTTGCTTGTCATGGAAGAATATGTAGATATGTAAGAATATGTGGTGCTAGGGGAAGACATAAGAGTATGTAAAAATGAACAAGCAATTGTGCATTTTCAGTTTACATAACACATTTCTACAACAATGTAGTATAAATAAAAAAATCTGTTCCTCTTTATATTGGTTGTGTTACCATGTACTAAATTTTAAATTAATAATTTGATACAATGCACTTATTATGTATACGTTTTTACATTGTAGGTCTACTTATATTTTAAAACATATATATCATGTAGTTGTAATTAAATCTATAATTACACTGTTGACCATTCTCTTACCCCTTAAATCACCCTTAAACCTACACCTGTCCCTAATACCGTATCCCTCGCCAATAGCAGCAAAAGTGTTTTACAATACCACATGAACAGAATACTGTACTTATTTTTTTATGTAGGTACATAGGAAACCTAAAATAAAAGTGTGACCAAATGTCCATGTTATTTTTGTGTAGGCCTACTTCATTATTGACTTTACTGAATATTACTGAAATCTGTATCGAAAAATCATTTAGCATTCAGCTAGACAAAACTGACATTGTTGGGGGGGTAACAACTATACTTGTGAATGCTGAATAGTCATTCCATATAAAACGAATAGTCCTCATTTCATTGCTTGAGTCAACACATACAAAAATGTTGTTGTCAAAGTTGTCAAGTTGTCATGTATCCTTTTTTTTTTCATGACAATGTCTCCTAAATTGAACAATTTCTATGTGGCCAGACAGAGAGGAACGTCTGGATGTGCATGAATGATTTACAGTACTATGTATGTTGTATGTTCAGTTCCAATATCTACTGCAATATTGTTTACAGTTGAACACAGCTCTACCCAAAGGGAGTTTCTGTTTGTTGTAAATAAGGGTGTATTTTTTTTTCTTTTGCACAATGCTGTGAACAAATTAGAATTGCAAAAAGCATATGCAATAAAAATGTCAAACACACATATTCAGTGTCTTCAGTCACCTCACTAAATCCAGTAATGTGTAACTTTACTGTAGTTTTAAAATGTCTGTGCAAATAGTATATAGTGTTGTCTTGAGCATTTTCAGTGTAACCAAGATCTGACGTTTTTGCATTGGAAAACATTTACAGACTAAACTGTCATAATGAAAACATGACAACGCCATTTGACTATCTTCATAAACAATGGTGTCAGGACTTTTCATCTTGATGGCACTGACACTTTCATTGACACGAATATGCTTTTGAGGAGTGAGTTATCCATTTTGAGCAAGTGACACGCTTTTGCAGGTTATCAACTAGGTTTTGCAGTTTGTACTCATTGTTTTGAGAACTGCATTAACTGTTGTGCAAATGTAAATAGTGATGTGAGAAATGCATAGCGACTGAGAAAAACTGTAAATGTTTTGGGTGAGTTATACATTTTGCAGACATGCAATATAGTTCTGATGTTCCAGCAAACAGTTGTGACATTTGCACTTACACTTTAGAGAATGTTATGTAAGACTGTTTCGAAAGATGTGCCAAAGCGATTGAGAAAAACTGTAAAGCGCTTTCTATCAGAGCAAGCAGACTAAGTGCAGTTTCAGATAGATAGATAGATAGATAGATTTAAATTAAATCAGCATTGAAACGTGATGAGGTCCCTCGCACTAAATGTAATGTGACAAATAAAGCTTATATGTGGAAATCCTGAAAGTATACTTCCAGTTTGTTGCTATTCTGTAGCTTTAATAGCAAGTTTTAAAAGCTTCTCTTTCACAAGCAAATAAAAGCAAATGCAGTGGAGTGCTATAGATCAGACTGTCTCACTATTGTTGCTGAGGCAGGTCAGATACCCGAGGACTAAAGCCATGCATGCTGATGAGCATGGGCAGATGTCCACAAATATCTGAGCATGGTGGATGGGGTTTGCATCATGCATAGTCCAAATCGAAGACGGTCCTTGGGGACTTCTTCATGTTGTCCGCACCACATTCTTGCAGAGAGCTGGCACTCATCGCATTAACCTTGATATTATAAGAGAGAGAGAGAGAGAGAGAGAATGCTTGCAGATGTCCTCACAGTCACAAGTTCATGGCCTTCATGTTGTGGATGCAGTGCCTCCATTTAAATCAAACCTATTTCGGTGGAATTTTGCTTTGTATCAAGTTATACAGCAATTTAAAAAAAAATTAAGGCAAAAATGCCTTAAAAGGATAGTTCACCCAAAAGTTCTGGTATTTACTCAACCTCGAGTTGGTCTCAACCTGCATGAAGTTCTTTCTTCTGCTCAACATAAAAGACGATATTTTGAAGAATGTTGGTAACCAAACGGTTTTTGGTCCCCATTGATTTCCATAGTTGTTTTGTTTTTTTTTGGTTGGGGGGGTTCTATACAGAAGTTAAAGGGGACCAGCAAATGTCTGGCTACCACAATTCTTTAAAACATCTTCTTTTATGTTCAGCAGAAGAAAGAACTTCATGCAGGTTTAGAAGGGTGAGTAAGTAATGACAGAATTTTTGGGTGAACTATCCCCTTTAAGGTAGTATTTGACAGATATATAAGACAGATATATTATTAAGACAGTATTTGATGATATTTTACAGATATAAAGGCATTTTGCCCAAGCTCTGTGGAACTAATAGACAGGTCTAAATAGGAAAGTATATTTTTGCATTTATTTCAATGTATTGCTGAATAACAATAACATATACACTGTAAAAATGAATTTTGATGATTTGTTTTCACAACTTTTTATATTTTGTCAAATCAACTTAATAATTAATGTAGTTCAGATAGCATAATATTTGGAGTTTCTATTTATTAAACCAATCTCCTTTGTTGTATTAACTCAAATTTTTAATTTCAATGAACTCAAAATTTTAAGGCAACCAGGTAACTTACTTTTTTTAATTAATCCAACTTTTTTTTTACAGTGTACTCACTTAAATACTTTCAAAACAGAAGTAAACTCTGTTTGAAAGTAAAACAAATACATAATGCATAACTTAAAAAATGCATTTGTTTAATTTATTTTAATTTAGCTTCCCCCCCCCCCCCCCCCTTAATTTTCTCATTGATTTATCCATAGGAAGTGTTATAGATTTTTTTAAACAATTTGAACACTTGTAAGCAAACCTATTTGTCGTTTATTCCCCTTTCATTGTGCAACATGTTTCGACCAACACGCTGTGTTCAAATATATTTCTCTTGTGTCGCTTTTGTTGTTTTTTTTAAAGTAAAGCCCTTCTCCAGTGTTGATCCGAGTGCTCTCAGAGCTGATGGAAAGAAAACCCCTGTTCCTGAGCTTCAGCTCACTCCTTTCCTTCCCCCTCTCCCCCTGCTCTCGCCAAAGGTAGCTTTCAGATGCAAAATAAGCAGACATATGGAGAGGAGGTCTTTCTCCAGCCCTCCTAAAGATTCAGATTGTATGACAAATCACGTCCACCACCACCCTCCCAACCCCACACAGAATCTCCAGACAACAGCTTCATTAGAGTGAAAGAAGGAGTTTTTGCAGCTTTGTCGAGTCAAGCTCAGACTTCTTTCCCTTCTCAATTACTCCATTGTTGGCTGGAGATTCAAGTTATTGCACTCAAAACCATATGGCTGATTTGAACACCTACAAGTGATGCCATCACCCGAACCTACGTTTTAGGGGGGGATCTACAACTAGAAATAGAAATAGACAGCAATGGCACGTTTTTCTTTAACAAATGGATGTGGTGACTTGCAGTCCAGCAGGACTACTAAGTGAAAAGTCGAATGCATGGAACAGTCTGGCGGCGAGGTCAGGTGTATGAACTTATCATTAGTCAGGGAATCGCTGTATACTTCCTCCCTTTTACGGTGATGTGGCTTGTGCAAAGCTTCTTCTCATTTTACCAAAGAGTTGCCCTGGTTACTTTCAAATATAAAGTCTTTAGAGACACAGCTCTCATTGTTAGCACTGATGCTGGGTAAACTAGAGGTAAATTATGCACTTGCACAAACACACGAAGACAAGTGAATGCCCCACCGTAGGGTTTGTATTTAGAATTGGACGTCTGATTGATAGTACTAGGTTCACGAACTGGTACATTATGTGTCTGACTCACAAAGAGAGCCGAAAATTTACATTCACATAGCTTGTAATGAGATTCCATTGGATTTTGATAATAGCACCTGTTCTAAATCTTGTAAATATGCACAAAAAATATATATTCCAGGTATATCAAACAAGTTTAGAACGATTTAAATAGGAATGTAATGTTTATAAAATGCAGCTTTCAGTTATGCATTTCAGACACATGAACACATACTACAATATCTGTGAAATGTCTAAATAATAATAATAATAATATGGTTTTATAAAAGATAAATGTTTTAAGCATTTTTAAAAAATAGTTTAGTAAATATAACAAAACACCACACATTTAATGTTCTGGAAAAAATATGGTTAATATTGTATTTTCCAATAACTGGGCTGTTAGCACAACATTCAGTATAGAAAGAAAGAAAGAAAGAAAGAAAGAAAGAAAGAAAGAAAGAAAGAAAGAAAGAAAGAAAGAAAGAAAGAAAGAAAGAAAGAAAGAAAGAAAGAAAGAAAGAACATAAATTAGATTTGCAATATTTTCCAACATTAGCTAAATAAATTCTATTTTATTAAATAGTAGCCTATATGTGTTTTAAAAAGTAGTGCAGTTAATTAAAATATTGAGTTGGATTAAGTTTAGATTTTTAGGCTTTATTAAAACTTCAAGAATATTACAGGGAGTGACAAAGCATGCTGAATGTCTTTAACCATTGTGTAACCCTAGAATTTATTTCCAGTCTCTTCTTGCACGAGGCATGACGCATGAGGGGCTGATTTTCTTATTTGGGGTGTGGTATCCCCGTACAATTGAAGCACTGGAGTAAGGAATTAATTATCATTCAAAAGTAATGGCCCTATTCTGCCCTGCTTGAATCCTGAAGAAGGAAGAAAAGGTCCTCTGGCCCCGATCCTGCCGCAGCGCCAGGGGAAAGGATTATTCTGGGGATTACCATGTGAAAACTTCTATCAGACTTTCTGACTCAAAGATCTTTTGCGAGCAGTAATCGCGTTAATACCCGGGGATTAATGCTGGGCCAAATGCAAAATTGAATTTTAATTCGAATTGCATAAACAGATATAAAATAAATTAAAAGACTATTCTAGCGGAGACTAAAGCGAGTTCTGCCTCACACGTCACATGCCAATCCAAGACAGGTCGAACAAGACCAATGCACCTTTCACTTGATGTGCTCCACACCTGTCATGCAAATCTTTCGCGTTTTAATACTGCTCTCTTTCTTTTCCCCTATTTAATGTTGCATTAAGCCATTGTGCATTGAAATATCAGTTCCATTCAGGCCGCATATTTAAGTTTACTCGCAGCAGACCCTCAACCACGCGCGTTGCATCGCTTTCTTTTTAAAATGTGCAGTGTGCATGATTGTTTTGGGGTTCGGATCAGACCCTCTTTAAGTAATTCAGTTGTTTCATTTTCTCACGTGTTTGAGCTATTGAAATGCAATCAGGTCTCGTGCACTTGTGCCTAATCCTGTCAAAATCTCCTTGGCAACATCTCTCAGCTGTGGGCAAAACCCTTCTTCCTCCCCACCGCCCCTTTCTGGGGGCTGACACATCCATCACTTTAGTGGAAATAAGTAATGTTAAGTAACATTGTAAAACAATAACTTTTTTATGACTTTATAAGAGCAATAAGTACGAGGTCCAGACCAGATCACTAATGCTCTGACTGGAAGCAAAATAGTCATTCAAGCTGTTTTCTCTCTTTGAAGTTATTACTGACAGGTTGGTGTTGTAATAGTAAAATCGATCTCCCCATCACCCATTCTGGACCTCCACAGAGTGACCAGAGGGGCTTTAAAACGCATGCATTTGCAGTAAAAGCGTAAAAAGAAAGGAAAGAACATGTTTGTTTATATGCGATATATGTTATATATATCCTATATATAAATAACATATACACCCTACACACGCACAAACTTAACACAATCTTTAAAATGTTATTTTAAAGTAAAATAGAGTGAACGAGTGTCATTTACCTACCTCTTTTTAAATAACATATTATAAAAAGCTCATTTTATTTAAGTTATGCATTAAAGCAGTACTTTAAACATTATTGTAAAATGTTAAGATTATTATTTTTAGAAAAACGAACAAATATGGCTATCATTCATTTAGCCTATTTAGAATTTATTCCAATTACCAACACATTTGAATTGTAGGCCTATAGCCTGCATTGCATTCAGGCCCTATTTTATGTTTCTTTGTATTGTGTATGTAGTTCTATACAGACACCCCCCCCACACACACACACACACACACATATGTACACAAACTTGTATGTTAGATGCGATTAATCGCGATTAATCGATTTGACAGAACTAAAATATATATAGGCCTAGCCTATATTACACTAGTAGTCCAATAGTCCAATGGAAAAAAACTGAGTCTCGGGTCACTCAGAAGTTCACTACATCTTCATGAGTCCGTATTCGTTTATGTAGGCTATCTAAAATGATGCATCTCCACTTGTGCTTCACTTCATGCCAGCGAAAGCACAAACGTGCCTCAGAAGCGGGGTGTTTTTGTTCACGCTGGGACTATTTGAATAAGAATAATGCTATTGGAGTGTCGCAGGCCGAGAAAAATGAGTGACAAAAGCTCAGAGGCGCAGAATTTGGACGGGGGACAAGCCGTATAGAGCTGAAAAGAAGAGAGAGGAGAGGCGCACAATGGAACAATTCACCTTATAATCGCTTTGATATATCATACATGCCTGAAGACTCTAAACATTGTGTAATTATTTATAAATGACTGTGCCCCTATCGCCATAATACCGCACGGAGAAAGGCGCCGCAGGTCTCTCCCCCAAACTATTTCTAGCTAAATAGTGCCCGTTCATTTTTTTTTTTTTTTTTTTTTTCAAAGAGGGGCGAGTTGCTTGCAATTGAATAAATTGAATAATTAATGAACAATTGTACGGCTGTCTCATAAAGATGTCTTTAAATAAAACTTAAGGGTCTTGGGCACAGCGGAGGAGTTTGATTGAACTGCATCTTTCACCTCGAGAGTTATAACTCAAGATGCGTGAACAGGCGTGGAATAAAGTCAAATAGCCTACACTAAAACATTATACACTAAAACGTTATTTTAATGTAAAATACAGTAAAAAAAAAACATTATGTTATTAAAAAAACCTGTTTTATTTATTTAAATGTATGCATTAAAGCAATACAAGACATTACGGTAAAATGTAAAAAAAAAAATAATAATAATAAAAAAAAAACGTAAAACGAACGAATGTGTTATCATGTATTTCCAGAATTCTCAACACATTGGAATTGTACTTTTTTTTCACACTGTAAAAAAAGTTACTGCCTAATTTTTTTAAAGAAGCCTACAATCAACTTGGATGTTTAATTTCAACTAAAATTACATTAAACTGACTTTTAAAATTGGTTAAATCTTGTAGCTAACTTATAAAAAAAAGTTAAAAATGGCTTATTTTAAAACAATGTAAAATATGTTGTCATAACCTTTTGATCATATTTTTTTTTTACAGTGCAGTTATGCACATTGCAGTAGGCCCTATTTTTTGTTGCATGTTATTGTTTAGTTACCATTTTTGTATTGCCACGTGTGTTACACTTATGCTTTGTTTGTCTATCACAGCTGGCGAGAGGCAAATTCTGATTAACTTTAGTCATCACGTCATAAAAAATTATTTTTTGCAATAGCTATACAAAATGGTTTGTAAGTATTGAAATATAGGTAACTACTAATAGGCTACTAGCACGTTTTACTAGGTATTGTATTATAGGCTAATGTGTTGAATGAAAATGAGCTGAAACGTTAAAAAAAATCACATTTATAATTTGGCATCAAATTTTAAAGAGCTATGCGTACAAAATACAAAACTTGTCTTCTAGCCTCGGGCCACTTCGTGTTGGCTCTTCTTTTCAATTTCCTCCAGAGATGTAAGTTAAAGTGGGCTTGGTTCATGCTGGACAGATAGCAACAGCTCTGCTCGCGTGGCTTGGCAGCTCTCCGGCTCTCTGATTGGCCAGCGGTGATTACAGGCACGCTTCAGAGGGCGAACAAACAACGGGCATAAATTATGCTAATGAGATGGCCGTGCGGCACGGGGCAGACCTGACGCAAACCATTCATTCATCCTTCACAAAAATGCCAAAGCGAGGGGGGTACGTCCATTGTCTCACCAGGGTATATAAGGTAGGTGAGGCCAGTCGTGTGCCAAGCTCACAAGCTCACACGAGCTGATTGAGGGGTAAGAGCAAGACAGACGCGTGCCTTTAACTTCAACACAAACTATCTGCAGGACTCTGCAAGACCTCAAACACCCAGTTTCATCTCTCAGCCCACATAAGGTGCGTATTTGCAGCACAAAACACCCTCGATGCTGCACACAGAGAATTTGGAATGACTTTCCACGACTGTTTTATTTATTTTTTTGTGCATTCCTAACTCTTTTTTTTTTTCTATATCCCCAGGTTATCAACAATGGAAACTGTCTACTCCGACATGGACACCTCAAGCTGTGACTACTCCTTTACGCACACCGATGATGAAGACTCGGGCAGCAGCCTCCACCCCGCGTCCCCCGCGTCCTCCTGCGGCAAGCCACCTGCGTCTCCAACCGAGCTGCAGCAGAAAAAGCGGCGCAGGGGGCGCGCGAGGAACGACGGCACTGTGCACGTGGTGAAGAAGAACCGCCGGATGAAGGCCAACGACCGCGAGAGGAACAGAATGCACAACCTCAACGACGCCTTGGATTCGTTGAGAAGCGTGCTGCCTGCCTTTCCCGACGACACGAAGCTGACCAAAATCGAGACTCTGCGCTTCGCTCACAACTACATCTGGGCACTTTCGGAGACCATCCGAATCGCTGACCAGCGGCAGAGCAAGTCAAGAGACCCTCCGTTGCTGCTCCCCGGACTAAGCTGCATGGGAGATGCGCCCAGCCCCGGCCGGGACTCTTGCTCCTGGCCATCCAGCGCATCCTCTTCGTCTTCATCCCCATCTTACTGCAATTCAGACCCGAGCAGCCCCGCAGCCATGGACGATTATGGATATTTGCAAACCGATGTAGTTTACAGCTACACCAAATTCGTACCAAGCATCTATTAATGTGACCTAAGCATTCTCATGTCTGTATAGAGTCTGCAGAAGTATGTAGTGTAATATCAAAGGATGTTGCTGTTACTTTTCTATTAGAACCAAGAGCACAGAGACAACATTAGATATTCACTGTTTGCCTTAATGACAGTTCACAAATGAGAATGTTTTTATTTTTGTATTTTTTGTACGTTTTGTTATTGATATTGATGCTTTTCCCGATATCTTTGCACTTTTTTTGCATTCCTTGGAGCATGACCTTAACCCCTGTTAGAGAAAATTATAATTTAAACCAAGACAGATTGGCCTTTGCAGTCCAAGGTGAAAAGTCAATATTACAATTTGTAGAGCGATAAAGCAGAAAAACGAGCGTGAAAATTCAGTTTCAACGCTGTGACAATAGGCTGAAAGGACAAGACAAAGATCTGGCCTTATGCATTATGTATTTTGACCTGAAGAAACCTCCTCTGTCTGACTGATCCGTACAGTTAACTAGCTCTCTTGACTGCTTTCCCATCACTTTCTTTTTGTTTTATTTATTCAACCTGTTGCTTTCGTATGCTATTGTATTTTTATTGTATATAAAGAGATTTATTCTATTATGTATTTACCTCAAAATTTAAATCTGGTGCAAACATGTTTTTGTACAAATAAATATAACGTTTTCTACAAAATATCTGTGCTTGCTTGTTTGCTTCATAATGTGATTCTAATATAGACCATAAACAACTCATAGCAATGTCTGGCAACATAATGGGCATCATTGTAATGAGTGCAGCCACTGAAGCGTCACACTGGGTCACAGCGCATAAAATAACGGTTATGCAGCAGGTGCATGGATATGGATCGAGATCGTACGCGTCATCTAATCTGTCAACCAATGCACATTTTATACACGATTGCACTCGATTGTATCGAAACGTCAACGTGAGATTTAGTCATTAGGATCTCAAAGATAAAAGCATGAATTAAAAAAAATGCAAATCTTTATTGTTAAAAAATGCACGAGGTGGCATTTTGGTCACTGTGTATTTTACAATATCTGCAGCCATATAGCCTATATTCAGTGAAATCATAATATATAATATACCAACTTATCTGAGATATGTTTGTTATAAATTAATTAATAAGACAGGTGGATGCAAATCACCAAATAATTGCCTATAATAATGCAATAGCAACTCTATAAACTCTGACCACAAATAATCAGACTTTTATAATAAAATCGAAATAAATGCCCCTATTATAAGATAATAAAAAAAACATGTCTCAACTTTTTACGGTAAAACTATTAAATGTAGCCTACATCTTCTCCCTAAATTAGCCTACTATTCTTCTAAAAATCATTTTGCATAGTAGACAGTTTATTGTCTTTACATTCTCGTTTTTACAGTAGGCTACTATATAAGATAAAAAATAAAAACAAATGAACAGGCTTGTATCATTTTTAGATAATGTTTCAAACCTTACAATGCATAAATTAATAAAACGCAAATTAATTTGCAGGCTAATCTGCGCGTTCAGATAGCCTACTCAAAAGATGTATGAACATAGGCTAATCCATAACACAATTTGTCACAAATGTGAATTTGTGAATTATACAAATAAATTAAATATAAACAATCGAATATTGTTTGGTTATAAATTGATCTTATGTAGTCTACACTAACTTTTTTGGCGAATGCATATGGCTTCATGAACGTTTTTATTCTGCGCACGTTGTGCATGTGGATCAGTTGATTTCTGAAGGGGTTCAGGTTAAATCCTCTATTTGGGAGTTCCGCATGAGGTCCAGCCAAGGCTCTTGTATCTGCACGTGTCGGGGATAGAAAAGTATAATAGCGCGTGCTGAAAGCCTTAGGGAAGGGCGCATGCCAGCTGAAACGAGAAAAGGGGGCACAGGCATGATGTTTATCACCCTCTCAAGAAGTTCATTTTACAGACCTTCACTGCACATCAAACACTCATGATGAGTGTTGTGGCACATTCACAAAGTAAAAATCTGCAATGGACTTCAAAGTACAGCAACCCCCCCCCCACACACACACACACAAATGTCTTCATTGACATTATGACTATCTCTTTGTTCTCAATCACATGAGCATAAGCAATAAGCTTCAAACTGCCCTAAAATGCACCTGCAATCTGCTCTTTACTATATTGCTCAACATGCACTGTAAAAAGTTATATGATCAATAAGTTATGACAACATGCTTTTACGTTGCTTTAAATCAGAATAAGTTCAGCAATTTTCAACTTTTTTTATGTTATACAAGATTCAACTCAAGTCAGTTTAATGTAGCCTAATTTAAGTTGAAATGACTTAAACGTCCAAGTTGAATATACTTCAAAATTTAAAGCAGCATGTACACAAATGTATTATACAACTACACATGTGCATATTATTAGCGAGTGCCAATCTTCTGGAATTCAGAATTTCAACATGCAATGCAGAAACAATACAATACATAAAATGGGTTATCAAGGATTTAAATTTCCTTGTTGGTTAAACTGATTGATGGTTTATATTTATTCTTTGTATAATATTTATCATTATCTAAACTAAAAGAATATATCAAGGATAAAAGAAAAGCCTGCGACTGAGCCTTACAGATGCGAGCTATTCCCCTCTCTCCCCCTTCCCTTAGGGCTGAAAGCCTGTATCAGTGCAGAAGGGCTCACTCGGGTCACAGGTCACTCAAGGGCAGGAGACCCCTCACCTCCCAAGGAGATGGCCTCCCATGTCAACGAGCACAAAAACATCAAAACAGCCTTCATGTTTGTACAGCCATTTGCACACAGCTACATATCGCACCCTTCAGAGGTAGACATTTTGCCTTGGGAGGTACATATACTTGACCTCACTTCTGTCAAAAATATCCCTTGCATCACTTCAGTGAAAAGTGATGGAAAGAATGTATTTGGGAACGTACTGAAAAAATCTAAACTGTCCCGGATACACAGTCTCAACAGATTCCATCACATCATATGGAGTGTAAAACAGTAAAAAAAAAAATCTGTCATTCTATTGCATTTAAACATGTTTTTGAGTAGTTTTCATATCTGGTTGTATAACAGAAGCTGAGAAATTCTATTGATAATAATGCATTCCCAGCTAACAAATGTTTTTTTGTTTTGCAATAAATTATAACATTTTGAAAACATTTCCATTAAGTTATAAAAATGTTATTTCTGAACATTATCTGAATGTTCAAAACGCCCGGTATTTGTTTCTTTCATTGATTGATTGATTGATTGATTATCAATTGATTGAATTTATTATTGATTGATTGAAAACATTTTATTTTATTTTATTTGGTTTTATTTTATTTTATTTTATATATGTTTATATTTTACCATGTGAAAGTTAATGGAACATTACACTTAATCAATTGCAAACATCATGGGAACGTTACTTTTAACCTGAAACATAAAAAAAATAAAAATTTTAGACAACCATCCAAATAAAACGTTTCAGAAAAAAAGAAAACGTTTCACGAATGATGTATAAATATACGTATGACGTGAGAAAACATGTGGTCATGTTGTAATCTAAATGAGGGAAGGAATTAGTTCATGGTCAAAATTGAGCAAAAACTAGTGAATTAGTGGCCACGTTTAACTAAAACGAGAGAACAAATTCTTATTTATATATATATATATATATAAGAACTTGTTGAATGGGAATGGGACACGACACATGGCATGCGGACATATGTCCGCATTCCATGTGTCGTGTCCCATATTATGATGTTTTTGTGCTAACATTTTAAGAACTTTATTAAAGACCAGACAAACATTCTATTAATGTTAAAGAGTGTTTGCTCCTAACCTTCAGAGAACCTTGCCAGTACGTTAGCAAAAGTTCAGAGAACATTCCCTGTTAGCAGGGTTGCAATTATTATTATTTTATGATTCTCTTTCATCTTTCAGACTTTGTTCTTTATTGAGAAAGTTTTCATGTTTCTGGTATTTTCAATTTACAAGAGAAGTGAAGAAAGGAGAAATGAATTGCACAGATTTATTGGTTGGTTTTAAGCATTCATTGCTTGTTAATCATTATTGTTTGTTTATAAACACCCCCTTTGATGCTTTCATTTTAATTATGGTTCAGATTTAATCTGATATAATTATCTAAAACATGCTGTGGTGTTTTGGAGAGCAGCGTGCAGCATCTCTCTCGCCTGTAAGGATGAAGAAGCATCACTGAGAGGAGAAAAGAGCCCCAATTCAGCAGAAGGAGAAAGAATGGGCAGAAGATGGACGAGACTCTTCAATGAAAACTTAACCAGAGACCCCAGAGAGTCGTATGAAGGCACAAAAAGCTCAATGTAAGGACAAATTAAACTATAACTGTTAATGACAAACAGAAGGTGGAAAAGAGAGGTAGAAGATTGTAGAGACAGTCTATGGAACCAAGGCTGAAAGGATCATGAACATTTCATAAAGCATGATGGAAGTATTAGATCATATGAAAAAAATGATTGCCAATTAAATGTCAAGAAGGGAGGAGATATTTAAATCAGGAAAAGTATAACCAATGCATATGGACTATGCATCATTTAGCCTATACATAAACTAATATGGACTCATGAAGATGTAGTGAACTTCAGAGTGAACCGAAAGTTGTTTTATCACTGAAACATGCTTTGATTATGAAAGACATTATAGAAATATATATATATATATATATATATATATATATATATATATATATATATATGGGTTATATGGTAGGTAATTTATTTATTTCTCCTGACCATAGATGGAAAAGAAATCTCATCTCAGTACTTTTGATGAATGGGCTACACTATTTTTAATTTTGTCATTTCATCTGAATATTAATATTTGTGAGATTTAGTCAGCTGACAGTTTTGAGGTTAATTGATCTAATTTTGTGTCTCTGCAAATAATGATCTATGACATTGTATTATGTTGAATATCAAAGTTTTTTTGTGTCTATTTGTTAATGAGGGATTTGTGGACAAATTAGTTTTTAGATTTGTAAGTATATAAGTTATAGCTTTTATTTTTAAGTAAAAAATATCAAATTAGACCCCCTAGAATTGGCACAGAAGGCACCAAGTGATGTTGTTGTGTTGTTATTTATTTATTTATTTTAAATGTAATAATTGGTATAATTAATGAGGTTATTATTCAGTATTTCCATGAATTATATGTACATTTTAGACATCTTTGCTTCATTAAAACCCATAGGTTAGTGTTAGGGTATAGAAAATGACGGCCTGAGCGGCTTCCACCCAGCAAGCAATTTTGCATTTAAAAGACGTCTAATTGCCTTCACTGACATCTCAGGTAAAATTTGAGCTGTCAGTTAAAATTTAATAGACGTCTAACCAGCCCAAGAATAGACTAGTCATCAATTAGATAACATGTCAAAGAAATAAAACCAAACACCTTGTAATCACTGTTGACTTACATCCATCTTGCAAGTTACTTAGGCAAAAACAACATGTAACCAAATTCAAGGTTATTTTGGCTAGAAGTGGGTTACTCATAGTCAGACTATATCGGGTCTATAGTTAACCTATAGACGGAGAAATTATGGCTACTGCTTGCTGGAAGCATGCTGTCTGTCAGAGACAATAACATGCATAATACATAACGCATGCACGCGAGTATAAATTAGCTCGAATCAGTATGATCAGGGAACCAAGTGAAATACCCAATTGAAAAACATGTGCTGACTTTTTCATGCACAAACTATGCATTCTGATATTCCCGATTTGAATATTTCCAATAATTTTCAATTCTTGACTGCTCTTTTTCATGATTTGGGAAATAGATGAGCTATCTACACTTAACAGGTGAATTTTATAAAATGTAGTTTGAATACGATCTTTTCAGTTGTTCAAAATATTAAGACAATTATCAAAGTTTGATAAAATGTTTAATTTCATAAAAAGATGTTTGATTTGTTGCATTTAATTACTTTGAATGATTTTGATTCACACCAGTCTTATGAGTCTTGTCTGATAAGCCTGAGCTTTAGGGGTAGCAGAAACCTCAGCCAGCCCTCATTGCTTGTTTTGGGTTGTATAGGCTGCTCTCCTGAACCCTGGAGATCTGTGACTAATTCTGTTTGGGGCCTTATCCTAAACAGAGATTAACAGATGAGTGCTGAAAATTGGATGGTCCTGCCCTCTGCAAAACTCACCTTTAGATCAGTGCAATCCTTCCCTTTAGCACCTAAACAGAAACCTTCACACCTTGAGCTCTGATGGACCTAAAAGAGTCATTGAGAACAGCAGCAAAGGATCATTAGGGAAGCTAATGGTTTGTTGGGAAAATAGAGGATTATTTTAAGTCTGATTGGGGAGACAGGTGTCACAAAACTGTCCTTTACTACTAGCCATCGATTCCTAAAAGCATTTAAGAATCTGGAATTCTCCTTGAAATTGATCAGATTTTATAGTGCGTAATGTTTAAGAGTTGTGAGTGATTTTGAGTCAATCTCTTATCCTCAGGTAGATTTAATGTGTCCAAATGCCAGTTACAGCACTTCGGCTACACACTTTCGGTCGCTTCTTTCAGTGGCCACAATGGGCTAGTATTGATCACACTGTAAATTCCTGAACATTGTTCTCAATTTGTAAACCCACTTTATATTCTTTGTCTGTTAGAACTAAAGCCCCACTTCTCAAGGCCCTCCCTCTGAATCCTCCTACAGTCAGTTTTACGACAGTTCAACCTTTGTTTTGTATTCACTTGTCCGTGGAGAGGAACCAGCGAGTGCCAGGAATGTCAAAAGTCAAAGGACCTCTTGGCCCTTCTTCAGTGCTGACAGAGGATTCAATCCAACTAACTGTATTCTGCCACAGGCTGCTCGACTCATCCTGTTTTCCTCCCATACACCTTGAGCGTCCTCTCTTTGTGCTTTCCCCTGGACTTTATGAAGGTGGAAATGAGTCCATTAGTGTTTTATTTCTTGCTAGGAGCAAGAGGTGCTTTCTCATGGATGTATCATAATGGTGAATTTAGCCTAAAGCAAACTTTTCCTCAAATCAACACTGGCTTTTATTTGGGATGCTAATGCCAGCAGCTTTGATTTGCAAATGCAGAAGAAACACACATTGACAAACACTGAGAAGAAGTGCAAATTCATGTTCCAAGAAAATTTGAGGCATTACCCCTCTAAACTACAGTCAGTTTTTAAGGCAAAAATCGATCTATACAGTATATCTATCTTTCTATCCAGATGGACTTATTGTTTATAATATCAGATGAAAATATAAGATTACATCAAAATAGATATTTTAAAAGAAGATTAATTGTTTCTAAATGATGGGAGGAGATAGAGTAAAACATAAAATTCTGAAATAATACTTTTGAATATCTTTATAATATCCAATATTTTCAGATACACTAGTGTTCAAAATTTTGGGGTCAGAAAGATATTTTTTGTGGAAATAAATACATTTATTTAGCGGGGATGCATTAAATGAATCGAAAGTGACAGTATTTCAAATAGTAGGCTATTTTAACCCTTAAATGCATTAATGTTGTGCCAAATCATTATTACATATTCGGGTCTTTAGCGATCTGGATTTATATCTAACACGAATGGATCTCCATCTGTCACGATAATACAAAACTCTCCTGTTATTAGAGTAAGAATTACAGAACAATAAAATAAAGCATATTTCGTTACCTTTTGGAGCTTGTAAGGGTTGTTTTATACCATCATCACTGTCCTCATCATGAACTAATTTCCCAGTACATTCAGCATCTGGCTCATATTTGCCATCTCAAACATATTCTCAAAACTATAATTTTCAACATCTTCAAAATCAATATTTTGATCGCTGACAGCTTCTTCTCCAGATCCACCATCAAGTGACAGTGACACTAATATTTGATCGTGTTCAGTTCTTGCTCTGCATTAAATCACTGAGCCATTTCAAGTTTTGTTGATGATACTTCCTATTCTTTTGTTTTCTGCCTGCGGTAACTACGAGTGAAACGACGCTTCATCGTTGTGTATCAGACATTACCACCTTGTGGAATAAAGGGGAATTGCACTTATTCGGTCATCAAAGATTACATTTTTTAATTTAAAGATTAAAAAGGGAAAACAGGTATTATTTTATAATTTTATACTTTTTTGTTATATTGTTTGTAATGAATTGATTGAGGAATAATAGTAAGGTTGATGTCTAACTTTAATAGTGAATGACGCCATGGGTCACTAAAGACCTGAGGTATGTGTTTAAGGGTTAAACAGTACATAATAGTTCAAACAAATTTTCAAATAAGTGCGGTTCTTTTGAACTTTTATTCATTTAAAGAATCCAGATTTTTTTTATTTCTTTTTATTAAAACATTATTTAATACAAAATATATATAAAAAATGTTAAGCAGCACAACTGGTTTCAAAATTGATCATATTAATAAGAAATGTTTCTTTGAGCATCAAATAAGCATATTAATAATTTATGAAGGATGAGTAATGATGCTGAACTCACAGGAACAAAATTCATTTCATTTTAACTATCACACTAATCCAAAGTACTTAATCGTTCAGTTAGGTTACAAACACTTCAATAATCAAAAAATAAAAAATACACCCGAACTTTAAAAACAGCAGGGCTCTCGTGTCTTAAGTGGCCACTCACTAATGCAAAGTGATTCTATTTTGTGTATCCAGTGCTTTAGCGACACCATAATGCATTGCCACAGAGTTGTCGCCTCATTGGTTCAGTCATTTGAGAAGCACCTACACCTGTACTGAGGCAGCGAGTGCAGATGTTCCTCTATGGTAGATTAGGCATATGTCACCCATAACCTGAGGAAGAGGCCATCCCTCTGGTTTAAGGCTTGAGGAGTCCACTTTAGAATGAGAGGCAGACAAAGACACAGAGGGCCCTTGCCCGAGGGCTGCCGGTTCCAAGTGGCTGGCTGCAGTATGTAAAGATATCTTGTCTTCATTTGTAATGGAAAGCCACCAACACACACCTACACTCAGCCTCCGCCTCTAAACACACATGCATGCATACATCCTCGTTTGTACCTTTGTGAAGGCTTTTTCGTGTGTGACCATACGACAATTCTCAATTTCATGTGATAAACTGTGTTCGTGTCCAGAAGCTGAGATGATCCAAAGAGCGCTTGAGCTTCAATGGAAGCAAGAAAATCTGATCATCTGTATAAAAGAGTTCATATGGTTACAAATGTATGTTTGATAGGTGAAATAGTGTAGAATCTAAAATATTTCTTCATTTAACAATATAACATTTCTTTAAAAAAAAAAATTATTGAAATACATTCTGATCACTGTACAAAATTATTTGTTATTGGAATTAGTTATGACAAAACATATATGTTTTTATATTGCTTTAACTCATATCGAAATAAGTTAAGGAATTTTTTATTTAATTTAAGTTGAAATGACTTAAACATTTGAGTTGATTGTGCTTAGTAAGGCAGCAACTTGTTTACAGTGCAGGATTAAAGGGGAAAAAATTGAAAATAAACTTTTGCACCCAATTTTACCTTTATAAATGTTTAACATATATTATGTTCACCAAGGCTGCAATTATTTTATTAAAATACAGTAAAAACAGAAATATTCTTAAATAATATTACAATTTAAATAACGGTTTTCTTTTTTAATATGCTTAAAAAAATACAGTTATTCCTGTGAAGGTAAAGCTGAATTTTCAGCATCATTACTCCAGTCTTCAGTGTCACATGATCCTTCAGAAACCATTCTAATACACTGATTTGCCTTTAAAGAAACATTTCTTATTATTATCAATGTTAAAAAACAGTTGTGCTGCTTAATATTTTTGTGGAAACCAATGAAAATAACGATCAAAAGAATAGCATTTTGTAACATTATAGATGTCTTTACTGTCACTTTGGACCGATTTAATGTATCCTTGCTGAATAAAAGTATACAATTCTTTAAAAAAAAAAAATTATTTTGGTAAGATCTAGAAAGGCAGTGTATAATCCCATGAATTTGCTCAATTATGCATTTCCATTCATTTGAAACGATTGACTTACAACAATAGTGGTCTCATTTAGCTATCAGTCACATGATCTTATCATAATATGTCCTCTTGCCAATACACTAGCACTGTGCTTGAAACGGATGCATCTGAAAGTGGCTTTAAAGTGGAGGGCAGCAGGTTACGAGTGCTGTAGACTGAGTTAAGTGCTGTCTGGTTAGACTGGAGTGCTTATGAGAGCAGAACCACCGGCAGAGGAGGAGCAGCTCTCGCCAGTATCGCCACGCACTGTCACCTGCGCCTCACCTGCCCCCTCTATCTTCCTCAAAGGCAAGGAGGAACGACCCATGCCCCCCAGCCCACGGCGACAGGAAAGTGTCAATCAAAAGGGAAGCCATGCAGCTGCTCGAACGCAAACTATGATTTTCTGCTAAATAGATGGCTTTTTCACCCCACTCCCACTGGTGAGGCAGCTCCTCTGAGACTCCAGATAAAAATCAGGGAAATTCAATCCAAGCCACAGCTTTGGATAAACAGATGTGATTTTTCCCCTCTCAGTGCTACACAAGATAACCTCTTCCCCCGTCTTCCATCTCTCCGTGACCCCGCACCTGCACCAACGCTATGCCACGGTAAGACTGATGTCTCACTCTGCTCTCTGGTGACCTGGAATCACAGATAACTATCCAATTAATCAATTTGGTGGCAACGGGCTATTTTGATCATATCACTTGTCGCGTGTGACTAATGCCATTTAGCAAGCACGTATTTAACATTGGTAATTAAAATACTAGTTGGAAACTATTCAAATTCAAGGGTATAGCTTTTAATAAGAACTTGACTTGTGCTTATGCTATTATTTATCCATTATCCTTACTTTATCCTTACTAAATATTAATTTACTAGCTACTACAAACATGAAATCATGTAACATATGGAATATATACTGCGTTTATAAATATATATATATATATATATACACTCACCGGCCACATTATTAGGTACCCCATGCTAGTAACGGGTTGGACCCCCTTTTGCCTTCAGAACTGCCTCAATTCTTCGTGGCATAGATTCAACAAGGTGCTGGAAGCATTCCTCAGGGAGTTTGGTCCATATTGACATGATGGCATCACACAGTTGCCGCAGATTTGTCGGCTGCACATCCATGATGCGAATCTCCCGTTCCACCACATCCCAAAGATGCTCTATTGGATTGAGATCTGGTGACTGTGGAGGCCATTTGAGTACAGCGAACTCATTGTCATGTTCAAGAAACCAGTCTGAGATGATTCCAGCTTTATGACATGGCGCATTATCCTGCTGAAAGTAGCCATCAGAAGTTGGGTACATTGTGGTCATAAAGGGATGGACATGATCAGCAACAATACTCAGGTAGGCTGTGGCGTTGCAACGATGCTCAATTGGTACCAAGGGGCCCAAAGAGTGCCAAGAAAATATTCCCCACACCATGACACCACCACCACCAGCCTGAACCGTTGATACAAGGCAGGATGGATCCATGCTTTCATGTTGTAGACGCCAAATTCTGACCCTACCATCCGAATGTCGCAGCAGAAATCGAGACTCATCAGACCAGGCAACGTTTTTCCAATCTTCTATTGTCCAATTTCGATGAGCTTGAGCAAATTGTAGCCTCAGTTTCCTGTTCTTAGCTGAAAGGAGTGGCACCCGGTGTGGTCTTCTGCTGCTGTAGCCCATCTGCCTCAAAGTTCGACATACTGTGCGTTCAGAGATGCTCTTCTGCCCACCTTGGTTGTAACGGGTGGTTATTTGAGTCACTGTTGCCCTTCTATCAGCTCGAACCAGTCTGGCCATTCTCCTCTGACCTCTGGCATCAACAAGACATTTCCGCCCACAGAACTGCCGCTCACTGGATGTTTTTTCTTTTTCGGACCATTCTCTGTAAACCCTAGAGATGGTTGTGCGTGAAAATCCCAGTAGATTAGCAGTTTCTGAAATACTCAGACCAGCCCTTCTGGCACCAACAATCATGCCACGTTCAAAGTCACTCAAATCACCTTTCTTCCCCATACTGATGCTCGGTTTGAACTGCAGGAGATTGTCTTGACCATGTCTACATGCCTAAATGCACTGAGTTGCCGCCATGTGATTGGCTGCTTAGAAATTAAGTGTTAACGAGCAGTTGGACAGGTGTACCTAATAAAGTGGCCGGTGAGTGTATATATATACACACATATATACATATGTATATATATATATACACACACATATACGTGTGTGTGTGTGTGTGTGTGTGTGTGTGTGGGTTGGTTTATGTGATTTATGAGGACACAAATTTGTATAATGACATGTGTATTACACTGGTATTGCAACTTATGGGTGGTTTATGAGGACACTTCAAAAGTCCTCATAAATCAAATGGCTTAAAAAACATAAAAAACAACGTTTTATTAAAAAATTTAAAATGCAGCATGTCTCCTGTGATGGGTAGGTTTAGGGATAGGGGCAGTGTAAGGGGATAGAATATATAGTTTGTACAGTATAAAAACCATTACGCCTATGGAGAGTCCTCATAATGCTGTTGCACCAACGTGTGTGTGTGTGTGTGTGTGTGTTTCAGGTAAACCCTTCGTAATGGGGGAAAAAAATTCCCCACAATAACAGCAATATTCAATATCCTTGTCGAGATTTAAAAAAAAAAACTTTTTGGTCCCCACAATGAAAAGAGCTTATAAATCATACTAAGTGATGTTTTTTTTTTGTTTTGTTTTTTTTTGTGATGGAAAGGTTTAGGGGTAGGTTATAGAGATAAAATATACAGATATACTGTATAAAAATCATGATGTCATATGTCATATCCTCCTGGGACCCATGAACAGACTTTTGTTTTTACAGTGGACATTATATTTTAGTTACCACATGTCACATGTCACGTCCTGTAAAGAGCACATTCAGGGCTTCACAGAGATGCGGTCTTTAAAAATATCTGACATTAATTTAGTGACCAAATGTAGCACTCTTATGGAAATATGTAATAATAATTTAAATCAGACTATTTTTCAAATTGTATTTCATAAACCAACATCTCAAGAAGACGTTACAGGGTTTCAAATAAAAAAACGAGTTTCTGTTACAGAACAGGGCATTGATTTTATACATGTCCACTAAGGACATCAGGACTTAAAGCATGTTTATCAGGCATTCTGGGAGACACAACAAGTGAATATGGAAATAAATTATACATTTATTCCAATGAAATATTAAATATTATCATTAAAATGTTTCTAATTACTGCTCCAATTATTACACTTTTTTTTTCATTAAATGTTGCTCCAAGAACATATTAATGTGCAAATTGGATACAGTGTATACAATACATTGCACTGAATGTGAATATTAATTTATGGCCATTTTACCCACATATTGCATAAAGTAAAATGGTCATCAATTAATTCCGTTATATCTTTCATAACATAGTTGAGAATCATCGTTATACAAATTTTGGTTGAAAAAAATCCTGAAACCCCAATTATATTGGTGATTGTAAACAAATTCCCATTGTTTTTGCCTATACATATAATTTCATGTCATTTTATTTTTTAAACAACTGAGTCCAGGTGTCCACTACAGAGGACATAGAGTTACATGAATAAAATATCATTTTTCAAAAACTTTTTTTTTCTGGGTCTCAGGAGGATATGGAAAGTCCCCATAAAACATGAAACCACAACATGTTTTTGTGTGTGTGTGTGTGTGTGTGTAGCATACTAAAACCATTAAATCATGCAACATATTCAAATATACATACATATACTGTTATAGAATAATATGACTTGAGTGAAAAAAAACATTACACTCACTGTAAAAAATATTTTAGCAATTTAGTTATTTCAACTAATTTTTTTGTGTAGAGATAACTAGATTGTCCAGACAACAAGAAATTTTAACTTAAAGTAAGTTACCTGGTTGCCTTAAAATTTTGAGTTCATTGAAATTAAAAATTTTAGTTAATACAACAAAGGAGATTGGTTTAATAAATAGAAACTCAAAATATTATGTTATCTGAACTACATTAATTATCTAAGTTGATTTGAAAATCAAATTAAAAAGTTGTGATAACAAATCATCAAAATTCATTTTTACAGTGAAGATGTAAGAAGTTTCATGAAATATTAGGCTAATTTCTTGCCTTGCCTATAGCTAAATTAACCCAATACTAATGAAGTTGAGCATTTTAATCGTGGTTTTGAAATTAACTGGCAAAAGACATGTAAACCACATATCTGAAATGTTCAAATTAGTGTGGCGAGATCTTAATAGAGATAAAAAAAGCGGTCCCAAGAGATGTTGAATATTGATGACCGTATGATACGATCCAAGAAGGGTCTTTTCAAAGCAGCAAATTAATAAAATCAGAAGACTTGATAGCTAATCAAATAAAAGTGGTGTCTAATACTGTGCAAATCTACAATCATCACATTATTTTGGTAAGAAAAACTATTTATTGCCTACAGGAAAAGTGCTTTTAAGGTTTACAAAGTGCTTTGAGGCAAATGCATAAACATTCACAAATATACAGAAAAATCTTTAAATAAAGGCAGGGGTTGATATAAAACTGTAAAAGGGTTTTTGGTATACTCTAATCTGCTCAACTTCACGACTCCTCTCAGAAGACCAATGTTTTTTTTTTACTGTCTGAGGGCATCAATGGGGCCAGGCTATGGGCTTTTTATGAGAACTCAATCAGGCCAGTGGAGGTCAAGCCCTCCTCCTTGTCTTCAACAATTACCATGAAATTCTTAATGTCCACACAGTCGAGGGATCCCCAAAATTCAGAGTGTCATCCAGAGGGCGAGGACTCTGGCTGTGCGTCTCTCCGGCTCCCTCGCATCTCCTCCCATCATCCCCTGCCTTGGTGCGCAGAAGTTGAAGGTGCAGCCAGGCTACAGCTGAACCCATGACCCCTGCAGACTGTGGAGAGGAGCAATTTCCAGGGCAATAAAACAACCATGGCAACAGAGATGCTGTCTGTGAGTCATGGCCTTTAGAAAACCGCTTGGTATCGCCAGAGAGGCTTTTTGGTAACCAAATGAGCATTTTTAGGCTATATAAAAATATGAAGCGCCAGTTATGCAAGACTTGTTTTTGATCGGAAACGCCTGCAGATATCACAGCTCTTGTAGCTCATGAAGTAAAATGTCACGAAAACAATTCATGATGTCTAGAAAACTGGAGTCTCTTGTATTATTATTTTTTCCACCAACGGCCCAGCAGTCGGTTAAATAATGAAGCCCATTTTCTACCTTATAAAATAAAGCTGAATCAAGCCCATTCATTTGAGCTGTGTGTCTGGCTTCTGCAATTTTTTTTTTTGTTTAAATACACCGTGAAGAAAAGTATAAATCACACATTTAAGTTGGCCTGCTACATGGCAAAACAATGCCTTGCGGAGAGGAGATGAAGAGGGTAACGCCATAATGTAAAATAGTTAAAAGCTTATTAGAGCCATTGAAAGGCAGCGTGATTTCCACTTTGTTTCGGAACACCCTGAGCTCTGCCTTTCAAGTGATTGTGAAGGGGGCAATTCAAATCTCTTTGGGTCCATATGAATGAAGGCCTCTTAAAGCTCTTTTATAAGCCAGCAAATTCCCCACAGGCTATGCCCTTTAGCTCTATTACTGATTTACCAAAAGCATTCATCTCGAGCCTTCTGCTTCTCTTCTCCCATTGTTCTCTCCGGTCACCCCAGCACCTGACAACTCTAGCACCAGGCTTTCTTAGCTGCTTAAAACGTGCAGGCCAAAAACAACTGCGAATATTGCTATATATCTTTTGACGCCTTTGCACCACTGCACATTTTACAACAGTTAAAAAGGAATGAGGACAGAGTTGGAGTGATTGATTCTGCTCACCCACGGGGTATAACATTCAGTAATGTTAACATAAATGGCTGAATGAGGCGGACTCCTCTCTGGACAGAAAGGGGAGGCCTGATCCCATTCTTTCTTTCTGCACAGAGAAAGAAGGAAAAAAATTCCAAGAGGGCCCATTGCCTCTATACTTAGATTAATTAGGCCCCCTTTAAGAGCCATTCAAGCCAATTCTAAAATAGGGGTCCGAGTTACATTATGTAAAGTTTTCAGACTGATTTGCATTTGTTTGTGTGGCTGAGAGTTGTGTGGAGGAGCACTTGGAGAGAGACAGAGGGAAATAAAAACAAAGAGAGGGGAAAATATTCTTTTAATGGTTTTACAATCTTCTATACTGTTTTTCTTGCTCACTGAAGTTAATGGTGCTTTGAAATGAAGTCAGACCCTAAAAATTATATCTATTGTGTTGCACGGCAAAACGCATTCTGCTATAGTCTTTCACGATAAAGGAAGAAAACAATGTTTTACTGATATTTGTATATATACCGAACCAATTTATCACTGTTTTTTTAATCCAAATATTTTGAAGCAAGTGTCATCTACAAGTTTATCAGTATACAGAGTTCGTTACAAAATGCACAGATATCAAAACTGTTTTTTTTTTGGTCTATGAAGGTTTTATAGTCATCCAAATAGAAAGTCGAGTGAAGCAAGAAGTTTTTTAAATTGCTAAAATAATTATTTGGTTATAAACCAAATATCAGTTATTCTGTTTGACTGAATTATGTATACTTCCAAATAAATTATTAAATTAAATTATATCTCAGTAAGATAAACAAATACATTCTTTTCAAATCAAAAGTGACAGTAAAGGCACTTATATTGTTACAAAACTAATTGCTATTTCAAATAAATGTTGTTCTTTTGAACTTTCTATTCATCAAATTCTGAAAACAAAACGTATCAAGGTTTCCACAAAAATATTACATTTTAGAAGTATCATGTGACACTGAAAAATGGAGTAATGGCTTCTGAAAATTCAGCTTTGCCATCACAATGAATTACTTTTTAATATATATATATAATTCTGACAACAAGTGCAAAAAATGAACAATATGTCTGCAGCAGTTACAACATTCAGTGTGCACAAAAAAATTATATTTACAATATTTACAACAATTCTTTAGTTGTCACATAAAGTTTCATTTGAGGATTGCAGATAAAGAACAGAACAGATATGAACAGATATAAACTGTTATGGCAGTCACACTTTATTTTAAGGTGACGTATTACACGTTACTACATGTACTTACTTTAGTGATAAATGATGCATAATTACAAATATCTAACCAAAAACCAAACCCTAACCGTAACTCTAGTACATATAGAAATTAATATAAAAAATTTTATTAACTAACGTAACTAAGTCACCTTAAAATAAAGTCTAACAGTTATGGCACTCAGGAGCAACATTTTGCATATCTGTGAGTGCATGAGACCACACAGTTATGGAGAAGATTTCACCATTTGTCTGTTAAGGCCCCTTTCTCCATGTCTGCGGGTACACAACTGGCACGTGAAGCAACATGGGATAAGCCGGGCGACGTGAAGGAGGGCCTCTCAGGCAGGAGAGGGGCAGCACGCAGCTCAGAGGATGGGGGGTGACGTGCCTGGACCTAACAAAGCGCCAAGGCTGTGTGTTAGTAAGGGGATTGGGCTGCCAAGGCTGCTTAATACTGAGGAACGATTAAGAACACAAAAGAGCAGGATGAAGCGGTGTGAATGGGAACCGTGTGTCCCAGATCACATAAGGGTCTTAAAGCTGGGGGATGGATTAAGCTCTGAGTGAAAGTGTCTGGAACAGAGAATGAGAAGGCAGCATCTTTTAATTGCATTTTGTGTGTAGCTATTGGCGTGCCAGGGATGAACCCAGACTGGGCAGTATCTCAAAGCAAGGGTTAAATCAAAAGAGATGGAGCGCAACTTTTACTCTTCACCTTTCTTTTCAATGAACCACAAAGTTGGATTTGGTTTGGCTTTTTAAGATTTGGAAATAGCCAACTGTTGCACTTTTGTTACTGCGTGGTGCTGCTGATGTCAGGAATCGGTGGCTGCAGATTTGGCACATGGGCTAATAGAGAAGTGTGTAACACCTGCTTCTACCATGATCTTTCCTCCAACCGCAAAGAAAGGAGAGAATTCACAACAGAGCCACTCAGCATTTTATTGGACGTATAAAATTGAGACTAATAAAGTTTTTTGTTTTTCCACCAGATTTTCAGTATTGAAATCATTATCACAATCAAATTCTAATTACATGTGCATCTGCCTACAAAGAATTTTAGATTAAACATCTCTAACTAATGGTTTCGAGTCGGATTTACACATCAGTTGCAACAAATAAGATACACCTTCCCAGTTTCAGGAAACCAGAGCCTGTTCCTTGAACTTAAATAGAGATAGAAGTTTTGAGCTAAAGTTTTAGATTTGTAGATCAAAAACAAGAGCTGAATCAAGGCATTACAGACATAATCTCCTTTGAACTGCTGTATAGTGAAAAAGCCATACAAACACATTTCACTTGAATCTCTATTTCCCTTGACCTACAAGCTCGAAAATACAGATTCCCTTCAATGAAACTCTTTTTGTTGCTTTTAGAGAGAAGGATACAGAGGGACGGCATGGTTGTACAAGGAAAAGTAAAACAAAGAGAGAATAGGCGCTGTGTATTACAGCCTCGCAAAACAAGGAGGTCGCCTTGTGGACATTAAATCTTTCTGCTGCTCTGCTTCTCTCATGTGTCCGATGACAACTCCCCTGGTTCACCTTTGTGCCGGGTCTTCACCCCGACCGCTCCTTGGGGAATGGCGGTCATGCGAGTCTGAACCCTGCTTCCCTCGGACGACAATACAGAACGCCCTAGATCCCTCTCCATTTCCTTGAAGGGCTAAGCATGTCCACAGTGAGGTCAGAGGGGGCATCCCAAAGTGGATAACAAAGCTTTGAAAAGCTTTGCCACTTGAAGATTGCCTGACAGAGCTACTGGCTCCCTTCCCCCTCGACTCAAAGTGTGGGCTGTCAGATTTGCCCACCCTCAGATCAAGCCCTGGAGCTCTCTCTGTGGCCGTCAGTGACACAAAGGAAGCCCTCGCTGCAAAGAATGAACCCACTTGTCTATATACAGTACATGCTGTAACAACAGACTTGGCAAGACTGATGAATGAACAAGTGTTCGCGCTCTTGTTATGGTAACATTTAGAGCAATGACGAACACTGGCGTGAGGTAATAGCTCTGTGCAAATGTACCAATAAACGAAAATTCATTCAAAGTGTGTTTTCATTACATTATGATTTCTTCAGTTTGAATGAGTCTCTTTTACCACTTAATTGTGAATTCATATAAATGAACCATAATAAATGTTCACTGAAAACAAATATGCTATTTTTAGTGTAAAAGCTATCTAGTGACAAATCATCAAATCAATTCTGTTTCAGGGTTTTGTTTGGAGAATCGGAGCACAACGGAGCCAGAACACGTTGCATTAAACTAACAAAGAAAAGTACTGGTTAATAGTTAAAATTTTAAACTAATTGACGTTTACTTTAAGAAATTCAGCACAAGCACTTTTCAGACAGTAAAAAAAAGTTCACAAACAAATTGCTTTTAGGTAGGCCTATATCTATAACATATAATAGATAAGGTAAAATATTAGACATCCTGTTAAAAATGAACCACCATTACACTTTTTGGTTGTCAAAAGTGTCAAAAAGTTTGGTTGTAATGGATTATGGTCATATATTTAATGTGATGAAGTGCACCTGTGGTTAGTTACTGTAAAGAGAACAGATGCCATATATCGACTAAAAAGATCGCTTGAGACCAGTAAATTAAAAGCACTTGTAAGAATTTTAAGATTTAGATTTTTGCGAAAAACTCTTCAGCATTTGTCTGCAGATGCCCATTCACGCAACTTAAATGTCAAAAAGTGTCCATTTTGGGCAACAGTATCAAAGTATCATGGCATTATTATCTGATACCACCTCTGTTAAATTAACACCAGTTTTTTGTTGCAAGAGCATTAGGCACCATGTGTGCTATTTGAGCCTTAAACGTAAGAGATCTTATACTGGAAAACTACAAAATAGACATAAAATGTGATATAATGCTTCCTTCTATGTATAGTCTAATCTGTCTAACCAGCAGTGAGTTGTGCCATATGCAGAGGTTCAGCGCTCTTAGACTAATGACGGATCCTCTGTCCATTAGCATCACCTGTAGCAGTGACCTCAGAGCGCGGCTGATCTGCTTTTGCACGGGGGGGCTCTCGGTGTGCACCAGAGAGAGCTGGGGGGCTGAAGTGTGCCGTCCGGCTGCCAAAAGACTCTGTGAATGGGCATGCAGGAGATCAATGCAAGCCCCTGAAAATCCCATTAGGTCCCAAAGGCACTTGTTGCCTTGGCTTAGACCTTTGCTAGCCGTCCTGCCCAGGGCTACATCTTTCTCTTTGTCTACCTTGTCTTTTTCTTAGATTTTATCACATTAGTTCCAGGGGAAGTTAGAAATCGGCAATAATTGCAAGTTCTGTGATGCTGGCAGGACTAAGGAGGGGAGGGAGAGATCAGGGCAAAAGGCCACATGAAACAGGGGGCAAATGGTACATGGTAAAATTGGAAAGGCATCTCTGTTTTCCACCGTTAAAAAAAGTGGAAAATGAATTGAGACCACATATCATGGCCAAGACGAGTTTTCTTTGTTGCAGTTCAGGGGATTCGTCACACCGGACCTTTGAGTTGAAGGTTCTAGATCCCTCTGTTCTTCAAACATATCAGGATTTTTAAAATGTGCTTTGTGTTGTGTTGGTTGTTCCTTGTGTAGATCAAGAAAATATTTTAATCCAAAATGGATCACATTTAAAGAGCATAACTACTTTTTAAGACAGCCACCCAGATGCCATATACAAGGTGTGAACAAAATAATGGAAGTGTCACATGAAAGATAATTTAATGTAAGCAAATCATATTTAGAAATGCGTATTCAGGATTATTCAGATTGGATAGCGTCAGAGATTTCTCTACTGACATTAAAAAGGTTACAAAAACATAAGCCATGAGCCTCACGTGATGAACATGCATGAGCATAAAGGCAGAATAAAGGTTTATTGGCATCTATGATTCCAAGAAAAAAACTTACATGGAATCTTTCCTTTGCACTAAAGGTTCTTTGTAATGTAAAAAGGCTCTTTAGATTTGTAAAATGTTCTCCACACTAAGAAAAACATGTCAACTTTATTTGTCATGTTAAATTCTATTTCATAATAATTAAACTAGAATGCCT
This sequence comes from Semotilus atromaculatus, assembly GCA_031834385.1. NCBI lineage: Eukaryota > Metazoa > Chordata > Actinopteri > Cypriniformes > Leuciscidae > Semotilus > Semotilus atromaculatus. The sequence continues at coordinate 18,924,255 of JAULUF010000052.1, forward strand.
TGAAATTCACAATTTGTTGTCATGCATGCATCTAAAAAGGTAGCAAACACACTCTCGCGCCAGTAAATGGGCTGCAACGAACACAAAACTAACAAATACCTCGTTTTCATATAACGTTACCTCATGACAGCCACGATGATGCTTCACCAAACGTCATGATTTTTATGATTTGTGCCTTTGTGAAACCTGAATGATTTGTCATAATATCCGATTGTAATCTTCCACTCCCCTTAGCAAAAGTTTGATGATGTTTAGTTTACTCCAATCCATTGGAATGGGCAGAGTTACCTAGCAACATGCTTTCATTCCATTCCATTCTTCACATTTGCATCGCTTCCGGTTCAGGTCTTTTGTATGTGAGTTTTTTTTTACAGTCTATGTATGTGCGTCTATATTACAGTCTATAAATATGCTGTATTCGAAAACGAGTGAGTGAATTCGGACACTGAGTGCGACTGAAGGGCTGTCGATTTTCCTTAGTTTGTGCTTGCTGTTTAATAATAATTATTTGAAACAGCAAACTGGCAGATCCAGTAATAATGAAAAGATTTATCTTGAACTTGAAAGATAGAAACTAGCATATAACTTGATTAAACAATTTAATAAAAAACTTAACAGGAATTTATACCTGTATGATTTGATTCAGCTGTGCAGCTGCCATCTCCTGGCGAGACGCGGGAATTCATTCAGCGCGTGACTCTCACAGTGCATTATGGGTATTCTCGAGCCATTGAGCATAGGCATGGGTTGTACACTCGTTATTGCGGTGCACTGTGGGATTAAATGAGTGCACTCAATAACGTCCAGTATGGTTCCGGACACCACTAGGAATGGCTGTCCCCTTTAGTGCCCTATTTAAGGGTATAGGGGGTGATTTCGGACACAGCCAAATAGCTTTTTATTCAATATGCCTTCTAAGTAGGAAGCAAATATAGCATAAACCATGTGCATCACATATGGCCCACTGAAGTGCCCTGAAACGTGCAGCATTATTCAATGGGTTGACAAATCGAACAGCTCCTCCCAATTTAAAAAAAAAACAATATCGTCTCATTTATATCAGAGCTCGGTCAGAGATGTTGAGCTCGGTAAAGCTGCAGTTTCCTCCTAATCTATAACCGTTACTCCTCCTAATCTCCTATCGCTTTAAAATACAGCATTCTGTGCAGAATTCAAATGTGTCCAATATGTTCTCTAGGCTGCGCCGACTGACGCATATGATCATGCTATCGTGACCAGAGCAGACTGACGTGAAACCAGACTTCATTTGCCCCAATGGAAAGTATATTTACACTGTCTGAATCATTCCCTATCCCCAATATAATGCACTATGCCATTCACTACGTACTGTAGATAATAGTAAATGTGTGAACAAGGGACAGATTTTAGCCGCCGCTTCAACTCGATTTATAATGTAGGGGGCGGGACTCTTCAGATTCTAGGATCTAGGATTCAGAGGATTTGATTGGGCAGAAAATCTGATGAGAAGCTGAAGTTCAGATGATGTCATCAAAATCATTGATCCATATTGGCGGTAGTGAGAGACTGTAAGTTTTGAACACTTATATCTTCTAAATGGGAATTTTGTCATTGTTTTTGAGCACACTAGCTTATAACAGTAGCCGAAGGTTAACATATTCATACTAAAAGACACAAAAAAAACGTACATTTTGGTTTGAACAACTTTAAAATTGGCATTACATTTGTTCCATTTTGCATCTTCAACCTATTGACTTGTATTTGTAAGTATTTGCTAGTCTAGCTACAAATTATACTTACAAACTTACAAAATAGTTTGGTTTGGTTGGTTGTTCTGTTCCTGAGTCCTGTTCCCCAGTCTGAGTTTGTAAAGTTTTGAGCTTATTTAATAAAGTGTGCTGTACATAGATCCTGCTTCCTCCTATGTTTCAACAGCATAGTTACAGAAACCTTCGCCCTTATGGATCAGCAGTACGACTCATCTGTTTACAGCAAGGTAACATCACTCGAGGACCACACCCGAGATTTCCTAGACCTTGCGCATTTCACAGACTTTCCTGATTTTGCCCTTATTGACTTTTTTTGTAACGGACTCAATGATTATTACCAGACTAAGCTTATCCGTGATGGTCCTCGAGGGTCCCTCATTGAATTTTTGGATTATGCCCTGCTTTTGTGTGGTTCCTCTTTCACGGTTGGTGAGTTCTTCTGTACGGCGCGGTTGAACCATAGGAGGAAGCAGGATCTATGTGCAGCACACTTTATTAAATAAACTCAAAACTTTAAAAACTCAGAGAACAACCAACATACAACATCAAGAACTCACAAAGACTGCGACACAGGACTAAAATACACAGGCAAACAAGCTAAAGAAGATAACAATGGGGCGTGGTAAATCAGAGACACCTGGGGAGACTAATAGACATTAAACATAACGGGGAACTGCTAAACATGGGACAAGACAGGGGAACACAGACTGGACTCATAACAATTAGCAAAAAAGCCTATATATAAATATAACTATTTCCTAATTTGCCTATCAATTAATAACGTAATACAAGAGAATATGTTACTTTGTCCAGCCCTGTATTTATGATTTGAATATAAGTTTGAATGTTTGTTCAACCATATTGCAGCATTTCCAGTGCATGCTAAAGACCGTTCTTAATCCTCCTGTCAGAGGAATAATGCAAAGTGGGCACAGTACCTGGGGTGTGACGTTCGTGCGACGCCTCAGCTGCCCCACTAACACCTCCAGATTGTGAGAGCAGTGGGAGCAATGATCAATAAAGCTGCTGATCAATCGTGACCTTTCTTTTTCTTATTCAAGGCTGAGGAACCCACTCCACTCTTGACGTAGCACTTCTTTTTCAAACTGGGCTTCCTGTCCTCATTATTGTAAAGCCAGAGGAGTCTGCTGATCACTCCTCTGGAAGCTCAGAGAGGGGCAAGCATCCATCATTCGTCCTGATGACCTGACACTGAGGCTTTTGATGGGTTCTTGCCAGTACTCTGTCACGAGAATGATTAACATATTGCCGAATACCCTTCCCAACCTAACTAGAACTGCCACCTCTCATTCACAGGGTAATGGTCTGGAGTCATCAGTTCTACTGCCTGTCTATGACGGACTGACATATGAAGGTTTGCAGTGAAGCATAATCGTTTTCATGCGTGACTCCACTTTTGACAACACATTACTGTAAGTTGACAGCCATCTGTGCAATGATCAGTACACATTTTCTGTTGAAAGTGCATCTCAATTCAAAAACTGAGATACACCGTAAAGCAGCTTGTTGACACATGCTGCTATTACCTATTTCATGATCTGAACGAATTAAAAAAAAAAAATATTTGATTGGTGTAGCTCAATGTGAGGTTAATTTAGACATAAATAATATATCTGACCAGTAAATGTAGATTTATAAAAACGGATAGTTCCGGTCCTTGATTCTGATTGGTTGAGCCGTTGTAAATTATTCAACAAATAAACACCTGTGACCGCATTACATTAGTATTACTGCGCAACTGCCATTTGTGATTCTTTGTTGCTGCATATGTTGCTTGGCAACCTCTTTGGAACTACATTGCTTGGCGGATGAATAAATGTGTTATGACGTTATATTTTTGTTGCTGGTGTTTATTTTATGAATAAAATAAATATTAAAATGAATATTTTTATGGAGTAACTGCAATAAAAGCAATAAGCTCCTTGAAGCCGTGTTTACTCCGCTCCGCGTCGTGCTGAACAACGCCCCTTAGCTGTTCTTCGCGGGGCTTATTGCTTTAATTTCAACCCTGCATTTGAACTAAATACCCCTAACACAATCAACACACACTCTTTCCTAAACAAATGGAAATTCCATCTCTAACACATCAGCTATTGAATCAATTATAAGCTTAAATAACTTAAATATTTACAACAACAGTGATGTTGATGTTGATGATGATGATGATGTACTGCTGACACCAATAAAACACTACATTATAATTTAATAGGCAAAAGAAATCTGACCAGTCTATTTGCTCATTAAATTATTTTCTTATTTCCCTAAGGGCTGAATTTCATAGTTCTCTTCTAATCTATTATAATATATTCCACACAGAATATTATAAATGCAATTTAATTTTTTTTATTTAATTTGGATTATTTTTAATTATGAAGCTTTAAATTAAATTAAAATGATGAATTATGGTTGTTTGTTTATTGTTTATACATTTTAAGTAATTTATCATTTTTGTCATTATTCCATTTTTATATTTACCTCAGTATCAATGACTTTTTTAGCTAGTACTTTTAATTTTGAATAGGCCCTTTATTATAAAGGCCAATAGACAATATGCAGACATGAAAGAAATATAGTATGGAGAAAAGGATAGTGTCACATTTATGATTCCCCTTTACTCCCAGTAACAATTGTCGACTACCTTTGCAAGTCGGGTTTATCGCGTGAACTTCTGAACCTATTATTTTGACCACTGTGTAAATACTAAATGCAAACAATTCTGATACCATGGAAACACCTAATATTGGTTATGTAATGTCTTAAAAAGCTTCATTGTTTCCTTTGCTTTTGGATTCAATTTTAAAGACTCAATGTTGCTAGCAATGATATGGAACACTGGAATGCCAAACAAAACACTGTAATATACAAATTATACTATAATATTGTATTAAATTAAAATATACAAATTTGAAGACAATTCAAACAAAGAACTAGTATGTCAGTGAGACAAAATGCAATCAGTCTTCGTTTTCCGATTCAAATGAGACCAATCTCCCTTTATACGTAACTGACTTTAAAAAGTTAGGGGCATTAAGAAATTAATGAAATTTTACAACTATAGTCCAAGCCATTTATGCAACCAGCCACTCTCTGTGTTTTGCTAATCATTGGTCAAATCATTGAGTCTCAGACTGTCCGTAGGAAATGTTTTTTTGAAACAACAACTTAAAGAGTGTTTTCCTTTGTTTTATCATGTTTGTCAATGTTTGCAGAGTTCGCCCATATATTTGCCCAAAACCGAAGCCCATATTTTCATATAATTGCAATGGATTTTAACGGATCATTCTTCTGCTTCGTTGTAGTGACTGGCTGCACAGTATGCTTTCAAACTTCACAAACGTATTACTTCAGATAACTAGCACTCATTTTGTGCAATGATGACTTAAAATAAAAATTGAATGTTTCTTAGTAGTGCAGACAATCCTGGTTTCCCCTGTGAAACCTGACCTGTGTGCATTGGTCCATAATGCTTGGTTTTATTATGGAAGGCTTCAGCGGTGCCACCTTCTTACCACTCTATTGTGTGTTTAGAGAGGGAAAGGATTATGTGGTCATGTTTAAAAAGCTGGGGAAACAACTCCCCTTTGCAAAATGCTTAAATGGTGGCCAAAGAATGGGATCCTGCTTTTTTTCTGCATTAGGGAACATTGGGCTTCACCCTTCAGGTTGCTCTAGTCACCTGGTGTCTTTGCCACCCAGCAGGACACGCTTTCATCTTTTGTTGTTGAGCAGGGAATGGGCGGCGTTTTGCCATGCAGCTGGTTGGGACCACCGGTTCCCAAACCTCCCTTCAACCCCATGCAGCCAAACCAACCTCCAATATTCAGAAACTAAGCATCACAGGAGAAAAAAAAAACGTATGCTGCATTAATAAACTTTGTGAAGATCAATGGTAATTGCAAAACACAAAGGCTAAGTTCAGTCTCACTCAGTATGCAGTTTATCATTTTAACATCTTTCCATGTATGTATATACTATACAATTGCATGCATGTGCATTCAAGACCATGCTTAATATTCCTCAAACTGAAGACTGGAGTAACGGCTGCTGAAAATTCAGCTTTGCGTCACAGGAATAAATTGCATTTTAAAATATATTACGATAGAAAACTATTAAATTGATAGAAAAAATTTTAATTGTAAAAATATTACACAATATTTGCTGTGTTTTGATAAAATAAATGCAGCTTTAAGAACCCAAACTTTTGGCCAGTAGTGAAAAAACACCCCAAGTTGAAGATAATAATTGTGTCTTAAGTGTCTAAAGTCTCACGTGGGGTTCGTACCACCATATCTAACGGCAACAAGCTACGGATGCAGAATGTGGGACTCTTTATTGGATAAGTGGAGTTCCTTTGTGCTTTTGAACTAAAGATAGCCCGTTGGGATCTTAATCACTGGCTTTCGGAGGTAACCAGTGTTCAGAGGCAAAGGATAAAGAAGCCGCAGCCATTCAAGGAGCTGTTGATCTAGACCTCATTGTTCTCACCACTATGGCTTGGGTAAGCAAGGTAAATAAATGGCAAACAAAAGGCGGTGCTTCACAGCAAAGCGGGCTCTGTGGGGGGTTCGTGTCCTGAGACTGGGTCGAGGCCTACAGCCTTCATTATGAGTGTCAGCCACTCGCACCTATGAAGACTGTCCCCACTGTCCCTCGCCAGACATAGGTCTGTCACAGTGGATCCGACAAGGAAAATGGCACAATTAGCACTGTATTCCCCTGATAACAACACCTGTTAGGAATAAAAACTGCTTGTCATGATCCTTAGACCATTTTGATCCATATAATGGCCCCAAAAAGTAACTGGACACTTTTCAAATCACAATTAAAAGGTCTGTATGTCATTGCATTAGACACAAAATATCGAACTAAGGGTATGTTTACACGACAACGATGAACTAAAAACATCACGTGCAGGCGACATCATTGTCAAAAACGATCCCCGTTCACACGGATCCACGAAAATGACTAAAAACGCTGCAATATTCATGTCAGGCCAGTAGTTGGCGATGTTACTTTGTAAAGTAACACTACGCGCCTTTAGATTGAACATGTCACACGCATGACGTTTTCACAAATTTGTGTTTTTGTAGTTTACATTGAGACGATACTGGTATCGCTCTAAAAATGTCGCACTTTAAAATATTTTCAAAAGTTTGTGTTTTCAGGCCCCCAAAACACCTTTGTCGTGTAAAAGAACGGGCAAAACTCGGATTTTTTTTTTTCAGTTTTTAGTTGAAAACGGTGTCATGTAAACGGCCTCTGAGTGGCATCTGCAAAACAATGAATCAATGGATCACCTTTAATCAACTAGTCTTAGGCTATTTTTGTTTAATGTATGAAGTTAATGAATGTTAGTGTTATTTATATACTGTTAGAGTTTTTATTCATTTTTTATATTTTCAATGTTTATTTTTCATTTTAGGTTCATCTTCAGTCATTTTGTTGTGATTTTGTGATTTTATACTATTTAGGTTTAATTTATTTGGATTTTAGTTTTTGGTTTGTTCAGTTTTAGTGTTTATTTATTTCCACCCTAGTAAAAAAAAAAAATCTATACCAAAATGTATTTACAATCAGTATAGTGCAAATCCATTATCATATTTAAATTGAATCAAATATAATTAACTTTATTTAAAGTAGGCCTACTTCTTTATTGCACAATGCACATTCCTCAATATTAAGCCTTTAAATGTGTTTCAATATCACTACATAAGGATAAGATCACTGTATAATATTTAACATTATCATATCTTAGAGTGATTTCTGAAGTATCCTGCATGTGACACTGAAGACTGTAGTAATGATGCTGAAAATTCAGCTTTGTCATCACAGGAATAGATAACAAAATTGAAAATTAATGAAATAAAAACAGTTTTACTGTTTTACTGTGTATTTGCTCAAATACATTCAGCCTTGGTGAGCATACGAGATTTTAAAAACATCTTTAAAAATCTAAACCGACCCCTAACTTTTGAAATGTAGTGTATAACAAAATAAAAAATAAAATAAAAACATAAAACTGCCTTAAGTGTCTTGAGTCTCTAAATAATTTTGTAAATTAATGTGACGATACAATACTTAGAAGCTTATAAAGAAGCTATTTTATTAGCTAGGCTAGGATTCATATGAATTGAATTCATTGCAGGGTTTCTATTTCATCAAAACTGCAATCAGCTCAGTAAGTTGAGGAACAAGCACAAATGTCATTAGTCTAGCCTTAGGCAGCTTCTATCATTTCACTTCTTATCATATCACCATTTAAAGGGATTATGATGCTACCTAAGGGGGTTGAGCATAGGGCTAGTATATAGTTGTGAAGCCTTTATTTGTCAATTACATTATCTAACTAATGTCAGGGGATTAAGCTGTGCCATCTGGTGTAAGTAGTTGTGAAAATCCCAAACATGAGTAGAAAAGAGTCATGTGACCGGAGATATGCACTGGCATTCAGCTAAAAATGGCTAATGATGAGATATTAGGACATTAAATCTAGACATATTTAGCCTGATTTAGAATGTAAAAATTCTAAATCATTGCAAAGACAATTTGCCAAAGTAGAGAAAGAAACGGGGAAAAAAATGAGAAGGAACCATAATGAAGGACCAAACTCCTGTTCCTGTGTGCATGACTGTACAGCAGCACCATTTCTGTTTTGACTTGGGCTAGGAACCAACTAACAACCCAGAATGCTCTAGCAACCTCAAAGCAAACACTTTATGCATTTTAGCAACCACATAGCAATGCTCTGGCACCCATTGACAATACTCAATGACTGAGCTTTACATGGAGTGTGCAAAATGGATACAGATTTGGAGAGTTATATATTTGATTAGTATGACATTACATTTGTTCATTATGATTTCATGAATTTGCTTTGTGTGTAAAATGTAGTCCGACAAGTTTTTTTTACATCGTTTTACACTGTCCAGCTCCACAAAAATCCACATCCACAAGCAGAACCACCCGAGATCTCAGACATGATTGAAAGCGGTCATTTGCCCAAATTTGTGCCAACGTCCTCAATATATATTTAGAATTAGAGTTGAAATAAAAGGAAGAAAAGAGAATCATTCGCACACATGAACTGACACAAATGCTCACTGAACCCTCCATAATAAGGGTCTGCACGGGTGACAGTGGCTTCACTCATCTCACACCCTCATTTTAGTCGAAAGACAAAGAGGAAAAAAAACTAGAAAGAGCTTTGTTTGATAGAACAAAAGTCGTCTCTCAAAATTATGAAAATGCACAAAAACAGGGAGTTCCCTTCACTTCCAATGCACCATCAATCATTCCCAACTCTCAGTGTCCATTCCAATGCAATCTATAGGCATTTGACTGGAGATGTCAGTCAAAATGCCTGTTCTGTTCATCTGTCACTCGAAGAGTAATTGCTCTGTCTGTCTATTATTGCGCGAATTATTACTCTCTCGTAGACCTTTTAAATATTATCTCTGAAATGATTTTTGTTTAAAACCCTGAAGAGCCCACCTTGTTACACACCATCTGCATTTGCTCCTCAACAACGTGGAAAGAGCCAGACATGGCGCAGGTCCGGGGGGAGTCCGTCCGCCCGCCTGCCTTTGGCCGAGTGTCACACAGCCCATTGAGAGGATTTATGCTTGTGTACTTTATTTTGTTTTGTATAAACAACGGCGCTACGCAGTACCTTTATCGGCCGCGGCGCGTTCTGATTATTCCTCCCTAAAGTCCTCCCATCTGTCCCCGATTCTGTAGCCCGAGCCTCTTTCAGAAGCCTGACAGGGAGTAGCGCTGGAAAAAAGTAAACTGGTAGGGGGCCCTCATTTCACACCAACCCCTCGATTGTGCCCTTCCGAAGCAAAGCACTCTTCTATAGCTTTTTGATAGGCTTTCAATCCCAGCCCCACTGACAAGGTTTTCTTTAGGAGGAGTAGGAGTTGTGGCTTTTTTGGCTCTGAGTTAGGGGGGCTTACCGCGGAGACTTAAGCGAGAGCAGAGGTGATTTCTTCGGGGAGGGGGGCCGCCGGTGGAAAGGAAAAACTGCAGCAGATGGGGCTGATTGTGCTCCCTACGCAAATTAAGGAGAGAGACATCTGCAGCCGCAACATACTGGTGGTCCGAGGCAATTATGGCAGGGGTACGAGGCGAGGGGGGGGGGCGCAGGACAGAGGAAAAGACAGTCCTGCCTGCCGGTGCATAGAGATGAAGTCAGGCTCACATTACAATGAGCCGGGCTACAATAGAGGGAGCCGTCCAAGTGGAGATGGAGGGAGTGGGGGGGGGGGGACAAGCGGGGGGTTGAAGATTAATGTACGGAGAAGCCGGCAACAACACTTTGTGCAGCCAAAATAAGAGGTGGGGCCTTCGGGGCTGAATTGAGCCCGAGTTATAAAGTGTGTCCTTTTCTGCTGTCTTCGCCATTCGAGGCCTGAGGTCATTTACAGAGGTGACAGCTTAGACGTGCACTGTTGTGGATTTAATGTGGAACGTTTTCCCCCATTTTTCTCCCCACCCGTCCCCCTTCAGCTCTGGAGAGGTGACGTGACAAAGCGGGGTCATCCCCGGGATTAGACCCCTTTAACGTTGCCTTTATTTATCGACTGGGCGCTGAGGGGGAAATTCGGGGCCGAGGGAAGAATGCCGCCATGGTGTTTACAGGCTCATCCCTCCAGGGATATATGTGTGCAACAATGCTGTCCCCATGCAGATTTGCATAATTCAGGCACATCTAAACAGGCTCAAGTTGTTTTAAATAACTGGGGCAACTAACAGGATGCAATTGTTTTGTGGGGGACGTTCTGGCTAACTAAAGACAAATCGTACTCTCATTAGTGCGAACGCACGCCGTGATTGGGAAAAATGTGCAGGTGCACTGACGCTTTTCAAGGTCACATAGAGATAGTGAACAAATTTACTTGTTCGATTGTTAAGGGGCAGCCAAACTACACTTTAAGCACGCGGAATTGCGACACGGTCTCGGACGTGACGTGTCATCATCACACACTTTTTAAAAACCATAAATTCGACAAAAATTTAAAAAGAAAGTCTTTCCTGCAAGACTGCAAACCTGCAGCTTTAAAGTTTGTGTTCTTTTCATTTAGCTTAAAGGTCACGTTGTGATGTATGTATCCATCTTCTGATACAAATTCGCAGGTCACATTTCACCAAACTTGAACTTTGGGACACACTGAGCTTGTGTTTCCGGGCTCCAACATTCGAATGTAAAGTTTTGTGTGGCCGCCCCTTTATATTTACTTCATCTTAAACTGCAGTGTGGTTTTGCAAAGAAATAAAATTGAAAGAAAAGTAAAAAAAAGTTTATGGAAAATTATGTTTAAATCAGTTGAAATGTTAAGTCAGTAGCCTAATAAAAGATTCTACTCACTTTATCTCCGTAATACTTTCTTGCTCGTGGAATTCATTATGTCTGACTGTCACTACTACAATGGCATCACTGAAATCTTTTACTCTTGCACAAAATCCTCTCCAATAGGTGCCAGTAAGTTCAAGATGTCTTTCGAGGTTCTGAAATATCTCTCCAAGTGTTGTTTCTATCAAATGTTTTAATGATCTAGCAGTTAAATGACGAATTGTGACAACTTAGTTGCATAATATTAGAATGATTTCTGGGGGATCAGAATATTTCACAATATTACCATTTTTACTGTATTTTTGATCAAGCCTACACTGTTGCCTTTGGCTTGCTCAGTTGGGGATATATTTAAATTAAATAACCAACCATTAATACCATTGATCAGCTCTACCAAACGTGGATGTCTTTTTTCCAGTAATAAACAAACATTGTTATGTTGTTTTGATTGATACTGTGAAGCTGCTTTGATACAATCTGTATTGTGAAAAGCGCTATATAAATATATTTGACTTGACTTGACTTGACTTGTAAAAAAATTAAATAATACTAATAATTGCCATAAACATCCAAGTTGATTGTACTTAAAAATGTAAGACATTTCAACTTAAATTACATTAAAATTGTTGAAAATTGCTCTCAACTTATTTTGATGAATTAAAAAAATGTAAAATGTGTCTTCATTAAGTTTTACTCATATAATTTTGGAGAAAATCAATGGAAAACGGCCTAAAACTGTTCATGGCGTTTTTATTTACTATATAGCTTGTTTTTCCTCAAATAGCATCTCTAAATAATATAACCATATTCCAAAGCCTTGTCTACTTAGCTGTATGTGTGACTGTGTGTCTGTCTAGCCCTTGAAGCTACATTATAGAGTGAGATCCAAAAATTTGTGAACACTTTAAAATCTGAAATTCAAAATTTCATTTGAACTTGGCCAAAAAGAGACAAAGTTTAAGGATTTGGAAACATGATCATCTGGTTTTACACATACTTTTTCATTCGCTCCGTTTGAGTGCTGCCGTCATAAAGCAAACCCAATTCTAGACATTCTGGAATGCATGAAAGTCTTGTAATTCAACTTTATTTTACAGTACATCCACTTACGTGCACTTACCTAAAGTACTGTTTAATATAAGGTAACTTCATGAGTTAAGGTAAGGTTTAGGGGAATGTTCAGGGTTAGTACCTAGTTATTGACCAGTTAATTTAATTACTATACTATGTACATGGGGAACAGGACTGTAAATTAAAGTGCTACACAACTATTTTTACTCAAAATGTTATGCTGATGATATCATTTGTAATGAAACATTTCACATTACATGAGCAAAATGCAGAATAGAAGTATTTTCACTCTCATACTCTGTGTTTGTGTGTCGCCCCAAAATCAGACCGACTGTACTCCAGGGTCATATTAAACGAGTGTTAAGGGTTTGGTTTGTGACCATCTAATTCAAATCCTAATTGCCAGGCCAAAGGACAACTATAATGGCGGTTATCCGAGAGGCTCCCTTGTCTTTGAAGAAATGCTACTCAGACAAAAGTCCCAATTACACCCAATTGTCGTGGGGCTCGGAAACAGGCAGCGCCTCCTCGAGACTGAAACGAAATCCTGGTCTGCGGTAAGCCTGCGGTTTCTTCACCTTTTTGTCGCTTCTATCTCTCTCCATTGGGTCAGACACCCCGAGTGTGAGGCTTACTCCAAAACCACTGTTAAATGGGTGTAGAGTCCCCCTTCAGATTCACACTGAAGGAGTCTGCTTTCAAAGACACACTAGAGGATCCTTTTGAAGAGCGAGCAGCCCGAGGTTACTCATCCATGGACTCAATGAATCCTTTCAGAGCGGGGTACTCATACACAGACAGACTCAACAATAAGTGTTTGCTCACAAGAGGGTGCCCAGTGCAAGAAGACCGAGCCGTGTCATCACTCGACAACTGTCCATCATCTCAACGTTAGCTTTCAAGGTGATTCAACAGCCCAGAAAAGAAAGAAATGCTTTAATATTTAAGACTATAGCGAAGCATTCGAATGATTTGACGTCGTTGCGGTTTCCTCAGTTGATTCATGGAGTTAATAACGAGATTTCGGTCCTGAGACATTGGGTCACATGAGCATTAGATTGACAATCTTGACAACAAATCCTCATAATCAGCTTTTTTTCTTTTCTTTTTTTTTGGTACAGAAAGTAGTACAGAACTGACACATTGATACAAAGGCTCACTAAGGATCTTCTATAGTCCAACATTGTTCGGCTTGCGGCCCGAGCAGCTTGCGTTCAACTTCATGATTTAGCGCTTTTTTTTGTCCCCTTGTATTCGATGAGGGACTAAAACCCTGAGGATATTTTTCCTCCTGCTTTTGGAGGAGCTGATGTTTCTTATGATTGTTCACTGAAGTGAATCAGCCACCACAAAACACTGCAGCACATTGAGACCACTAGCAGAGGGCACAAGGAAGGTGACGAATTGGCAGTGAGAATGAACTTAATCCCCTAAGCTCTTGTTGGGGCTTGTCTTTGCTGTCCCTTCTTCCCTAGAAAAGACCCCAAACTTACAAAGCAACTCAAACAAGAGCTCCCACTCGGAGCTTGCTGAATGCTCCAAAAAAAAAAAAAAAAAAAAAAACCTGGTACATATCTGTGTGTTCTGCCAACTGTATGGGGAATGAGCTTACAGCTGCAATTTTTCTGTGAAATTTGGTAACATTAGAAAACCAATGCCAGGAATTAAAAACCAATACCAAATTAGAAAGAAAAAAAAATCAATACGAAATATGAAAAATATGAAAATATTTCAACGAATACATTTGAAACAAGTTGGGTTTTTTTTTTGTCAGTAAATGAAGTTTTTCTTTTCTTCAACATGTGAAAGAGGTGCTTGGCCTTTAGATGTAACCAAATGTTGGTCACCGACCTCACAAGGCTTTGGAACATTTTTAAATAGAGTTGAGAACCCTGATTTGTGGAATTTTGCTACATTATAGCAGTAAATAAACATCAAACTAGACATTTATACAATTAAAATACAATACAAATTTAATTAAGAAATACATTTAATTTAAAAAAATATATATATACACAATTAAATTAAATATAAAAAAATATTAAAATGAAATGGGTAACAGTTATTTTGGGACCAAATATTGGTTCTCTAGGAACTTAAATAGTTTATTAAACATATCTAACAGTTCTCATAACAAAAACATGGGATATGCGTTTCTAATGTTTCAAAATAGCAATAATTATAACAATAATTATAATAATAATACTAAATCATGGAAAATTCCTCATATTGCCAAATCTGGGTCATGCGTTTGATTTGTAGAGCCACATTCAAACAATCACAAAGATCGTATTTTCCATGAAATTGGTGACATTTAATTGTTAGTATTCTCATAAAAGGCTTCTGTGTCTCACAACTTAATACAAACCCAGCTTCAACTTTTGGTCCTCACAAACGTAAAAAAAAAAAAAAAATGTATGAGTCTCCCATTTCCCAAAAACATCACATCCATAGCATCAGATATCATAATTATCCAAAAATTATTGTTTTTCTCTCTCATTTATCTGGGGAGGGAACAATTGAATCCTCCAAATTAAAATGATATTTGGCTGGTTTGGACATAAAGAGAGAGATTATCTTAGAGGAAATGAGAGGCATCTCTTCCATGACACAGTTACTTCAGCGGTGTCAGTTAAAAGCGTGGATAATAAGATTACTCTTAAAGTCAAATCTCCCCAGAAGACACTTTTGATTGACTGATCCTCAGCCAGGCTTACATGCTTGCTCTCATAACCAAAAAAGAATCCATTTTACTCAAACCACACCTGAAAACCCAAGTCAATACCTAAAACCCATTTATACAGTAGTTTTATCTTGAATACATTAGGATACTAATTAATGTGACCAATAATTATCTTGTTATTGATGCCTCTGCCTTTATTTTTACACACAAGGACTCAATATAAACCAGCGAAGATCTCAGTGGCTAAAAACATTTACATTTAGGCTAATTCAATTCAAAATGTTAAAACACAGAAGTACATACAAAATTAACAAAATTAATCAATGCATGGAAACTTTGTATGCTATAAACTATGATAGTAAGAATCAAAGTATCCTTATGGAGTAAACCATGTGATACCATACTATACAAAATCCATTTTAGCACTATATCATATAAGGAAATAGCAGTAAGGAATTTAGTACAGTAGTGCTCCGTATCTATTGGAAAATGAGTGCCAAAAACTAATTTATACAGTGGAAGAACAGTCAAAAATGTTTTATTGAAATACAAGGAAAAGTTCAGGGTAAGAACAGATTTATTTTGTTATAGAACTGTACATGCCTTTAATAAATGCCTGTAAAGAGAAGTGAAACTCTATGCACTGAAAATGCTAGATTGTCATGTGCTGTATCTCTACTGCCCTCTACTGTTCCCGTCCTTCCTTCTGATAATAATGTTCCTTCACTGTTTCCAAACACTGAGAAATATCAAATAGACTATATAAATAAATTAATAAATATAATAAACAGTATACATATAAAAAGATGTGGTCAAAGTCCCAGGAGAACTGAAATGCACACATACAGTAGTCATTTAATCAGTCTGCAGTCCAGGAATATCTCTGTAAATGCTTTCCACTGATTATGCATTACAGACCACAGATGCTTTTGCTTTACATGCATGACGATTCATTTCTTACAGTTATAGAGAAAATACAATGTTACTGAGCCAACAAATGTTACTAAGTGAAACTTAAATGTAATTTTATCTTTAGGCACAAATAATAGAACCATAAAATATAACAATAATAAAAAGGTGAAATTCGTTAAAATGTTGCGAGGTCAGTTTTAGTGTCACAAAGTCAACAAATGCACATGCCAACACAGATTTAACCAATTTATACAAAACAATTATAGCACAGATTTGTATCTTAAATCCAGTGACTGCTTTGGCACAACACTTTATGGTAATGTTTTATGTTAATAAACAGATCATTTTAATACTAGCCGGTTTCAAACAGATACACATGGCAATTTCAAGTTCCAAAGCAAACTGCTCTCGGGATTTGTCTAGTCTCTAAGGTTCTCAGTACTGTGCTGCTCTTCAGAGTCCGCTTTCTTGCAGAACATAGTGGAGAGTTCCTGTAACAGCAATTCCTGTTGCGGGCTACATGATCTGTGTGACCTGTGCCTACCCGGGACGGGCAGAGAGTCATCCTGGCTCAGGGTGTCTAGAGATTGACCAGAGGAGGACAGAGAGTGCAGTGGGTTTGACCCAACCATGCGATCCAGGGAGGCGGTCTTCCTCTGTCCCAGGCTGACGGGCCGTGCGGGAACCTCATGGGTCTCTGCAGGAGTGCTGGACAGGAAACTTGTTTCCAAAGATTTGAGCACCTGCAGACCGAAGTCGCCCACCTCCTCATACAGAGGCTCGGGGCTCTCAATGCGCTCCTCAAACGAGTCCTGCTGCATCTTCATGGGCTGAGAGTGACAGAGAAAACAATGGCAAGGCATAGCAGGAGGTCAAAACGATATCTGTAGCAGATTTCACACAACAGCACTGAGCTAAGTTATTACACCCAGAACACATAAGTGGCCATCCATTACAGTTACTTCACCACAGTTATGTGATACGATACCATACAAATAAGTTGAATTTCATTTAAAACACCAGTAACATAAGAGCACAATATGAATGAATGATGATAATAATCATATTAACGTCTTTTCAAAAATAACACGTGTCTGTAATTGTTATTATTATTATAGAATTTAATAATTGTAATAAATAACTTGGTGTTTATTCTTTTTTTGTAGTTGTTGTATATCACACTTTTTTATTATTCCTTTATTATGTTATTTATTTATTTATTATACTATTTTTAAGCTTTTCATATTACATTTTCATAGTGAGTATACTATTGTATTAACCTTATAATATCACATAATAATATAAACTATAACTATATTATTATTATAGTATGACATTACATTTTTCAATATCTTAAATGAGCCATTCTACTACTACATTATTTATTAATAACTTTGTGTTTATTTTTATTGTAGTTGTTTGTTTTCTTTTTATTTTTTTTATTTCATAAATTGTATTATACTATTTATAAGCTCTTTTATATTACTACATTTTCATAATATAGTGAATTTACTATTATATAAAACTTATACTATCACATACTAATAATATTATTATTATATATAAACTATATTATTATTATTATTATTATAGTATGACATTACATTTTGTAATATATTAAATGAGACATTTACAACAACACCACCACCACTACTACTACTACATATTATTATTAGCTGCTGTTTTTTTTTACTATATTGTGTTTGTTCTTGTTATTATCATCATCATATTACTATTGATTTTATTATGTCATTACATATTTACTTACTTTAAATTTGCCATAATAAAATATAGTGAATATACTATTATATGAACATTTTAATATTACATATTTTTAAATGTATGCTATAACTATTGTAAATTAATAAATAATAAATAAATATGAATGTATAGCTCATCCATATAGACAAACGTTTAAAGCGATCTCTTTATAAAATACAAGTACCGGTAAGCTTATGAGCGGATATCCTTGTTCCAAAGCAAATCATTCTCTTAAACTCAGAAGATAACAGGAACGACATCTTAAACATACGGGATCCGAACACACTAGTGACTATTATCTCATGAAAATACCTTGCCAGATATCTGGTTAGATGATCTACCATTATGCGAACACAAGTATTTGTGGTTAGCGGGACATGCACAGAGCCCCTCAACAATGTTCAAAACAAATTACTTCCTTTTTTGAGTTTAAACTTTTGTCTCAGTATCAGAGCAACAGCATCAAGATAATTGCAGAACACATTGAGGACAAAAGCATGAAGCCCGCAGACAATTTGCTTGGGAAAGCTGTTGGGCTGGGACACACCAGAGGCTGCAGCACTTTCCCAAAACTCCCTGCCCTCCCTCAAGGCTACAGTTGCAGAACAATGCAGTAGAAGCATTCTTCCCACAAACGCGTCCTGTCATACCAGGAAACCCTGGTTTCCCAACAGGAATGAGGGGGAAGGAGCGAGGAAGTCAAAGGGAGTTCCTAAATTAAGTATAGGCTCTTTTGTAGAGCGCACTCCTAAACTTTTGAGCGCTTGTTAAACGCAAAGGTCATTTGATACTTTTCAAACCTCCTACTTTCACATTTTGACCAGCCACTGTAATTGTGACTAATCGTATTGAACAAATGGCAACAAACTTGCATGCAAAAGGTGTGAAAACTGAATTACATGAACTGCATTGGATTCATCCGCAGATAGAAAGAAATACTTACAAAGAACATTGAGAGTGCTCTTCTCGTGTGAAGCTTTCTCTGCCAAAACACAAAGACAAAAAAAAAAAAGAAGCTAAATCTCAAAGCAAAAACAAGCAAGCGTGACATGCACCGAGCCACTAGAGGACGCTGTTGTGTTCTACCAGAGTCTGGTTGGCGGAGAGCATGGTGGAGTTGGTGTTGCTCTCCTCTCCTCTGATGGGCACTAGCGGCATGGTGCCAAACTTCTGCTTGGAAATGTCAGAGGAAGAGTGCCGTCTCATCACGGGTGGGCGCAGATCATCGTTCTGAGGGAGGACGTTATTGTTAAATTATGACTTTGAACATATCTGAACGTTCATTGAGATTTCAGTTTAAAATGTGCTGTACCTGTGCTTTTAGTAAATTAGTCATCCAGTCCCATAACTCAGTTTCACAGGAACAGCTAAGGTACCTGTGAGGTCAAGGAGAGCGGTTAGCTATAAATAGACACTTTCTATAAAGCCTATCAGTGGTTCTCAACTGGTTTGGCCATGGGACCCTCATTTTCACATGGTCATTAAGCCATGACCCAATTTTTTAGGGATTTGAACCAAAGCAAATTTATTTCTCGGAATTGGTTGACACACACAAAACACACAGTCCCACTTTACTTAACGTACACATAAATTGTACGAATATAATTTACACTGATATATGAACCAGTATGGTAAGACTATTAAATAAGTTATTCGGTTGGTGTGAGCCAATAGTTCCGGTAGGAAGAGTGAACTCTGACCTGACGTAAAACATATGATTATTGACGAAGAGGATAGAGCAAAATAGTGTTAAATTATTTTATTAAATGAGAAGTTATAGAATGCTACAGGAGACATAAAACTAACACTGGTTAAATATACAGTTTTTAGCCATCCTACAAAATTTAGAATGCAGAAACTGACCAATCAGAATAAAGTATTTCAAAAGGCAACCTTTATATATGCATTAAAAATCAAGAATAACAGATTCCTATGGATTCCTGATCGATTCCATGTACAGTATAACAGTATAAATAATACTTACAATTGCTGTTTATCCAGCATTACTGTTAATCCCCATCTGCAAACAAATGCACTCATTTCAAGTTCTATAAGGTTCACTGATGGGAAGAATCTTAATTTGATCTAAAAGCAGAGTTGTGAAGCATGCATCTTACTTTGTTGGTGGCTTTAACTTCTTTCTGATCCCCATGTAAATCTTCAAGGTTTTCAGTTGCCACTCTTTCTCAGGCTTGTTGCTCTGTGATGTGGGAAAAGATGCTGAAATGTTCAGTTCACCGTCTTCTGTAATGTGCCTTTATGTAGAAGCTGATAATGAACTGTACACATACCTTTTTGTCCTTCAGCAGGAGTAGTCTGTGGTCTTTAATTTGGAATGATCGCTCCTGGAATTTGTTTCCTTGCAAGAGTTTGGGCGGCTCTTCCCGACACTTCAGTACTCCAGACTTCACAATCTCACTCTTATAGGCTGAGACCCACAACACAGAGATACACTAGTTACAAGGCCAAAAACCAACAACGATACAGAGAACAACATATACAGTTGGCGTTTGGGTTTTAATTTTGAAATACATTCATCGCAACACTTCACAGTTCATCTGATGAAATGAATATGCTTTCACCTGTGAAAATGTCTATAGCTTCTCCTCTAGGCACCTTCTTCACCACCAGATATGCAGAACTGGGATCGGCCATTTTACACCACTGTAGAGCTTGTTCCAGAACCTTCTCTTTGGGGTGAAGAGGTCTCTCTGCAGAAATGACATCCTGCATTTATCTACTGTTTTTACCCAGCCTTAAAAAAACCATTGTTTGATTTGCTGTTTCCTCCTAATTTTAGTAGTGAACAAAGTAAAATTGTGCTTAAGCAAATTGGTGTGTATTTTGTTTTTACCCAGCTCTCCTTCCTCAATGGCCTCAAAGGTCATCCACACGTCTTTTTCCCCAGGAGGAATATTTCTCATATACAGCACCTGATTGGTCAGCTGCTCAGCACACATAGTGGGGGACACCTGTGGAGAGACACATAAGGGTTTGCAATAATGGTTTCAATCGGCCACCATGTGGTAGTGCTGTGCAACAGCAACTCTCAGTCAAAAACCAGCCACATACAGACATGAAGCAGACTTCTCTAAAGATGAAATAAAGATTTGACTATGATATTATTTTATATGTTAGCTTTGAGTACATCTATATACTAAGGGTACTATTAATAATAATACTAATAATAATAATATAGATTGTTTGTACATTTAAAAAAAAAAATTCAAATATTTTACATTAAAGTTTTATTTTTAAAAATTCATCACAACATATCACATTATATTTTCTGAAAGAAGTCGTCTTCATATATATATATATATATATATATATATATATATATATATATATATATATATATATATACACACACACACAAACACAACATCATTTATTCAAACATGATCCCTTACTTTCAGAGTGATGCAGCAATCTGGTATTTTTTCTTCTAGATAAACTTCAATAATCAAGTCCCCTGCCTGTGAGAGCTACAAGAAAAATATATAATAATAGCAATAATTTAGAATATATTAAAGAGAGATAGGAAGAGAAAGAAAAAATATTATAAAATATTACACCTGCGTGTCTCTCCAAGTGGTTATCAAACTGATTTCCAGTTCAATCTGAGTTTGATGCTCTTCATCAATCTGATCAAACACACACAAAAAACACATTTAAAAAAATGACAAAACTATTAACAAAAATTATTCATATTCAATCTAAACTAAATTCCACAAAAAAACATACCACATTTTTGTGGGGATTTTTTTGTACCACCGTATTATTACGGTATTCTATGAATTAATTTTGAATACCGATGTATCAAAGCTACTTTATTGTCATCTGATATTACTGCACCACAGCACTTTTACATCAAAAGTCTTTAACACAATAAAATGTCATATTATATCTTATAATATCATGCCGTGAAATTATCCACTTACATCAAATATATACAGATAGTTATCAATGAGGTCTTCTATGATTTTGACCTCATGTTCTCCTTTTCCATCAGTCTGAAACAGGCTGGGTGCAAACAGCAGGGACAAGTTCTTAGTGCACATCTGATTCAGATCAGCACACTTCTGCACCCTAAAAAGAGGAAGAGACAGCGTATAAGAGTTGCTAGAATTACAAAAACAGACCTGAACCAGAATGAAGACTCACCTGAAGAGATGACTGATGAGTGCTGCTAAAGTAGTCCTGTTGACCCGTGGTAAACCTCGAATCAGCTCTTTGTATCGGTCCAAACGCTGTGCCTTTAGAGGTATCTCTGAATATAGCATGAGAAATCACTGAGACCGCACAAACTATACAAAATACAGTATCTGTGTTGTCAGTTATTTTAATATTCTGGGTCGTTTTCAACTTTATGTCCATGGTTGTGAAATCCATTTTTTTGTAATATACTTACATTTAACAATACACATACAATGTGAACCTTGTAATATCGTTAAACCATTTAGATGAATTCCACAACTTTTTTTTATGTCTTTTTCAGGTGGAAGAACATCTGGCTAAGTTACCAATTCATTAAAAATGTTGAGGTCAACAGATAATCATGTTTTTTAATAATAAATTAATACAAATAATTAATAAGAAATGTTTCTCAAGCATTAAATCCACATATTCAAATGATTTCTGAAGGATCATGTGACTGAAGACTGGAGTAATGACGCTGAAAATTAAGCTTTGCCATCACAGGAATAAAATGAAATTTTTCAATACATTTAATCCGAAAAATTTTTTTAAATGGTAATATTATTTCACATGACTGTTTTACTGTACTTTGATCAAATAAATGCAGCAAATAAAACACTTTAAAACCCCCAAACTTTTGAACAGCAGTGTATGTTCCATCAAAATTATCGTTTAAAATAGCAAGCATGCCACAGATCCATGTCATCCATGACATTATGTTGATAATAACCCATAATATTGATAAATCTTCTTTGTTTAAAGGTTTATATGCAGTTTACTGTACTAACTGGCAGCTTCCCTCCAGAAGGGGTGAAGATCAGCCATGAATATGGGATCATCAATCTCCCGAAAGAACCTTTTCAGTACATCCGTCACGTCCTCTATGAAGTTATCTCCAATGCGTAACTTCACATTACGGGCATCCCTACGAAATTCTTCCATCAAAAGCTTGATTCTGGATTTTGCACCATTTTTCCTGTATATACCCTCATGGCCCAGACCTGTGTAAGAGAGTTTTATCGGTTGGATTCTGATGTTAATGTTATAGCCCTGGGAATAGAATATAAAGCACATGAATCATAAAGACATCATCTTCTCACCATACTGGGTTATGAATGCAATGCAACTGTCTACAATGATGGGGATGTCATTTCTGCTGAGCTGCTGGTCTTTGAGGTTGTTTCCTTTCCCTCCCGCAGACTTCTGGATGTCTGCGTACCACAGGGAGAAATCGGTCCTGCCCATGCCCTGCAGATGCAGAGTCCTGCAAGCACAGTCATTCTTTTTTTAGTGGGACTTTTTCTTCTTTGTAATAACATGCAATCATTTCCAATTAGGAACATGTATTAAAGTGCCCATATTAAACAACTTAAAAGGTTCCTAATTTAGTTTTGGAGGTCTCCTACAATAGGTTTACATGCATTAAAGGTCAAAAAACACTTTAATGTACATTGCAGCATCACCTCTTTTCTCTCAGTGTCTGAAACGGTTTGATAAAGCATTCAGTCTCTCTAAACCCTTCCTTTCTGAGAGACAACTCTTTCTGATTGGTCAGATGGCCCAGTCTGCTTACAGTGCGTGTCGGGAACAAAACGCCCATTACTATATTTCATCTGCGGAAGCTTCCTCAGCACTTGATTCACAGTGATACGAACAGTAACAATAGGAGTCAGTTTTACCGTATCAGTCCTCATCCATGCAAAATGGATTTGCTTTCCCAGCGCAGAAAACAGTGTCTTCTCAACATGTCAACAACATGAACTCTTCCAGGCCTCAGCTACAACTACAGTGTTTGAGGGTCAAAGTAGACATTCTTCTTGGACAGCTAATGAAGACCATAGGATGGCATTATGCAAATTTATTAAAAACCTACATATGTTCTTGCAAGAAGTAAGAAAGACGACTAATTTCAGGCAGTTCAGAATCAGTTCTTTCTTTTGGGAGACAATAACTAATTTCTCTGCACTTTGATCTTTTAAACTCTGCAGACATTTATTACACACTACATTAAAGATAATATCCAAAAAAGTATCATAGGGGCACTTTAAGAAAGTAAATGGGTTTAATCTGGCTTAAAATGTGCATTAATAGAAGTCAAAGACCCACCTTCCTTTCTCAACAAGAACCAGAATGTCCTTCTTCTCATGGTTCTCTGTTTCTGATGCAATGCCTTAAACCCAAGACAAACACCGATAAGTACATAGCTCCTTTATTAATCCCCGAGGATAAATTAAGCAGCCTTATTTTCTCTGAAATATCGTATCAGTGTCACAGTGATTTAGCTAACAGACTCACTGAGCTCCTGTAGGCGTTTCAGGTTTATAATATCCTCAGCGGCTCCATCATTCCCAGGGCATATGAACAGGTTGGACTTTTGCAGAACAAAGAAGCCTTCTTTCCAGTGCGGGTCTAGCATGGCCTTGTAGCGCAGTACGCCCACTCGCTCGAACTCTCGCGCCAGCAGGCAGTGACAGCTGAGAGGTGTCGTGGCCTGTCAGAGATAAAACCGAGGTGAGATCTAATGCACTTATGTGACAAGATATATCTTGTGACTGATTGATATTTTACCTTCCCTATTGCTTTCGCCCAACTATGCAACGCCTCTGGAGTCTCCAAACCAAACTGAATCAGTTTATCAGATGTTAAGTAAAGTTCAAAAGTGTATCGAAATCTGAAAGTAACAACAAGAATCAGATTGTTATAAACGTTATGATGTAAGATACGATGACCATTTCTAAATCTGAAAGTTTCCTGAAGGATGTTGTGTTATGCAGCGACACCCACTTGTCAATAAAGCCGCTGTTGTTGCTGGAATCTGGCCTGTTAACTCCTAAACAGATGATGTCTTTCACATTGATCTTCATACTGGGCTCATGACATCTGTCAGACTCGTAGAAGAGAATAGACTTCTCCACCGAACACCAGTACTTTTGAAAATCTGCTGAAAAATAAAAAAATAAAACCAAAAATGTAATTAAAAACAATCAAATCTGCAACAAACAGAACATAACGTTCTGAATGTATACCAGTAGCAATTAAATACACACAAAGTATTTTTTTCTGTATTTTTCGTACTAGATGTCAGTCTAAAGTTCAAGACCACTGATGACCACTGGTTATCATGCAGCCACGTGCACTACTGTTTTACAGTATTATTTTAAAACCTTCATGAAGGCTCAAATATACAGTGAAAACAGTAATATTGTGAAATATTATTACGGTCGAAAATAACTTTTATATTTGAATCCATTTTAAAATGTAATTTATTCCTGTGATGGTAAAGCTGAATTTTCAGCATCATTACTCCAGTGTCATATGATCATTCAGAGATCAATATAATATGCTGAACTTGTCTGTCTTAATATTTTTGTGGAAATATTTTTATGGATTCTTTGATGAATAGAGAGTTCAAAAGCACAGCATTTATTTGAAGTAGAAATATTTTATAACATAATAAAAACGATTTTACTGTCACTGTTGATCAATTTCATGCATCTTTGCTGATTAAAAGTATTAATTTCTTATAAAAAAATATTTTTAATGCATCATAACTTTTGTTATGATTTTTAATTACTTTGTGCACCTTAACAATACACAGTGAATTTAATATTTGCACATTTTGATGTGTATGAAACAGTACTGAACAGCTTTACTTATACTGAAGAGGTACATTCGGTTCCTAAGTCACTGCCAAGGCTTTTTTTTTTGTCAATGTCGCCTACCGTCTCTGGTTCTGCGGGATAATGTCCCTTTGTTCAAGGAGCCTGACTTGTAGAGGTACCCGGAGTACAGGATGGGCTGCATGATCTCATCATAGACACAGGAATCTAAATCCCAAAAATTACAGTATGACACTTCACACTTTTTGCATTTCACACATTTTTCAAATATTAAAGGAATAGTTCACTTCTGCTGAACACAAAGGAAGAAAGAAATTCATACAGGTTTGAAACAAACCCTTTAAAGGTGAAGTATGTAATTTTATTGACATCAAATTCTTTCTGCTATAGTAATTATAAGTCAACTTTTCATAGGAAAACTTTCCCATGTGGCGCTTTCAAAACTGAGTGGTCTGACGTGTTCGCTAATGGCTCAACCAATGCTTTGAGTTTGGGCCAGGATAACCTGTAATAAACTGTATAGCAGGAAATGTATTAGTGTGTCCAAACAATAGACTATATAGAAAACAAAAAGAGTTATAACTTAGCTATCACCAAATACTAGGGTCAAAATTACAAGGCTTTCAAAATACAGAGAAACATAAATAAAAGCAATGGCACCATGTTCACATGGAGAATTTAGATTCTTTTTCCAGTTCTGTTTGGTACCAATTCAATAACAAACTTCATCTTTAAGAAACATGGCTGTAGTGAAGTTCTGGAAAGGACTCTATCATACCTGCAGACTGTGTGTATGAGTAATGTGGGGACAGGCGCTTAACGTTTCCATTAGCGTCAGCGAGTCTAACGGCCTCAGCTTCCGCAAAAATCTGAGTGACTGTCTTCAGGAGGTTCTGCTCAGTCACGGCGGTGCACAGCGCCTGCAGGCAGACATCATACGCACACACACTTAAACAAATGCACTGCTAATAGCACATTCAGCCAAAGGACATTCAAAGCCTCTTCCAAAAATCCATCTATTCATTGAAGTCCTTCTAGCTTTTTTAATTATTTACAATTCACAGCACATGCATCACTTATTCGGGTTATAGGTAGCCCGAATACACAAAAGATAGCCTTGGTAAAAGAATAAATACACACTCCTGAGAAAGAATATTACACACTAATCTTGGCTTGACCGCTGGCATAATACTTAGATGGCTCTGGCTATATTAAGACAGGATGTCCTCACTGCCCCAGTGGGGACTGATCTAAAAGTTTTCTTTTGAAGCAAAGCTATTACACAGAGAAATGGCCACTGCTATAGTTCACAGCAGCTCTCACTTAAGGAAGTACTGTGTGTATTTCAAAATCAAGGGTTTATTGCAGAAGAGGAAAGGGAAACGCATTTATTGTGCAAAGCCGTTGAGGTTGTGTGGCACTCAAAACATTTGCTCACTGTTATATCTGTGCAAAAGACCTGTATGGACATCTGCACAAAGTTTACACAAGGTTTTCAGACACTGCTGACTCTTAGCAAGAATATATGATTTCCACATTTTTGAACAATGAATTCCCTTGACTTTTCCATGGCCTTTCCTATCATTCATGATTACTAAGCATTAGTGAGAACAATTTATATTTACTATAGAAATACTCATGACTTTAAGATTAATTTCACATAATAATAATTAGTAGTAGTAAGTAGTAGTAGCAGCAGCAGCAGCAGTAATAGTACTAAGAAATATTATTAATACCATAATTATTATTAAAATGCAAAATAAAATAAATAATAACAACGTAAAACCTGCTTAATTTAAAAATTCCCTGATATTTTGGTGCTTTTAAACTGTCAGTTTAAAATAGAACAGTGAAATAAATAAAACATTTTGTACAGATCCCCTAAACGGACATTTGTAAATTATATATATATATATATATATGAGAGTATGGATGCGTATTAATTGATAAAGATATATAACACAGCACTTTATATTTTTTATGTCTATGGCTCTGCTCGCAAAAAGCGTTGTTAGAATGAAATTAAGAAAATCAGCATTTCTCCGTCAACTGTAAGGATACGTTAAATCCAACAAAGTGGTTTAATAAAGGGTGTTTCGATCTTGTGAAATACACAATTTTAGTACATTAATTGCCAAAAAAAAGAATTTTGGTACAGTAAAAATTTGTATATGGGACAATATAAATACTGCCCAAACGAAATCCAAATTGATCACTTTTACTGTACCAATGTTTTTTATGAACCACTAAACTTTCTCAGACGACAGAGTTAAATTCGTTAAAGCAGACATAAGGCCTTGAAATATGACATACTGTCCTAAAAAAAAACTGTCTGTCCTTTTTTTTACTGTATCAGTCTTTTTTATGGAGGACAATACACACAGACGTATTGCGCCATCAGCATAAAAGCAGAAATACAATTGCTCAAATGCACAAAAAAACACATTTGGAGCAAATAGATCTTTAATAGATCTTCAATAGTTTCTCGTGAGCATGCTGATGTTCCTCGTCCTCACACAAATGTTCCTCGTCCTCACACAAATGTTCCTCGTGCGCACACAAAGTTTGAAGATTTTTCCAAAGGTCCCTTTAGGGGATTTTTTTATTTGGTTCTGTACTTTTAAGACTTCTATACATAAATAATCTCTGTTATGATTGGTTAACTTCTTTAAATGTGAAATGAGCAATAACTCCAAGTTGTTAAATAGATATTGATATATCAATACCCCATAATGAATAAGGAAGAAAATCAAAATTTTGTGCATAATCTGTCCCCTGTAAGTGCAAAGGGTTTATCCTTTACCTTAAGAAGTTCCTCCTGGGTGCTGAAACTGTGATGAGGGTGGCGATATCTGCCTTCTTTGTATTTGTGGATGATAAACTCTCTCCTCTGTTCTGGGGAGGCATCACAGTCCAGCTCCTCGGTCACAGGAAGTCTGGCTGCCCAGAATTCATTCGCTCTATCGTTGCCAAGCATTATGAAGAGCTAGAACATATAAACAAAATGGTTCATCTTGGCCATATTTTTAAAAGACAATGTAGTAAACTTACGGGGGTTCTCATCAGGAATCCTGATAATATAAGGATCATTTCACACACACCAAAAAAATAAATAAAATAAAAATCTCACAGCAACCCCTACCTGAACGATCTCATTGCTCCACACACTGGTGTCCAGTTTCAGACTTTGCACTTTCGACACCATTGTGCCAAGACTTCGATGCTGGCCTTCAGGCAGACAGAACAAAAGAGACACCACATCACTCTCCACACACCATTCATTCTGTTTGTCCCATAAAGACTTCCCGATATGGTGCCTCTGAGCCACATTTATCTGCAGTTTACAGCATGGAGGAACTCATATGAACTCTTAAATGAGCTTAGAAACTCTTAATACCATCTGTATCAACCAAGACACACTGCACTGCTGTCACCCATGCCGGATAGTCACTATTTGGAAAATGCTAAATATCTCACACCAACTAATTAATTCAGCCAAATTCACTGTGCTTTATAAATTGGAATTATAAATACCATCTAGCTGATAATACACCCAATCTTTACACCACCACATCAGTCACACACACACCTGCGCAATTCTTGCAGATGACCACACAGAGATTAATGGATGCCCAGTCTGGATTGATGGCTTTGCAGTCTGCGCAGATCTTGTTGGACCTGTTGGACCAGATCTTCTCCGCCACCTCATAATCAGATAGTGTTTCTGTAATAGATTCCTGCAGGGCCTCCATCCAGTCCCTCTTCTCTCGCTCCGACTCTGCCGTAAAGCTGCAAGGGTGCACAAAACCCTCTTAATGCTCTGCCTTCATGGATCCTATTAATTGTCTCTAGTCTGGCATAGTTACTTAGTGAGAAAAGACCTCTGAATGACTTCACTGCTTTAAGTGTGCAGTAAAATGTACACACACACACACACACATATATATATATATATATATATGTGTGTGTGTGTGTGGCTGTTTCCACAACAATATTGGGCAGCATAACAGTTTTCAATATTGATAATAATAAGAAATGTTTCTTGAGCAGCAAATCAGCCTATTAGAATGATTTCTTTGTCATCAAAGGAATAAATCACATTATAAAATATATTAAAAAAGAACACAGTTATTTTATATATTATTTCACATTATTACTGATTTACTGTATTTTTGATCAATTGCAGCCTTGGTGACTGGTTTCAAAACCATTTAAAAAATCTTACGGATTGCAACCTTTTGAACGTATGAAGGTTTTTAAAAAATCATAATCGAAAAATTAAATGTGTCAATGTAAATATATATATAACATTTTCATGTGTTACATAATCTTTATTTTTTTCATTTTTCTTAAATATTTGTCTTGTTTTCCAGTAAAAATATCTAAATGTCCTTTTAGAGAATCAAAGCTGTGCATGAGAATATGACTTGTTTTTAGAGAATTAGGCTGCGTTTACACTTGGCATTAACATGCGACCTGTATCTGGATGTTGTCCACATACACATTGAAAAGACAAGTGTAAACGCGTTTCTGATCGGAATGTTATCCGATCAGCGTGTCCTGGTTCAGAGGTAGTCGAGGACGCATTGTGATCGGATCTCAGTGTAATGTAAACGCAATCCAGCCATTGTGTCTGCATTCACAGGTGCACGTCATTTAAATCCCCGCCCAGTCTCCCCACGTGCTGTCAGAAAATAATGACCAGACGCAGTTTAGACAATATTAAACACATTTGAACCTTACAAATAAACGTGATTATTTAAAACACTGTGTTATCTGAACGAGGCGATCGCCTGTACAATCACAGCTGTGAGTCATGAGATTTTAATGAAGAGCGTGCGCTGCTTTGCCAGAGGAATAATGGGAATACACTTTTTATTTTTTAATGTTGAATGTTGAATGTTTTTGTTGTTTCAGTTTATTAATCTTCCATTTCTGTTAATATAGCCATTGCACGCTATAACCTTAAACCCAGATGATCGATGATGTGACTTGTTTAACATGATCAACCCAGTTATTTTTGTATGATCAGCTCTGAAATACTCCTTCTTCATTCAAAAACATAATTTGATATAAGACTGGAGATTGCATAGGATAGTACATTGGGACATTGCTTAATTTGTATCATCTTTACTCTTAATTTGGCTACTGACCTAATTTAAATATTATGCAAAAACAGAAATCCAATCGGTTATCCAGATACAGAGGCTACTTAATATGAACAAATGTAAACGCACTGTGTCCTGATTGGCTAATGATCCGATCTGCTTGATCGGATCACGGTGATCGCATGTTAATGCCAAGTGTAAACGCAGCCTTACATAAAGTTTATTTTGCGAACCCCATTGGCTAGTTGATTTTACTTCTTTTAAACTACGGAGAAAAAGAAGAAAAGAAACTAAGTAAGAAAAAGAAACTAAATTCAAGATAAATTAAATGGAAACTAGACAAATCACTGATTAAACAATGTTTTTGCGATGTTGGAAATGACATAGGAGTAAACACACACAAGCTTAACATAAGCATAGCGTGACTTGAACGGTTTACCTGAAGGTTTTATAAGGAGTAATGAGATCAAAGCTCTTGCCCTTCCCATCACGAATTGTAGCACCTCTGGCCTCAATTACAGTAATTCCAATCCCATTTTTAAAGCACTGTAAAACACATATAACAAAGGGTAAGCCTTCATTTATGCATTAGCAATCAAGCCTCCATGATGCTACTTTTGAATGCATTCTACATATGCTATAAGAAGTTCAGAATACTTTTAAAACACTCAAACTGATTCACATCGAGAGAATAAAGAGGTAAAGCAAATCACTGGTACTAAATTCAGAGTAGGATGGCTATAACACAATTAACTATAACATGATTAACTAATCACCTGCTCACTCTTGTACAACCAGATCTGCTCCATTATAATTGCTGCATAGATCTTTGACTTGGTTCCTTTAAGCTCCAGGAAGCCACTCTTTTGGCAGTGACTGCCGGGGCCAAAACGTGGACGGCCAAAAACCAGCTGTTCTTTGACCCGCTCCTGCAACATGCTGCACCATTTGCTCCTCTGGACTACAAGAAGGCATAAAGAAGGATCAGAAGGTGTCTTTTGCCCTATTTAAATTGCAAATAAGCAGTAAAAAAAACTTTCAAAAAACCCATTCCAATTCTCAGCCATGAAAAAAGATGGTCCCACTTTACATGCGTGTTTTTAACTGCTATGTAGTAACATTTAAATGTATAATTTGATATAATGCACTTATTGTGTGCATACATGGATTTAAAAAATTTTTTTTAAATACCTGCATGTAATTACAGCTGTAGTTAATTTCTGTAATTAAATCTATAATTACACCATGGAGCCTTCGCTTAACCCACCCATACCACCAAACCGGTCCCTAACTTTACCCATATCCCACCTCAATAGCAGTAAAAGTGTTTTTGCAATAAAATATGAACACAATAAGTACATTTTAAGTACATATGGACACCTAATATAAAGTGTGACCAAAAGATTACAATAATATTTTTTTGCACACAAGCCTTTCTGTAGCTCAAGCAATAGAGCAACAGCAAGGCCATGGGTTTGATTCCTAGGAAATGCATTAACTGAATTGCTTGAATGCATCATAAGTCGCTAAAAGCGTCTGCCAAATGCATAAATGTAAATGTAGAATAATGCTGCGCTTACCATCATTATCAGCTCGGAACACAAATGTCCTGTGACTTGTCACAATCTCAAATTTATTGTCTTTGGCTACACGGGCCATCTGTATGGCAGCTAAGGGAATCACACCTTTGGGATAAGCATCCTGGGAGAAAAAGACCAGTTGTGTTAAGAATAACAGTGTACCAACATATGTGACATCTGCAGAAAAACACAATTGAGTTTAGGAAGGTCTTCAGGCCTTATATTCTTCATATATCATGATGAATCAGTTAATTATACTATGAAAGCATGCTGTACTGGAACAATGGGAACACAAAGCATTCTAACCAGCCTGAAAATTATTTCTTGAAACTTAACTAACATGCAAACCTTAAATGATTACAAAGTGTAACAACTTTTCCCAGACCAGCTGAGCTGAAAGGTTCAACACGCAGGTGAGTTTGGTTGTCGATCACCACCATCTATTGTTCTGGCAATTTGCTTTTCATTCAGCTCAATGAATATAGGTTTCGCTCTTGGTGTAAATAGACTATTCGTCATCAATTCATTCAGGTCTCCTGTTCCACGTTTGGTGTAAAAGGGCCTTTGCACGTCAACAACATCCATTCAGTGTTGTTCAGCTGTTTTAACACACTATTCAATGGTCATGGTGGAGCAACCAGCTATAAACTATATTTGACAGTAAACCTGCAGTACACCCATGCAAAAACTGGGTTTACTTCAAAGCAATTCAGAGGGAGGGAGGGTGTAATGGTAAAAATGATTTCTATTTCAATTATTTTTACTGCATTTTGATCAAATAAATGCAGCCTTGGTGCGCATATAAGACTTTTAAACGGTAGATAATTATGACTGTTCTGGTGTAAAAACCTTGACATTAAAAGTGGAAAAAGTAAAAAAAAAAACTTGAATGATAAATGTATGATATGATCCCTTTAATAATACAATGGAGTGATGGCATTGAGTTTGATCACATGCAATCATACCTTTTCACTACCATAGTACATCAAGTTTTTCCCGTCAAACTTCACATATCGTTTCTGGAACACATAGTTTCTATAACAGAGGAACAAATGTGATATCAGAGGAAAACAACTACATTACAAAGGTCACATTTCTGAAATTATTTTAAAGAGGAACTGAATCTAGACACTGGAAGATGTCAAGCAGAGGACAGGAACAAACAGCAGGAGACACAACACGTGAAGTGATGACAAACCGGCCAGAGAGGACCGACAGGGAGCAGAAACAGCCATTGAGGAGAGTGCAGGAGACGCAGAGATGAGAGGAGAGCAGCAGCCCCGATGGGGCGTACCCTTGAGGAGAGAGCTTGTCCAGCCAGCCGCTGAGGATAGGTGCCACCCGCTCGGACAGTGAGGTGAAGCTGGCGTAGGGAGAGATGATGTGGTCCTCGTCTGCTTCATTGGAGCAGAGGTTATGAGGGAGGGTGAACGAGTGGGAGCCCGGTGTGGGTTCCCCAACAGTGCAGTAGCCTGGAGAATCAAGACGCTTGAGCCACGAGTGATGGTTCTGCCTGTGGGAGGAGGAGGTTTCAAATATATACTGCACAGTAATATTACTATACAAAAAAAAAATACAATTAAACAGCTTCATGTTCAAGTAAAAATATGTAACCATCCTCAAAAAAAATCTAAAAAATGCATTAAATATTGTGTTTTCAGATTGTTTTTTTATTTAGTTAGTGTTTATTATTTATTTTGTATTACTTTTTATGTATTATTATTATTTACTATTCATTCATTCATTATTTAACACCATACCAGCAAAGGCTATATTTATGGCAAACTCACGAGTAATAAAATGTACAATACTCATAAAAATAAGATTTCAATTAATTGTATACAATTATTTAACTATATCCCTACAAACAAAATAAATAAAAAAAATGACAACAATAATAATATTAATAATAATACCAGTTATATAAAATCTTTCAATTTACATTTTTTATAAAACAAATTATATGTTCCCAGAAGAAACCTTTTTAAATATGTCCATTAATATACTTTCTGAATAAGAGCATATTGCCTAATATAATTTAAAGCAGGACATTCCAATAAAATATGCTTTGTAGTCAAGAAACTTACAAAAACCACAAAGGCAAATAAAGGCGCTTTCAACAATAAATATACATGATGAGTAAGTCTTGAGTGACCAACTCGACATCTTGTACTATACACAGTCTAGTCAGTTCTGTAGTCAAATAGAAAATAATGGTTAGGTCTTTCATTTATAACTGGATGCACTTCATATAACAATTTGTTATGGACATATTCATCCCATTTGCCACTTTTTGGAAATATACAAGCTCAGTATTGGTTTAACATCAGATCTGTCATTCTCAGCTAAAAGGCTTCCTTAGCAGCTTTATCTGCCAGTTCATTCCCAGCCAGTTCCATATGGCCCGATATCCAACAAAAACCCTTCTTTAAATAGTCCACTTTTCCTTTTAAACTGAAAACTATGGTCATTCTTCAGAGACTCAATTGCTTGAAGACAAGATTTAGAGTCTGTACATATTAAGAAATTACCTTGTTGTTCCTTTTCTATTTATTCTAGACCTACAAAGAATAAACGGACCTCAGCTGTGAAAATGTAACTCTATCAAGGTATCCATATACCATAACGTTTTTGTCCGATCACCACTTCTGAAGATACATAAATGTCTAATATTTATGTATAAATATGTATAAATATCTAAGTTCTCAAACATTTCTCTTATCCCACTGTCTAATTGGGTTTTTTTTTCTTGTTCAAAGCATAAATATAATAATATAATTAACGTAACAAATATAGTCACTTTTTATTCATTATTATTATTATTGTTGTTGTTGGAGAAAAATAAACTTAGTTCAAGATACATTTTCAAAAAACAATTTCTATAAATAACTATGATCTTTTTTTTTTTTTTATAGTCCGTTCCTCAAACATAGCTATCATATAGCACGAGCCATTTAGACACCTTTTATGCTTTTTTTTTTTTTTCATATGGTAATATGGGGACTTGACAGCATCCTTCCCCATTTTCATTGTATAGACAAGAGCAGTAGGGAAATTCAGCTAAACTGCTTTATTTGCGTTTCATGGAAGAAAGTAAGTTCTAGGGAGTTTAATATGAGGATGAGTGAATTATGACAGAATTTTCATTTTCGGGTGAACTGTTCCTTTAAAACGAAAATGGGATCGTTTCAGATAGCTTTAACCACATCAAGATGATCACTTTGCTAAATCAAGCTTACTAAGGCATCTACATGACTAAAATTTAAATTCTCTCATCACTTTCACTCACTTTCATGCCATCCCAGATGTATATGACTTTCTTCAGATGAAAACAAACTAGAATTATTAGCTGGATATAACACTGTGGGGGATGCCAAACATTCTGCTGACTTTTGCAGAAACAGTCCATTTAAACTTTCATGGAAATAATTGGACTTACCCATGATCTCTTGTTTTATTCTCTTTATTTGTAGTCTTTTCCTCAATTTTGGTCCCGTCAACCTAAACATATTCAATCATAAATAAAACACACCTATTTTAGTAAATAGAGTTAAAATTCACTCTAAAATAAAATTTGCTCTCTTCAAGTCTCTCACCTCTGAATGTTGATATTGTCGCTTGCTGTGGAAGACAGTTTCACAGTACGGGTTGATCATTTCATCTTCGTCTTCAGCAGATGCTGTGCCAGTTGAACAAAAAAAAATTTGCAGGATAAGATAAAAACATTAAAATGAAGATAAATATCCATTCTTTGATGAATAGAAGTTCAAATAAACAGAATTTTTTTTTTTTATTCTTTTGTAACATTATAAATTACTTTTGATTGATTTAATGTGTTCTTGCTGATTTCATTTCTTTCCCAAAAAAAAAAATAGATATGCAAGAAAGTTTCAGGGGAGTAAATCATAAAACTTTGTGTGTTAATAAACCTACCAGACGTTCTTTTGGGTGTTTCAGTTGAGTTGGACTTTTCTAAAGTGCTATTGGAGAAGAAAGTTAGTTAATTGTGGAGGGATAGCCATAAGAATCAAAATCCAGAAGAATATTTTCAATTAAATGGTATGGCATGCAGGTATGTTCAGCAAAAACAATGGGGCTTTCACACCGGGTAGTTCTAGGAACTTAGTTTTAGGAACTAGCCACCAGGGTGGTTCCCTGAGAACTAATGGTTCCCTTACAAACATTTTCCTGGTTGCATTCGCACCGCCAGTAGGAACTCTGTCTAACAGTCCTGTCTAATATGTTATTAGGTAGAACTGTTACATAGAAAGACAGTAAATGAAAAGGTATTAGCGTATGCCGTGTGGTTGATGTCCAGTGTTGCTAGCTAAGCAGAAATACATCATGTTTGGCTTGATCCCCTCAAAGTTGTGTTGGATTTTCTCCTTAGCGTAAAGGTTAAAAAGGCCCATCTATCACTGTTTTCCATGTTCCTAGAGTTAGTTTCTGGAGTAAATATACAGTATAGGCTATAATCTGTGCATTAACATAGCTTTTTAAATGGCGGGTGATGGTGTTTCGCGTACGCTAACGTCACTGGCAGTTCCTATAGTGGTGGTTTAAACCCTACTCTGAAGTTGGAGCTAAATTAGGTTCTCCAAAAAAAGTTCCTAGAACTAAAATCGTTCCTAGTTCCTGTGGTGCGAACACGCCAAAATTCGTGTATTTCAGCCAATAGTTCTAGGAACCTATGAAAAGGTTCCTCCGGTGCGAAAGCCACTAATGTCATTTCAATGAAGACTTAACAGTTTACCTTTGATTTTCAGTGGACGGGCTGACCTCCTGGCGTGGAGGGGGAACGGGTAAAGAGCGACTCCAAAACACACGTGGAGTGCCTGGTAAAGTGCCACAGTAGATTTCATTAGAGATCATCTCTAGCCCTGAGCAGGGAGGACTTGGAGGTGAACCAGGTGTGTTGGTGAAGGGAGAGCACTGATAACTAGAGGGGGAGTCCGGTGGGGTGCAGAGGGGTGGGGTGCTGAGACGTTCCTGGTCCGACATTTTCCTGAATGTGGATGGGGGAATTCCTCGATTTAACCTAGGGGGCACTGGAGGTAACGGTCCACCAGTCTCCGGGGTTGAAGCGGTATTACTCAAACCTGGTTCACAATGGACGTTTTTTGATTCAGTAAATGTTTCAACAGTGTCTGTACTGGACGCAGTCGAGGATGTATCTTCTGCAGCTATTACAAACGGGTCCTGAGATGACTTTCGGCGAGGTTGCGCTTCATGTTGTGTTGGTAAAGAAAATTTCTCTGCTCTTAGTTTGTGGAAGACAGTTCTTGGTTTTGGTACCGGCTTTACAACACTGGTGCTACGCTCAGAGAATGAGCGCTTCACTTGTGCACACAGATTCGGGGCAGAGCTGTTACGTAAGGTTTCTAAAGAGGTGCCTGGATGTCTTGAAGGAGAAAGAGGCTCCATATTGACAGGGGTCACCTCGTGAATAGCGGAATCTGAATTACAGCGATCTAGCAAGAGCTCTTTCGTTTGATGTTGACAGATCAGCTGAATGTGCTCGACCAGTTTGAGGATACGCTTCCTGTGGCCGGTGGCAGTGACTCCCACCCTGTTCAGAGCGACATTGTTCACATGACAGAAGTCTCGGGCGAGGAGAAAGCCTGCCTGACGGAAGTGGTCCAGATACCTCTCGAGGTGGATGGAAGCCAACAGGTCCTCTGCATCGGAGCATGGACCGATTGTTGCCATAGTGTGCATGGGTGCTCTTTAGGCTGCATGCAAAACAGCAGCAATTCCAGCCAAGAGCAGCAGACGACACCAGTCCTCCATCTGACAAAACAAGCAAAGAAAATATGTTAATGGAAGGTAGATCAAATTCTTGGTGGACTAAAGAGGTATTTTTCCGTGTAGTAAATATAGGGGTTTAATGAAACCCTCATGTTACAACAATTCGATACATATCACGATATTGAACTCACAATACAACATTATTGCAATACTCCAAAGACATATGGTAAAAGGTTAACAAAAAAAAAAATTTAGCCAACTGTTGATTAAAATGCTAAATTTTGTTTTACATAGGGGCTGGAAAGGAATAGGCTTGGACTTGGGTGCTGGTAACCCAAAGCACAAGACAATGGTGACACCAGAATAAAAAAATTATCATGATTTTGAAGCTGAAAACACTTATTTTAGACGAATATGCTTGCACTCTTTCACTGGCTAGATATTTTTTAAATAATGTAGGCCACTTTTTACTGGTAACATAAGACATTTGGTATTATCAGGACCCACAAATATTCCCCCACTGCATTATTATACATTATATATAGTAGTTTAATGTAGTACTGACACTAAAACTTTAACATTTTTCTTGAAAAATAAATACTTTTGGGTGAACTATACACAAAACAGATTCTCACTATCCACAATACTGTTGCATTTTTGTATTGCGATATATTGTGACAAATTATATTGTTACACCCCTAGTAAATTAATATGTAAATACATCAAATATATTATTATTGTACTAGCATTGTGCCTAAATGCAAAGACAACCGGCAATTTATATCTTACAAAACTAAATGTGTAATGTCCTCCTCTAAATTTGAAGAACAAAAGACATGGCTGATAGTTGCAGGGAGGTTAATGGTCTTTTACGACAAAAAGCATTTTTCAGTGAGCTGAGACGGAATCATCCAGGACATGACCTCGCTTATAGACTCTTAAAACTAAAAAAAAAAGTTTGAAAACGAGCATTCATAGTCGAAACACATGGCAATATCAGGATAAGCTGTAACAGAGAGCATGCAAGGAACGACAATGCAGTCATATTTCTTAGGACTATTTTAAGAAGCCTCCATTCATTGATGGAAAGCTGTTGAAAATTGTGGGAACTAGCAACAGTCGAGAAAACAGACTCCACCAGGGTGGGCTTGGGAGAAAATCCACATGGGTGGGGCAAAGCTTGTTTGGCAGGGATGGCATAACTTCGAGAGTGAGACTGAGAGAACGCTTTCTGTAAACATTTCTGACTGTGTGTCCTATGGCGAGATAGCACTTGAGAACAGTAGCCTACGAGGAATCTCAAGGCTACGAGTGGCATACAGCCAAACCCAGGGACAGAGAGCCTTGAAAAAGGGGCGGAGCCTGATGGGTGGGTGTGATGATTGGATAAACTGTCCACAAAGGATTTACACAGTTCTCTCTCAAGGACATCTCAATAGGAGGTACTTTTGAACATACCTTTCTATTTCTGGCAGAGATGAATCAATCAATCACTCCACCGCAATTATAAAACACAATAAAAGTCAGAAATGTGTTAAAAATCCTTGATAATGTCAACAGGGTCTGTTTCACTCAACAACACTGAGTCTGAATAGAAAAGCAGACGTTAGAAGGCTGTTAAAAAAAAAGCTTGAGTCATATCCTCGTCTTCCTTTGTCTGGACTCTGGATGCTAACCTTTGGCTCGGGCACTCTGATTCACCGGATCCCACGGTGAGGGGGGAGGCAGGAAGCTTGTGAGGAGGACTGATAAAGTGTGACCCGAGGAAAGGAGAGAAATGGGTCTGGGTGTTTTCTTTTTCCTCTAGCAGCGATGCAGAAAAACTCCCTTCAGCAAGACTGTCATCATAAAGCCAACCAGTGACAAAACATCTGCAATTAATTCAGCCCACATCCCTTAATCTACAGACTCCACTCAAATGAGTTCTATAGATCATTTCAGTCCGAACTATGCTGTCTGTTTTTGTTCTTGTAAATGTTTAAATTTATACTTAAAGTTTGTAACCAGTTTGATGTCATTGTAATATTTGCCTATTGAGTTGCAACTGGTCTGCTCTATTCCATACTGAATTATGATGATTCTTTTGGTTCTTGTGTGGAGCCAAAAACAGACGTGTTGTTGAGTGTCATGAAAGTGGCTGTCATACGGCATTTTATTTACATTACCATTCAAAAGTGATCAGTAAGATTTATTTGAATCAGCAAGAATGCATTCAATTGATCAACCGTCATGATACAAATAAATGTGAGATAAGAGACTTCTCACAGATCCCAAACTTTTGAACAGTAGCATACAGAGAACCAACTTAAACCAAGCTTGCTATTTTGGTCCCTTGCAAGCAGTGGTATTTCCTTCATTTCCTTTTGGATTTTCTACACTTAATGCAGCGCACATGGTTCAGAATTAATACCAATTGACTATAAATGCAACAAACACCTACCCATTTTACAGCAGCATTTTTCAACCCCTACACAAAATAGCTGTACTATTTCATACATGTTTTTTTGAGTGAAATCACACAACCACATTACCATATTATATATTACGCCATGAAACCTTACGGGTTGATGTGCAGGTTCCCAGTGTTCGGACTATTTTGCAAGGGAAAATAAAGCCATGATCTCTATCTTAACAGCACAGCACACAGTGCAATGCATAAGACAATTATTTGTTACTCAACAGACAGCACAGAAAACCTTTATCAGTTTATTATTGGTTTAACTAATAT
This sequence comes from Semotilus atromaculatus, assembly GCA_031834385.1. Classification (NCBI taxonomy): domain Eukaryota; kingdom Metazoa; phylum Chordata; class Actinopteri; order Cypriniformes; family Leuciscidae; genus Semotilus; species Semotilus atromaculatus. The sequence goes on from JAULUF010000052.1 coordinate 18,964,787, forward strand.
TATCGCTTAGCTAATAATATTAAAAGGATAGTTCACCCAAAAATGAAAATTCAGTCATCACTTACTCACCCTCTAGTTGTTCCAAAAAGAAGTTTAAGGAATGTGATGGCAAGGAAATTTTCCCACCGGGTAATCGGGTGTGACAACACCGGTAATACCGGTATCACTGAGGGGGTTTGGGACATTGGAATTTTCCCCTCTTTTCCAACTCGCTTTTAAATCGCTTATGAATGCCTGTGCAGCGATTAGTGGCAATTCGGGGGCAAATGCTTGAATGGTAGGTTTGTTATTATTCTTAATGAATAAAAAAATAAAATAAAAACAGTACAATGACAAACTCGCTTATATTAAACATAGAACTTTTATTAATGTTTTGCAGGTTCCTATTAGAATTGGATTTTAATCCAAAATATTGCCAAATTTACATTTACATTTCTTTATTGACAGAAGTCATTGATTTCCATTGTAGGAATAACATTTTTTTTTAAATCATATGGAAGTCAATGGCCATTAACTGTTTGGTTCGGTTACCTTCTTTTGTGTTCAACAGAAGAAAGCAACTCATACAGTTTTGGAACAACATGAGTGTGAGTAAATGATGACAGAATACAGACAAACATGAATGATAGCCTACCTCAAAACATGCTTGTTGAGGAAAGGTATGCCATTACTTTTTGATTTACGAGTATAGAGCAACCCGGCTGCCATTACTTACAGACTTACAGTTTTTGCCTAATCGACCAAAATTAAATGGTAAAAAAAAAAAAAATAGGCTTTAAAGATTCAGGAGCGGTCAAATATAATTTTTTGACTTATGCCGGTAAGTAACCATCTCAAAAACCCTACAGCCTTATAAAAAACACTGTCATGGACGCAGGGGAATGACGCACTATAAACGGGGTGGTGTTTGTCTAATGACCGCATTCCCTTCATGCTGTGACCTGAGGATACCGGGGGAAGGGTCGCTTGCTTGCAGACAAGATTGAGACAGTCTCGGGCAGGCCTGTTCGTAGATGAAGGTCTAGAGATGGTAAGGCAAGCATAACACCAGAACCATCTCATTCAAGCAGCACTGTATCGGTATCTTCAAATTATCCTCCACAACTTGACTGAGCCAGTAAACAAAGCAAGATGGCCACCATCTCAAACAACAATCAACATGTATTTTGCTGGGAAAACTGTGCCCCTGCTCTGCTCTGTCCGCCCTGCCCTAACTATATTTATCTTAATGGCCGATCTGGGTTTTCTCCGAACTACTGAATACACAGGATACAGCTGTCCCTCAAACAAAACCCTCCTCCTCTCCCACTCTAGAGGAAAAAAAGTGAATGTGCATGACACAAAGAGGAGATCATCGCAGCCATCTGAAACCATAAGAAGGTTCAACGTGATCTCCCGAGCATTCATATTAATGTGCGTATGGTAAAACCAAACTTTGTACATTTGCATTAACACTAAAATGTACAACATTGATATTTATTGACAAACTAAAACGTAAATTATTTATGAACAACTTCACAGATGTACACATTTTTTACGAATGCTTGTTTAATCTAATTCATGGAATTAAAGGGATAGTTCACCCAAAAATGAAAATTCTTTCATTAATTACCCTCATGTCGTTCCAAACCCGTCAGACTTTCGTCAAAGATACTGTTGATGAAATCGGAGAACTTTCAGTCTGTTCATCATATAAAGTGATTGAGACTCCTCAGAAAAATTTGGACTAAACCGCTCAATTCATCATGGATTAGATTTTCGATCCCTTTAACAAGTTTTTGAAGTGTCAAAGTGGTAGCTGCGTAACTGTCAATGGAGGGACAGAAAGCTCTCAGATTTCATCAAAAATGTCTACATTTGTGTTCCAAAGATGAACGAAAGCCTTGCGGGTTTGGAACAACATGAGGGTGAGTATTTAATGACATCAATTTCATTTTCGGTTGAACTATCCCTTTAATCGTTTAAAGTAACAGTGTCTGTCATTGAATCATTCATTCAAGAGATTTATTTTAAAAAGGTCTGATTCATCCAGTAACAAATCAAACAAGTGAACTCTTCATGAGTGAGTCATTCAAACTGATTTTTTTAAATAATTCATTCAAATTAATTGAAATTTTTTTAATATCGTGGGAAAATGGTTTTAAAAAAAAAAAAAAAAAATTAAAAAAAAATCTCAAAATGTACACTGATTCTCAATGTATCCAGAATCGTGCAGCTCTAGTTTACGTCAGTGATATCAAAGGCTCATTGGCCCTCGCCTGCTTTGGATTTGTCCCAAATGGCACCCAAAACACTGACAGTCTGCACTTTCATGATGTAATGCTGTTTTGAATGTCGGGAAGAGCACCCTTCTGAAACCTACAAATGGGACACCCTGTCTGGTGGACTTCACGATCATGCGGTGGTCATTGTAAGTCCACAAGATGCGTAAGTGCATTTGAACTGTGCCATTTGGGACAGGGCCTTTGTCATTGATTGCGACATGCTGTGTTTTGGGTGATGCATTTCAATGAGTTGTGCGTGTCTTCACGGAGTGGATCGGGGTAAGATATTCAAGGATTAACAATTTAAAGAGATTATTGAGAATGCAACACATTGTCATTTGGACTGCCGTTTACATTTTTGCAATAAATAAATGAACGTAATCACTTGTCGGTGTATTTATACCGGTACTGTATATTTTTTAAGAAACTGTTAGGGTTAGCTTTAGAGGAGTTGGATTAAGGGCTCAAAATATTTATTTCACAGTATTTGTTACTAAATATGTCATGTACATTTTTCTATTTTTATACTCTCTATTATGTTTAGGTTTTGCAAACAATTTTATTTAGGCCTATGATTTAAAGATTTTTAAATGTATGTTTTATACCTGTAAAAAAAACGTAATCATGTTTAAGTTTTGGATTTTGTCAATACATCTATATTGTACATTTCAGCATCATTCCAAACATACAAAAGTGTATGTTTTGTTTCTGTAAAAGTTACGTGGTACTACTAATAAACAATGAGACTAGGCTGGTCTCCTTGAAAAGAAACTGGTTTGAATGAGGCAGAACACCTAAAACCTATAAAGAACTTTCACAGAATCTACAGACTGTGTCCTTGACATGCTGACCTTGACAAGCTCATCTGATTTTTTATACCATCAAAATAAATGAAATTTGAACCATTTTTTACAGACATCAAAATGCTAGACAGAATAAGATGGTGTTTCATGGTCACAGGGACAGCATCAACTCAAACACATTGTTTTTATTGCATGTTTATGCAATAAAAGTTTATACCACTATACACATTTCCTATACTCTTTCAGAATAGTATTACCAAATGAAGCCAGGGATGATGCATGTTTTCTTGTAATGAAGGAAGTAAACAAGACTTGCACTAGTATTCTAACGTACACAGTCACATATAGAAAATGAGATAAACAATACCACACACTTTTCATTCACAATTGTTCCTTTGCATGAAGATGCATTTCAGATAAAAATGTTAACATGGTGTTAAAAAGGACACCAATTGGACACACACTTTATCAATACTTAGAGTGTGATACTTTCTGCGATACTCCATTTTTAAGAGTTAGTCATTTATGACATAATTTAAAGTCTTTGGGTGAACTAACCCTTTAAGCTCTCTTATAAGCTCGGCTGGTATTTCTGCAACCTAGATTTTTCATGTTTGCAGACATTTTTGGCAGGTCTCCCAAACAAGCAAAACATGCATTTAATTTTGAATTACTTAGGCTATGTTGTTCATGCATGTCTTCCCATTTTTATTTATGCATAAGTCCTAATACCAACAGTGATGGCAACTCATACTGTACGCCCTGTTTGGGAACAATTTAAAAGCTGCGTTTCAATTCCACCCACTGGATTTATAAGAAGTTTATTTGAAAAACAACACTCTCTCAAACCATAATGGAATGGAATGGACTAGTTCTCCAGAACGGAAGGGAAAATATTTATCTGACAGAATGAGCCCTGAATGATCTTGGGTTGCTATCTGAACAGCAATCTTTATCAGCAGAAAATTACTATTTGCATTTCAAATGTTTCATAGTCTCCAGAGATTCAAACCACTTTGGAGATGTTGTACATCTAGGCAATACATGCAACAGGAAGTGAAGACATTCACAAATAAATCAAATAAAGTGTAATCCAGATTCCAGTCTCATGAGAGTGTTTTTTATTATTAGTAGAAGTATTATTTCGCATGATCATTTGTTGTTGTTGTTTTTATTTTCATTAATGAAAAAACATCTTCAATACCCATTGATTACACTTCTCTGTGGGTTATGATAAGCCAAACGAGAAAAACATCTTTCCCTCTCATATCCTACTCAAACATCCCTGGGCTTCCAGAACGAACAATTAGTGGAAGCTGTAGAGTCAAAAGCAATTTGTGAAACGCAGGAATCAAGGAGGCTTTTGGGATGCAGTGTGCTGGGGGGGGTCGTGTATAAAAACAGTGAAGCACTATTGTGTGACACAATACGTCATTGTTCACAACTGGTGGAGGCCGCGTAGCTGAGATGACAGAACACACTTGTGTTTTAATATGCTGGACCTCAGCTCAAACACATATTCAGATCTCAGTTCCCTAACTGCATTGAAACCACACTGGAGCTAGATAACCCTCGCTTTCACATGTAAGTCCTATCAGATAATTTAATGTAAAAAAAAAATTGGAGAGAACTAACAAATATAAAACTATTGTAGCAGCCAATGCATGCATAAAGTACATCAAAACGGAAGCAAAAACATTCACTACAATCTTTCTCTCTCTTTAAGATTTGTTTGTTTTATGGAACTGTTTATTTATTTGTATTTCTTTACAATTCAGTGTCTTTATTATAGTATATTTGACATATTTATTTGTGCAATGTGTTGATAGAAAGATGGATGTTGTGATATATTATATTATAAAGAATTTAAAAAAAAATTCCAGTTTTCATAAAAAAATATTAAGCTGCACTTGTTTTCAACATTGATAATAATTGGAAATGTTTCTTGAGCAGCAAATTAGAATGATTTCTGAAGGATCGTGTGACACTGAAGACTGGTGTAATGATGCTGAACATTCACTTTTGCCATTACAGGAGTAGCCAAAATGACTGTTATACTGTTATTTTAAATTGTAATATGACTGTTTTTATTCCATTTAGGATTGGTAAACATAAGAAATTTCTTTCAAAAATCTTTTTTTTAAATTTTTTTTTTTATATGTAGCAACCCCAAACTTTTGATTATTATATTATATAGCCTAGCACGTTTTTTCTGTTATTATAAACCACTTTTTTTTTTTTATTATTAATCAGATGAACTAAATGACTGCATTATTTCAATAACAATCATACAAAATAATATCACTGGATTAGATTGTATGTTTGAAATTAAAAAAATCTATAACCTTTTCCAAAGGTGAAATCTCTGCTAGATTTGAATACATTTCCCATCCTCCAAGTGTCATGAAGAGCACGAGGGAAATACAGGTCAGATTATGCAACAAGAGATTTATCACAATTAATACACTCGTCCATGTTGTGAGAACTTAATCTGGGAAACTGCACAGTTAGACATAGGCCTATGGTATATACAGGGGTACAAGAATTTTTTTTAAAGTACACACTTGTACTTTAAAAGTAATGATTTCTCCCAAAAAGTTGGGGGTTGCACGTAGAGTTTCTCGACATCAGTCATACACTTGCTGGATGAACATGTTTTCTGCTGAGGCCTTCAAAATGGCATGGTATTCTTGCAAATTCCCTGCAGACTCCCACAGTTGTTGTGTCTGTAAGGAACTGGCAAATTAGCTCTGAGTGTTTCTAATTCAGTTTCAACTAAACTGTGCCATTCAGCGAGTGTAAAGCCTCTGGGTATCAGATTCCTCAGTGAGCAGCAACACCCTACAGAGCGAATCTTTCGTTACACTACAATACACGAGGATTGAATGCACTGCTGATCCTGACATGAGAATCAATGGAATTCCATCTGAACAGTCAACACTGCTGGGTAATAGTTAAACTCACGACCTTAACTAAAAAAAAAAAATAGACTGTACTTAAGAGCCCGTTCACCTTTAAGGTCTGGGATGATTTTAGACCACAAAGAGATCTGTAACCTAAGTTACTATGAAAACCGAGTTGTAAATAAAGTTGTATAATAAACGCTCATTAAATGTCAAGATCGTACTGTACACACACTGGGCAGCCTTCAGATATGAATAAAACTGCCTGCTATCTGACAGCTTGTTAGATGTTGTCAAATATAAATTTGAATGTAATAGGATTACCTTACCTTAATTCGATGGCGTTACATATTCCGCGACATCGCGTTGCGTTGATGCGGAGCGTTTTAAACTCCAGTAATGTGAGAGGAGCTGGAGAAAGTTTGAGTGTTGAGCTGCTGATAGTTGTGTTTGTTATGCCGGAGATTCAGTGCACGCACAGCCCTGCTGCTGAGAACTAACTCTGAGCTCTTAAAGGGACAGCGACGCCGATTGTTTATCTTCGTTCACTATCGCTGGCCAGGCCACAAAAACCTAATTAGGCCTATCACAGTTGTTTAAAAAAAACACACACAAAAAAACACAATTAACCACGTAAAAAATGGTGAACTTTTCTTTTATCTACAATAAAGAATAAGCCTACGCGTTAATGGAGAAATTATGTGTAAACAGTTATAAAACATTTTCCATTTCCCTCAGGAATTTCCTGTGGCTTTTTTAGAATGGCGGTTTGTGATTTACGAGTAAAATAAGGTGTGTGGTTACTACACAAACTACACACAACCAGTTGCAAAATAAAGACTACAACAACCACAAGGACGGACGAATCGTCAACAATTGTAGTCCTTAAGGCTAGTTGTCTAGTTTGACCTAGCCTACAAATCAACACAACTACTGAGTTTTAGCTCAACTCAGCAACATATTAACATAATGATGACGAGTGTGTGTAACTGTACTTTTGACCTGTGAACTTGTAGAAAATCAACTTTCCTTCATTTTCACACTCTTGACGTTACGTTTAATTAGGTCTATTTAATTTGACAAAATCGATTTGGTCTCTTTTTTTAAGTTATAGTTTCACAGTGTTATTATTTGCATGTGTTTAAAATTTTCTGTGATTGAATGGTCTTTTTATTGACCATTTTGATTGAACCTTTTTAGAATAAAATGTCCTCAATTGTCTTTTTAAGGTGAATATCATTTTTGTGTATCATAATGCACACATTTAAATAATATTTGAACACGTCTTAATATATTGCAAATCCTACAGTTAAAATATCATACTGTCATATTATATTTGTGACATCATGGAAAGTTCACAATAGGGTGCTTTTAGGTTTAAAATGAAGATGATGTGAAAAGAGGCTTGATCTGTGCAGCAAAAGCAATAGGACTTTTGTTGTGAGAGAAAGCCAGAGGGTTCACTTATGAAGTTTCCTTTTCTCCCCTACAGCCCAATCTGATTGATGTAGGCAGGAACTGTTTCAAATGGGAAGCAGGAAGTGCCTGAGACAATAGAGGTTTTGAGGAGTGGTCCCCAGCTGTACATTTATGGATGAAGAAAAAGGATACCGGTTTGAATAAACTTTCCTCATTGCCAAAATTAAAAATATATATATAATAATAATTAAAGCATTTCTACTCAAATATAACAAATATTTGAAGCAGAGATTTATAAAAGTGAGTGGCTAAATGGTCATATAAAAATACTATATTTTTATATATGACCATTTTGCCACTAATTTAGCCAACATTTATATAAAAATACTATATCTTTGTATATCTAAAGAGTTTCCTCTTTTGCTCTAGATACAAACGCTGTTTATACAAATAAATAATTCCCCCCAAAAAATTTGTTTTAGAAATACAAACTTTTTATTCTTAAGACAATACATTGAGAAAAATGTCATGGAGTCAAAAGCACACACAGAGAGAGTCAAATGTAATAAACATAACTGATTTTTGCAGCCCTTGAGGTCTCTTCAAGGCAGATTTTTGTCACTTTAAGGAACGTTTAAGGAAGTCCTTGCTATCTGCAACCTCACACAGGAAATCTCACCACAGAATGCAGGGCTGGAAAAAATGGTGTTTTATAAGTTATATAACTGTTTGACAGAATGAGTTGTGCTCCATACACTATTAAAAAATAAAGGTTCCAAAAAGGGGTTTTCGCAGTGATGAAAATAGATTAGCCATTTTGGGTTCCCCAAAGAACCTTCCTTCCAGTGACCAGTTCTTAAAAGAACCAGTTTGAACCATAGACTGTAAAAAAAAATAGGTTTGAACTAAGAACATTTTAGTAATCTAAAGAACATTTTACACTAGAGAACCATTTCTGGAATGGAAACTTTTCATGGATGTTAAAGGTTCTTCAATGAACCACAGATGCCGATAAAGAACCTTTATTTCTAAGAGTGTACAAGTAGGCTAATAAAATTACATTCATATTGTGAGCTGAAACTTAAGAGTAATAAAGCTACACTTCCGGAGTATGTATTGGTACTGTGCAAGACGTTTTATACTGAATGAGGTCATCATACACTATAAAAAGTATTAAACATGTCTAATACAACCAGACCCTTCTTCAGTGTGTGGACATAGAATGGAGGTATTTAAATCTCTGCAAAACACTATATTGTTATGAGTGTATGATTTATAGAATAAATGTAAGGGAAGCATCCTCATCTGAGAATGAGACACACTCACTGTCACATGCACACAACACGAGGAGAGTCACTGTGAGTTATCTTAGGTCTCATCATCATCACTGTGGTGCTGGGCCTTCTCCTCATTCACACAGCTCTCATCGATGTTCTCCAGTGAATCTGCTCTCTGCACTGTCAGGTCAGCTACACTGATGCAGGGCAGCGTGTTCTGCTCCGGGTACCTCCACGGCTTCAGATTCGGGTCGTGTTTCCGCTTCCACTCTGGGTACTTTAGGCAGGCTTTGTAAATCTTCTTCATGGCCTGTGAGAAAAAAAAGAAAAAAAAAGAAGTTGAAAAATCTGGACCATGCATTTGATGTGCTTCTTTTATTTTTTGAACCTAACATTCTGTGGCTATTGCAGAAAATCTTGTATGATCTGCACATTTCTAACCACCAGATGGCAGCAAAGGAAAACTGAATTTTTTTTTTATTGCCAGCATGAGCTTAACTGTTGAGTGATGCAAACAATAATCAGCACAGTAACTTGACCTCACAGGAATACATTTGTTTTTAATTGTTTATTTTTTTAAAATTGTTTTTAAAGTAATATTTCACTGTTTTTACTGTATTATAAATATATATATATAAATAAAAATGCAGCCTTGGTGAGCATTAGACTTCTTTCAAAAATTATAAAAAGATTACAAATGTTTGAACATATGGTACATATGTCACTGAAATGCGCAAAAAAAAAAAAATTACCATACACTATCGATCAATATTGAAATGATATTTCACAATATTACTGTATAAGAGCATAAAATAAAAGTTTATGTATCATCCTTAAAAAAAATACATTGTTTTTAGAATCTCACAATGCTGAACTGTTATTTTATTTACACATATGATGTAAATAAATTATTTTAAAACAATATGTAAAAAGAAAATATCATCTTTCGATGCACTTAGCTCCTACCTTTGGTGCCACAAACTGTGAGACTCTGTTCACTACCCACTTGGGTAAAGATCCTGAAAATAAATCAAAATAAAGTTTTAAAACAATATATTCTGCTGTAAGAAAATATGCAAATATCACCGTAAATGTAATAAAAAGGTGTGCACCCCTGAATGCCTTTTGTGTATCCTAAATGCACAGCAGCACTGCTAGAAAAATAAAATAAAATTAAAGTGTGGGGGTGTTTTATACCCGGCTGTCATAAACCTATTTCATGGACATTGGATATACTGTAATTTTGTCTCTCTGCCCCTGAAGTCTACTGTACAACTGCAATAAACTGAATCTAAGTGTGTGTCCCACAGGTCACAAACAGCTGGTGCATCACAGCAACGGAAGACATTAATAATCAAAGCCATCGCTCAGAGCAGCATGGAAAAGATGACATCAGCAAATTCATAAAATATGTGTAAAGTAGGAGTTTCAAAGGCTTCCTGGCTCCCCACTCTGTACAGCACAAGAGCATACTTGAACGGAGAAGAAAAATGGAGATGGCCAGGACTATAAGACATTACATAAAATTACACCATGAAATACAATTTCAATCTAAACACATGCATTTTTGCACCATGATGAAACTGCACCGCTCTTTAAAATGATACGATGTTCTTGTATATGGCAATAACTCTACAGGCCTGAAACTGTAAACAGTGTAAGTGTCAAGTAAACACTCATGTTCATGGTGTACTTTTCCACCAAAAGAAGGGGCGAGTCACAAGACTGTGACTCCAGCGTAAAAGTGAAACCTTTATTTATTTGTTTTATTTATTTTTTCCCATAAATGATACTGAGAAATGTTCACCTCGTGGATCCACCTGCGTCAAGTAATAAAGAGTACAGCAGTTTGCTCCATTGGATTGGATCAAGTACCCAGTGAGTAACGACACAGCTCTGACATAATCCTTCTTTGGTGGATATTCCTGAAAAAATAGCAACAATAAGAATTTAGTTTCATGGGAATGAGTGAATGTTGAAATTTGTAAGAATGGATAAAATATACAAACAGTCTGACCATTATTTTTGACCTAAACAGCTTTGGTATTAAGTAGAGTCTGACGTTATCTGACAAAGTCTAAAGTGAAGCTTATTATATGGCTACGCACAAAATTAATAAATAGCCATGCATTACTTCTATATATTAAGTTGCTCAAGCAAGTGGTCAAATATTTAACCATGCACTTATATTAAAGGTTGTATCAGTGATTTCAGGCCCAAATATAAATGTCTAATCTTTCCTAACAATCCGCTAGCTGCCCGCCCCATAAGCATGCCGTCAAAAAACGCGTCTCTGTAGGCAGCCTAGGCTCTGAGATTTGCACACAAAAACAAATGGGTACACCACCACTCAAAACCAAAATAAACAGTGTTCCAACCAATCACCGACAGTGTTGCTCAGGGGCGGGTGTTGCTCCGACTTTGCGTCCAGCCGTGAACGAGCTCAAAACCTCACAACACCCGCCCCTGTCGGTGATTGGTTGAAACACTGTTTATTTTGGTTTTGAGTGGTGGTTGTACCCATTTGTTTTTGTGTGCAGATTTCAGAGCCTAGGCTGCCTACAGAGACGCGTTTTTTTTTTTTGACAACCTGCTTATGGGGCGGGCAGCTAGCGGATCGTTAGGAAAGATTAGACATTTATTTTTGGGCCTGAAATCACTGATACAACCTTTAAAATCGCAAACAATTTAAATTAAAACTTAAAATTGACTCTCATGCCTTTTCTTTCGCATTTACATTTTAATACAACAAATCTAGCATGTCACAAATAACTTGTTTTTCCACCTCCACGAATGAGACGAGTGTCGTTCATTATGTCGCCTTGTTGAGGTAAATTGTAGTTTGTATCATACATAAGGATACTGAATGAGATAGTTATAAATCCGGATAAGTTACGGCTGGCAATAAGGACGGATCTTTACTTAATGCTATTGGGTCTATTTGATGTGGGTCCACACCAGCTTATCTTCTCTTGATACCGACGAGATGAAGCCATTAGGCTACTGCTCCCCTCAACTCAAATCTGCGTGCGGCTAGGGGCAGGACAGATGTCATGTCAACAATATGGCCGCGGTTAGCTACTTCCAGTGTTTGCGAATAAGCCCTATAGTTGAGGTATGGACTATTTTTAGAACTATATCGTTATAGTTACCGTCATTTGTGTAAACGGGCCTTTTCTCTGTATAAACATTTACAAAGTCTACTCAGCAAGTAATGTTCTGTTCAGATTTGAAAGGTTGTGCAGTGTATTCCAGCCTTTAGAAAATAATTGCTACAACGTATAAAACAATCAAGCAATATGACAAGCACTGCAACAATATTGCAGTTAGTATTAATACTGAAATCATTAGTTATACATTTTTTTGTCAAATTGACCTCTAAGACATAAGATAGCACCAGAATATGTTTGCATGAAACACTGGTTTCAGTTACCCAGAAAGGATAAACAGCATGGTCATGGTTGACAGCCAATATTAGCATGACTGACCAATCAGAATGAAGAGAACCGTTATTTACCTATTATGCCCCTTTTTACAAGATGTAATATAAGTGTCCCCAGAATGTCTATGAAATTTTAGCTCAAAATACCCCACAGATAATTAATTATACCATGTTGTAAATGCGAATTTTTGAGTGGAAGGAAAAACATGCTGTTTTCGTGCATGTATCTTTAAATGCAAATGAGCTGCTACTCCAGAAGAGGGCAGAGCCTGTACAGCTCATGCCTCAGATACTCTGCCAAAAACTAAATCTCTATCGCGGTATCTTTCACGTCACATTGCAGTTCTTCGTCATCATGAAAGTTTTTTTATTTGCATGCGTTTTAAAGCCACATCAGTGTGAACTTGATATATTGTTTACTGAGCGTACACATCTGAAGCACGCACACAGAGAGCTGGATGTCAGAGAGCGTGTCCAGTGAGTATTAAAAAAAGTTATCTTTCACGTCTAATTGAGCTTAAAGCAACCCCAAGTAACTTTTCCTCTGCGGTCACCCTACTGGTTGGAAGCAGAATTGTCCATTACCACAGTCGTAAATAATTCAGCCTACCGTCGCACGCACGCTCGTTGTTTATCCAGCACTGGCTTTGGAATGAACGATGTCCACAGACAAGGTAGAGTATGTTGCATGATTTCATGAAAGTATGATGTATTGCGACATTAGAAATGAAGAAAAACGAAATAATGACTATTGTAACACTTGACGTAAAGCAAGTCAAATTTGTAGTTGTCTTATGTCTCATTAGAACTACAGAAACGCGACCCGATCTGGCAATCTTACATAGCGTGGTTATAGCAGATAAAGGACCGCAAAGCGGAGGCATAAGTGCCTTTCACCCTGTTACGACTTGATGAACCACTGAAACGATTTTGGAAACATTATTTTAAGGTAAAAAATCTTACTTAGTGTTGTTTTAAACTACAAACGGCTTATTCTGAGACACTACTTATGATTTATGGGGATTAAAAAAAAAAAAGGAGTGGGGGGATTTTTATAGCCTGGTTCTACCAGACTCTCGTACATTTCATTTGAGTCTGGCACCACTGCATTGACAATCGTGAACTTCCTTGTAGGCGGGTACTCTATTGAAGTCTAAAACTATTGGATCTGCCCAGAGTCACTCTGGATCTGCCACCAATCGCTAACGTTTGCTCGTGACGTATGTCGAACCCCGTGGGGAGGAGGGCCACAACATCATGGCCAAAACAAAACTATGCAAAGATTGTTCTTGCTCCGGCTTTAACTTCTTGACATTCGGCAGCGTTGCTACAACGGACCGAATGGCTTCGCTCGCATCTTTCTCCGCTTCCATTACTGAACTACAACTCAAAATAACACACAACGCCATCGTGCTCAGCCACTCCCTCTGTTCACTGATTGGCCCTACAAAACATTTATCAGAGAAAACCAAAGTCTACAGCAGAATCCCAGACGTAGTACTGAAGGAAAATTAAATTGAGCGGAAGTGCGTAGGAGGGCGCAGCCAGGCTAGGATTTTTAACCATTATAGGGGGATTGTGTACACACTGCCGACACACATTTATGGTCAAACACTAAGTAAAATGAATTTTGCATAATAGGTCCCCTTTAAAAGCAAGAAATCAACATCTTGAGTAAGATTTTAAATAGAGAAGATAAGGGAAGAAGACAAGCCTGTTGATGCTAGACATGTAGTTATTCATTACAACATGGGGATTCGGTCACCCGACAGCATGATTGATACCTCTGTCAGACTTCTGTCACTGATCTGGCCTCTTCTGTTTCAAGCTACTCAAGACCTGGAAGGCTGACCTACATACCAACTGACATACTGTGCTGGACTATATTTGTTGGTTGAGCCAAAATGTTTAATAAAATCAGTGGTCCTACAGACAGAACAATCCAGACCAAACACAGACATACCGGGTGTTTGACAGAGTAGTTGATTATCAGATAGTCATTGCCAAGAGGAAGCCATGACCGCATGGTGACAAAGTCTCTGTTCTTCAATGGACTTGGACATTTCCCTGTAAATAAACAAGGGCAAGATTTAGAGTCCTGTTAAACCATGAAAAGACAAGAGGGTAAACTTGAAACAATGCAGAATAATTTCATAAGGTATACAATAAGTCTAACACTTGTAGTATATAAGATGTTCTCACAAGAAACCTTACAACATAATTTTCTTGTTTTCTTAAAATGATTTATATGGTTTCTATTGCAGTATAAAATTGCAGTATGTATTTCAATACTCTTTCATCGCTCTTTTGCAATTCATTCCAATTGTATTATTGCTTTAATTTGCTCTTTATAAATTATTGCTGATATTCATGCACAGTATATCAAAGAGCACTACAATAGAATAATTTGACGATAAAAAAAAACCCAATGAATTTATCATCAAAGTTATTTATCATTAAATGTACTGCAGCCACCCACAACAAATCTCATAGTAAGCACACATATTGGATAAAAAGTGACTCACAGGAATAATATCCTACGTCTGCATTGACTGTCAGTCTTCCAATATCGAAAGTGTCGATCATGTTGGAGTCCCATTTTTTCCGGTAGCTTGTGTCGTGCAAGACGTCATAGAGAGTCTCTGCTGTCACGTCCTTGCACACGATTCTCATCTAAGAGGAAAAACAGACATAGTCTCATTGACTTTCAAATCTTAAGAACTTTTCCATTGCAGTTGAATACAAAGTTCACAAAGTGTGTTCAGCGTTGGAAAATCTGTAGTTTTCCCTCTGGTGCTGCCCTGATAAAGTGCTGACAGATTTTGAATGCATTCTGTTACCGGGCAGATGAAAAATGAAAGCATTTCACTGTGCTGACAAAGGCCAGCTACCATTTATACATCGATCTATTCATTCCCTTATCTTTAAAAGCCCTGCTTTCTGGGTGACTCAGCCATGTCAGGTCACAAAGAGTAAAAGTTGACACAGCAAACAGTGAGTATAAAAGGATCTTCAGTAGAGTGAGAGATACAGTGGAGCTTTAAATTTTAACATGTCGGCCTGCATTTGCATTTCAAGCTTACATGTGGCTTGTGTCGAGTGAAACCTGCGTGTTTTTTTTTACAGGTATACTGTTAGCTACCTTATCCTTTAACTCTCCCTGGGTTGGGAGGAGGGTCAGGTAAGCATGAATACATCAAATGCAATGTGATCAGATATTGTATGACTCCGCGACGCAAGTAACCGTGTAACTCAATCAACTCTACCCTGGCATCATTTAATAATTTATGGCCAACCCCCAACAACCCCAGCTTGATCAGTCCTTCCTCATTGCCATTGGGTTCCTTGGAACAAGTTTTATTTAGTCTCTATGAATGGAATGTCGTCAAAGCCTACAAAGCTCAATTATTCATGAAAAGAACGCATCAGTGCCCCGGAGAGCTGCGTGAATTATTGAAGAAGGTCTGTCATCTTCTTTCATTTTTGCAGCCGTAACTGGTCTAAATAATTTTAACAACACCTGCCTGAAACGTTGCTGAAACAGCACTCATGCATATAGGTCCTCACATCGGGACAGCTTTAAGCCATTGTCAGAGAGGTCAACAGAAGTGCTTTTACACAAAAAGACAGAAAAAGAGCCAAACTCTGGTAAGACAGCAGGAGGGACTCAGGTTTCCTCATCTGAGTCTGCTGTTACCACAGTTTTCCGCTCTTAATTTTTCAGCACATCTCGTGGGTGCAGTGTGTTCCTGAGAGACCTGTCTTTCATCTCAGAGACTGTGGATCATGGAGCAGTCAGGCCTGGCCTGCTTCACTGTACGCTGAGTTTCCCCTGGGCAAATGGCCCATAACCATATCGCTGTTTGTTTCTCTAAGATTTTCCCTGAAAAGGTTCTGGAGTCTGTGAAGAAAGCTACTGTGAGCTTATAAGATATATTGTAGTTTATACACAATGTCTGTCTTTTTTTGTTGTTGTACTGCACACATTGATATACTGCTGTTCCACAAGCAATGTATATTTAAGTCTTTGGTTCACATGCTAAATTTTGTATACCCCCCTCTTTCACATACTTTTGACAGAAAGTACTTGATTTCATGCACCATAATGGTTGAGGAGGCTGAAGTAGATATCTGTTTTTTTTTACTAGCTCATTTACAGCAACAACAAAAAAAAAGTAATATTACACTATCATTCAAAAGATTGGTGACGGTAAGACATTTGTAAAAGATTATTTTGAAAGAATTTTCTTATGCTCACTATGGCTGCATGTAGGCCTACTTGATCAAATGCAGTAAAAACAGCAATATTGTGAAATATTACTATATCTATTTCATATTGTAATATATTTTTAAATATCATTTATTCCTGTGATGGCTAAGCTGAATTTCCAGCATCATTACTCCAGTCTTCAGTGTCACATGATCCTCCAGAAATCATTATTATATGCTGGTTTGATTCTCAAGAAACATTTCTCATTATTATCAGAGTTGAAACAGATGAATAATAACTGAATAAAATAGTTGGAAGTGAATCTCTGAACCACAGATCCCATTTGAATGCAATGGCAAACATATGCAATTTGTGTAACAAAGTAGGTAGGCCTACTGGTATTTAATAAATAATTAGACCTACTAGTGACTAATTGAGCAGATAGGTTGCTAGTCACTATATTGGATTACTAGTATTTAAAAAAGTAAAAGTAGCATATAAGAATATATGTTAAAACAGCTTGCCATAGCCTAGCTACCACTGCATTCAAGGTTGTGTTTAACGTTACTAAACAAACAAAAAAAGATAAAAACGAATTTCATATTCAATTTGTTCATATTCAGACACTGACTATTAAAAGTCATTGATGATGTAGCCTAATATCGTAAAATATAGGCTACTAGAGTTGGTCGCATTTTAGACGCGGGTGCCACTGTGGACTGAAAGCAATGTAAACAAACTAGTATCCGCATTGCAACGCACTTGCCTTGAGTTTCTGCACAGTTTTGCACTCCTCGTCTCTACACCACACCGTCACTACTCCTTTGGTATAACGGGCGACCCAGCCATCCTGACTTTCACATTGTTCTCGGAAAGATAAGAAATCGGTGTCGTCCGGTATCTGAACTGGCATCTTGCCTCCCGGTGCTGTGGATCAGTGTCTGCAGGGCTAAATGCTCCTCTCATAAATGCCACTAATCCGCTCGTTTGTGTTGTTTACACCACTTATCGTCGTTTTCCACTTAGTTTTAGTCTAAAAATCCGTTTTAGTTTAGTCTAACTGCTTCGCATAAGGGTTATGTGTTGTATCTGTATGATGGAGCAGGTGGATTTGAGCATCCTCTTCAGTCCTGCATCAGTCCCATACTGGAGAGACGCATTATATAAGGAAGGCATCACGTTACTGACATGTCGTTTTTCAGGTGGAGCAGTCTGCAAGAGCTCATTTAGTCAGACTGGCTGATGATCTACGGATCAGGTGTCATGTTTGTCAATTCAAAGGATGTCTTTTCCGTGCCTGTTTTGTTTAACCTGTGCAGGTGTGTAGCCTGAACCCAGCGTCTACTGTTTCGTACTCTATCACCTTTTCTCAGCCTTACTCCTTTTTTAGCATATTGTGCAGGGGAAAAGTAAAAGTCTGCTTTTTTAGATTTGAACAAACATCTCCCATCAGGTCTAAGCACTATTTTTGTGTAATTTTAAAAGCAGATTTCTTTCAAAGCCTGTAAAATGCGTAGCCAGAACATTGAGGGAACCCAGCAACCAAAAAATATTAATCCTATAAGAAATATAGGCCTTTAAATGTCAGGTGAACTGTAAAAGTCTACCTGAAACTTCCATTTGTCATAAAACAAATGAATGTTGTTTTGTTTGGATGTGAAGGAATTGTTAATAAAAAATAAGGTTAGGATTTCAGGTTTGGGAATCAGGCTACCTTCATAAACTCTGGAGCTCAGTATAATAATAAAATGGGCTTTTGTGTGCACTGAAATGAGGTATTGGGTTTATCTTCACTTATAGTTGAGTCATCCATACGAAGCATTGCCCATCCTCAATTAAGCAGTCTGCTATTGCCAGTCAGATCATGGGAAAGAGCAACGTCAGTCTTAAGGAATCCACCGCAGGTGCCAAATAATAGGCTGTCAGTCTGATGCTTTCTTGAGCTTTAACAATGAAAATCCCCTTCCTTTGTTAATTTGAAAAATACTTACAGCAAAATACGCGGTAACACTTTATTTTGACGGTCCACTTTAGAAATTATACTACTAACTATAAGTAACTTTGACACTACGTGAATCAGTCATTAGAGTAGGCTATCAGTACACTGTCTGCTTAATCTATCTATCTTATATAAACAGTAGGCTATATTATTATTATACTTTTCACTATGTGTTACCATAGGGTAATATTTCTCAAATAGGGGGCCTCAGCAAACTCCCAGGGGGCCCCCAATATGTCTTAAAATGACTTAAATGTAGTTATATTAACATAATCATATAAAAAACACTAAAAATAAAGGTGTACAACATTAAACTGACATTATATTTAATTTTATTACAGCAGAGTGGCATATCAGTATCGATTAGTGTTGCCATGGACTATTTTGAAAATGCAGTCACTGGAAAAATGACAGAGCCATGGTTTCCTTTTTTCTGGGTGGCTACTTTTACAATACTGGCCACGAAAATCATTTTACTAATATGAATTGATCCTTAATATGAATACCTGGCAACCTATAAGGATTGCAGAAAGAGCAACTGGGCGAAGGAGAGATGTATGTTTGATGTCTTTTCTTAAAAAACGATTATGAGTTTTACCTACTACAGGATTTAAAAAAAAAAATTCATGAAATAACTGAAGAGGTATAAAATACAGATTAAATAATTATAAATGTAATTATATATACATATTACATATAAACTAGTACATATAAAATCACTTAAATGTGATTTATATCAATAAATCAAATAAAGACTTTTATTTTAAGGACCTTTGTGGGAATTCCATTTGGGCAGGTTTTGAGTCAGCTTTGGGAAATTTTTCCAGGACCTGGGAACCCTGGCTTAGATAGAAAGGCCTTCAACTATTAGAAAGGGAACCTTGGAGTCAAAACGGCTGACAACCACTGCAGTAGGGGTTTATTGATTTGAAATCTTATTTTTGGAGGCTTTTATACTGTCACAAGTCTGTGTAATCCAACAAAAAAGACGCATGACACAAACAAAGAGACTTTAATGAACGCCATGTGATTCAAAATGAGTACACAACAACACCGAACAAACAATATCAAGAACTGAGTGCTTATATAGGCCACAAGAAATCATAATCACTGAAACAAGGAACAGGTGCTAAACCAATTAGAAACCATAGTAACAAATGAACGAGAACTCAGGCAGACATAAACACAAAAACCATGACAAAGAAACTAAACAGTGAAGTACATGAAGCACCTTGGGTTCACCAGAGTGAACCCCGAACATCCTAAACTCAAACCTTTTATCTTGTTACAATTTACTACCCCTAATGTAAATGAAATTGCTCCTGTTGTAACAGCTGAGGTCTGTATGTTTATGATGTCTGGATACCCCATTGTCTGAAATGGCTCTCCGTTTCCCACATCTGTTCCTTTACTATTGATGACCATTTGATCACCCCAAATAGTGCAGAAATAACATACCTATTGACTTTCTTCTTCTCTGTGTAGGAAACTTTCTTCTTCTCTATAACAATAATGCATTTTGGGAAATGAATATCATCTATTTTGGATTGGAATCTGGGTTAGGGCAGTCTTAGTTTATTTTACCATAAAACTAAACAGAACATAATCGTCACATATACCCTATAAATGACATTATTTTGCTGATATAAAAATGTTGCCCATATCAATAAGTGGTTATATAACCATTAGAGGGCACTAATGAACCCCTCAAGACAATGGTTCTTAACCAAGGGGCTGGGGCTCATGAGGGATTAGTTAGATTACTTAAAATAAGATGAAATAATAATTAAAATAAGACAAAACAACTGAAAATAGTGTTCAAACATAAATAATGTTCCCACTGTCTTCAAAAACCTGAGTATAAGGTATCCTAATTTTAAATTGTGATAGACGTGGAAAATTCTTATAACATCATGGGCATTTTTATTAGAAAACAACACATTTTTCTAGTGATGCCAAGCTCTGAAATATCTTGTCAAGTAGATTGTGAGAATTACACTGTAAAAAGTGATTGACTTAACTTAAAAAGTGAGAAAACCTGTTGCGTTAAAATATAAAGTAAATAAATGTCATGCGTAATTGAAAAAAATAAGTTATGTGAACCTGTCAATTTCACACAACTTTATTTATTTATTTATTTATTTACTTTATAATTTTAAGGCAACGGGTTTTTTCACTTTTTAAGTTAAGTCAACTAATTCACTTTTTTATGTTAAGTCAACGGATACATTTTAGTGTAATTAATAAATCACAAACAACTGAAGTCATGAAAGCTTTAAAACAAAACATTGTCGTTACAGCAGAAACATTATTATCCCGGGGGCCCTTTGAATTTTGTTGTGATGGGAGGCATTGGAGTCAAAAAGATTGAGAGAACCACTTCTTTGGATGCAAAAAATAATTGCAAACTGAAACAATACAAATCACCAATGTAGTAATTAGCCCCTCACCACTCCACTTTATATTTAGAGGATGGCACATTAAATTATCTCTTGAAGGGGTTTGTTTTTATCACTGCTAGGTGATCTCTGCGGTTATCTTTAGACAGCCTCTGGTCACTTCCACACCAATCGTATAGGCTATGTGCTGTCCAGCTGTCCAGAAAGGCTTGCTGGAATGTTTTGAGATGATCTCAGCCTCCTCCTCCTCCATGTGCCAGGGTCATGAGATCACATAGGGTCTCCTCTTTCCCTGTCCTGTAATGTGGCTCAGCAATACAAGGGTTCACTGTAGGGTTCATTCCATTAGGGTCAAACAAGGGCATTCTGTATGACTCGTCTCACATGTCTAAACATAGCTTCCACTGAAATATATATTGTGGTTTAAGTGGTTATGAATTGTATTAAACACTCAGAGGTTCAGCTAGACTTTTTCTCTAGTAAATAAGTACATAAGTACGTATAAGTATGTACATAAGTACGTATAAGTAGCCTATGTCTCATGACATCTTTCCCCTATAAAAAGGACTATTGTGGCTGATATTTCTACTTTTGTTGCTGGAATTGTTAATGGATTTCTTAAGTTTCATGAAGAGTAAGACTGAAAAAAAAAAGATAGGCCTAGACAGGCTCTGATTTGTTACCACCAAGTTTCTTAATTATATTGGCTTAATTAACTTAATTTCACCAAACAAAAGCTAAATGTAATGGTTATGTTCGGTTTTGTTTTATGGACTTTTAGCTTGTATCGTCTCGTTTTTCCTGTGTTCTGTTCCTGTTTCCCATTGTCACATACTGGGTGTAGTAACAAACACAACAAAGAAGATGTAGATCTTTAATTGTATCCGTAACTCAGGAGTCACAAGAAAACAAACACAACCATTACAATCGACAAGACCTGTCAACAGTGATTTGAAACAAGGAAACTTAAATACACAGGTAAATGAGGATAATTAAAGACACACACCTGAACTGAATTACAAACCACATTAATGTCCATGACGACAGATTAGACTGAGCAAAACGAACACAAAGTTGAAACAAAGGGAAATGTGACACCCATGTTCCCGCTCTTCATTTGTTGCTATAGTAAATGATTATGTTGTACACCTTGTTCCAGTTAAAGGATTAGTTCTCTTTTAAAAAAAACTTTTGCTGATAATTTACTCACCCCCATGTCATCCAAGATGTCCATATCTTTCTTTCTTCAGTCGAAAAGAAATTAAGGTTTTTGATGAAAACAGTCCAGGATTTTTCTCCATGTAATGGACTTCAATGGATCCCAAACGGTTCAAGGTCCAGATGACAGTTTCAGTGCAGCTTCAAAGGGCTTTAAACGATACCAGACGATGAATAAGGGTCTTATCTAGCGAAACGATCGGTCATTTCAAAAATAAATAAAAAAGTTAAAGTTTTATAAGCACAAATGGTCGCCTTGCTCTGTTTTGTGATGCGCGTTCGTGACGTCACGTAATACGCAACTTTTTAATTAATTTTTTAATTAATTTTTTCTTTTCGCTAGATAAGACCCTTATTCATCGTCTGGTATCGTTTAAAGCCCTTTGAAGCTGCACTGAAACTGTCATTTGGACCTTGAACCGTTTGGGGTCCATTGAAGTCCATTATATGAAGAAAAATCCTGGAATGTTTTCATCAAAAACCTTAATTTATTTTCGACTGAAGAAAGAAAGACATGGACATCTTGGATGACATGGGGGTGAGTAAATTATCAGCAAAAGTTTTTTTAAGTTGCTTGTTATCCTGGTATTTAGCTCTCATTTTTCCTTATTTTCCTTGTTGTTTAGCTTATTGTCCTTGCCTTTGTGAATCTGTTGCAGGTTTCCCTGTTCCTGTGGGTTTTGCCTGTTTGGATTTCTCATTTAATTTTTTTTTGTATAATAAAGTTAAGCTGCGCATTGGTTCCACATCTCATTTCCTTGCCGGTTATGACTGTAGGAAAAAAGCATTTTGATAGTCAATGTTTTATTTAGTTTACTTACTAAAGACAAATTTGATAGACCTTAACCCTTAATGTATGTTTCACCAATCCCTACTACAAATGTGGGTCTATAAATCCGGCTCATGGATGGATCTCTACCTGTCACGATAATATCTGATAGAGTAACAATTACAGAGGAATAAAATAAAGCATATTTTGTTTCCTTTTGGAGCTTGGAAGGGTTTGAGCAGATGTTTTACACCGTCATCACTGTCCTCATCAGAACTCATTTCCCAGTACATTCAGCATCTGGCTCATATTCGCCATCTCAAACATATTCTCAATACTATCATTTTCAACATCTTCAAAATCAATATTTTGATCCCTGACAGCTTCTTCTCCAGATCCACCATTAAGTGACAGTGACACTAATATTTGATTGCATTCAGTCTTGCTCTGCAGTAAATCACTGAGACATTTCAAGTTGATTTTTCAACTACATACCATTTCATGATATACTTAACTTGTTATGTACTAACAAAACAAAAAGTAAAAACAAAACAATTTTTCACTGTACGACAGCCCCTCTATCTAAACAGAAGTGAGCAATAATAATGACGTGCAGTTATTTAGAAAAGTCACTTGAAATATTAAGAACTACTAAATTAGATTAAAAGCCATATTACTCAGATACAGGCATAAACACAGACAACGTGGGAGGATGCAATCCAAGAAAAATGTGCAAAAATAAAATTACCCTTGGGCCCTAACCAAAGTACATTTTGAATTGTCCCCTCTTCGGCTGATTCATCAACTTGACTGGAAAGATGCTCTCGGATTGTTTATAGCAGGGATTCCTTGCAACTTATGGTGTAACTATGAGAATTTGCTCCATACACAAAGCCACCTGTTATACATTTCTGTACTTTCATTTAGCAAGATCCAGTTACGCTTTTATCTTTTGGATGTTTTCTTTTAAAATATTTTTTAGGGTCAGTGTTGTATTCTTGCTAAATTGTTTTCTGGCTTCAGTTAACCTGATCTTGGAAGCAGGAAGTAATGCCAGACAGTAGGAGACCACTGGTATACCCCAAAGAGAGTGGAAAAACACATTTAATTGTTTCCCCTTAAGGTAACCCCATTCCCCAGTATACCCGTGACTTGATATGGAAAGCTGCAGTGATACAGAATGCTGCATTAAAATAATTCTGAGGACACACAAGTGTTGAATCCCCAAAGGAAAGAGAGATTAATTCAAAAAGTGTGAAAAGGGAAAACACTGAGAAACGCATGCATGGAGCTTCAAAGGAGAGCTTGTATAGCTCACACTAAATAACACACAAAATGATTTATATCAAATGTCTTGATGTGGAATGTAAAAATTCCACTTTCACTCATTTTTGTTACATGGGCATCTGAAGCATTGAGGTATCAAAATTCAAAGGACAAATGGGTATTCCTTCTCCCTTTGGAGGTTTTAGTGCAAAGGAATGTGCTCTTCCCTGGCTGAAGCTAAGCTGAACATTAAACACTAGGCCCCATGGCAACTCCTGGACATGGCCATAAAAAGTAATAGAAGAAACAGACCTCAACACAGTAATGTGCCATACTTCATTTCTGACATGAAATAACAATTTAGAAATAGTGAGTAAATTAGACTGTCAATCAATGTTGTTGTTTTTTCTTTCTTTTTTTTTACTGAATATATTCTTTATTGGGCACTTTTTATTGGAGATTTTCTTATTGTTTGTGTAGAACATGTAGTGTATTAAACAGATGCCTTTCACTGAAATGCTATTAAGATCAGATAAGAATTGGAGACTGCATTCACATTCTGTATAATATAAAGACTTGTGGAAACATGAAAGATTTATGTTTATTGTGTAAGAAAAAATGGTTCTCGAGAATATGCGATCAAAAATCTTCCCATTAAACTTAGAATCAATTAAAAACTCTCTCAACATACTCTTTGGCAAAGCACACAAATTATTCATGTTTTAAACATCTAATTGTTATTTAAGTTTTAAAATTTGATATAACTACAAAATAAAATGATTTATTTAATCGCTGCAATACTACAAAATATGCTAAGAGATTTCTTTAAACTCATGCACTGAACAAAATTTAACCAACTTTACTACTTTTTATTTATTTTATTATTTAATATTAATCAAAAATACTTTTGATGAGACTGATGTCTTTCTTGTTCAAACATGTTTGTCGGGTTGTATGTATGATATGATATTTGATGTGGCAGGCATCTGTGTTATAATGATCTACCGTAACATGCAGCATCCTGGATCCGCGCTGCAAGGAAAGAAAATCGAAAAATAACCCCATTATGGTTTAGGTGTAACTCAGTAGATATTCCTGTTATTCAATAAACTTCAAAAAACAAATTCAAGTATAAAAGTAAGGCTTAATGCACATGCAATGCAAGAAGGGAAAACCCCTCCCAACAGCACTCAGGAGGAATCACCTGTCTAAATACCACACAGCTAATGGAGCATCGGGCAAGAGGATATGAGGAGAGGTCATTAACCACTGCTGCTAGATTGATAGAGTAACACCAAAATAAACCAAGTAAAAGTTCTAAAGAACTTACTGTAAAATAAAAATAAAACCAATAATATGTCCAAAAACACCATCTCCTGCCTTTGACACTGTGTTTGTTTTAGATAATCTCTTGGACTAATTGTCAAAATCTGCTGCAATTTTGTTTTGGGCGGCACAGTGGCTCAGTGGGTATCACTGTCGTCTTACGGCAAAGAGGTCCCGGGTTTGAGTCCTGGCTGAACCAGAAGGCCTTTCTGTGTGGAGTTTACATGTTCTCCCTATCTCTGTGTGGGTTTCTTCTGGGTGCTCTGGTTTCCCCCATAATCCAAAAACATGCAGTATGTGAATTGGGGACGCTAAATTGTCTGTTGGTGTAATGGGGAGGCTTGGGAAAGACCTGGCAACCTACCCCGGAAATTTCATTGCCAAGAAAATTCATGGACAGTCTCTTGCATATGAGATGGTCCAAAGATCACTAAGCGTCAGAAATTGTCAATGAATTAATTTAGTTTTGGAGGTCTCCTGCAATAGGTTGACATCCATCCAAAGTCCAAAAGTATTTACATTTTCTCATAATATATACATTGCACATCACCTCATTTCTCAAAGAGTCAGAAAACGGTTCATTAGAAGATCCAGTCTCTCTAAGCCCCTCCTTTCACAAGCCTAATCTGCTCTCATTGGTCAGATGGCCCAGTTTGTTGTGATTGGTCGGCTGCTTACAGTGTGTGTCGGAAACGAAAAGTCTATTACCATATCTGAATTTCAGCTCCGGATGCTTCCTCAGTACATGAAACACAATGATACGAACAGTAACAATGGCGTCAGTTTTACCGTATCAATTCCTGCACGAGTCCTCATCCTTTTTAAATGTACGCAAAGTGGATTCTCGGGGCTGATGTCAACAACATGAACCAAACTCTTCCAGGCCAACAGTCTTTGAGGGCAGGTCAAAGTAGAGGCTGTTCACAGGAAGCCAATGAAGACCATAGGCTGGCATTATGCTAATTTATTACATTAAGTAGATATGCAACAGTAGGCTAAGTGATACTGAAATTACTGACAATTATTTTCATTAGATCAGAATCAATTCTTTCTTTATGAGAAAATAACTTTATTTGTCATGCACTTTGATCTTTAAAATTTGGCAGACTTTTTACATTCCCAAACAGCTATAACACACTTCTTCGTCATCTTCTTTAAGTCTTTCTGCGCTACTGGGCAGATTGGGCAGCAAGCATATTCCATTGGTTGCATTTGGCTGCATGGGATTATTTCTAATTAACTTGCATCCTCTTTGAATGTACATTGTCAGGTATTCTATGGCCTTCCTCGCCTTATCGTCCATTGGGTGCCATCCATTCATTTTGCCCCAGAACGTGACCTGCCAGTTTGATGAAACGCTCAGACAAAATGGCGGAAAGTCTGTGGGTTTTAGGCTTAGCCCTGCGCAGAATCTCTTCGTTAGTAACGCGGTCGTGGTATATGATGTGGAAAATGCATCTGAGGCACCGCTGTTGGAACACGTCCTAGTTGTGGACAATGTGCAGTGTTTTTACAGATCTTGCAGTTGTGTTCATGACTGAGTTATACTGTGGACTATTATGTGAAAGAAGAAGTCTGAACTGTTGAAGTGTTGTAATGTGTGTGAGAACGGAAGTGAATAAAGTGAAGAAGATGGATGAAGATCATTACTCCTGTCTCGTCTGTTTCATTGTTTAATTATTCCTGACAGACATCACAAGCTGGCATCACAAGCTAACACATGGACATATAGAGGTGGATGAGTGACATGCTAATGAATCACATTGGCTGCCTTGCCATTGCGTTGGTTTTCATCCCGCTCTGTTTTCCTGTCCTAGTATGTAAACCGGTCTATTTCATTGAGCAGCTGGTTGCCAATGATGATTGGCATCGGTAGATCTTCGTCTTCTCTGTTCATTTGCGTCACTTGAGTCTTTTTGATATTGATCTGCAGACCGATCTTAAGTGCACTTAATCTGGTGGTAAGTTGCTATAGCTTCTCCCGTGACTGCTTGTAGTGTAATATCAACTGCAAATTCCAGATCGGCCTTAGCGCCACTCATCTGGTACTTGTTCTTCTTCCCAATGTGTATTCATCAGCTGTGTCAGTGCTTGTATCACACTAGATCCGCCATGTTTCAGAAGTTTTGCGGGAATCTGTTCTTGACCTGCTGTCTTGTGCTATTACATTTTTTCACCGCTTGTTCCACCTCATCAACTGTCATTGTGTCTGTTTTCACTTGCAGTTCTGGGGAGAAATCCCTGAGGTCAAAAACAAAAGTGCTCTTTGGCTCAGGCTGGTTCAAAGACTCGGAAACGCTCAACCCAATGCTGGTGTTGCTCTTCTTTCGTCTTTCACACACACACACACACACACACACACACACGCAAGCACGCATGCACGCACACACGCACACACACACACACAGAGATGAAAGTTTTCGAATTTTCGAATAAGCATCATTTAATGATTAGTTTTTCAGTGACATATTTATTAGTTTAGAATAGTGGATTTGAAGATTATATAACTAACCACATAACTCCCACACTAGATTAAAGAAGCTGTAAAAGTGGAACTGGCTGAACTAAATGTTGTTTTTAAATATTTTAATGCCCAAAGAAAAATCAAGTGTTTATTGTCCCATTTCCTCTAATGTGATCCAACTGGATTGGAAACTTTACCTTATTGTACAATTAAATGCTTATTGGAAACACATTTGAAAGAAAAGTGATGCAGTAAGGAAAGAAAAGTAATGCAATTTATGCTGCCATTGTGAGGGAAATGGGAGAAAAGGATAAGAGTTATCTGTCTGGTCAGATATACAGTATATCGGTATATTATTATAAATTCTGTTCTGTGATGAAAGTGAGTGCAAATGTTTCGAAGAGCCTAACACCTGAACCAGACATAATAACTGTTTTTTTCATTCTGAAAGTAATGGAGTGCTTTCCAACATGTTTTGATTAAAGCCGGGGTCACACTTAACGAATGTAAGGCTGATTATAAATGTAATTTGACAACTGATCAAGCCCAAACGTGCCAAGTCAGAGACAGTTGCGTTCAGTCAGTGTTCACAGTCTGTTTAAAATCTGCTCCAGTCATTGGAAACAGTCTGTAAGTGTGTTTAGTTCAGTCTTAGAATGTTTCAGCTAGTCATCAAGTGTGTCCCCGGCTTACAAGTGTTTCTATGTTCTGTTCAAGAGGTGGAAAATATTTTGGTGAGGTTTATCAGGGAACGTTATAATTTCAGAATAGCTGTAGTCCGGTTTGTGTAATTCATTTTTCTGTAGAGTCTTTAGGGATCAGAGTTGAGGTTATTTACTCACAGCATAAAGTATACAAACCAACAAATCTCTAAAATGGAGGTTTGTTTTACCTTTAAAAAATAAGAAACAGCTCCCTTGGTACAATACCCCATTCAATTTATGAATGCTACTAGTTCAATCACAATATGGCCAATTATCAAGGTATTATTCTGCACTATGAAAAAAATTGCTGGGTAAAAACAACCCAATTTGGGTAGTTTTTAAACGTACCGCTGGTTGAATACAGGACAGAACACATGCTGGATTTGTACCATCTCGTCCACTATGATGACGACAGCGTGTGTGTTTTTTCTTCTCAGGGTAGGCATGCTTGTGTCTTCGCCGTTAAGATCTTCCCGGAGACGGACCTCAAGGGACGTTCAAGAAATATTTAGACTGGGTTCTTCTACATAATGGTTCCCCCTTCACCATCTGCGAGAGGAGGAATTCAGTGCACCACCCGCAGCCATCGTCCCAACGGACGCTAAGCCCTAGCCTGACGCGTACCAAGAGCCAGGGCCAGATGCAGAGCCGACGCCTGAGCCCCAGATCGCCCTGGAGCCCGAGCCAACCATGTCAGATAGTCAGGTGCGTGAGCCGGCAACATCATCCGTCAGTGAGGGAATACTGTTGAAATACTGGAAGATGTAATGGAGCCCTGTCCCTTCAGCTAAGGTGGCTGTAGATGCTCTAAACTCTGAGCCCTTGATTGATTCTGAAAATGATTGCACCCTGCCGTTTTCCGTCACCCTGCACCAAGCTTGTTTCGTCACCCAGCACTGAGTTGATGTCCGTGTTCTCAGCCTTCCTCCCATTCCCATCTCCTCTGCCTGTTCCGAGTTGTCAAAGAGTGCCATTCCTGAAATGTCTGCTTGTTCCGCGACGGCCTAGAGAGTAATTCCTGAAATGTCTGCCCGTCCTGTATCTGCCAAGGAGGCTGTTCCTGAGAAGTCTGTCTGTTTTGTAAACCCTTGCCTACACTGCCCAGTTCTTCAGGTCTTCATCTTCTGCTTGGTGCTTTTGTGAATTCGCCTCAAACTAATTGTTCGCCAGGTCAGCCCAGGACTGTTGATCCGTTTGCTCTGCCCAAAACCTCTGTGCCCGTCAATGGCTGCTCGTCCCTACAGCTCCGTCTTGGTCTCCAGGACCTTCTGTGTCTACCGGTCTCGTCTGCATTTCGGCTCCTCCTGGGTCTCCACCTACATCTGATCCGTCTCGGTCGGTAGCCACCTCCATTGCTTCCCTTGACTCCGACATGGGCTTTCGTCCTGGGGTTCCCACTGGGGATTTCACTTGGCTCCTCCCACTATCATCTCCACCCTGGGCATTACCGCCTTCAGCTATTCCCTGGATTCTCTGGTTGGTTGCTCTGCCTTGGCTCCCTTGTGCCTGCCCTGCACCCACCTCATAAGCGCCCTCCCGCCCTCTTCTGTTGGACTGTAGGACGCGCCTTCCTGATTCTTGGTTTAATGTCTGTTTTGGGTGGGTTTCCTGGGTTTTGCACTTGTTTTGGTTCCGTTTCCCGTGGTTAAGTTTGGTTTTTCATTGATTGATTATCTGCACCAGTCCTGTTCTCTATTTCATTGATTAGTTTAACTTGTGTTATTTCAGTTCATTGTCCGTTCTCAACAGTATTATATTGGTTGTTCTGTTCTGCATATTTTTGTGTCCAGTATTCTAAGACGTGTTATTTTGTGTTTGTTTTCATTGAACATTCACTGCTTGAGATTAAATACAGCTTTTTATTACATTGTGTTTGCAACCAGCGCTGACACAGGCTGGGTTGCACATTTAACCCAGATGGTTATTTAATTTTATCTCATGGTAATTAGGCTACATATTGTTACTTACAGAAAAGTATGTAAATCGTAACTATGAATTAACAGTGAATTATATTGGCTATTGAGACACGAAATTACACTTAACATTTGACATGAAATCATATGACTAGAACAGGTTAGATTTTTTTTGTTGTTTATAGAAATTCAGTGTTTGTAAGTCATGACAATTTCATTAAAATCGTTCAAATGAAAATGTTTTATGGCCATCCTTACACTTTTAATTTTTTTATGACTATTTAATATTTAATAATACCTTTTATGACTATTTTTATGAATATTTAATAGTGTATAGTGGTTTATTTGTTTTTTTTTACCCAAAAACTTTTACAATGATTACAATGCTTTATCATCATGTCTAAAGTTGTAGCCTACTTTTAAGTGTGTCTGTAACGTGAAAGTGTCGTGTTGCTGTCCTCTGAAGCCCCTCCCAGAGCACCAGAGCGAGGGGTCTCGGTATATAAAGCCGGTCACTGCCGCTTCCAGCGCCGCTGTAGAGTGCGCGTGCAGGGACGCAAAATGAAGCGCTTAACTTTGTTTGCTCTGGCTATCACATTAATCGCGACAGTTTTCGCCGCGAAATCCCCTTATCAAGCCGTTCTTCAGCACAGCAGGATAAGAGGAAGAACTCATGGGTAAGGGCTGTTTTGCTGTTTTCGTACACTTGAGTCTTTCATTGATCATTTTAAAGATTGATAGCCGTTGTGTTCCCTAAATAGGATTTAAAACAATGAGCACAAATAAAGTCATATGACCCTCTGATTTATATGCACATATAAACATGGTTTTGAACATCAGTAAAAAGTTATAGGCTACTTTTTCTTTAGTCTTGCTCAATGCATTAAGCATTTGGTGGAGCATTTAGGTTTTAAAAAAGGGTGTGTTTATTTGATTTGCTTTGCAGCCCCAATGTTTGTGCTATGCAGAAGATTCAAGGAACGGATAAGAAGTACTTCACCAACTGCAAGCAATGGTATCACCGCAAAATCTGTGGCAAACCAACGTGAGTTACCACAGATATCTTAATGTTGAAAATCTATCTATCTATCTATCTATCTATCTATCTATCTATCTATCTATCTATCTATCTATCTATCTATCTATCTATCTATCTATCTAACTATTTATCTATCTATCTGTCTGTCTGTCTGTCTGTCTGTCTGTCTGTCTGTCTATCGGACAGGTACAGTTGTCAGGATAACATTTTGCATTTTGAAACACTGTGCTGAAGTGTGAGCCAGTGTACCAGACATAATAAATATTTCTTCATAGGTAAAATAATACCATTGTCTTTTCAAGTTGCAGAGGAAAAAATCTCTCAGGACATAACTAGATGGAAAATATTTCACCCATGTCATACCAGAGTCTTTTCCCCACATTTATGGAATCAGATTTAAGTTTAAGTGAATGACTAAAGCATTTTCGTCTAAACTGCCAGAATGTGCTGAGAGATGAATATGTGAATAAACTTATATCACCTTTCCAACACAGTTTTCACAGAGGAGTTAAAATGCATCATCAATGCGGTTTGAAGTGGTTGTACTAAATAATATTTATTACCCTGAGATACATATATTCATAGCATCTGATGACTTTGGTGAAGCATTTTCCAAATTGCAACCTTTTGAAGTGATGAAGAGAAAATGTCTTGTTAAAGTGTTAATGACTGTTGTATGACACACTTTGACATCTTTCAGTCTCCATTTTCCACCAGCTGCGTAGCTCATAAAGTTATAATTTTACACAATGGACAGATTAACTTTTTTTTTGGTAAAGGCCTCTTTTGTATGAAACGGTGAACAGGGTATTTGAGTTCAAGTTGACGGTTGATATAGAAGAACGTTGTGCAGTAATGGTTACCATATGTCTCTAGGTAATTGGCTTCAGTCTTCAGGGGGTTAAATTGCCTAACATCCTGAACAGTGCATTAATGCGAGGCTGATACATCTGTGTGCCTTTCTGTCTAAAAGCTCTTCAGTGCTCCAAGACCTGGATTACAATTACAACTTGTAGAAACACTGTTTGATTGACAGCCACTTAATGTCCCCACAGGGGGGAAAGGTGTTATGAACATTCCACAGACAAATATATATACGAGGAACCGCATGTTCAGTGTCTACAATACAAGAACAAAAATTATACTTTTAATAGACAAATAAAAATCATAGATTTAATGGGATAGTTTAAATTGGTGAAGTTGCCGTTTTGGTCCAAAAAGTTCCCTGATGGATGGTTATTAAGAATGTTGGAATCTGGAATGGAGTCTGGAATGTTTATTTGGAGACATTATGTAAGAGATTAATGTTGCTTACATAAGGTGTGCATGCTAAAGGTGCAACAAGTTTTGGGAGTTTTTTAGTTGCAAAAAATTTGAATAACCCCATGTGTCCTGGCTGATGATACTTTAAGAATGACTGTTTATGACACCATATGTTTTTTACAATATATATATTTTTTAAATAAGTCTCTTATACTCAGTAAGGCTGCATTTATTTGATAAAAAAATACAGTAAAAACAGTAATATTGTGAAATATTATTACATTTTAAAATGACTGATTTCTATTTTAATTTATTTTTTAAATGTCATTTATTCCTGTGATGGTAAAGCTGAATTTTCAGCATCATTACTCCAGTCTTCTGTCTCACATGATCCTTCAGAAATCATTCTCATATGCAGATCTGGTGCTTGAGAAACATTTAATATTCACTTTCAGTTATGCTGCTTAAAATTTTTGTGGAAACCATAGATTTTTGTTTTAACTGTTTTACCGTTTGATGAACAGAAAGTTCAAAAGAACAGCATTTATTTGAAATAGAAAACTTTTGTGACATTATAAATGTCTTTAATCTCACATTTTATCAATGTGATTCATTAATTAAAAGCATTTATTTTATTTTTTTTAAACTTTTGGATGGTAGTACATAAAAAATTAAATGCTGTGAAAGAGTGACACGAGTTTTCCCATTTCGTAAATATAAGGATGTTAGCATAGATCATTTAGAAAGACTTAGACTTATAATTATTTATTTATTTATGTTGCCTGTTATCTGTCATTTTTCATAATTTATTTATTCAAATGATTAAAAGCTGTCTGTTTGGCAACTCTGATCAAGAACAAAATGTAAGAGTGTTCAGCGAAATCTTGAGATAGAGAAGGATTTGTTTTATTCATCTTCCCCATTTTTAAACAGAGTTTCTTTCATAGCCATTCTCAAGAAAGAAAGAAGGAAGTCAGAGTTGCTGTGGGCGCTTGCTTCTAGGATATTATTTCAGTTGGGAGTCCTGTAGAAGGCCTTATATCCCCAAACGCACACAAATCATTGACCAGGTCTCAAGGAGTTTTTCTGATGTCTTTCTGTGTGGAAAAAAAGAGAAAGTCTTGCAGTGAAAGGATGTACCTTCCTCAGGAAACCCCAAGGTTGTGTTCTGTGACACTGAAGTTCACTTGATTTACAGTTTCGAGGTTTTGGGGCGGGAGGAATTTTGTTGGAATAACTGCACTCTTTGTATGACTGGTTTATAAAGGTCAGTACTGTGGAACATGATGTTTCCAGGTCACTTGAGGCGAGACTAATAACTTTCTTCAGCACTTACTCATAGTGCTCTCTTTTTGCTAGACACCTGGTTTAGGTGCTTTATTTTGATATATAATGGTGATAATATGGTTTGATAACTTCAGCAAACCTTTAAAATGCTTGTGCTTTTAAATACATAATTAATTTATTAAGATATTCAATCAAATTAGGAATGATTGGTGTCATCTTTTTGCTGTCATCTTCCATGTTGTCACTTTTGATATCCTTTATATATGGGAAGTGAGATGTTTTAGAAGACGCAAATGATAAATCAGCTGACCATTCATACACTGAAAATAGATTTCAACATAATTTAGTATAATACAACTTTCACAATACTTCTGGGAACCTCTTGTCACACCACTTGAAAGTGCACAATATGCATGCGGCCTGGCTGTTTATTTAGTCAGAAATCCATGGCTACCATCTTTGCTTATGTTGGCAGAAGACAAACAGGAGTTGAGTTACCATCTGTTTTGATAATCAGTTCAGTCTGCTTTTCTCTTCCGTGCGTTTTACAAGTCTACCCCATGCCTGAATGTCAGGATTGTTGTCTTTGTTTTGATTTGCCTTCTTGTCTTCCACTCTATCACACTCTTAAGATGCTGTGGGTTACTCAAACTAGTATGCTAACAATTTGTTGCGATTGGTATGTGAGCAACCTTTAAAAATATATAATTCAAATTCCTTTGTCTCTAAGTGGTCATACCACATGCATCGATGTCTCCTCAAGGATTCTTCGGCAAAATATGTTAAAACAAATAAGTCAAAGAGCTGTTTTATAATATGTCAAGACAATTATGTAATTGCAGATTCTTATGTTGCTTAAGCTAAGCTTAAAGCTAAGCTTTATTGTTAAAATAAGCACAGACATATTTTAAGTCTATAGGCTTTAAAGGGGATTTAGTGATCATTATTTAGTCCCATACAAGTACTTTTTTGTGTCACTGAAAACCCTTACACTCATGAAATAATGCAAGGATTATTTCTTAGAAAAACAAACAAACAAAACAGGCCAACATAGACTCATTTTTAGTATTGAATTATTAGTAGCGACCTAAAATGATTATGCATATAAAGATTAACCGCATTAGTAAGTGATCATAACATTTTTCTGAAATGGAAAAGTTTAAGGAAAAGCTATGTGTCAGTCTCTTGCACCTTTGTATGGTGGTTCCTAGGAATTTCCCATTGTTTTGATTGGCAGAACTACTGGTGTTAGAGTTCCCTCTCAGGAGTTTCTCCCTGGCCCACACTGTGCCTCTGGATTCTTCTGCATCAAAGGAAATTAGATTTTATGACACTAAGACCAACTCAATCACAGACCTTATTTATCATGGAAAAATCTGGCGAGAAATAAAATGAAGAAGAAGTACAGTATGGCTTAAGCCATGCAGTTTAAAACACATCGAGGAGTGTGTTGGTTGTCTCCGCTTCAGCCCTCGCAATAATAAAGAGAGAAATATAGACCTGATTTCCTGCAGAACTTTTTGAAGAACTCCCATTTCTTATGGGATCTGCACAGAATCTTCTGTAAAAGTCAGTGAAGTGTAGAGCAATGTTTTTTGACCTTGTTAAATGTGTTTGTAGGGTGATCAGCTATGAGTGCTGCCCTGGCTATGAGAAGGCCATTGGAGAAAAAGGCTGTCCAGCAGGTATGTAAACAGAATTGCATGCATTAAAAGAGGTTTGTTATGATAAAGCAATAAAAACTTGATTGTTTTTCAAAGCTTTACCTCTGTCGAACATCTATAAAACCCTGGGTGTGGTTGGAGCCACTACTACTAAGATGTACTCTGAAAGAGCGAAATTGCAGGAGGAGATCGAAGGACCCGGCAGCTTCACATTCTTCGCTCCCAGCAATGATGCTTGGGCTGCGCTTCCCACTGTGAGTTCCCAGCAATGCGTCTCCATAGATCATGTAGAACAAATAAAATGTTCATAGCCTGTCGTATTCAGGCAATGTTGGCAAAGAGTTTCCAGAAAACATTCTGAATTGTCTACCAAACTGTAAAAATAGCAAAAAATATCAAGATTAGCTCAATGTGCTGTAGGAAATTCTGGATGCCCTGGTGAGCAACGTCAACATTGAACTCCTCAACGCTCTGCACTATCACATGATCAACAGACGCTTGACTTCGGACGATCTCAAGCACGGCTCTTCGTTCTCCTCCATGTATCAGGACTTTGATGTTCACATCAACCATTATTCTAACGGAGTAAGTCAAATGTGAATGAAATCGGTTTGCTGCTTTAACCAAGTCTTGTTTAGATTTTCTCACTGGAAATATGTTGTTTACTTTATCTAGAGTTAGTTAATACTATGTTGACTAGCGTTTTTGGTTTATAATAAGTATACAGTAATAAAGTACTTACAAATAATTGGCAAACTATTAGTTTATAGTGAATTCATTGTTAATATATTATAGTCTCTACATTGTTAATATAATAATACTTTATATACAAATAGTGAGTTCTTCATTCATTGTCACTGTAATTAACCAAATTATTGTTTAATTAGCCCATATGTAAAGAGTTAGAGTTTTTTTAATGCTTTGTTAACTTATAAACTGTAAATAGTTCTCACTTTAGATTAGGACACTGGAAATGGGAAAATATCATTAATTAAGTGCTTTAAACCAAGTATTAAGTGTTCCTTAAAAAGTGTACAATT
Organism: Semotilus atromaculatus; assembly: GCA_031834385.1. NCBI lineage: Eukaryota > Metazoa > Chordata > Actinopteri > Cypriniformes > Leuciscidae > Semotilus > Semotilus atromaculatus. Next base: position 19,001,456 of record JAULUF010000052.1, read on the forward strand.
ACATTAAGTGTGTGTGTGTGTGTGTGTGTGTGTGTGCATGTGTGCTTAATGTATTTGTAAACTTTTTAAGGAACACTTATGTCATTAATGTCTAATAAAGGTTGGTTTAAAGCCCTTAACTAATGACATTTTCACATTTTCCGTGACCTAATCTAAAGCGAGAACGATTTACTCCTAATACCCAATTAACAATTCCTTTACTACGAGCTAATTAAACAATAATAATTGTGTTATTTACAGTAACAATAATATAGAACTCACTATTTGTATATAACCTATTAATATATTAACAATGTTAACTATGAATAAACTATAAAGTGTTGCCATGTTTTGCAATGATTTGTTGTGAAGTTGTCTGTACATTACCAAACCATATGTTTTGTTGCAGATTGTGACAGTGAACTGTGCGAGGCTTGTGAAGACAGACCAGCATGCCACCAATGGAATTGTACATGTTGTTGACCGAGTAATCACCGCCATTACGAACAATGTCAACTCTTTGATTGACACCGATGATGACTTGGACACTCTACGGGTAGATTGAGGGAATTTACTGGTTCAATAAGCATTAAATGTAATGTAGTATACAAAAGCACAAAGTACATTGAATGACTTTTTCCATTTTCATTTAGACTGCCGTTGCTGCTGCTGGTCTCACAAATCTGTTTGAGAACGAGGGTACCTACACCATCTTTGCTCCTACCAATGAAGCCTTTGAAAAGATTCCTCCAGAAACACTGACCAGGATTTTGGGAGATCCTGTTGCTCTTAAAGGTACTTTTGTTCTTCTTCAGCATAAGGCACTTGTCACAACCCATTTTACTTCCATAATGTGATGCATTTCTGAGTGAAACAAGATGCTCTACTAGAAATTTTTTTTTGAGTGGGACTAATTGTATCCATTGGGAAGTGATTGGATTGTAAAAAATTGGGATTATAGTGCCTACCAGATTGGAGCCAGGTGGTTGGTTGGAGGAGGTAAGAGAGATTCATTTGTAACGTCAGCCAAACAGAAAAAAAATTTCAGAAGCCAAGAAAGCTATTACATTTTGCTAAAAGATTAGACGTTTTGTAAGTAATAATGTGCACTTGTGAATCTCCCAGATGCTGCAACAGCAGTTTAATTTTTTCTTCTTCCAGAACAATTATTATGGTATGTCTTTTTCCAGTAGCACAGCTGTGCTGATGTTGAGATGTGCTGTCACCTTGTCATCATTTTTTGGACTCAATCCACTTTAGATCTGCTGAATTACCACATTCTGAAAAACTTGCACTGCTCTGAGTCCATTGTGGCTGGAACACCTCTGGAAACCCTGCAGGGCTCCGTGCTGGAAGTCGGCTGCAATGGTGCAGAGATGACCATCAACGGCAAAGCCATCGTCATGCAGAAAGATAAACTTGGAACCAATGGAGTTGTTCACTACATCAATGAACTCCTCATCCCTGACACAGGTATGATCTTTAGGAGACTTTTAGATGCTGGTTTATGGTCAGTGTCATGACACATTTTTTTATTTGATTGCTCTATTAACCCTTAAACGCATACCTCGGGTCTTTGGTGACCTGGGACGTCATTCACTACCCTCCTCCTCAATCATTTTTTTAAGTTAGACATCAAAATTTTTTGTATTCCTAAAAATAACTTATATATATATATATGAAGAGTTCAGATGCAAAAGCCTCTAAGTGCCATCTGAAGTTTTCTTCTAGAATGATAATTTTTATCAAGCTTGTTTATTTAAGTTCAATAATTTCACTTAAATGACAATTAATAGGTAATTTTCATAGCCATTTAAGTGAAATTACTGAACTTAAACAAGGTTGATAAAAATGATCATTCTAGAAGAAAATTTCAGATGGCACTTTGAGGCTTTTGCATCTGAACTCTTCATATATAAATATTAAAGAATGCCTGTTTTCCCATTCATTTTTTTGTAAAACTTGTATAGGGTCTCTAACGACCCCAGGTGTGTGACAGTGTAAGTATATTTTTTCTGCATAACAGTAATTTAATCTTTGATAACTAAATAAGTGCAATTCCCCTTTATTCCACAAGGTGGCAATGTCTGATACTCAATGATGAAGTGTCGTTTCACTCATAGTTACCGCAGGCAGAAAACAAAAGAATAGGAAGTATCATCAGCAAAAACTTGAAATGGCTCAGTGATTTATTGCAGAGCAAGAACTGAACACGATCAAATATTAGTGTCACTGTCGCTTGATGGTGGATCTGGTGAAGAAGCTGTCAGCGATCAGAATATTGATTTTATCCCTTAAAGGGACGTTTGGTGATGTCAGCTATACATGATGTTTGTAAATATAAATATTTACATATTTACATTTAAACGTTTGCCGAATTTTTTTTTCCAAAATATTTTCTTTTTCTTTTCAGTGTCATGGATACTCTTATTTTCAGTTGACTTTTTAACCATGTTGTATTCAATGCTTTACTGTGCTTTCTTGTTTGTTTTAGCCAAGACCCTCCTGGAGCTTGCAGAGGGATCAGTTGTTAATACAGCCTCAAAACTTTTTAAAGATGCTGGTCTTTCTGTTCATCTCAGTGGTTCTGAGGCTGTGACCTTATTAGCCCCACTGGATGATGCTTTTAAAGGTTGGATCACTCCATTTTCATTAATCTAGCAAATGATCTTTAAGAAACTCTGAAATAACTGTAATTGTATCATTTATGTGCAGACAAGAGCTTGGCCATGACACCCGACATGAAGAAACTGCTGAGAAACCACATTCTCAAGGAGAGGTTTTCCTCCAAGAGCCTTTACCATGGGCAGGAGTTGGAGACTCTTGGTGGATTGAAACTGAGAGTGTTTGTGTTCAGGAATGTAAGTCTTTACATGTCAATCCATCAAACACACATAAGAGCCACGTTTTTTATTTCTAGCCATGTTGTAGCTGGCAGCGAGAGTGGTATAGTTCTGTCTGCACTATCACATTTCTGCTTTGTAATGGAATTCCCAAACCACTGGAAACCTCTCCTTTGGATCACCTTAACGTTTTCCACTGCCCACTTCATGCATCATCAGTCTTGTGAGAAAAGAGAGCTTTGAAACAAATGTGCAGATCTGTATTACCAATATGCTTAACCATTTCACTTGCTTGGACATTGCAGCACCTGTGCATTGAGAATGCTTGCATTGCTGCTCATGACAAAAATGGACGCTATGCGAATATGTTCATCGTTGACAAGGTCCTGGCACCCCCCATGGGAACTGTCATGGACGTCCTGAAGGCGGATGATCGTTTTAGGTAAGAAGATCATAAACGTATTCATATTCATAGAAAACGTCTTACAGTGAAGTCTTAAAGGGATAGTTCACCCAAAAATTTTAATTCTGTCATCATTTACTCATCCTCAAGTTGTTCCAAACCTTTATGTGTTTCTTTCTTCTGCTGAACACAAAAGAAGATATTTAAAAAAATATCGGCAATCAAACAGTTGCTGGTCCACATTGACTTTCTATAGTATGTTTTCCCTACTATGGAAGTCAATGGCTACCGTCAACTATCTGGTTACCAACATTTTATCAAAATATCTTATTTTTGTGTTCAGCAGAAGAAAGAAACTAACAGGTTAGGAACAACTTGACAGAATGATGACTTGACGAGAAAATTATGACAGAATTTTCAGAAATGTTAGCCGTTAGCCGTTAGCCAGCACACCAAAGCGAATAAGTCGTATAGTCTACTTTCATGATGTTTTTACAGTTACTTTTTGGATCTTGACACCCAAACGACCTTGTCCTTATATAGAAATAAGACCAAATTTTAAAAAAATATGTCTTTGTCTTTGTATTCCACACAAGACAAAGTGGGTTTAGAATGAAATGAGTAAATTATGGTTTAGTGGTTTAGTAAATGATGACAGGATCTTTATTTTCCTTTTAAATAAGATGCTAATGACTGTTTAAGGCTATCTAGAGGTATTTGGAGAGAATAAACTTCAGTTAAAAAAAAATTAACCTCACATTAGTGGTGCTTTACACAAAATGCCCTATTAAAAAAAAACTAGACGAAAAAATGTTCCACCATAAAGGGTGTAATTGGTTTCACAGTCCTATTGAAAGGAAATATGCAGCTGCCGTTTCTCACCCACATTCAAAGACCTCAATGTCAGTCTCTCAAAACGTTTTTTCTTTTTTCTTTTCATAATGATAATGTAGTTGCATGTTCAAACTTGAGGCTGTAATTTCTTCAGATTTCTGATGACCTGGGTGGAATTTGAGCTGTCAGTCTAACTGTCTTTATAGCCTAAAGATATACTCTAATAATGTGCTTTAATGAACTTTCATCCGTACAGCACCTTGGTTGGCGCCATTCAGAGAGCAGGCCTGACTGAGCTCCTGAACAAAAAAGGGACCTACACCTTCTTCGCCCCCACCAATGCTGCTTTCCGTGCAATGCCCCCTGCCGACCTCAACAAACTCATGAGTAATGTCTTTCAAGTGCCACTCTTGTTTCACCATATGTGTTCATAAAACAGATGTTCAGTGCATGATTACACACAAGCTGGTCAGATTTGGGAAAGTGTTTGTGAATGTGCAGCATATACTTACATATGTTGTTTCCCTGCTCCTGTATGTTGTACATAGGAGACCCCAAGGAGCTGGCAAACCTTCTGAAATACCACATTGGTGACGAGTTCCTGATCAGCGGCGCTGTGACCTCACATACCAGAATGAAGCCCCTTGCAGGCGATAAACTGGAGTTAGGCACTGTCAGTACTCACTACTGCAATCAATTTGATCTTATTATTGAGTGAAGAAAATAAATTGTGTATCTTCGATAGAAGTAGAATATAGGTTACATATTCATATTGGTACACTGCCATTAAACATTTTTATGAAAGAAGTCTGTTATACTCACCAAGGCGGCATTTATTCAGCATCATTACTCCAGTCTTCAGTGTCACATGATCCTTCAGAAATCATTCTAATATGCTGATTTGGTGCCTGAGACAGACACACACACACACAAAGTCATAAATCATCAAAGAATTAATGAATCTGCTGAGTCTTCACATTGAAGATTCATAACTGCCGTTCTGTAGAGAAGGTCTGTTTGAAGATTCTTTAAAATTCTCAGTTTTTAATTAAGTCAGGGAGAGTAAAGGATGACAGAATATTAATTGATGGGTAAAATATTCCTGATTTCATCTGATAATTAATTCATTATTTTTTTTATGACTTTCAGCGTAACTCCACCATATACGTGAACAGGGTGCCTGTTGTGGAGGGTGATCTGATGGCTACCAATGGAGTTGTACATGCTGTTGATGTAATCATAAAGCCACTGCGTAAGCCATTAGACACATTTTCTTAAACATTTTGATAATAAAAATATCTTATTTCAGAGCACACATATTTCATAACAGTGTGACGTGCCACTTTGTTTTAGCTCCTAAAACTGTGAGTGACCAGGCTGATGGCTCAACAATCAGACGCACCTCTGCTGTTAGGGTTAGTATAATGTCATAAATCATTTTTTTTCCAATAGATCAGTGGCTCTATTTAATATAAAATTTTATAAATATGAATTATTGTCAAAATAAATGAAATATGTCTTCTCAATTTTCCATCCCAGGCTGGGACTCATGTAATGAAAAATGGTATGCATTGTTCACTAACTTTAACTTTTTTTTTACCCCCACATAAATAAAGAGTCAGATATATTTCATATTTTGCTTGTGATTGTATTGAGATGTAAAAAATAATGCATCTTAATATATTTTTTGTCACATTCCAGATGATCTCTTCCAGAAGGTCCTGAGAAGTCAGAGCAGCAAAGCAATGTCTCGTGTTCAGTAAACGTAGCTCCGCAAAGTAAAACTGCAATTCATTTTAACCTCCACCACTTTAAGAAGAAGGAAACACACAGATCAATGTCTTATTTTGCGCAGTGGAGAGATAATCAGAAGACTAAGACAATCCAGGCTACAAAATACAGAATTCTGAAAATGGAAAACAGTTTGCATTGCAAAGCATTGTAACATTTTCACATGCCAAAGACCCTTGGATGAACAGCAATGTTTTGTTTTTTTAAATATCACAACTTGATGACAGCGATTTGTTAAGGCACTTCATATTTTCTGGATATTCATTCAACTTCCGTTTTGGACTTTCAGTCTGAATTATTTGAATAAGTTGTTGGTTCAACACTTTTTATTAACATCTTGTAATTCTTTTTATTGTTTTTGGTTGTTGTATTTGATATACCTGTAGCATGTTTGCATGGTTTAAGCTGAAACAAATGCTATTTGGGCACATGAAAACACAGACCAAATGTATGTCTTCATTTCCCATGATCTACAATGTAAAACCTGTAACTTGTGCAGATTATTTGTCATGTTGTATCAAAGATATTTTGTAAAGAACCAAAGATCCCTTTCGGCATATTTCATAATAAAATTACCATTTTGTAGCCACAGAGTTATAGTTTACATAACTAGTCAGTGCCCTTGAATGTAGTTTGCTCTGTCTGTTATAAACCAATTTGTCAGTTCACTGAGCTGAATTCACAAAGTGGTGGATTGTCATAACGTGGTGATTATCTGTGTGGTGATTAAAAGTCGCACTCAGATGATCATTTAAAAGTCTGCTTGCTATTATTATTATTCATGACTAAAGAAGTTCTTTATGTTTCCTGTTTCTTTCTTAAATGCAAATTTTCATCAATCCAAACTATACCATTGGGTGGCTTATTTTGCTTCCAGACCTGGATTTTACATTAAACATCACCCAGAGGCCCAATATTGTAAAAAGTAACCATCCATCCAACCAACATGTAAAAGTCCATCAATAATTCATATAATATTAAGTTTAAAAGTCAAGTAAATAATCTCTCCATGTTTGTAGTGTTGCCAGGTGCAGGTGCGCTCTCTCTCTCTCTCTCTCTCTCTCTCTCTCTCTATATATATATATATATATATATATATATATATACTGTATATATATATATATATATATATTCAGTGAACCACTGGAATCTGAAAACGAACATTACAGAGTTTCTGTAATGACTGGAATTTTTTTTTTTTTTTTTGCTGCTAGTTCAAATTGGTTAATTAAAATGAGCTCCAGCAACACAATTGCTATACATTTTATCCTAACTTAATTTGATTATGTACAACCCACTTAAATATATGTCAAATTTAAGTGTACTTAAATTTAAAACTAGTGTACTTAAAACTAAAAACATTTGTTTTGGGATTACATTAATGATATGTGTCACATTAACTGGGTGGTGCTTGTTAGTTCCCAGTATGCTTTGCATATGGCTGAATCAAGATAGTAAATGTTGGAATTAAGTGTTATTTTATGTGTTTTTGAGCAAGATGAGTAAAGGAGGAGACTTTATAGTGTGTAATAGTGTTTAATGTTTAATTATGTTGGAATTATTATAACCATTTAAATTACACTATTTTTTCCATTGTGGAGAAGAGATTTACTTGGGCTGCGGACTGATACAACTAATATTAGAAATGCCTTGCTTAAAGAAGTAATGTTTAACATTTTAGATGCCAGTGTGTGAGATCACTTGCTAAAAGTTTGATTACTTGCGCAGTGTTGTAATTCAGATGCTTGGCATTAGAATATATTAAATTAAATGCATGAATCATGACAGGGAGCTATACAAGATTCACCGTGAGACTGCTTCATTGATTCATTTAAAATGACTTCATTCCATGATATTGAACAAATTATGTTTGTTTAACTTATTTGATTCATGTGGGACAGATGCACAAGATTAAATCATGTAAATCCATTTTTTTCAGTGTGGGAAGGGCATTCTCAATCTAGAGAATATCTAATTAGACAAAAATCTCAGGTGCAGGATGAGTCATCAATATTTTGTTCCCAGAAGAGAAATACTATAGATTTTAAATGCATATATATCTTCTAAAGGTGAATTTTGTCAGAAGTTTTAGTTTATGGCTGTACAGTAGATGACCTTAAAGCTAACATGGACTAAAAGCAATACAACTTTTATTTACATCTCATGGGGTCTTTAAAAGTTGTTAAACCTATTTAATTTGCTATAAACTCAAAATTATATAGTTCATTGCATTTTATTATTTACATTTAGCATGATCTTTGGATCCCAACCAACATCTAAAAACGTGACTGCCAATGGGAGCTTCTGTAATGACTTTACATGAAAAGATGCCTGTTGTTTAAACCTGCTATTTCGCTTCACTGTGCTTGTTATATCACCGCATACACTCTGGAATAGTTTGAGGATGTTAAACGGAGCTTCTGTACCCCGCAGCGGTCCTGGGATGGGATGTCTCGAGTTTCCCAACAGAGCTGGAGTAGGAAACATATGTGCACAGTGCCCTTTCTCAGCTGGCAGCCCAAACGAAACATTCCAACAGCGTTTTACTTCCATAGCAAGACACTGGCAGACTGTTTTGTGTCGGAGATCGAGGGAGTGAGGTTTAGTCCTACTGAAACCTGCTGGCAAACACACTTGTTAAGTTATTACAGTTTGCAGTATGTAGAAAGCAAAGGTCAGGGTGCTGAAAAAAATATTGAAAATACTTAACCACGAAGTTAAAATCATTACAACACTGTGCGGAAACAAATCTAGTCTAATAAGTCTACATCTGTATTAAATCCAGGATTATACTGTATGCCTGAGACCTTTGTAAATCATTTGAAGACTGTTTTCCTTTAGTATCAATCCAGAGTAATCAGACATGTTTTGTCCACTGTTTTGACCGCCTACATTTAAATCAATCAGATAACCAGTTTAAGTGTTGTTATATGGCGATATCAGTGGTGATTTACAATTCTCTCCACTCAAATTGAAAAAGAAATGTTTCTAGGACACCCACGCATGGGTATTGTATAATTTCTCCTTTCTAATGGAAAACACATGTGTGGCTATTGATGGCTAAATATAATATGTTCTTTCACTCTCTGTATATCAAAAATGTGCTTCATATTTGGTCACATCTTTTACTGGTTCTATTCAACTCAAAAATATTATTTAATATTTTCAGATTCTACCTGACTTCATTTGGTTATACACCAAACAGTAATTTTTAAGGGTTAGATCAAGTATGAATATAATGTAACAACCACAGACAATATTCTCTGTTTACAGTGTATTGATCGAACTATCCAACAAAGTATGCCAAAATTAAGGCAGAGCTTCCTTTCAAACACAAGTGGAACTTATGGCAGTCGTTTCATGCTAGTCATGAGTTACAAATTAAATCTTTGTATTGCATGCAGCTGTTCTCTTTTAGCCTGAGTGATAGAGGGAGTTTTCATTGATGGAGAGGCTTACAGTAACAGAAACCAGCCAGCTTCAGTGTTCCTTCAAAAAGGCAGTGACATAAAAGAGACAAACTGTTTAGATGTGTGAAAGCAAAAAGAATAAGTCCTTCTTCTGTCCTTATAGACAGACACAGATGTTTTGTGATCTGGGTGGATGACTTTGACAACATGCATGACCTGCTCTACATATGTTGCCCTCTGATTTGGCCTTTTGCTGTGTGGGCTTGACCCACAATAGCTCCCTTATATCACATTCAGGACACCCAGTGAGAACAGATTGTAGAACCAGGTTTCCAGTCTCCATAAAACTCTCAGCTTGTGAAAGCCTGAGCCCCGTATGAACAAAATCTGCGAGGACAAAGGGGGAGACGCAAAGTAAAACAGGAACAGAAATTAAACTTAATCACCTTAAACTGCACAAAAAAACATCTCTCCTCAAGAAGAGTAATGGTTCATTTAATACCACTTAATAAACGTGTGGCCTCTGACACTGTTGTTTGTTACTTCAGGTGTCCTCAGTCGTTCAAAAAATATTTTACAAAATTAACTGTGAAAAATAGTGCTGTATCATATGCATTATTGTTGTGTTGTAAAACACAGGTTTTAGTACATCTTTAAAGCATCATTTACATCAAGTTGAATGTTTTGTTTTAAAGAATATAATTAAATTGAGATTTTTTTCATTTTTTGAAGAGAAAGACTGACCCCTGGTGATTACTTCAGGATGTGTCTTCATGTTCCATCCAACAAGAAAAACAGAAAACCTGGATGTTAGAGCAATAAAAAAAATAAATGTGATTTGATGTCAATGGTTTTCCAGGTTTTATTATAGTTACTGATATAAACATATACAAATATAAACACGTAAACATAAAACAAATTTAAGTATTACAAATATTTATTATTTTATAATTATTCGTGTTCTTGTGATTAAAAGATAAATAAATAAATGTTTTTTTTGGAGGGGACTACAAGGATAAGGTGTAAAATGGACGGGTCATCAGGGGCGATTATAATATTTCAATATTAGGGAGGCTCAGTCCCCAATGAGGGTATAATTTAAAAAAATGATCATTATATATTATACTACTGTAGGCATGAACAATACACTAGGTTCTACACTGCCAATCAAGTCAAACTCTGAATATTGAATTAGTTTCTAATTTAAAATAACCAGCTAATATTCAATAATATTCATTAAGAATATAGAATATAGACACAATTTATATTGTCTAGATTGGTAATACGTGGGTAAAATATATATATTTTTCAACAAATGTAATGTTAAAAAAAAATAAAAAAATATATATTTGTGCAGTAAACTTTAAAGAAGTTATTTACAGTTCTCATTTTCCTTCATGGAGATAACATGGACAATGTGCCATGCTTTAGTGGAGGATTTCTGTCACCTGGTGGAAAATAAACACAGTTAACATGAAAATGACATGAAACTACCACTATATCCATGGCTGCATGGGACCACCTAGCTATTTTGTCATTTCCACTCTACTTTTATAGTGTGTTTTGCTTATGGATTTATTATAAATTGAATATTATAACAAATATTTTGTAATTTTATTGCACTGCAGTAAGCCTAGAAGTATAGCAAGAGTAGGAAAAGACAAAGTTTCATGCCATCGATGAAAATAATCGTATTAAATAATTTAATAAATAAATAGGTAAATAAGCCCAGATTGTACAGTGAATGGGAAACCATCTTGAATTGCTCCCACATCATATTATGTAAACTGCATTTATGACAAAGAACTACACAGATGCAGATATCATAACAATCTATCAATAAATGCACACACCTTGTCCTCTGCTTTTGACACTGGCCCTGCGCTGCTACAGATTCAAGAACAAGCTTAACGCAGCCTAAAATATGGTGATGAGCCGAGTCCGAAGCCCACTGTCTGAGCTTTAAATGGGACTGAGGCGATCATGAATTAGTGTACATATTACATACTAGACTGTTTAGGGCGCCTTGGTGGAAATTTAAGTGGGCCTCCTAAAATGGCCCTAGTGCAATACAAAAAATCTTACAAAACAAAGAGCCAGTGCAAAGAGTGCGTAAGTGGGATCACAACAGGGGAACAGAATGTCAACAGAATGTTCAGATAAATGTGAATTATGTGAATTTGAATTCAAACGTACCCCTTGGCTCATTCAGGACAATATCATAACCCTGTTTGAGATGCTTCTTCGTTCACTTCTTGAAAAAAAACAAAAAAAACTGAGAAGAATTCAGTGTCAGTTAAAGGTGTTTTCACATCTGTGCAGTCAGTCGAATGCAACTTTATCATAAGCACCATATAGTGTAAAACTTACTGTTAAAACACTTTCTTATTATGTAGGCTATCCAAGAACTAGAGGTGTTACTAAATGCTAGATTATACATACTTATAATAAACTTAAATGTATACTATATGCTTATGATTATAGATAGCCTACATTCGTACAACCACTAGACAGACAGACAGACACAGACAGATAGACAGATATACAGATAGACAGATAGATAGATAGATAGATAGATAGATAGATATACCTAAATGTTTCTCCTCGCCCAATAATACAGATGGGCAAACTAATTAATTTGAATATGACCTCGTGTGTATGCGCGAGTAAGCAAACACCGCGTAACTCACTCTCTATTGGCTGTTGCACTAGTGAAGTTTTAAAAGCCAGACAGAGTGGAGCCAAGTTTCGTGACGTCACGTGACCGTAGCACAACTTCAAGACGGCCCAGGCATTACATAGCAACCAACTGTATCCTTCCGCCTTTATATCTAGAGTAGACTATAGACCTGAATGTATATGGTATTCGCTCATGACAGGTTTGATTGAATGCTGCTGTACACATAGAAGTTTTTTTGTCATATAATTTTCACATGAATAGATGCATAACATAAAATAAGCCCGGCGCCAAATGTTGAAAGTAATAAAATGACAGAAGCCCGTTTTAAAATAACATGCCTAAATACTGTGTTAGAAATGCATTTCCGCCTGTTTTATAAATTGCCAACCATAAAACCAGGGGTAAAATAATATTTTATTCACTTCGTTCTGTCAGTATTGATGACATTATAATTTTTTATTGGATAATTAAATGATAGGCTATCTGTCTGTTGGAAACATGAAAACCAACATGAAAGCTATATGTGGGGCCCGACACAGCAATCAATGCACATACTAGAAAACTTGAATTGCAATAGAGTTAACTGTATCACTTACAATTACTTTCGCTATCATTTCGCCTAGTGCCTTAATTCTGATCTAATTAGAACAGGCATTTTCCTCATTAGTAAATGCCTTCGGATGTTGTCCATCTTACAGTCACAATCATACTCACATAATACTATAGGCCTACTCCATTTATCACAGACATCTTTCTTTTGATCATCTCAAATGCATCTGCAGGCACTGAGCTGACAGTGTATAGAGGAAGAAGAGTGGTTGGTTGTCAAATGGGCGGATGGATATGCACTAATGTGCTTCGCCTCCAGTCTGTTTGACGCCAGGACTGGTGAGAGAGAGAGAGAGACGAGGGAAAGAGAGAGGCAGGAAAGAAGGGGGAAAAACTCCTTCATGTCGGTGTCTGTTAAACAGAGCAAAGGTCGACAGACGCTACACCATTTCATGAAAGGTATGCAATCTAATGATAATGCATCTAGCCGATAAAGACGGTTCAGCGGTCACTTATCAATTTTATTCCAGTAGGGATGGTGGCTTTTCCGCAGGGGGTGTTGAGAAGTGATTGAAAAAGTTTCCTTGCTGGGTTTTTCTTTTCATTTTTGTACGAATGAGGTGAGGAAAACACGTGAACGAAGTATATTTACATTTTATACAAATACTATTTTAAATATTTATAACATGTTATATGCAGCATTTTGAGGTTGTAATTGTTATTTGCGTTAAATTAAACCGCAAATGTAAATGGCTAATGTTAACTGGCTATGTAGCAACTCGGCTAGCAGTAAGTTAAGTTTTTACACAATAGAGAAAAACAAATGAAACAAAAATTTTACCAAAAATATATCGTTGTGATTTTAGAAAGTTTTGCAAACGGATAATGTTATAAAAAAATAAAAGCTGTTTGAATTTAAAATTAATAACCATGTTTTTAACTCAATTCCACAAAGTTGCGGCTAAAATGTAGCTTAGCTTCACTCCTCTCGTTTATTGAGCCAATACATATTTACGGTTAAACTCTGATCCGCACATATTTACATACAAAACCCCACGAGGATCAAATAAAAAACAGTGTATTTAATAATAATTGGTGTGTAGTAGAAGAAAGTGACGGTTCGCATTCTTGTGAGGAGAGATGTGCGTGTCGTGGCGTGTATTTCTGGCTGTGTCTCAAAACCTTGTGTGCTGCCCACTCATACCGCATTATGGGGCTTTATAATCTCAAAAACTAGTGTTCTTCCTGGGCTCAAACTTTCTGAACGTGCTTGTGATGCCCCAAGATTCTGTCTAGATGGGCAGCTTCCTCGGTTTTGAGGGACAGTTAGTGAGTCTGTCTGATATTAACCCCTTGAATGCACATTCACAGAGCTTTGTTTATCGTTTAGCGACCAAATCGTCCATCTGAGGGGTAAAACTTACGTGTTTTTTTTCTCTTTGGTCGAGCATTTGAGCTGGTGTGATGACCTTTTATTATTCATCCACATTTGCAGTCTTTGGGAATATCCATGGTGTCCTTCTCAAAGTGCATAATTGAAGCAGTTGACTTCAGGGATGAAGATTGTTGTCAAGATATAAATATAAATCTTTGTTTTGGGTTTAAATATTGTTCATGTGGTCTGAGAATTGTTTATTGCTGGAGCGGTCCTTAAACCTTAGATTAAGAGCTTCAAAAGGAAGGTTTTCCCTGGCCTTGATGCACAATGACAGATGCTACATTTTAAATTACTTCGTTTTTTTAAAAGTATCAATGTCAATCCTTTGTAGAAACAGCATTTGAAAGTCATCAGCTTGTTTTTGACCTTGACAGAGGGGATGTTTAGAAACGGTCCGCTTGGAGTGCATTTAAAGAGCAGCATCCCCATGTTCCTGGCTTTCATGAATCACATAGTAAGATTCTGATTTGTAAGTGTAATATTGCTGTTTTGTTTTTTTGCATGGTGTTGCATTTTTTTTTTTTTTTACGGAGCGTCTTACCTTAAAGGGACAGTTGTTCACCCTCAAGTTGTTGCAAACCTGTATGAATTTCTTACTTCTGCTGAACACAAAAGCAGATATTTTGATGGACCCCATTGACCTTTACAGTTTTTCCATACTATGGAAGTCAATGGGGGCCCATCAACTGTCTGCTTACAAACATTCTTCAAAATATCTTATTTTATGTTACACACAAGAAAGAAACTCATACAGGTTTGGAATAACTTAAGGCTGAGTAAACGATGACAGAATTTTTTTGGGTGGACTATCCCTTTAACTGTCTTACTTAAAGGTCTTACTCTGCTCACTTTAAAAAAAAAAAACAGTCTGGGTTGGTAAACATTATAAACAAGATTAACAATGTACATATACATAACAATAAATAGCCAGTGAATGAACACATTCCTTACAGACAATGGGTCTCATTCATTAATAATTGCGTGGATTATTTGTATTTATTTCGACTAATTCACAACACGTGCACTGCATATTCAGATTACGCACATGGATTTGTGCTTGCGTGAATTTGGAGTATTTTAAATAAGTGACTGTGTGCCTTAGGTTAGAAATTTTAATATAACATGCCAAAACCCTGTCCATTTTTAAGGGCTTTCCTTTCGTCTCTCTCAGTAAACATGATGCGCAATAGGACACACTCTCGCAGAAAGATCCTCGAGCAATGTCAAGTGTGCCATACTTTAAACAAATTCACACACAAATTTATTAGATATATAGACCTCTGATTAACCAGCTGTAAATCTGCATCTTTTTGCACTGCTATAGACCTTATGCACCAGGGAAACGAGGGTGCCGCCATCTTTTGAATATTGTCTTTAAACTTCCGTTTTTGCGGTCACTCTATATATCTCTATGGCATCGCTGTCCAGGAATAATTTGCTTTTGAAGTGGATTTACTTAATGTAAAGTTAATGAAAGTTGTCATGAGGATTGTAATGTTTAAAGGAGATGTCTTAACAAATGTTAGTCGACCGGGAAGATTTTAAAACAAGCCGTTCATTCATAAACGCATGATCGCTGTGAAAATAAAGACCGGAAGACAAAAGACAACGAGCGCAGCGCTGCAAAGGGGCGGGGCTACATAAGGTCTAGCTATATCGACGATATTAGTTAGTATTTCTACATGTCAGCGGAAAACTTACAGACACATTATCCTCTCCTCTGAGAACACATTTTTATAATTTCTGGGTCAAGATCAAGAATGAGTCGGAGATTGCTATATTTCCTCCTTCCTATAGCTACCACAAAAAGCTCGCTGACAGGAAGCGTTTGTGTCATATAGCCCATAACATATGCACACTTCAATAAGCCCAAAGAAAGCAGGTTAATGTTTACATGCCGGGAAAAATCGGGGTATGGGGCAAAAATCGACCTGTGTCAATCGGTTTATGTTTGAACCGTTTATTAGGTATAATGGCCAGATTGAAAGAGCCATCTAACATTTCAGTTACATTTAAGAGCAACGAATGTTATTAATGAATCATGATTTGTTCGTAAAAATGTTCGTACGCACAAATCATTACTTGCGCACGGTTCGTGAATGAGACCCATTGAGTAGGCTATGCCACATGAAGTAGTAGATGATATGATATTTGGTTAAAAAATCTGGTTGTATTTTGCTCCTACAGGTTTAGTCTGTTCTTAGCGCCTAGTTTCCATCGAGTCTCTGAATATCTGCCAACGTGTAACATCTGTCACATAGATGTCCATGTGAGTGCTCACATCTGTTGTCGATCTTGAGCTGTTACCTGATCATGAATAATATCAGTTGAATTTAGTGTAATGCATTGAAGATGTATATCATTAGAAATGTTTTTCCTCTGCATTCCTGATAGTATTTGAGCCAGTGAGAACAATAGGATGGTTATTGTTTATGTGCAGCTTAAAGAGGGTCTATCTATTAGTTGTCGACGATGTAAGGCTCCAGGGATGGAGAGACTGGATGGTGTCAAGCAATTAAACAGCCCCCCTCGTAACGACTGCATCTTTGTCTTGGATGGGTGTGATCCTATTTACAAAAAGAGAAATGGTCTTGTTCTGGGTTCGTAAGAAAGACGTTATTTGTCTGATCATAGTCAAACTGATAAAATTGTAAGGCTGTGCTTTTATCTTGCCTCTGTCATGCTCTTAAATGTAACTGAAATGTTAGATGGCTCTTTCAATCTGGCTATTATACGTAATTTGATTTTAAGGATAATGCATGGGTTGAAGCCCACTAGAGGCATTGCGACTGCACGACACTACAGTCCTTGTAACAAATCAATTGATCCAGTAGAGAATAAAAGTGCCTCTTTCTTGGTCTGGAGCTCTACATTAGTGTCAGAATGTGACTCCATTATGATTTAGAAGGTTGATTTCATGTGTAATTTTGCAAATGGCACTGCCCTTGAATGTATATCATAATTATAAAGCAGCATTAAGATGCACATCTTCTGATAATCATGTTGCGGTTTTGGTCAGAATCACAACATTATTTTCATTATTTGCGATGAAGCAGATGACTGTCAATTTTCATTTTAATGACATTATTAGACTCACGCCAAACATTTCTTCTTAGCTTTTTAAAGCAAAATTGCTTCCTCGCCATGAAATAAGAGCACAGAAAGAGAAAAAGCTTTAAGTGGGAGGCTTTAGTGACTGCTAGAAAATCAATACGGATAATGCTTTCTGTGCTTCTTATTTTGCAAGTGGAGCAGCTGAGTGTGAAGGCAGGATGGAGATAGGGAACAGGGAAGTGTGTGTTTGTGTATTGAGCCTCTATATTGCTGATCTGAGTCCTGTACTTCCTATTGTTAAAGCTTTGTTATCATCAGTCCCTCAGCAATAAAGGCAGAGTGTGCTGGTTACAAGCTGATTGCTTGTTTCTGCTGATAAGTAAGACTTTTTGGTGTGTGCCGTCCCATTGAACAATCTCAGGAAGATTTCAGGAATTCAATCGCTAGATTTATTTTTACCGTTATCAATGTTTGCCATTTGATCAGGCTTGGAACAGTTTAAAATAAAGAGTTTTAATACGTTACACTCTTGGCACAATTTGCCAGCATATGTGGCGTAACATTCATTACCACAAAAAAATCTTGTCCTTCTGACTGTTCAGTTTTTTCTGTTAATGGCCAAATGTGGATGTTGCTGTTTTGTCAAATTTGCTTCCGTCAGTCTAGTATGAAAATAGCTTTTCTGTGTGCTTGTCAGCTTCAAGCTTGTCCGCGTTGCGACGTTCGTCTGTTATAGGACAAATTAGTTTGAATAAACGAGCAGACACTAATTAGCTACTTGCGGTGTGATGCGGTGGTGACGCGTTCATGTAACATGTAAGGGTGGCGCTGCCAATAAAGCACCTAAAATCTTTCACAAAGAACCAGCAAAAGAAATGATTATGGATATGTAAAATATAGCAAGGAGATATTTTAATTGTTTATTAATAAACAGGTGTTTTCTTTGTCAAGTGTCAGCTGCCAAGATTAAGTTGACGATGCTGTAGTCAACGCTAGGGATGGGCATTCGATTAAATTGTTTTAGTCGATCGTCGGGAGAATTAACGATCGACTATCGATTAATCATTAATATTTTTCTATTCAAATTTATTATTTATTTAACTTTTTATAAATTAAAAATGCAATGAAAATACAAAAATACAGCGTGTTTTTCCTCGATTAGATCTTTATTATAAGATGATCAACTTGTGGCAGTTAAACTGGACGTTCGGTTAGGCTAAATTTGAAGATACAGTATGCGCTGCGGTGCTCTAACGCAGCGGAACCTGCAGCTGCGAGTTGGCGTTCTTAAACAGAGACCCTCGTTTGTTCCAAAATAATACATAATAAAAAAATCATGTTAAACAATAGCTTATAATACTTAGATCTGACAGGTTTTATCAAAATGTAACTCAAAACTATCCAAGGCACGGAGTCGAGAAAGGGTGAGAGAGATTAGCCTACCTAACAATCAATTAGGCTAGGCTACTCACATACGACTTCTACACCAGTCTACTTATTTTTGTTGAGAAAGATAAGCATGTTGATGACATGATCTGGGGTCAGACGCGACCGCAACCTGGTGACCGTCAATCCTTGTTTACACTTTCGCCTGGCTCTTCAGCGCGAGTCTCCGCAGACTGCGCGCGCACCTCACCAAACGGACGAGGCGTTTATACTCGACGCGCTCGCCTGTGAAACACCGAATACCGCATTTTTGCCGCGCTCACCTTCGCGCTCGTGCGGACGCGTCAAGTGTAAACAAGGCTTCAGTCCAGCCGCTGAAAACACCGTTCTAAGTGATGAGGGGACTGACGTTGCCGGGATGCACTGGTACCTCCGCGCTAACATGACCAGCCCGGGGAACACGTCACTTTCCACTCACACTACGCAATGCAGCAGCATTAGTTTAATGATAATCGATAACAAATTAAAGTGATCGACGAAATTCTTAATGATCAATAATCGATCGTCGATTAATCATGCCCATCCCTAGTCAACGCGCCAGAGAGAAATGCACATTTCATCCGGATTATGCAGAGCAGTGAGCAGCGAACCGTTTTCTTTTGTTTTGAATTGTTCTGTTTAAAAGTAGACATGTCTGTGAGGCAATAGGCTACCTTATACGCTGAGTTTCGGTTCATTTATGAGAATGAACTATAATGAACTATCATTCTACATTTATGAGAATGAGTCTGCTATATTTACTTCTTATTTATTAAATCCAGGCAATTGGTTGATGAAACATTGATTAAAATTAAGATACAATTAATACAAAACGATCAAATTTGTATTCTGAATACGTAACGCCGGTACATGTATTCCGTTACTCCCCAACACTGATATTAGTATATAACCTTATCTGAAAGATATTTTAATAACACGGTTTTGGCGGTTATAGAGTTCTAAAGACGGCTTTCAACAATAACCGTCGGTCTCACGGTTATATAATAACCGTCACACCCCTACTTGCAGGTTTCGCGGTTGAGCAGCATGCACGCACGCACATGAACCTGCTTAATCGATGATCGATTTGTTTTATCGATTAAATGTAGCCTATTATCGACAATTAATCGATCGTCGATTAATCATTAACATCCCTAATAAATACATTTGAATGTTTGTTTATTTATAAAACTTTAATCCCTTTAAATTAGGCTTGCTGCGGTAGTCAGTGTTACCGGTGTTACATGGTGTTCAGTCGCAACACTGGTTTCATCACTTGCCCACACGGCACCGCAAAAAAAAAAAAGTTAAAAAAAAATTAGCGTTATATATATTTAACGCAATTAACGAAGTATCCGTTTTTTTTCTGTCACCCGTTGATTAGCGTTGTATGAACATGCTCTTATTAATGCAAAAATACTTTTAAATCATTCAACCGCGACAAGACAAAAGAGTCTGTGCCTATGTGACACACAACAACCCACAGAAAAATGCGCGTCAGTATCGAGTTCTCTTTCGGCCTTGAACAAACCATAACACACACACACTAAGCAGGCTTAACTTTCCGTTTTGTCGAGTGTCCTCATAAGAGCAGTATTAAATAAGTAAAATAAAGTCTTAAATAAATGTAAAGATTTGTGAGAAAATGGGATGCGTGTGAGATCCGCGTCATTTGCAGAAGTGGCTGGTCTTAAAGTGTTACAATATAAGAGTAAATTACTCACTCAGACCCGGCGCCAGGATTATAATACCGGCAGCCTAATAATCATGAATGCACTCCGCTGTCATCTCCGGCGAACGACTTCTTCACGCAAAAGTGAAAAAACTGTCATGAGCGCAGTGAAATGCAGCGATCTATGTGGCGTTTCCTGATGGATCGAGTTTTTTCCTTAACTTCATTTTATACGTGCAATTCACACGAGCTCTAAGCGCGTGCGGGACTGCTGCAAGTATGCGCTGACATAGGCCTACAGCACTAAGCAGGTAACATTTAATAAAGTCTCAGCTTTTAAATTTGGCCAGTCAAAGAAAATTAAACCATAAATAGGCCAACTATTTTGTGGTTCTTTAAAGGGGTCATGACATGAGAAACCAAATTTGCCTTGATCTTTTGGTATATAGGCTAAGAGATCTATGTACTATTAAAACTTCCTGCAAGTTTCATAGCTTAAGACGTCCTCCCCATTATAAACTAAGCATTTATTTAATCCAGCTCTAAATGCAGCTCGTTCTGGATCCATGGTAAGAAGTGACGTCACGGTAAGAAGTGACGTACCAGTCGTTTGCATATGACCGCCTCCAGCGCAAGACAACTACGCCTCATTTCGCATCATTGCATGCGTTGGCGTGCAGCGAGTGGGTCTGTTTACAAGATACAACATGTTTGAATACGCTGCCGAACGATCCAGACGTCAGGGAAAGCAGTTGGATGCAGTTTATTTGCAGCATATGCAGCGCGCCAAAGCTTTATTTGATCGGCGAGTGATCAGATGAGTGTGACAGGGCAGGTTACTGAAAGAACGAGCAGAGAGCTATCTATCTCTATCTCTATCTCTATCTCTATCTCTATCTCTATCTCTATCTCTATCTCTATCTCTCTCTCTCTCTCTCTCTCTCTCTCTCTCTCTCTCTCTCTCTCTCTCTCTCTCTCTCTCTCTCTCTCTCTCTCTCTCTCTTTTATATATGAATCAATTGAGAATTGACACGATGGTAAAAGATTGGAAGACCGAAGTTTCACGTGGTGGAGCATTGTGTAGTCTACATGTGATACAAAATGATTAACGTTAATTTATGCATAAGCAGCACTGACGTTAGCCAATCATAACAGTGGGCGTTAACACTGAAGTCTTAAAGGGGAAACACCCCAAAACAGACTTTTTGAATCAGAGGTGAGAAACAGGGTGGGAAAATGTCATAAATCACTACATTTTAAAAGTTTTTTTGTACAAAAAACTATAGTAATACTATAATTGCAAAACAATTATAATATACATAATAAAACAAAACAAAAAACCATGTCATGACCCCTTAAATGTGTTGTGACAGATTGCCTCAGTTAAAGCTGCTCGTGAACCGATCATCTTTTCCTTGGTGAATTTATAGCATCAAATAGGCAAAAATATTTTTTTACTGTTGTTTTAACCGCGGAAAGACGTCAGTAGCCTACAATCCATTATTCAACCTCAAATCCACCAACGTTAATCTTCTCTTTACTAACTACTTTGTTGGACAAAAATTATATTATGATTGATCAGATCGCCTGTCAATCAAACTCCCGGCTAATTATTTTTTTTTACATGTGTATACACCCCCACCCCCATTGAAACCGGTATTACCGGTGTTGTCACAAGTCGATTAACCAGTGGGAGAATTTTATCACCATCACATCTCTACTTTAAATGCATATGCCCATATACACAGCCATTTTCAGATCTCTCCAGAGACGTTCAATCGGGTTCCAGTCTGGGCTCTGGCTGGGCCACTCAAGGACATTCACAGAGTTGTCCCGTAGCCACTCCTTTGTTATCTTGGCTGTGTGCTTTTTAGGGTTATTGTCCGGTTGGAAGATGAACCGTCACCCCAGTCTGAGGTCCAGAGCGTTCTGGAGCAGGTTTTCATCAAGGATGTCTCTGTACATTGCTGCATTCATCTTTCCCTCGATCTTGACTAGTCTCCCAATTCCTGCTGCTGAAAAACATACCCATGCTTCACTGTAGGGATGGTATTGGCCAGGTGATGAGTCGGTCCGCTCTACCACACAGGCCTGTTTGGTGGAGTGCTGCAGAGATGGTTGTTCTACTGGAAGGTTCTCCTCTCTCCACAGAGAAATGCTGGAGCTCTGTCAGAGGGACCGTTGGGTTCTTGGTCAGCTCTAGGAAGAGTCCTGGTGGTTCCAATCTTCTTCCATTTACAGATGGAGGAGTCCAATGTGCTCATTGGGACCTTAAATGCTGCAGAAAATGTTCTGTTCCCTTTCCCAGATCTGTGCCTCGATACAATCCTGTCTCGGAGGTCTGCAAACAATTCCATGGCTTGGTTTGTGCTCTGATGTGCACTGTTACCTGTGGGACCTTATATAGACAGGTGTGTGCCTTTCCAAATCATGTCATATCAACTTGGTGGAATTTACCACAGGTGGACTCCAATCAAGTTGTAGAAACATCTGATTTGAATCAGAAGGATGATCATTGGAAACAGGATGCACCTGAGCTCAATTTTGAGTGTCATGGCAAAGGCTGATGTGATTTGTTTTCCCGGTTTTTATTTTTAATAAATTTGCAAAGATTTCAAACAAACTTCTTTCACATTGTCATTATGGGGTATTGTTTGTAGAATTTTGAGGGAAATAATGAACTTAATCCGTTTTGGAATAAGGCTGTAACATAACAAAATGTGGAAAAAGTGAAGTGCTGTGAGTACTTTCCGGATGCACTCACTGTATATGAATGTCACAGCTAGTGTTAAGGCTGTTTCAAAGTGTCTAGTACATTTTCACAGAGAACACATTTTTTTTCCATTCCACTGCACGTTTTTATAATGTTTTTATGTAAACGGACATTAGGGCTGCACGATATATCGGATGACATTGTTATGCGCATCTCGTCAGTAAAGCCGGTTCCTTGATTAGTAGTAAATCGTCATCACCTGCTATCAGATGGAGTGGCATTTTCTTCACAGAGCTGTTAGTTCACTGACAAGCTGAGCCATATCGCATTATGGTCACTAACCCAAGCCCTACATACCATCATGCATTGCGCTGATTGTAAAAAAGACGGACTTGCGACAGCAATGACGTAATCAACGGCGCCGAGAGACGATCGAGTAGTGTCCGAAAGTGGTGTTTCTATTATGCTGGTGAGCTCACTATATAGTGCTCTATTCCCTACCCCCTACATAGGAGGTAGGGAGTAGTGGTTTGAGTGGAGATTTCGGACACAGCCAATGTCATCCGATATATCGTGCAGCCCTAACGGACATGTTTGACCAACGTCTTTTGCAGTATCTCGTGCATAATGGCATCATCATGCGGTGCTCAAGTTAAAACATTATTATTATTATTTTTTTTAATTAAACACACCTCTACAAAAATCGCCCACCCTAAATGACCTACCTAAACCATTGAGTTTGTGTGGAGCATTTACTGTGAATGGAGCTGCTCTGAGAAGAAAGAAACTTGTAACCTGCATGCATGTAAATAATTAAAGCACTGCGCTTTTACTCTGAAACCAGCAACGTATATATTTATTTAACTGAATTGCAGCCTTTATGATCTAATAATGTGGTTCATGGATTCTCGTCTGTAGAATGCGACACTTCAAATTGACGACACTGACTAATTGAAATTGAGGATTTTGTAAAAAAAAAAATTAGAGTACCATACTCAAATTTAATCGCGGAATCTTGATAGTCCTAATTTGGGACTAAACCCCTTTTACATTAACTTATGAACTGCAAAATTGTATTTGTACTCCTGGTGAAAGACAATGGCATGTCAATTAAAGCTTGTGCTATTAATGTCAGAGCTTGTTTGAGTGCTCCTGCTTCCGTTGTATATACATCCCTGTACGCAAACAGGGCTTAAACAATATAGGGGCAGCTCTGTTGTACTAACACTGTGAAGAGATTACCTACTTTACTTACTTTTTCTTAACTGTACCTTTCACTAATAATGATTACTAATCCATCATTCTCATTTTACATAAAGCATGGTGTGGTTTTGACAGGACAAACACCGTAGTGGTCTGGGAGTGCTTTGAATAGTAACATGTTGTCCCGAAGAGCCAATGGGCTGATGTTTGGCAGCTGAAGAGGTCAAGGGGAAGGGATGTGGCTACAGGAAGTAGCCTAACCCTAACCCTTATATCCTCTCTGTCCTGGTTACATTTGCAACATTTTCAACAGCTGTGCTGTGCTCCCGCTCACTCTCGCCCTGGGAGCTCCCTGGGTGGGGCAGCGGGAGGCTGTTGCTTACAGATCCAACACAATGAGTCTGTTGTAGTTCACCATAACACATGGAAGATGGGTACATCCTAACAGTTATCTGCAAGACCCCAGATGTGCGCGTACGTGTGTTGTTTTTATAAATTAATAGCTGGTAGATTTTTTTTTTTCACATCCTTTGGACACTGTTTTTATTTATTGTTTATTATTTTAAGATGGCTATAATTCTCATTGTGGACACTAATATAGTGGTTTAAAATGTTTGGTCAAAAACTCGTAAGGAGTCTAATTGTATTGTCCAAACATTGAATACAATCTTAACCCGTTTTTTACAAGAAAGTGTAGAACTGAATAGCTGGAGGGTCATTTTTCGTCATCCATAAAAGGTTATGTCCTTTTTTTTTTTTTTTTGGAATGCATAAAGGATAGTCTATATCTTAGATCAGGGGTTCTCAACCTTTGTGACTCCAAGACCTTCCATTGTCCACAACAATTTTTGAAGGCTCATATATTCTATTTGGTTTTTGTTTTAATATGCAGCAGCTAGGAGTGTCCATAAATTGAAATAAGAAACTAAAGTACTTATAAATAAAATTGAAATAATCAAATTTCAGATTTACAAATAGCTACATTTTCTTCAGGGATCCCAGTCTGAATTTACATGACTTTTCCAGTCGTTTGTGGTTTACTGGAGAATTTACATTAATGTTTAGGTCTAGAAACTACACTTTTTAAAATGAGGCATACCTCCTATATCCAGGTTTTCTAAGATACAAACACATTTTGATGATCAGGTGCATTCAAATAAGACATATCTTGATTTTTCAGTTTTTGTAGCTTATTTTAAAGCTTTTGTCTTATTGTGAATTAAGTTTGCTGTAGTCACCACTTCCCCGTTTTTAGTCTCTTCCCCCTTAATTAATTTTAAAGTAGATAATGTAAGGTTATGAATGAAATCTACATGCAAGATTATAAGATAATTAGCATGTTTTTTGTTTCAACTAATTTTAGATGGAGTCTTGAAGATCCAATCCAGTCTCTCCTGTCAGATATTTGTCATCATCATAAATTGCCTACACACATTTTATTTCTAAACTAATATCAGTTTCTCTTTTTGTTGCAGGTGCCCCTTCTTGAAGTTTCAACCTTTGGCCACAATCCATAAATGGCATGGATTAGTCTCTAATATCTAATAGCCGTCTCATCTGTGTTTTCAGCCTTTATTTCTCAATTGCCCTTTACACTAATTTTCGGAGTGGTTGTGACCCAGTTCCACCCCCTGCTTCACTGCAGGCCTTCCTGAGCACCAGCAGCTGCGTCCTGCCTCAACTTCCTGTCCTTGGTCCTGTCCCCGTCCCCCCACATACACAAACACACACATAATCATCTTCCAGGCACGCTGCTGGTCGAGAGAGCTTCAGATCCCACTTCCTGGTGCAGCTCGGCACTATGACCTCCATGTCCAGTCTGTTCTCCTTCACCAGCCCGGCGGTGAAGCGATTGCTGGGATGGAAGCAGGGTGACGAGGAGGAAAAATGGGCGGAGAAGGCTGTGGATGCCCTGGTGAAGAAACTGAAGAAGAAAAAGGGTGCCATGGAGGACTTGGAAAAGGCCCTCAGCAGTCCTGGGCAGCCCAGCAAATGTGTGACCATCCCCCGGTCGCTGGACGGGCGGCTACAGGTGTCCCACAGGAAAGGCCTCCCTCACGTCATCTACTGCCGTGTGTGGCGCTGGCCTGACCTGCAGTCCCATCACGAGCTCAAACCCCTCGAGGTGTGCGAATATCCATTCGGTTCCAAACAGAAAGAAGTGTGTATCAACCCATATCACTACAAAAGAGTTGAAAGTCCAGGTAAGTCATGACTGGTGTGTTCATATTACTCATGACATAAGTCACAATAATACACAAATGTTTTGTCATATTAAGAATATTATTGACATTTTATGGAAGAGTGATACAAGTACACTACAGTTCAAAAGTTTCAGGGTTCGTACGGGTGCTTGAAATCCTTGAAAATGCTTGAATTTTGATGTTGTGTTTTCAAGGTTTGAAAAGTGCTTAAATTTTGGATAAAATGCTTGAAAGTGCTTGAAATTGTAACGGTACAACAAATACCTATCTGACTGAATATTTCGTTTATTAAATGGTGAAATAAATCGTTTGCTGCGGCCCGAGCGCGCTTGTTCCCGCGCCCCCCGCAGCGGTGGCCTGGTTCTTTCACACTCGACTTGATTCTATCGAATCCTGGTGCGTCTGCGTGCATCTTGTTACGTCATCACAAACGTGCACGCCGCATGATAGAAAGCAGAACGCGGGTCAATATATTGTGTTTTTTATTAATTTGGTGCTATTATGCGCAGCCGAGTGAACAACACAGGTTTACTGTGTGTCGCATTTGGCTTTCTGCTGATTGCAAACGCAGGAGACAGTGGATTTCCAATCATTTGTTGGCCTGAGTCCACGCGCTATGTGTGTGCGAATACACTGCAGACTCACACTCTCGCTCGTATCCAAGGTAAATCATCAACACTATCATCCCTTACATTTGTTTTATTAACTTAATACATCATAATCAGCTAAAACGCATGCGCAGGTTACTTTACTAAGTGCGCACCCGAGTCCGTGATTCTTTCACAATTACGCGAACCGCGGCCCGGTTCGGGAGCAGCCGAACTCAGAGCACCTCCTCCAGGTAGTCTCGGATTCGGTACCTGAGGCAAAATTACTAAATATGGAGCGCGAATTATATATTTCTAACTCCAAACAATTGGCCACTGAACCATCTGATAAAATCTTCATTTGATTCGATCCGTGAACTTGACACTCAAATGAACCGATATTACTGATGCAAAAGACGCGCGCGCGCACACACTGAGAAGGAGCGCGGTGTGTCAGTGTGTACCGGCTGTGGTAAAGTAATGACTCAGTTACAAGGTGTGTATAATTTAAACTACTTAGTCGACATTAACAGTAGCTGCTGTACGGTTTTCATACTGCTCTCCTTCTAGTCACTTCTGAACGTCTCTTGATAAAGCTCCAGGTGCGGGTTGCCGGATATCACAAAAAGAGCAAAACAAGCCCCTTAAAAACGCAGTATAAGCAGACATGGCAAAACATGTACCGGAGAACACATTTAAACATATTAGTATTGCTAATATTATCCTACCAAATTAAAAGATAGTAACTAATTTATTATGAATAGAATAGTTCAATATAAAATATTTAGATATTATAAACTAATTGATGAGGTAAAGCAATAACATGAGATTGAAAAATTATTCAGCAACACTTTATTTAAAGTTTAATTGCACCTATGAGTTGTATTTAATATCAGTCAGTTGGGGGAAGTTCTTCTAAAAGTTGATGAGTGTGTTTTGTTCACTATATTTAGCTATCAAAATAGTTTACCAAATAAATTATTTGCCAAATAAAAGACAGTCAAACAAGGAGAAGAACTTTTCATTTCTAAAGTATTTGGGTTTATTTAATATACAAAGCCATTTATGATGATTTTTCGAGAATAACTACATATATAAATAACTATATCGTGAAATATATCGTTACCGTGAAATAAAATTTTGGTCATACCTCTACTGCATGTCATTTGGATCAAATCCTCCAACAACATTTTTAAAAAATAAAACCTGTGTTTTGCTTCAATTTCTGATCCATCTGCTATTACGAAACACAATTTTGGCTGTTTATTGCATATTATCTCTTTTAATGTGGAAAAAACGCTAAATAATAATTTTTACTATGTATTGGTATGTAATTTACGGTGGTGTAAGCTGCTGGAAAAAGCTTTAAAATGGACCTTGAAAGTGCTTGAAAAGTGCTTGAATTTGACCTTGGAAAAGGTGTACGAACCCTGAAGTTTGTTGTCAGTAAGATTTTTAAAAAAAATGTTTGAAAGAAGTCTTTTATGCTCACCAAGGCTGCTTTTTTTTTGTTGTTGGTTAAAATAAAATAGTAATGTGAAAAATAATTACAATTTAAAATAACTGCTTTCTATTGAAGAATATTTTTAAATAAATGTAATCTAATCCTGCAATGCCAAAGCTGAATTTTCAGCATCATTACTCCTGCATTTAGTGTCACATGATCCTTCAGAAATGATTCTAACGTGCTGATTTGATGCTCAAGATGCATGTATTATCAATGCTACAAACTGTTTGTGGAAACACTGATGCATTTTCCAAACAAATTCCAAACAGCATATTTTCTTTACTGTCACTTTTGATCAATTTAATGCATCTTTGCACCCCCCCCCCCCCCAACTTTTGAATATTAGTGTATTTTTCAACCAAGCGCTATTTAGTCTCAGCAATTTTTTTTTTTTTTGATGAACAGTGTTAAAACTCATTTGACCAATCACACATCTTTTAAATCCTTTACTGATTTCATCTATCAACTCAGTGTTTTTTTCTGAGAAACTACCGTTGACAGCAAGCAAACAAAAATCAGACAAAACAACAAAAATTGTTCAACATCTATGTCCCCTGTCAGGATATGTGGCCTGTCATTTCCTCTGCATATCCAGTGGTATAGATCGTGTTGACTATCAGATATCTTTAGCCTCCAGAGGCCCTCTGATCTCTGTAACCTCTGTTGCCCTCTGCTTAGATTGAGATGTACACTGTATTGAGCTTTTCGAGGGCAGATATCACATGTCACTCAGGAGAGAAAACACATTTCTGTTGAAGCTGGAAAACTGATCTGTTGAGGCTTAGCTATTAAAATTGAGGCCCGAGCCTGCCAATTGACATACAGATATCAAGGATGCTGGATGTTTTTTTTTATTTTTTTGTTTTTTTTGCCATAAATATTTAAAATATAATGTCAGAATGATCTGTTAGGATGTTTAAAATCTTATCATCTTTTCTCAGTGCTTCCTCCAGTTTTGGTGCCACGACACAGCGAGTTCAACCCTCAGCACAGTCTTCTAGTGCAGTTCCGCAACCTGAGCCACAACGAGCCTCACATGCCTCTAAACGCCACCTTTCCAGAGTCTTTCCAGCAACACAGCGGAGGGAGCTCCTTCCCCATCTCTCCAAACTCGCCCTACCCTCCGTCTCCCGCCAGCAGTGGCACCTACCCCAACTCTCCTGCAAGCTCTGGGCCATCCAGCCCCTTCCAGCTCCCAGGTACACACAACACCAGTCAAAATATTGATAGACCTTTCGGGATATTTTTGCTAGTGGCAAACTGATATTTTTATTTTCTTTGCTGCTGCAATCGCAAATGGATGCGTGACGCTGAATGATTATCCCGTGATATGACGGTGAGTTGTGTAGTGTCGATTTCTGTCAGTAAACAATGGGAATGCCAGCTAAGCAGCACACTAAAGCCCAGGGACTTCAGTCCTGCTGGTGGGTGCCCATCACTTGGCACTGGCCTGCACTTCCTCTATTCTGCATCAGAGTGATTTGCTGATGCCTGCATCCGTAGGCTGGGTGCAGTCAGGCAGAAGGGCAACAATGTTTTATAGCACTGTGGGTTAGAACTAAAGCTGGATTTATTCATAGAAATTGCTTGATTCATTGCAGCATCTGATCTGCTTCAGTGATTAAACTATGAAAGTACTTGAAGCTTTGACGTATATGGCATGTACATTGTGAATATAACTGTTATACAATATAAGGTCCTTTTTGTGTCAACATCAGTCTTTAGTTGGATAATCAGCAGTGCGTTTCCAACAGCATCAACATTTAAACGTTACTGTGCACAAATAATGTATTAGTATTTCACAATATTAGCCTTGATGAGCATAAGAGACTTTTTTGCTCTTGATGAGCATAAGACACAAAAACATTTTTTTTTGTTACTGACCCAACTTTTAAACCAGTAGTGTAATTCAGTGGTATCTATTCCGAATGATAGATTTTTCTACGGCAAAAATTCAAAGGAAAAACAGCATAACGTTGTTTTACTTGTTCATGTAAAAAAACACTATCTGATATAGCTGATCCACCAGACGAGCAATGTGACAGCGCTTTGGCTTCATTGAATTTGTCTGGAAAGTAGTAACATTAACTTATCAAACCCTTTTTAAAATTCTTCTTGCATTAGATAACGTCTTCCAAGGATTTATTTAGAGCCAGATGTGGGTTTTTATTTTTTAAACGGCTTTCTTTTATTAGCTATAATCAGTTTCTGGAAGAGATTGTATTTGAATGCAATTTGCTGTTCTATGGGACATTCATTGGTTGCATTTATAGATGGTAAAACAAACACTTCTAAAGCAATATGTATGTCCAAATAATAAACAACCCTGCAATCATGTATTCACACTTGCTTGCACACTTGTTGACTGTACTGTCAACAAAAAGATTCTCTTTAAGTGGTGGTTTGTTTCTCTGATTGTTTCCACATCTTGAATATATGCATGGTGGGTGTTTGATGTAAGGGATTTGTGAAATCTGAGACTAAAAGGTTTCCATAAGATGTGAAGCAGCTTCCTGTAAAGAATAATCACAATTGAGGCTCCAGGGGATTGCAGTGGAAGCCCATTTGTTTGCAGCAGGCTTCATTATCTGACCTCTCTCTCTCTCTCTCTCTCTCTCTCTCTCTCTCTCTCTCTCTCTCTCGGGTGTCTTTTTACCAGCTGATACCCCTCCTCCTGCCTACATGCCTCCAGATGAGCAGATGGGACAGGACGGGTCTCAGTCCATGGAGACTGGCAGCAGCAGCATGGTTCCTCAAAACATGCCCAGAGGGGGTAAGAATCTATTAACATCCTAATCAAAAGTGGTCTAGATGTGATATCAAAGAACATATAAAGAACTCCCACGAATCTGAGTATCATCATGTAGCTTGTTCATTTCAGTAGTATTTGTCATAGCTTGTTTTGTACAGGAAATATTGCCAAAGGTCTTGTAGAAGCAGACTTTTGAATAAAGGCATACCATTTGAAACGCTTAAGACGGCCCAGACTGTTGTGATTGGTCTACCACTCGGAAACGAAATACCCATCGTCATATCTAAATTGAACACTTGTATATACAATGATAAGAACCGTAACAATGGCATTGGTTTTACGGTATCAATTGGAGCCTGAGTCCTCATCCATGCAAAGTGGATTTGCTTTCACAGTGCAGAAAACAGTGTCTTCTTGACATGTCAGTAGTTTCAGTAGTAAAGTCATGTTTTTTTCATCTTAAACTTCTGTCCAAAGTTAGAACTTTTCTATCTTTTAGGGACCTTAAAAGAGTCACACATGCTTTTGTTTTATCTTGCTTGGGCTACTGTAATTCACTGTATATTGGATTACCCCATCCTCCATGTAACGGCTTCAGATGGTCCAAAATGCCGCAGCCAGGTTTTTATCTGGGGTTCGTAAACGAGAACACGTTACTCCGATACTGGTGTCTCTTAATTGGTTGTCAGTGTGTTAGAGTTGAGCTCAACATTTTGTTGTTTGTTTTTAAGTCTTTAAATGGTCTGGCACCTTCCTATTTGTCAGATCTTTTAAACGTGAATAAGTCAGTAAGATGCTTGCGATCCTCAGTAGTATTATTACAGTATTACACTGTCATATCCAAGAACAAGATTGAAGTTGCGAGGGGACCGTGCGTTTTTAGTGGCCGGTCCTAGGATATGGAATAGCCTTCCTTTATCTGTGAGGTCTGCATCGTCCATACATGATTTTAAATGTTCATGTCAAGACAGTCTTATCTTTTTACCCTTGCATCTCTTTAACTTAAATGTAGTAATGTATTGCTTTTTATTACTGTTTTTTTTTTTGTACGGCACAGTAGTCAACTTTTGTTGTTTATTTGTGCTTTATAAATAAATGAAAATGAAATGCTGACAACACAAACTTTTCCGGGCTTCAGCTACAGCTACAGTCTGTGGGTCTAAGTAGATGCTGTTCAGGGGCAGCCATTAAAGACTATAGGCTGGCATAATGCAAATTTGTTTCAAAGCTATGTATGATAGGTTCGCACAGGAAATAAGACTGGAATTACGACTCATTTCAAGCAGTTCAGAATCTGTTCATTCTTTTGGGAGACAATAAATAAATCTGTCTAGAGATGCACCGATTACAATTTTCTAGGCCGATTCTGATTTTTCATTGAGTTTGACCTGTCGACACCAAGCATCAAACACATATATATTTTTTTATAAAACACCATATACTTTTACCCCAAACTGAATAATAAAAACAAGTTTAAATGGGTTTAAAATTTTTTTTTTCCTACTCCAGTTCTTATTAAAAAACACTAGACATGCAAATTCTGTGCATTTTGGGCACTTTTTGTGTGAAATCATATTTATTTTGTCCATCAAAAGTGTGCTTTCACTTCAATTGAGTGTGAGTAGCGCAGCAAAAATAGACTCGACGCTGAAACCGCTTCACTGCTGCTCACACATCGCTCCTGCTCACACGCTGCTACTGCTCCCGGTGTGAATGCACTCATTGATTAACATGCACGCCGAAAAAAGGAAAAACGCCGCTCACACTTGCGGTGTGAAACGGCCGTAATTCACGAGGTTTCCTACATGTGTGTTTCGTGTGCACGTGTGCTGATGTTGGGCGCCTTAGTGCATTTGACCGGCATAAAATCCGTTCGTAACGAACATGCATTAGGACATCACTAACAGGTTGAAAGAAATATAATGATTACGTAATATAGTGTATTTAGAAAATGCTCCCCTCTAGGTTTTTAAAAAAAAAAAAAGTTTTATATCAAAAGCACCAAGCTTATGGCGATTTATTGAATGGTAGGAGCACTACAAATGTTTAGTGAAGTTTTGTTCATTCTTCAACTGAAAACAGCTTTAACTAAAAGATCAATCTTAGGATTTAAAGGTACACTATGTAACTTTTGCCCCTCTAGCAGTTAATAGAGAACTGCATCAGTCTTGCGGAAGAACATTGCAGCCGGAGCTACTTCTCTCGTTTATGCGTAGGTTTGGAAGATGGATTCATGATGAACTCGCTGATTATATCAATTTTGTAACTTTTGAACAAAAAAAAGTTACATTGTTTAACTTTAAGAATCTGTATTGGTTCATCAAAAGGAGAATTGATTCAAGCCCAGCCCTAGAAATGACTATTAAAATGACCAACAACAGTCCACTCTTTGTACATAACATCTGGGGGCGTTTAGCAAATCAAATGTCTACTTTTTTCTCAGAGGCACTCATTGTAGCAACCTGGTACTTTGAAAACACAACTTTGTTTTGTGGCAGACCAAAATAAAACCTGTGCATGGCAATTGTGTAAAGCCCAGACAGTCCGATTGTAGGTCACAAAATTGAGAAAGCTCATGCATGTTACACAAAAATGGCATGTCACACTAACAACTTCTGGAGTTAAAAACATTGTCATCATCACTTGGGCAACCTGAATTTCTAACACCTTTTGCTTGTTGTAATCGTTAAATCCCTTTGGGAGGTATTCGCCTCTAATCTCTCCAGTATGTTTATCTAGCTGATGTGGTGAAGTATCTGAGCGAGTTGAAACAATAGATGGCTTAAGCTTAAGGTCTTGTTTTATTTTCCTCTTTCAGATGTGCAGCCAGTGGAGTATGAAGAGCCCAGTCATTGGTGCTCTATTGTGTACTATGAGCTGAATAATCGTGTGGGAGAGGCTTACCACGCTTCCTCCACCAGCGTGTTGGTTGATGGATTCACCGACCCATCCAACAACAAGAACCGCTTCTGCCTGGGCCTGCTCTCCAACGTCAATCGCAACTCCACCATTGAAAACACCCGCCGCCACATTGGCAAAGGTATGCATGCCGTTATTATGCACAAAGTGCTCCATTTCACTCAGTCCTGGAAAACCAGTAGAAGTTATGAAACCCAGTGTGGGAGGGGAAAGCTGTGCTGTCGTCAACCAAAATATTTTAGATGACTACAGCGATAACTATTAGTGTCCACATCAACACATGATAACTTTCTGTTTATTAAAGCGCATACTGCAGTTATGTTGTCTGCTGCTTTAAATGCTGAAGTGTGTGGATTCTGACTATATCTGTTTTATTGTTCTGGAAAAACTCTTTGTTCCTCTATGTTGTTATCATTATAGCTGTTGTGTGGACTTCCCTATTCTATAGAATTAGAACTGTTAGTTATCGTGCTGTATGTCCCTTTGAAAGCTTTCTGATGATTTATGGTGTGTGACCTGGTTGAATAACAAAGAAGACAATTATGTGTTATTACAATAACAATTCCTCATCTCCACACCTAACAAGGTAAATAAATATTCTCAAAGAGAATGTGTTTGATTACAATGATGAATCATTGTTGGACTGTTATGATTCGCTATGGAATTATACCTACAAGAATTGAATTTGTTTTTGAGTTTTACTCTATAATAGAATATTTCAGTACTAAATGTTTCCTGTATTTGACCCCTCAGGTGTCCACCTGTATTATGTCGGAGGAGAAGTGTATGCAGAGTGTCTGAGTGACACCAGCATTTTCGTCCAGAGTCGGAACTGCAACTACCATCATGGCTTCCACCCCACAACTGTCTGCAAAATCCCCAGCGGCTGCAGCCTCAAGATCTTCAACAACCAAGAATTTGCTCAGCTGCTTGCTCAGTCCGTCAACCATGGTTTTGAGGCCGTCTACGAGCTCACCAAGATGTGCACCATCCGCATGAGCTTTGTAAAGGTACGAGCATCACCACAGACGATTAGTATTCAGATGGTCATTCACCATTGGAAGTTCATGGAGGAAGAACCAGGGGCATTTTCTTCAAGGAGGCAAGAGAGGCAGTAGTGCCTCAGAAAATTGGATGAGAAAATTAATCCATATTACAAAAAATAAAACAATGCAAATATTACATAATGTGACATTTAAAAAGTGTATAAATCACTTGTTTTTCTAAAGTAACACTGTCCAACAGCGACACCAGCTGGTACAGTGAGAGTCTGCATTAAATTAAATATATTGTTTAAATTGTCAAAGGGTTTGTTCAAGTAAAAATGTTCCCATAATTTAGTTAACCTCAAGCTGTCCCTTTTGAAGCCAAACACAGTTATATAAAAAAATGTCCTGGCTCTTCCAAGCTTTATAATGGGAGTGAATGATACCTTAGACTTGAAGCCCAAAAAGCGCATCTGTCCATCATAAAAGTAATCTATACGGCTCCAGGGGGTTAATAAAGGCCTTCTGAAGCGAAGCGATGTATTTTTGTAAGAAAAATTTATAACTTTATAAACTGGTTTCCGGCCAAAGAGTGACCTCTGACCCGACGCATGACGTATTGATGAACACGGAAGCGCAGAGGATGGAGCAACAAAAAAAAACCTCCACTCTCGTGTGAACGCACGAGCAGCCTTTACCGGAAGCTAGTGATTACAGTTAATAAAGTTATAATTATGGACTAATGCATTGCTTTGCTTCAGAAGGCCTTTATTAACCCCCTGGAACTGTATAGATTACTTTTATGATGGATGGATGTGCTTTTTGGGCTTCAAAGTCTAAGGTACCATCTATTCCAATTATAACCCTAACCCATATTTTTTATATAACTCTGATTGTGTTTGGCTGAAAGAAGAAATTCATAAACACCTAGGAAAGGTCGACGGTGGTTAAATTATGGAATCATTTTATTTTTGGGTGAACTAACCCTTTAATGCCTTTAGTTAATTTTTTGCTATAAATGTAAAAAATCTAACTTGTTTTTAATATATTTGTTTAGGGCTGGGGCGCCGAGTATCACAGACAAGACGTGACTAGCACCCCTTGCTGGATAGAAGTGCATCTCCACGGTCCCCTCCAGTGGTTGGATAAAGTCCTTACACAAATGGGTTCTCCTCTGAACCCCATCTCTTCTGTCTCATAATGATGGGCCCCTCTGGGCAGGGAGGATTTTTTGTTTGTTTGTTTGTTTTTTTAGCATTTCTTTCTTTGTTTTTTCACTTTTGAAAGAAAATGAGGTCTTAAGGGCTGAACTGTTTACACTACCTGCAGAAGGGTTACCGAATCCTGCAGTGATCAGAAGGAGAAGAATGAACTGGGGCCACAAGCACATCTGGCAGAGGAAAATTCTAGGCAGTGACACAAAATGGACTAACTACTGCTTTAGCAATTGCCTTCATGTTTGTTTGTTTTTTTGCATACAATTGTTTTAAAATTATGCTTGTATGACTGATTTTCTCTTACTGTAGGTAATCTAGTAGATGAATTTGACATGCTTTCATGTATCTCTACTTCACTTTACACCAGTTGAAAATGGCAATTTCCTAGTTCTATGAGAATCTTTTTAATTGCTGTCTAATCCCTGTTATTCGCAAGGCATTTCCCCCTTTATATGTTTACTGTTAGACTCCAAACTCATTACAAATGTTTCCTTTTTATAGCATCTGTTGCCTTAAGGCAAATCAAAGTTACTGCTTTTAAATAAAGTTCTTTTATCTGATAAATTCATGGCAATTTGACATGTTTTTTAAAATGATATTATGATAGTTCAAAAAGCTGTTATTCTCTAAAAAAGTACATATTAGATATAAGATTGAGACGTCAGGTTTTAGTGGCTAGTGGAATATGTCCTTGCAGTTTATAAATCAAGAATATAGAAAACACAAAATTGCATAGGTACAGTTTACACATTACAAATGAGCGTTGCATGATCGTGTTTTCTATACAAATTCCTAAAAGAATCTGTGGGCATGGAGAGTGACCTGTCCTGGACCATGTTGTCTGTTATTTGGTTCCCTCTACTGGACAAGTAGTATTTTTAGTACTAGGCATTTCTTTTAAAATCACAGTTTAGACATCATCAATTTGAGGAGCATTGCAGACAGTCTCTCCAAAATAATAAGGTAACACTCAGTTTTACTTGTTATACATACATGTTGCATGCACTTACTATAAATAACTGTAAATTATGCACAATTCCAAGTAATTAAACCTAACCATACACATTGGTGTATTTTACTCAGTACTTATGTAGTAACTCTGTAACAAGGAAACCTTAAAATAACCAGTAATAACAATATTGTTATTGTGTGTATATATATGCGGATGACACTCAGGTGTATTTACCGTTGCGGAAACAGGACAAAAAATATTGAGTCACTATTGAGATGTTTACAAGAAGTTGAATCTTGGATGTCAGAGAATTTTCTGCTTCAGAATGAAAGTAAAACTGAAATAATTGGTTCAGGACCTCTGACACTAAAAATGATTTTGATGAGCGAGTTAACTCCTTTTTGTAAATCTGCAGTGAAGAACCTTGGTGTCCAATTTGATAGTTCTTTGAAATTTGACAGATTAATTCTGTAGTAAAAAATATAGTTTTTTCCATTTAAGATTAATAGCAAAGGTGAAACCGTTTTTGTCCCCAAGTGATTTTGAGAGGATTATTCATGCTTTTATTTCTGTACGACTGGATTATTGTATATACTATTATAATATACTAAATGTATTGAATCGCCTACAATTGGTTATGAATGCGTCTGCTAGACTTTTAACAGGGACTCGTAAAAAGCAGCATGGGACACCGATTTTAGCCTCACTTAATTGGTTGCTTGTGCAGTTCAGAATTGATTTTAAATAATTGATTTTTGTATAGAAAGCCTTGCATAATTTAGCCCCACCATATCTAGTGCATCTCCTTCATATAACCTTCTAGGTCCCTTATTAGATCAGCAAATCAGATGATCCTACACATTCCAAGGACTAGATTAAAATTGAGTGGTGATCGGGCATTTGCTCCCTCTTTAAGTTATTTTAAACGAAATTTAAAATTGCATTTGCTAGAATTTGAATTAGCGTTTGGATCAGTAAGTTAATTGGTAAGAGGCATAGCTGAAGTGGGACTATGTGTATCATTATGCATTAATAATTTATTTATTCAATGTTAAAGGTAAAGTTTAACAAGTCCTAAAGCAATTTTATGTTTAAAAAGAATGCTGTAAAATATTTTATTAATAGTAAATATTTTAATGTTTTTATTTAACCTTTTTATGTTCGTTTTTTTATATCTGTTGAATTATTCATTAATTAATTCCTGAATGTATTTGCAAATCTTTAAAACCAGTGAAAAATACTGATTCTTTGAAACGAGCTCTTTTGAAAGAACCGGTTCGGGTTCGCTGGAACAAACGAACCAGGAAACGAAAGCGCGAAGTTGGCTAGTTGGACTCATATGTTGGACTGGTGTCTATCGGTGTAGATATCTATGACCGGTGATATGCTTTTATTATGAAATGGAAACTCTTGTAGGCGTAACCATAGCGATCGGTTCAGCAGTCTCAAAGCTGCTGTGCTGTCTTCACTCTACTGGGAGGAATGAGCTTTCGCCGGAAGTGAGGTGGCCTTTATCGAGAGCAAGCGAAAAATAAACACGTAGCAGTGACTACAAGAGTTTGGAAGCAACAAGATTGCTTTAGATGGAAGGATAGAAGCACGACGCTGTCATAAGAAGAACGCATAAGAGGTAATCTTTTTAAAGCAGAAATAGCGGATTTCTGCGGCTGTAGGTAAGACACATTGCGTGTCATTTCAGTACTGACTGCTTTTAGCTAGTCGGCCAGTTCATACTTGCCAGCATATGGTCGGGTTATTAAAACACTTCTCGGCGGATTTAGTTAGTATTTATTATCTGTGTCGTAACGTTAGATTAATAACTGTCATAATGTCTGTCGAAGTATTCATGTAACCATTCAGTGCTAATGTAATGGGTGCTGTTTTCAAACAGTCTGCAGCTAAGTTACGTTAAGTTTTAAAAAGACAAACATAATACAATGTAACTAACGTTAAAGCATAACTTTGAGTAATTTCTGCTTTTAGTGATATTTAAAACATAACTAGACTAAAATATGTTTATACATATGCATACTGTAATTTTGGCTTTTACTTTCACTTCAGTCTACTAGAAATGTCTATTCTAGCCGAGCCATGTGATTTTTTTCCATATTTACACATTATACACATATATATTCCATAGTTACAGTACAAAATAAACATGAATTAACATCAGAGGGTATGTCGCAGGAAATCGTACAACTTACTGAAATATATCATGTCTCATCTAATACCTCAATCAGTGTTTTAACTTTAAATTTTTCAGGTACTTACATTTACCTCACAAAAAGCCATTTACTGTTCAAAAACTGTATAGTTAGCGAGAAAAATGTAGTCTAGAGAGGAAAATTTTGCACAAAAAAACAATATATTACATATTCATTGTATTTTTTACTTTAATACCATTAAAATGTATTATCATATACAATTATTATAAAAGCGGCCTTATATGCAATTGTATACAAATCATAATCATGTTCCAAACTTTTATACACAAAAGGAGATATTTTGAAGAGTGTTGGTAACTAGACAGTTGACTCTAGTTTCATGAAGTTTTCATGAAGGTTTCATGAAGGTCTCTAGTTTTACTCTTCAAAAGTGTCATGAAATGTTGCTTGTCGTCCTCACTGATTTAGAAGCTCGTGTCCTTTTTGAGAGCAGTGCATGTCCTCTCTGCAGTGCAAGATGGTGCGAGCCACTCTTGTGACAACCATCAGTTTGGCGCTGACTGGCGCAGTCATTGCCCATGCCTACTTCCTCAAGCACCAGTTCTACCCGACTGTGGTGTACCTCACCAAAAGCAGTCCTAGTATGGCAGTAAGTCACCGCTGGTTTATTCAGTATCAAATATTGATGGAAAGACAAGTGGTCACTAAACTCTGTACTTTTTCTTTGACAGGTTTTATACATTCAGGCTTTCGTGTTGGTTTTCCTTTTGGGGAAATTTATGCGGAAAGTCTTTTTTGGGCAACTAAGAGCTGCTGAAATGGAGGTTGGCATCTAAATTTACAAAGTATGCAAGGGAAATTTTTATTTTATTTTTGTCATTTACATTTTTATATTCTTTCTATTTTTAGCACCTGATTGAACGCTCCTGGTATGCAGTGACGGAGACCTGCTTGGCCTTTACAGTCTTCAGGGATGATTTCTCCCCTCGCTTTGTGGCCCTTTTCACTTTGCTGCTTTTCCTCAAGTGCTTCCATTGGCTGGCTGAAGACAGGGTGGATTTTGTGAGTGAATATTGAAATGTTACATTTTATATACAATGTATATAATATAGGGCTGTCACAATTTTTGGATGTGATCCAATTAAATATACACCCTGCGGGTTTACTATATTATGCTCTTTAATTATTTACAAGTTATTAAAGTTATGGCTCAGAGCAGCTCTGTTCACAGTAAATGCTGCTCCATATGAACTGTCATCATTTACATGTGTGGAGCACGTCTCAAACTCCGTCTCTGCATAGGCTGTAAGTTTGGGTTGCTTAAAAGGATCGTCTGGGAACGCAATGTGCGTCATTTTATTTAATTAAATTTGTAAGGTGAATCATTTATAAACCTACGCCAACACAGGTGAATACAACTATGTTTCTAAATATGCAAACTGTTCATTGCGATTTCAAAATAAAAGTTTAAACCCACGCCAAGTTTGCATGTTTTGATGTCCACATATTCTTGTTCAAGGAATTACAGTGACTCTAGCATTTCTATCGTAAAGAAGTGGCCAAATATAAATAAATTATTAATAATGTATATTTGAAAATAAATGTTTGGCCAATATTAAACAAGGATTTTATCATGCTGTAAAGTGTAACAACCATGGATTGTAAAAAAAAAAAAAAAAAAAACTTGCTCAGAAGTCACATCCCTCTTTTTATAGCATCAAATAATTCACTTTTCTCTTTTTTTTTAAAGAACAAATACTTGAACTAACATCAGCGTGATAAAAACAGCCTAAAATGACACAAACCATATATATATAATTTTTTGATTGTAATGTTTTTATTTAATTTTTAGATGGAAAGGAGTCCAAATATCTCATGG
Organism: Semotilus atromaculatus; assembly: GCA_031834385.1. Taxonomy (NCBI): domain Eukaryota; kingdom Metazoa; phylum Chordata; class Actinopteri; order Cypriniformes; family Leuciscidae; genus Semotilus; species Semotilus atromaculatus. The sequence continues at coordinate 19,042,618 of JAULUF010000052.1, forward strand.
GTCTTCCACTTCAGAGTTCTCTGTGAGTACATTATGACTGGATTTGCTGTGGCCTGTTTCTATAGCACCAGTATATCTCTTACTTCCTTTTTATTTATGAAACTACTTTACCAAGTCATTTTTTTGGACATGCAAATTTTTTGAGCTGCACCTGCATTTTAAATGTTGAAGCATTTGACATTGGACTGCCTTATTTGGAGTCACTGTGTTGTGGTATTGCATCATTTGATGAGCGTGTCACTGCTGTTCTTTTTTTCTGGTACAGCTCTTATGGTGTTGCTGGGAGTGTTAGACTTTCTGTTTGTCAATCATGCGTGTCACAGCATTATAACAAGAGGGGCATCAGTGCAGCTGGTTTTTGGATTTGAGGTGAACATCTATTTAATTCTAGTTTTATTATGTCTTAGCTTGAGTGAGATCCTGCTAAACTGAATTTCATTAATATTATTGAAAGGCCCATTGACACTAAACTTTCTCACATGGTGGCCCATAACTTGAAGTTGAGCAATTTAGAAATCAGAACATTTTTATACTACTAGAGTTTTGAAATGCCATAGACTTTACAGTAATATGAATACTGCATTTCTTTCAGTATGCGATTCTGATGACTATGGTCCTCACCACCTTCATCAAGTACACCTTACATACAGTTGATCTGCAGAGTGAGAATCCATGGGACAATAAAGCTGTCTACATGCTGTACACAGAGCTCTTTACTGGTATGTCCTAGAGAATCAGAGCATGGGATGCTTATGTATCAAATAAGCCCATTTACAGATTGACTGATATTATATTTATCCTTCAGGATTCATCAAGGTGCTTTTGTATATGGCGTTTATGACCATAATGATAAAAGTGCACACCTTCCCTCTGTTTGCCATTCGGCCCATGTATCTCGCAATGAGGTGAGTGATACATCATCAGGTTCCAGCTATGAACAGCTGTCTAGCTTGTCTTTATTATTTTGTCGTGTGCAAAAATTGTTTGTCTTCATCAGGCAATTCAAGAAGGCAGTAACAGACGCCATCATGTCTCGACGAGCCATTCGTAACATGAATACTCTGTGAGTGTTTCTCTAAATCAAAAATATCTTTTAATATGAAATTACATTTAAAGTTTTATTTTATTATTCAACTATTTTATTAATTAACAAATGTTTTTAGTATTACTTTCTTTGTATTTAAAAAAAAAAATTATTTGTTTATTTTATTGTGTATTTAATGTTCTTATAATTTTATGCCGTTTAATTATTATTATTATTATTATTATTATTATTTTATTTATTTATTATTAAATCTGTTTTTATTGTTGATTTTGTCTTTTTCTTAATATTGTGTCGGTTTTAATATGTTGAGTATGTATTCATAGTTTTCTGAGTATTTCTTTGTCACAGCTATCCAGATGCCACCCCTGAAGACTTGCAAGCCACCGATAATGTGTGCATCATTTGCAGAGAAGAGATGGTGACTGGAGCCAAGAAACTGCCGTGCAACCACATCTTTCACTCAAGGTTTCACTCATGTCCACTGACAAATCTCAGTTCCTTTGGTGTTGATATCAAATGCATATTTCAAATGGTCTTTTCCTCTCATTGTAGTTGCCTTCGCTCATGGTTCCAAAGACAGCAGACATGTCCCACCTGTCGTATGGATGTCCTCCGAGCATCCCAGCCAAACCAGAATCCAGCCCCAGCTCCTGCACAAGCACCTGCCCCTGCTGCTCCTGCTAATGCCCCCGTACCTCCACCTGTCAATGGTAAGACCAGGCCGGTTAATCTGCTGATATTTTGCTGTTTTGAGATTGCTAATTGAGATTGTATGCTGCCTACACTTCTGTGCAGTTGCTCCAGGTATGATGCCTCAGTTTCCTCCGGGGCTGTTTCCATTTTGGGGTCCCTTCCCTGGCGCACCTCCTCCTGCTGCCCCTGGTGCACAGGCAGCTACTGACACGCCACAGACCAGTACTGATGGAACTCAGGGATCAGGTGAGCATCTGTTTTACCTCCCTTTTAAAATGTAGAATACCCATGATTCATGATTCTCATAAAAATTCTCACCATCTGTCATGTAGAATCAGGAGCCAGCAGCTCAACTCAGCCGACTGCAGACAGTGCCTCTGCTGCTCCTGGAGCTATCCCTGGATTCCCCTTTTCCATGCCGCCACCTTTCCCATCAGCTCCATGGCTGCCGATGCCTCCACCTCCACCTTTTAGTATGTCAAGAGTGGTCAAAATGCTTTCTTGTTATATAAAACTTCATGAAGAACAAATGCTTTAGAAACCTTCCAGGTCAGATATTTGAGTAAACTGATCTCTGTTTACTAGTGTCATCCATGCCACCGCCACCATCAACTCTGTCCACCATGTCAGAGGCTGAGCTCAGAGAACTGGAGCAGGAGGGCAGGCGAGGTTTGGAAGCCAGGTTGCAGTGCCTTCACAACATCCACACATTGCTGGATGCCGCCATGCTCAACATTCACCACTACCTCAGCACGGTGGCTACATTAAGGTATGCAAGTGTTGCTTAAGTTTTAATAGAGAGTGGCACGTCCAGTTCCTACCTCTGAAATCCCCGTGTTTTTGTTTTTTCTGAACTTCCTGTTTAGTCCGCCAAGATCAGAAACCAACACTGGTGAGACGAGTGCATCAGTGAATATGGAGTCCTCACCCTCCCCGGGCAACACGGAAACCCCCAGTCAGGAGAACGAGGCTCAGAGCAGTGAGTAGAAGGAAAAATAATGCCACAACTTCCTGAATGACTGAGCTAATATTCTTTTTATATAATAATATTTGAATTGACACGCCTCCTGATACACAGCATGACTGACAGTGAAATGTGCAGTCATAATATCTGAAAAACGTACTTCTTACAGTACATATAGTATATCCATATATGCACCTCCTACTCTTCTAAACTATTATACTAAAACACTAACATTCTAACACAGAGGCTGTGTCCGAAATCTCCACTCAAACCACTACTCCCTACCTCCTATGTAGGGGGTAGGGAGTAGAGCACTATATAGTGAGCTAACCAGCATAATAGAAACACCACTTTCGGACACTACTCGATCGTCTCTCGGCGCCGTTGATTACGTCATTGCTGTCGCCCGTCCGTCTTTTTTACAATCAGCGCAATGCATGATGGTATGTAGGGCTTGGGTTAGTGACCATCGGTTGTACACTACTTTTCAAAATGCATTCTGGGATACATTGAGTGGACTATGTAGGGTATAATACTCATCACTATACATTCGGACAGCACTACAAAATGGCGAGCTCACTATATAGTCCACTATACAGTGAGTAGTGAGATTTCGGACACAGCTAGAGATATATTAACTATCTAGCCAATTGGTTAAGGGTCATTGTTAGTACCAGGGTCATTGTATCCTCTTGTTCCCAGGTGAATCTGTGAATGGAGCTACAGGCTTTTCTCGACCAGACTCAACCACAGAGGAGGACAAAGACAGGATGGAGGGAGATGAAGATGACGGCGAGCCGAGCGCCGCTGAGTTGAGACGGCGTCGCCTCCGAAAACTGGAGACCACGCCCACTCCTGACCACTGATGTGATGCTTAAATACATGACAGTAGAAACGCTTCTTATGACTTTTTGGGCACTTGTCATGTTGAGATGTCAGATTATCTGAGGAAAGTTCATGTGTTCTTAGATGTTATCTAAATGAGGCACATCAAGGCACTTCCCAGTGTATGGAGGATTTGTCATTGTCACGTGTACAGAAGACTCGGGTAGAGAACTGGTTTCTGGGTAACCATGCGTGAAGATTTAAAGGATAAAAAAAAACTTGCACCTTGATGGTCAGCCGTGACTATTGAATCGAGTATTGGCGAGACTTTCCTCTCTGAATGTGATTTCTGTTTCTCAGAGGATCAACAAGGTCTGTGGATTTATCATGTGCCCTTAAAATTTGCTGTTTTCCCCTTCTTTGTGTATTTTCATTATTTCTTGCTCTACATAATAGACTTTGTTTTCTTAGATCTACTTTGGTTGTGGGTAAAATATGACCATGAACCAAATATGAGTAAATTAAGTTAATGTACATAATGTATAAAGTGTTTTAATAGGAGGATATGTACATACTGCACAATAAACTGTTCGAAACAAACTGTTCGAAACAGTCTTGTGTATGTCGGGTGAGTTTATGAAATATTACACTAAAGTCTGAGGTCTAATAATTTCATCTGGCAAAGATGTATTCAATCAATAAACAATGTTACAAAAAATGTTCTATTTCAAATAAACAGTGATACACCGATGTGAACATTTTGGCCGGTACAGATAACAAGCAATTTAAAAAATATATATTTTATAGCTGATAACCGATATCGGCAAATCTGATTCCAAATTTTTATAAATTTTTGAGAGCCTGATTACAAAAACAAGTCTGACCGTGTCCCAAGCACACAATTATAATGGATGTTCTCATTCTAATTTCATGTAACCTACATGACAGACTTCAAAAACATCAGGGCGAACAGTGCGTACCTGAAGTGTCTCAGCTGATGGAAATAATCCATTATTTATTGGCTTTTATTTTTTAGCTAAATTTTCTTATGCCGATAATGATAACATTAAAAATGAACATATTGGCCGATACCGATATGGTTCCCGATATATCGTGCATCTAAATGCTGTTCTTTCGAACTTTCTATTCATCAAAGAATCCTGAAAAAAAATTCAAAGTTTCTTGAGCAGCAAATCAGCATATTAGAATGATTTCTGAAGGATCATGTGACACTGAAGACTGGAGTAATGATGCTGAAAATTCATGCTATCACATTAAAATAGAACATGTGAAACTGCAATGATACTTCACAAAATTAACCAGAGTCCTAATAATGAGCATTAACCTAAGGTAATATTAAAATTGTTAATCAGGTAAGATTATGTTTTTATGACATCACAAATGGTCAAATGAGTTATAAATATTCAGCTTCTAAAGTCTGAGTATTAGTCTTAACTGAAATTCCAACAATACATGAACGCACCATAAATATGTGAAGAGCAAGGTAAAAAATTAAATTGTTTAAATTAGTTTTTTTTATTAAAGTAAATTGGCAAATTTCAGAGCACAAAATATCAAATGCATATCCATTTGAAATGGAAGGAAGGTCAGCATCACACACACAAAAATAACATCTGTTAATACATTTCAAAGAATCTCTCATGAATAATAAAAAGATAAATGTGGTTATAACTCCTTTAATCCTTGTAGTAAAATCATTATCTGGTCCCTTTTATCACGAGAATCTAGTCTAATTGTACTCGGCTTTAAAAAGTCAAGGTGCAATTTCAGAAGTATAGATGCTTCCGATGCATATTAGTGCAAACAAACCTATTGAGCTACTCAACAGGAAGAGGTAATGCTGTGCTATAGCCTGAGAAGGTCAGAGGAAGATCTCTGCAGCGCTGCATAGCGGTCAGGTCTGTGGAGTGGAGTACAGCGAGTGGTGCTGGTTGATCTGGTCGCTCCTGTTGAAGAGGAGTGGAGTCGTCTCACTCGACCCAAACCAGCTGTTGGTGCAGACACTCGGGTTTAATCACTGTATCACGACTGACCCCATAAGTGTTTTTAACGTCAAATGTCTGAGTTGTAATACTCAAAGCCTGATGAACACATTACCTGCTGTGAGGATTGATACTGTGGCTCCAGAGAGAAGCCGTGTCATCATCCATTCCTCGAGGATCATCAAAGAAATATGATTGTGAGCCTTGTGTGCTGCACATGGCCGGGCTGCAGTTCTGAAATATACAACAAAGCAAACATGTCAATGACGTGACTTTTTGTTTGTGCTCAGACCAGCATTTTATTAAAAAACTGGGGATTAAAAGAGTCATTAGATCAAACTTTGTTTTTTTTTTAAATACAGTTTTAAAATATTTTATATATATATATAATTTTTTTGGGCAGATGTGAAACAAGTTAGCTCTTCATTTAGTTTGCTTTTCATTCTTTTTTGTCATGGAACTAAATACAGAAAATATACACTACTGTTCAAAAGTTTGGGGGTCTGTAAGGTTTCTTACTGAAAGAAGTCTCTTATGCTCAGCAAGGCTATGTTTATTTGATAAAGTAAAAGCAGTAATATTGTGAAAGATTATTACAATTCAAAATGACTGTTTTCTATGTGAATATATTTTGTAATGTAATTTATTCCTGTGATTTTTGGGGGATTTATGGTACTACATAATTTTTATGCAGTAGTATAATCCATTTATTAAAGGTGCCCTAGAATGTGAAATTGAATTTATTTTGGCATAGTTAAATAACAAGAGTTCAGTACATGGACATGACATACATTCTCAAACACCATTGTTTTCTCCTTCTTACTTAAATATCGTTTTTGAAAAACACCCCTGAAAAACTGGCGAATCTCCACATAATACCGACTGTGACGCAACAGTCGGGATCATTAATATGTACAACTCCAAAAATGTGCATATGCCAGCCCATGTTCAATGACAGGCGGAACTGCGCAGCCGAAGCATGGCAGTTGTTCAGTGTTTGGATGTACAAATGAACACAAAAGTATTTAGTTCCTTCATCCGAGCCTCTGAAGAAACAGTATTTTCTCTGGAAATTTCCAAACATTTCACCGACGAGACTGTTTCCTCAACTTGGGCCAATACAGAGCTGGACTCTATGAGTCTGAAAATATATTGATCGAGCTACCAAGCAACACTTTCTGAATGTGTAATTGTTCAAGTTCAGACAGGTAATCTTTCTCTCAAAATCGTTCAATACTGTATTTACATCATAGTGTTTGCATTGGTGAAAGCATTAGAGAGAGTGCAGAAACTGCGTTGCAATGATAAGATCTTTATTCTCGCGATCAACACACTGTCATCTGTTTGCTCAATGCTCATCACGGCAACATTTTATGTGAATAGGTCTAAATACTTTAAAAACATCTCACGATTCGTTAATCTTGATAGCTGTAATAGTAAAAACGTATAATATCTGTAGTAAAAGTATTCGAGAGAGTTTCACATGTAATACGTAGCTATTTAATATGCAAGCATGTCAGCCAATCACAGCAGAGGTCGGGTAAACACAGCAGACACGCCCCTCCAAACAGAGCGTTTGGGCTCAGGGCTAAAATCAGGCTAGGAAAAATGCCTTTTATTTCTAAATTATGACTATTTTTTATCTAAAAAACATACTAACATTATAAGGGCAACCCAGAAAACATTATACAATAAAAATAAAAACCATTCTAGGGCAGTTTTAACTTTTTGAGCATAGACCTGAAAATGAAATTTCCAACTTAAACTCCCCTGAATCTTGAATTCTGTGGAGCACAGACTTCATTTTAGACTCTTTTTAAAGCCAAGGGGCAGATTATTGCTGAAGTGAAAAAAAGTTATAGAATTTTACATTTATTGTTATGAAAAATGCACAAAAACACTATTTTAACTAATTTTAAACACGTCTTACTCTAGATCTGTGAGAAATTAAAAGCCATAAAATCAAAACAAGTTGTGTTCCAAATTTGAGGTTGATATCTAAAAAATAAAAAAAAAGCTTTTTTAGATTTATTTGGGCACAGTACCAAAAGTTTCCACTAGAAATTAATTCCCATTCATTTCCAAATGCGGACATTTTTAAATGTGAAAAGTACAAGTGTGATTATTTTTTGCACGACCATTTAACCTTTTCAAATCATGTCCACGATTTTTTTTTTTCACAATGCAAGTACCAAAACCTTTACCAAGCTTCATACCATTCATTCGTTCCATGAAGTAAAGAAATCTTAAATAAATAAATAAGAAACATCACATTTTTCAGTCAAAACTGACCAAAGAGTACCAGAGGGTTAATGTAATGTATGAGCGAAATAAAAGATAAGACCTTTTCTTGAGGAGGCTGGCGAACTCTGAAGATGAGAATGAGCAGGCCGGTAGGTAGCAGCTCCCAAATGAAGAGAACCGCTCCAAAGATAATGTAGCCTCTGTCTCCAAGCTCACTCTGAAGGTCAGCCTTTGAGAAGAACACACAACCATCACAAACGGACCAGTGAAAGAAATACCCTTTCATTAGCAACCAACAAAGTGCAACTGCCTACCTGATCAGAAATGTTGTACCAGTCATAGTCAAACGCCTCGACTTTATGATTCTGAGACAAAAACAGCACAGCAAGATTGTAGCAAGCCCTGCTAGAGAAGAGCAAGATTACACCAGCCCCCAACACCACAGTCCGGCAAAGCCCCTGCAAACACAAACACAGCTGGAAATAATGCTTTTTTACCAAAGTTTGTCTTGTTTATCATGAACAGCAACAGAGATTTTGTAGATATTTAGCAGACACTGTTATCCAAAGAGTACCATAAACTACATCACAATATTTCAGATTAAAGAAGTAAAATAGATTGAGACTACCATTTGAGCTCAAGTCCTTCCAAAGTGTGTACCTTATTGCGTAGATAAGGGGTGGTGGTGGTGATGGGCGAGGATCGAGTTAACAGGAGCAGAGATGTGGCCAGACACACAGCTTCCAGAATGAACAGTAGGTCATTAACCAGAACCCGAAGCAAAACCAGCCACCAAGTATTTTCATCAGCTCCACCAGAACCTCCATGCTCTCCGAGGCTTGCGCAAACTATGTTGACGCACAGGAAGACGACACTCATGGTGGCATACACACACCGAGCCGCCCGTCTGGAAGTCAAAGTTCACACACAAACACACACAATTCTTGGGAAACTTGTTTCTGCCACGGAATAAATCATAAGGTGATCGCAACTTTTTATCTCGCAATTCTGACTTTATAACTTGCAATTGAAAAAAAAGGGAAAAAAGTCACAATTGTGAGATATAAACTTGCAATTCTAGCTTTTTCCTCACAATTCCGAGTTCAGATATGAAACTCGGAACTGCGAGATATAAACTGACAATTGCAAGTTATAAAGTCAGAACTACGAGTTATGAACTCGGTACTGCGAGAAAATTTCAGAATTGCGAGTTTTGTAATTCAAGTTTATATCTCGCACTTTTGCCTTTTTTTCCCAGAATTGTGAGATATAAACTCAATTATGAGACAAAAAGTCTCAATTACCTTTTTTAGTTTTTATTCTGTGGCAGAAACAAGCTTCCATACAATTCTCATTAAACAAATGGTATCCATTAATTAATATTAAGGATATTATTAATATTATTATTAAGGATGTAGATTTAATGTGTTAAATTAATTAGTTACGAAAAAATAATGTGTGTAAAATGTCTTTACCCACAAATTCGGTTTATTTACATTTAGCCTACTCAACTCATGTGGTTTCAAACCTGTAGGCTATGACTTTTTATTGACCTGTATGACTATTTATGACAAGATATTTTGATTTTGGTCTCTAAATATATCTAAATACCAATTCAGATGCAGCTTCTACCTTAAAGGTTTATGTGTAATAAATGATATGCTGAATATGTAAAAGATTTAACTCTAAATCTCCTTTTTATAATAACTATTTGATGTTTTTCTTATTTAACACAATAAAGACTTTATCTTTTAAATTTCTTAGCTAAATTTGATGTGCAAATTAATTTGCGATTAACTAGATTAATTAAATATCACATCATGTAATTCATTAGATTATTTTATTCACTTGACAGCACTAACTAATATGCATGTATGTGAATGTACTCACAGTGCTTTGCTGGGCTCAATGTTGAATACACTTCTGACTTTGAGCAACTCCTGTCAAAATGAAACATTGTTATTAGGGAGTGGATTGATTTCTCAACCGAGTAAACATCTTACAAATCTTTCTCTATGTAACTTTTACTTGACTTACCTGAGTAAAGTAAAGGTTGAAGAGACTCAGAGTAAAAAACTGCAAGCACACTGGGAAGCAATAAAGGAGCCAGTAGACTGGAGTGGACAGGTGATTGGCCGCAAGGGCATTACGGAAATAAAACGAGAAGAGTGTTGTGCGAAGAGCTGCCCAGAACAGGCAAAGAAAAAGAAAAATGCTCTGGTAGCTCCATCGCTTATGCCGGTAGAGTAACAGCAACCAAAGCTGAATGTATACGACTAAAAAAAGACCCCCGTAGAGACAGGCGTAAAGAACCGTGACACCCAGCTGTACTGATGGGGCCACGGCTGGTCTCATGGGAGAAGGTGGAACTGAAGTGTGCATTATGATGATGGATGTAAGAAAAAATATATTATAGCCTACAAAACAATGTATTGACCAAAGCATCAAAATAACATAAAACTAAAACTGTATAAAATGTCAGTGTAAATCATGTTAGCAAAGAGGTCAAATAAATTCAGCCGTACTGTCTTTGTCTGATTATCATTATATGATATTCTGTCACATATGGTGAAGACAGGATCAAGCTAACAGTTACACGACGAGAAAAACACACTTCTGACAAATTCCTTTGTGCGAATTTCCCCTTTCAACCTGTGATCTGCAAAATAAAAGTGAAAGCGTTTATTGTTACTAAAGTAACACAGCCAAGTTTTACATCAACTCAAAAATTGACACTGGATGTCAAGAATACCATATTCCTCATCGAAAACAAGAGCATCTTTTATCTGTCAACAGCCATTACAGTAACTGTGTGAACTGTGACTGATTGGGAGTTTTGACAGTCGCGAATGACAGCACGACTTTTGTTTATTCGCTACACCTGATCATCTGCACGGTGTACAGCACATATTTTTAAAGTTTTTAACTGTTTAACTCATTCTAACACCAAAACATTTGTATCAAAATGACTTTGTTTAGACTTATACAAAGTGGCTAGCTGTCTGGCTAACGTTGCTAGATAAGAGTTTAAAATCGATTTGCTATCGTTAGTTCATAGGTCGGTTTTGACATAAATATGCGACACACATTCTTTAAAAATCCCCCAAAATATATAAAAAAAAAAAAATCAAAATACCTTACAAATGACCATGAAAGACCATGTAATCGACGTGACACATCCAATAAATCCAATAGTATCCAGCTGCAGACCCGCAGCACCACCAGCACCAGCGCCAGGACCGCCAGCGCCAGGACCCACCAGCGCCAGGACCGGAAGTGAGGGGCGGAGTTTACAGTTAAGATTTTAATCTGGAACATGTTTATTATGTTAAATTTATGTTTTTCGGGTCATCTTCTTAAAAAGGGTCCTTACCGCAACGTTACAATGACGTTAATTTTATACATTTTCCTTTAGTAATTTCTATTAAAAATGTAATATATTTAAACAGCTTTTTAAATACTGATATAAAAAAAATAATATACAAAATTGGGAATTTCATGGGTTTTTTTTCTATGCCATGTAAAACATTTACAGTAACCTTAGCTGTCAATTGTTTCCATACAAACAAAAGATAACGAATTAACTTTTTATGACAGATGTTGCCATTTCAATTTGTTAATGATCTCAATTTAAGTGTATTATTTATTATCAGTAAATAATACAAAGAATTTTAAGATGCTGTAAATGAATCTATATATTAAACAATTCCATTTGAAATAATGTCATATTGTAAAAGAATGAGCTAATTTTAAGTATCTCAACATTGAAACCATGGGTGTGGGACATGAGCAAAAATGGTGTTTGGACATAAATGCTTCATAATTTTACATTAAGAAGATGACCCGAAAAACATAAAAAATAAACATGTTCCAGATTAAAATCTTAACAACTACATTCTATTTTGTGTAAATTTTTATGTTTTGCAGACTGTAAATTATAAATTAGGCTACATTACACATTAAAAGAATCGTTGGCTTCTTTTTTTTTTTTAGTTTTTTGAAATAAAAAATGCATGCTGCACATGTTCTTGTAAAATAAAAGATATTTTATATAAAGTGCCCATAAGTTTCAAGCATTATTTTTCAACAGCGTGATCAGGAAGTAACTCTCATAATACAATGAAACGAATAACTATACAATTACATTACACAAGATTAACGTTTTAAAATGCTTATTGTACTGTAACTAATGTAACATATAAGGGTGTTTCTGCAACTACAGGCACCTTTAAGTCCCAGGAGTGATTTTTTTATATTTATGTTAACATTTGTCATTTGATGTTTCATAAATATAGACGTAGTGTCAATACACACCTTGATAATAAAAAATATGATTTAATGTAAAATTATGAAGCATTTATGTCCAAACACCATTTTTGCTCATGTCCCACACCCATGGTTTCAATGCTGAGATACTTAAAATTAGCTCATTCTTTTACAATATGACATTATTTCAAATGGAATTGTTTAATATATAGATTCATTTACAGCATCTTAAAATTCCTTTGTATTATTTACTGATAATAAATAATACACTTAAATTGAGATCATTAACAAATTGAAATGGCAACATCTGTCATAAAAAGTTAATTATGTTATCTTTTGTTTGTATGGAAACAATTGACAGCTAAGGTTACTGTAAATATTTTACATGGCATAGAAAAAAAAACATGAAATTCCCAATTTTGTATATTATTTTTTTTATATCAGTATTTAAAAAGCTGTTTAAATATATTACATTTTTAATAGAAATTACTAAAGGAAAAATTTATAAAATTAACGTCATTGTAACGTTGCGGTAAGGACCCTTTTTAAGAAGATGACCCGAAAAACATAAAAAATAAACATGTTCCAGATTAAAATCTTAACAACTACATTCTATGTGTAAATTTTTATGTTTTGCAGAATGTAAATTATAAATTACATTACACACGTATATTATACATTTTTATTAATATACACTTATATTCATGTATAAATTTATATGAATGTATACATTTCGTGTAATATATAAAATGCCCATAAGTTTCAAGCATTATTTTTCAACAGCGTGATCAGGAAGTAACTCACAATACAATGAAACCGATACTCGGCGGTAAACTCCGCCCCTCACTTCCGGTCCTGGCGCTGGTGGGTCCTGGCACTGGCGGTCCTGGCGCTGGTGCTGGTGGTGCTGCGGGTCTGCAGCTGGATATATCTCAATAAATCCTTTCCCTCATCACTGAAGTCCCGTTCGTGTTTATGCACTGCGTAATCAAAAGGACTCCTCTATGGCGACATCTAGCGGTACATACTAGTAATGACAAACGTAAACAAACATGACTTCCTCCTCATGCAAGACCCCGCCCACTACGAACGCTGGTAACGAAACCAACGAACGATGCCGTCTTAAAAATACTTTCTCACCAAACTCTTCAAAGTAACAGAGGAGTTTCAAAAAGGGGAAAAGAGGAACAAGAGATCCGCCATCTCAATTTTTTAGGAAGTATTTTGTATTTAAGCATTATGTAATGGGCGTGGTTTGTACTATTTTACAGTCCGTTGCATTACCGCACTTGGCCTGTAGGGGTCGGGAGCCATCAATCAATCAACCATGATACGTCTATACTGAGAAACGGCGGTTAGTTCAATTTTGCGTAATGTCAGCTGTCATTCCTTCCTTCCTGTCATTATGATTTATACCTACTTTTCATTACACGACCTAATTAAAGCGAGCAAATCAACAACTTGATTTACATAACAAAATGTTTAAGCTATATAAGTATAGTATAAGTATATATATATATATAAATATATACTTTTCTGTATTTGATGAACTCATCATTTCATAAACATGGACAAGAGGTTTGTCAGTCGCACTGATGATTATGTGCGGTCAGATTCGCAGTCAGGCTGAGGCTGTGAGTCAGAGGTGGTTTGTAACGTCTGAACTCATAACTTAGCGTGTTTAGTAGGCGAGGTTTTTCTTCCTCACTTTTTCCTCTCGCTCTCTCTTTCTCTCGCTCTCTTTTCTTCACTGTACCGCACTGTGTGAGCTGTAGTTCTGCAGCCACGTCGCAGACAGATACAGCATCACCTTTACCGACTGTATCCGCCTGGATCGACAACAAGTTTACCACCTCGTACAGATCGGCATACATTTTGTTTTTACCGTTTTATTTTTGAAAGTAGTTACTCGTTACGGATAAGTTGAGAATAGTTATCGCCTGTGGTCATGGTGAGTAGCTTGCGTGCTAACTAGTGTTTCAAACTTGCTGGCTTGGTTTAAAAAGGTTACAGCTTTTTTTCTTTAGCGTTTAAACATTTCAGTTTGTCGCACACACCTTCTACTGACCTTGCATAATGTTAGACAAACGTTTTGCTACTTAATTGTTAACCAGTCTGCATTTAGAGATATGGATATGGTGTTGATTATACAGTATTATCTTTCTATTCTATCTGTCTGCAGTCTTTGCAGCTTAAATTATTTAGCATTTTATGCTTGATAATAACATACTGTATGTACCTTCCAAGTGTAAAGAGTGTCTACAAACAACAAATTAAATATACATTATTATTTGTATACACCCTTTATGCTATCTATATATCTACAGTCTTGCATTTTATAATTGCTAACAGTACCAAAGTGTAAAGAGTGTATGTATACAAACAACAAATTACATATATATGTTACATGTGTATACACCCATTATGTTATGTTTTTGCATTATATTGTTTTTGAACTTATGCTATAGGAACCAGAGGATATATATTTTAGGTCACCAGAACAATTGATAGACGAGGAAACGAATGAGAAAGCAACATCCGAGAGGAAGGAGGATGGAGAGGAATCCCGTAAAGCAGGGAGACCACCGTTGTCCCGCATTCCTACCTTTCAAAGCTCCCTGGGCCGCAAGCGAGTCACCATCCAGAGTGCAGAGTCATCACTGAAGACGGATGGATCCAGCCAGCAGGGCCAAAAAGAGAAAGCTGGCTCTACAGAGGCTGGAAGAGGGAAAATGTCAGTATCTGGGGGGAGAGAAAAAGCACTGCCCATCCCATCGGCTCGTTTACCCACAAGCCTTGCTGATGTTCTCTTTGAAGGTGATATCTCGGATCACACCTCCACTCTTTTAGCTCCGAAAATAGATCAATCCCTTGATCAAACGGCTGAGATTACAAAAGACTCTGATCAGGTTGACATGTCACTGCAGCGACCCCCACTCAGGGACATCTATGAGACCAATGATCTCGTCATTAAGCCTGTTTCTGAATTTGAAACTGCAATTGCAGAGACCGTCTCAGAAGATGAGCAGATGTCGGCACAGGATGATGTTGTAGAGGATCTGAGCTCGTGCTCCTCTGATGATCAACTCGAGGCCTCGGCTCAAGCTTGTGAAGAAACTTTGAGTGAGGAGAAAGGAAGTGTATCCCAATCACATTGGACAGAAGAAAATCGTGTCAAGGAGAACAATGTGAAACAGTGCTTTGTTCCAGATAAGAGTGATGGATCCACACTTAGTGGTCAGGATGAAACCGCTAAGATGCAGAAACCTTTAGATAGTAAAAAATGCATTAAAGAAACACGACAGGGAATCAAAACTGGCAATACTAGTCCCACAAAACACACTCAGGCCAAAACGTGTACACCCTCAAAGGTGAGGTGAATTATATTACATGCAATATGCAAAATTAATGGTTTTTACTTAGGCAAGCATACTATTGTTGTTCCTGTTGAGGAAAAGCATGCTATTACCTTTCTAAGTGAACAGGCATAGATTTACCCTGAAGAAGGGAATCACTGGAAATAATTTTCTTGTTTTCCAGACAGTACAACTATCTAAACATTTTTTAATTAAAACACATTTACTTAAGAATCAACAAGCCATAATATATTACGTTTTCTGAAGGATTTATCAAAATAAAGTCAGTTTTCTGTTTACAACTTGGAAACTAACTGCCAATGGGCTTACAAAAATAAACTTGTTTTCCCTTAATATTATGTTTGTTTGTTTTTAGCCTAGAACAAGATATATATATATTTTTAGGCACAAACTCACACCATTTTTACAAAACTAGACTTAATAAAATAAGTTGTTTTGTTCCTCAAGTAAATGTATCTTGTTTTAAAAATGTTGTGAGATTTTTTTATTTTTTTTTACTGGAAAACGTGACAAAATACTGCAGTGCTAGCCATATCTGCAGACCAAAATGTCTTTCTCTGGACTAATCTGACCTCTTTGATTTGCATACATATACAAATTCGAAGTATATGAGTCTAGTTGCCTTAAAATATTTGTTTTGCTATCAAAGACAGAACAGAATGTGAAATGAAAAAGCCACAAAACAGAAATAGATATCTCTAATAGATATCTGCATATGTCTTGTTAGATATGCTAGCATAAGTAAATAGTATGTCCTTCATTTTATTTTTATATTGTTTTAGCAGACAAACGGAAGGAGCTTTTTCCTTTTCTGTCTCGTGCCCTCCATTCTCCTCCTTTTGGGTGGATTTGCATTGCATATCTGGCAGTATGGAGTCCCTAAATCCATGTCACACCTGATGTCACAACTGGAGCTTCACTGTCTGGAATGTTTCTGGATGCCTCAAGAGACGTGCATCTCTGACTGTAGGTGAGGAAACGGATCCTGAAGATTTTTTTTACTTTTTAAATGGCGAGTTTGAGATGTTTAAATGTTTTTCTAAATGTTCTTTATCAGCCTCACTCTTGTTGAGAGTGTCCCAGAGGGCCTCAGCTTCCCTTCAGGCTCGCCACACCTGCCAAGCATTTCAGAGACTTGGACTAATCTACTAAACAGAGCAAACAGCTCTGTCCACATTGGTGCTTTCTATTTCACACTCCGAGATTCAGACCTGGGCCTTACGGAGCCCTCGTCTGTGCTGGTATGTTGTGCCGTGGACATTTTACTGTGCATAAGTGAGAATAATAACTCTAGAACATTTGTTATCGGCATATGATCTAATAAGATGTGGATAATAATAGGATAGTATTGATCCTGATTATATGGGAAGGCAGTTCATTTGGATCTCTTCTACAGGGCAAAAAAGTGTTCAACCAACTGAAGCAGCTGGAACCAAAAGGAGTGAAGTTGAAGATTGCAGTAAACGCCCCTCAGCCATACATCGCAGACACAGACGAACTGGTAGCAACAGGTACAACAGCATGTCTGTTGCACACATGAGAATTGTAAGAGGTTGAATGATTTTGAATGGATGTTATGCAGCCTTTTCCCTTCAGCTTACTTGCTTTGTGCTTTCTCTTTTAGGGGCTGACGTCAGGGGAGTTGACCTGCAGAGCATCACTGGAGGCATTTTGCATACCAAACTGTGGGTTGTGGATAAGAAGCATGTTTACTTAGGGAGCGCAAACATGGATTGGCGTTCTCTTACCCAGGTAAGTCCAAGGCCGCGTCCGGAAGCTGAAAAATGCTATCCTTCGCTGCCTACAATATCCCACAATTCTGTGTGTTAGATTCTGTGACAGTAGAGCTAGTGTGTGATACTAATTAACAACCTAGGAAAATAACGAGGAACTGAGGCAGGCAATCAGTTTTGTGAGGTACCTTTGTGAAAAAAACCTGCCTGAGTGCAAAGTCATTGCTTGATAGGGCAGCTTTCGGACGCAGCCAATATCTATCAATATCATTATCTTATTGGATGGTAAATGGATCTTATTGGAGGTTTCTGTTGACATGCAATGCCCTTGATATGTACATAATGTAATTTGCTTTTTTATTTTAGTGCAGTTTATTAGACTGTAATGTCAAAATTGCCATCAACCCAAATAAACAATCCTATAAATATATAAATGCCAATGCTAAAATCTAGTCAATATTTCTACTAGGTGAAAGAGGTTGGAGTGACTGTGGAAGACTGCAGCTGTCTAGCACAGGACGCTTCACGGATATTTGACGTGTACTGGGACATTGGAGCTCAGAAGAATGGATCTCTACCTCATTTCTGGCCTGGCCGGTTCTCCGCCCTCTCCAGTTCTAAGTACCCATTAGCTGTTAAATTCAACGGTGTCCCTGCACGTGTCTATTTGTCTGTGAGTTGTGTTTCTCTCACAAGTTGACTTTGTTGTTCGGCCTGGTTTTTGGTCACCATATTCATTATATATATTTGTTCATTGCATGTTTTGCAATCATTTTATTCAACCCGCTCACAATTCCACTCATTCTCTTTTGTGTTGGCTGGTTTTCATTTATTCCATATGAGTTTTTCATGCATTGTGTAGAAAGGTTGTCATATTGTCACCTTTTTCACTTCTGAAAAAATTTAGCTTTTTAATGAATACATTGCATGGACTGTATGTATGTCCTATATCATTCATTTTCATTTGTTTCTAAACATGATGTGCATTTTTTTGTGTGAGCAGAAATGTTTGAAATGTTTACATGGCAATTTTTGACTTGTTCTTTTAGAGTTCCCCTCCTCCTTTATCAGCATATGGCCGTTCTGATGACCTCTCAAGCATCCTGTCAGTGATTGCTGATGCTGAGCGCTTCATTTATGTGTCTGTGATGGACTACCTTCCCATGTCCCAGTTCACAGAGCCCATTCGGTAATGAAATAAAATAAAATATTAAAGTGCCCCTATTATGCTATTTTAAAGATTGCTAATTTAGTTTGGGAGTTCTCCTACAATAGGTTTACATGCATCCAAGGTTAAAAAACACTTTAATTTTCTTAATTTCCTCAATTGTTAGTTAAATTCGTTAAATAGCGGAATTCGTTCTTTCGAAACCCCTCCTTTCCGAGAGCCTACTCTGCTCTGATTGGTCGGATAGTGCTACCATTTGATTGGTCTATCACTTACAGCGCGTGTCAGAAATGAAGTGCACTTCTTCAGCACTTGACACAGTGATACGAACTGTAAAGATGGCGTCGGTTTTAATTCGAGTCCTCATCCTTTAGAAGTGCAGAAAACAGTGTCTTCTCGACATGTCGACAATATGAACCAATATTTGTTGTAGACGTTGTTTGCGGACAGCCAATGACGTTTGAGCAAGACTGGTTTAATAAGACTGGAATTACTATTGACCCATTTCTGTCAGTTCAGAATTGGTTCTTTCTTTTGGGAGACAATAACAACATTTATTAGGCTCTTTGATCTTTGAAACACACCTTTTACATTCACACACAGCTATATTACACAATACATGAAAGGTAATATCCAAAAAAGCATAATAGAGGCACTTTAAATTTAAATACTTTGATTAACAGCTAGTAGCCAAAGCAACATTTATCATTTCGATTTACTAAAATAACCAAAGCTAAAACTAAAATAAAAATGTATAAAAAGTATAGATATTTTTTTCAATCAATAGCTAATAAAAAACCCCCACAAAATTACTGATAATTTAACTAAAATGAAACTTGAAAATAAACTAATTCAAAATATAAAAAAATAAATAGTATCTCAATACTAAAATAACATTAGTGGGAACAATAATTCCATTAACTGAAGTAAGTAACCCTAACCCTGAACTAACTAACCCTAACCCTGAAGTTTTACATTTTTAAAATGTATTAAATGTGTATGTATGTGGTGTTTAATAGCTTAGTTTGACTAGTCGAAAGATTGTTTTCATGATTTTTATGTCATGTAGGTTTTGGCCTGTCATCGACTCGGCCCTTCGTGAGGCTGCTTGTACTAGAGGTGTTGAAGTGAAGCTGTTGGTCAGTTGCTGGAGTCACTCTCCTGGTGCCATGTTTGTCTTTCTTCAGTCTCTGTCAGTCCTCAACAAGCCCCCTCTGAGCTGCAACATTCATACTGTACGTTTCTCTACTCATTATATTTAAAAAAACAAAAAAATGAATCGATGCATCACTGGTGATTTAATGCCTACAAACCTTATATATACAGAAAGTTTTCGAGGTGCCCTCAACACGAGAGCAGCAGAGGATTCCGTTTGCACGTGTCAACCATGCCAAGTACATGGTGACTGATCGAGTTGTTTACATTGGTATGTTAGCTGTCTACATGCACAATTTCACACTTGCATGCTTTTCCATATTGCAGCAATCTGACGGCAGGTTTCATCATAAAATCCTGCAAACAGAAACAGTCCATGTTTACATTTTGAAGCACTGTGATTATGAGTTGTGCAATGAAGTGAATGTCATATTTTTAATCCTGCTACAATGATCGATTGTTATATTGTGTTTTACAGGAACTTCCAACTGGTCTGAGAATTACTTCACCCAGACGGCAGGGGTTGGGCTTGTTGTGAATCAGACTGGTTCTGCAGTGGGGCAGGGCCAGCAAACCGTTCAGAGCCAGTTGCAGAAGATTTTCCAGAGGGATTGGCATTCAGAATATGCCCAACCCATCACTGATGTTCACTCAGAATATTGTAGCGGAAAAAAGCTTACATAATGTACCATGCTCTTTATTTGTTATGTTGCTAAGCATTATGATTCAAAAAAAACAAAAACATCAAAAACTCTTTCCTGCGGCATTCCTGCCTACTGATAATTTATTTATGTTTTATGTATTTGCCAAAAGGATGCTGTGCATTTTTAATGTTTGTTATAAATATGACATTAATTCTCTCTCTTTTTTTTTCTTTTTTTTCATCAAGTGCATTTATTGTATATTTGCATTATGTGACATTTGCCAGAATAAGGACAAGTTCCTTGAGCAAGCACTGATCTATGATGTTGAACTGGTTAATCATGCATGTCAATAAAATGTTGTAATAGGTGCCTTGGCTGTAAAGTTTGTTTTCAAAATAAAACTACTTTTCAGTAAGAAAATGCTTGTGCTCTGTTGTTCCTGAAATTACATTTAGCTTATTCAGGTCTCAAAAAGCTGTCTGCCACTTCACAAACAACCTGAATCTCGGCTCTAAAGCTAATTTTAAACATTTTCTTTAAAAAGAAATAAAAAAAACATAATTTAAAATGTGTCAAATATGTGTGCATGTTAATTGATAAACGGGAAATGTACAACAAATTCTAACTTCTCATCTTGAATTTTGAAGTAAATGTTGCTGACGTGTCTAAAAACCTAGTGAGCCCCCTACATAGACTGCGCTTTTAAGCCTAAGAATGCTCGTGTATGATGCCCAAATATGCTGTCTAAGTAGGCAGCTCACTAGGCTTTGAAAAAGCCTGCGTCTTCTTCTCTGCGCAGGAAGTGAAGGCGCGGAGGAAGGAAGACGCTAAAAATGGCACGAGAAAGAAGCCCAGCTTTATGGCTTCACACTCAACCAAATATAACTCGTAAAATGCCGGTGTGTCACAGAATACTCTTACTTTTATGGCTACTGCACTTTTCTTCCGTATATTCAGATATAACGGACGGGAATGCGGAGCACTTAAAGCGGGAGCACTCGCTCATTAAGCCATATCAGGGTGAGTAGCTGCTGTAGCCTCCTGCTAGTGTTTACTCTTGACGTCGTTTAGCCTCATCCTCATTAACGTGCTTTAGGTTTTCTGTTCACTAACTTGAGTAGGATTTCACCTTTTATTTTGCAACGTCATACATCATGTATTTTATCGGTAGCATGTTCCACAGGGAAATAAGTGGTCTACAGAGTCATTACAGGAACACAACTTAAGTGTAAACAAAACTAGTCAGCGTCTTTATTTGAACAGGTGAGGGTAGTTTGCATTTGTATTGCAGGTTGTAAAGGAATCTGCCTTCACACTTAGAGCATGCAAATTGTTTTATTAAGTAACATAAAGTTAATATACCAATCTATACAAAATCTGCTTTGCACCTTAAAATGTGCTGACAGACACCATTATAATACAAGGTATATTTTTTTAAGTGGCCTATTCATAAAACATGGTCAATACTTGTATGTAGATGGTGCACACAGTCATAAACAAAAACAAAACACCATCAGAGTAACATGCATGAGAATAAAACACAACAATTGTAACACAAAACCCCCTGATTTTACATTTCTGAAAACAAAGTCAGAAGTAACATATAATCTCAGGGGCATCTGGTAATGTCCTTTTAATGTTTTTCACTGTAGATTGTATGGTTATTAATAGGTTATACTTCCAAAAACATAAATTGGACAGACTATTTCACAGTAAAATTACATCTAATATTATAGCATTTACAAAAGTTCACTGTATGTGGTAACTTGCAGTACTGCAGCATTTTTTTGTTTTTTTCTGTAAAAATGACAAACCTGTTTACAGAGTGTAAATTTACTAATCTATATTTTCATTGTGGTCTCAGGCTTTTGAACCCCAGTGTATGTGATGTCTAGTTCATGGTTATTTCATAATGTTCTCATGGCTTGTTGTAGTGTGTGTACAAACTTCACATTACACTCTTGATAAGCTTGTGACTGACATCCAAGACACTGTGAATAAATTATATGATTATTCGTTTATCTGACGATCAGGTGTTGGAACGAGTTCCTCAAGTCAGTGGGACTTTTGGGGAAGTACTTTAGTAACCAGCCAGTATGTGCGCCTTACTCCGGATGAGAGGAGCAAACAAGGGTCCATCTGGAATACAGTGGTGAGTAAAACTTCCTTGAACTAAAAACCTACAACTTTTTTTTTGTCAACTGAATCCTTTAGATATATTTTGATATTTATTTAAATATTTATTGAAGTACCCCTTGAGATTTTAATATGTCCATTTTTTAACCACACATTTGCATGTTCACGGTTCTCTGATGCCACTTAATGGTCACATGACATGTAAATAAATAAATAGATAAGTGTTTTATTTTGATTTTGAAACTGGACTTTAAAATTCAGGTTATTTATAGTTAACTGAAACTAAACTAAAATATATTTTAAAAAATGTATACGCAAGTATCCTTGTGAAACATAGTCGGTTATGTCTTGTGAATGTAAATGGTTGAAAAGAAAACGTGTGTAACAGTATGTTGAATAGACAGAGGAAATTACTAAATGCTCTTGACTGATTGAGCCCTGCTGGAGCGGCTCTAAATATTCACTGTGCTATTAAATGAAAGATAAAATATGATAAAGCAATAATATGAACAGTGAAAGTGACAGTAGCTCCATCAATACATTTTAACAGGCATAATTAAGCATGAAAATAGGTGAAGCCAAATAATTTGATTCATATTCTTTTAGTTTCTCTGCCCAATATAAAAAAAAGTTAAAAAAAAGTAAAATGCAATGAAAACACAGGCATATATCCAAAAAATAAAAGTATTCATATCGGACTTGTTCTAGAAAAAGTGTTATCGGTGCATCCCTTATAATTATAATAATTTTATTTTACACTACAAGTTGCAGCACTAATATTCATGTCTTAAAGATGTCTTAGATATGGTCACATAAGAGAAATGTCATGTGGAATTTCACTTGCAAAAAAGGTCCATTGTATGTTGTCAAATGCATCTCACATTTGCTTTCAAACCAAGTATCTTCCTGTTCTGATCAACTCTCAATTCATGTATCCAACTTGAACCCGATGCAAAATCTGAATGGGGGAAATCTTTCGCCCTTGTGCGAAATTCTTGATCATGCGATTCCTATTTAAACGAATGGTATTTGATTGTGAAACCCAAAATACAGCATCTTAACAAATGCAAAGCTACATGAATAATGTTAATTTTCTGCCTTTTGTAGCCATGCTATTTGAAGGATTGGGAGATGCATGTGCAGTTTAAAGTTCATGGATCAGGAAAGAAGAATCTCAATGGAGATGGCTTTGCCATTTGGTACACGAAGGAGAGATTGCATCCTGGTAAGTTTGAAAGCTGTGATCCTGTGAAGAAAAATTGCAGGTTCAGGTCCTGTTTTAAGCACTTACTCTGACCATTTCCATTGCGCACTTCATGGTTTTAAATGTAATGAGTTATAATGCTTTCTATGTGTGTTTGTGTGTAGTCCATCTGTGATCCATTTGCAAGTCTGCTCTTTCTTCCCTGCAGTTGATTGTGTCATGCTTTCATTTAGGCCCAGTCTTTGGAAACCAAGACCATTTTGTAGGCCTGGCTATTTTTGTGGATACCTTCCGTAATGATCTCCAAGGATTGGATGTAAGTGAGCCGTACTCATGGGTCCTTCTTTCTCTACAGGCACCGTGTTTGGAAGTAGTGGCAATTTCCATGGGTTGGCCCTTTTTATAGACACATACCCTAACGATGAGGCTCCGGATGTGAGTTGAGAGATGTAAAATGTTTGTGTTTTTGTACCTTCATTTGAATGAAAGCTTTGCTTTTTCATGATCAGAAATTGAGACTAAAATACAGAGATATTTATATCCAAACTACCAAATATATTTTGAAGCGTTAATAATACTGGACTTCTGGCATGTTTGGTCTGCTTCTGGTCATCTGAGGTTTTGTCCTCATCTGTAAACTGAATTTTAAGGGATAGTTTGAATAGGATTATGTGCCAGGTATTTGCTTTCAGATGTTGAACTGAGAGAAACAATCCTTCGAGTTGAGAAGAATCTTATTTTATTTGGACTATCCCTTCACACTCTTTTGATTTGCTTTATGTTCTGAAATGATCTTTCAACGATTTTTCAAGCAATGCTTTCTTTGTTTTGCCTGCGTCATGTGGTTCATGTCATTTTCTTACCCTCATCATTCATTATTTGTTGATGAAGCATTTTGTAAAAAATATTCAGTGTTTATTTAGATTTTAGTAGTTTACAGTGACCTTTTATAAATTTAGATAATTCTGTTTGATTCAGGAACAACTGTATAAAGGTAAAAAGTAGCATCATTTTTGTGTCGTCAATATAGAAAAAAATCAATGCAATAAATTGTATTCATATTCATTTTGGTCTTCTAGCGCTCTTTTCCCTACATTTCTGCAATGGTGAGTAACGGCTCCTTGCCGTATGATCACGGGAAAGACGGCCGGTCTACTGAATTGGGAGGATGCTCTGTTGAAGTCAGAAACAAAGATCATGACACATATCTGGCTGTTAGATACTCCAAAGGCAGGCTCACGGTAAGAGCTCAATAATTGTAAATAGTAATAATTATGGTGGTAATAAATAATGTGAAATATTACAATTCAAAAGGACTGTTTTCTTTTTTTAATATATTATAAAATGTATTTGTAGCAAGACTCAAGGGTTCTGGGGAAGAAAGAGGACAGGGTCGGCTTGCGGGGACTGCGGGTCTTTATTGGAACAACGTAAATAGACAATAAAGTCGCGCACACAGCGCTGTAATCAAAAAAATTATAAATGTCTTTACTGTCACCTTTTGATCAATTTAATGCATCCCTGCTGAATAAAAGTATAAATTTCTTAAAAAAAAAACATTGACAGCCAATCAGAATCCATCATTCCATCCATCAATCCGTTCATTTACTTGACAAGGGCGTTTTTGGGGCCTGAAAACGCAAACTTTTGAAAACGGGTTTCAAATTGCACGTTTTTGAAAATGAGATTGTAATCGTCTCTTTGTAAACTACAAAAACTTGTGAAAATGGTGACATCATGTGCATGTGTATTACATGTTCGGTCTATAGGTGCGTAGTGTTTCTTTACAAAGTGACATCGTCAAATACTGGCCTGGATTTAGCGTTCAGTGTTTTTATGGAGCCGTGAACGAGGATCGTTTTCGCAATGTTAAAAAAATTATAATTTTTTTTCTTTTCGTTTTTATTACACCGTTGACACGTAAACATACCCTAAAACTGCAGTGCCCGCTTATGATAAACAAAACTGTCTTTCTAGTTATTGCTCTTGGTGTGAACGGGTCTGTAGTGTATATTGTTTTATACTGGCAGTTTAATTTTGGCACTGAAACAGTTATGACCATTTTTTTCATGACTTTTGTTTTCCATTCCCTGAACCTTAGAATTAATTTAAATTTGCATGCTTTAAAGAAAGATGTGAAATTAGCTACAGCTTAGTGGAGAATATGTTTTGAGTTCCTTATGATAAGTCCTTTATTATATTATAAATATTATTACAAATATTATAGCTACTGTATATTATGTTTTCACAGATTATGGTAGATGTGGATGACAGGAACGATTGGAGAGAATGTATTGATATTGGGGGCGTCCGCCTCCCTACAGGATACTATTTTGGGTCTTCTGCGGCCACAGGAGATCTCTCTGGTAAGTGTTAGTTATACATCTCCACAGTCGTCCTGATGCCCTTTGCCAGACCTCACTGGCACTGTTTCTTCTGTGCAGATAACCATGACATTATCTCTATGAAGATGTACCAGCTGATGGTAGAACATACTCCTGAGGAGGACAACCAGGACTGGACGAAGATCGAGCCTAGTGTCAGTCTCCTCAAGTCGCCAAAAGGTAACACAGCTGATGTGTAGTTGCAGACATATTCAAACTGTTGGCAGAAGGATTTTTCATTCAATTGCTTGTCATGTTTACATGTCTTCCACAAAACAGACAATATTGATGATCCAACGGGAAATTTTCGGAGCTCACCCCTCACTGGCTGGAAGGTCTTCCTACTACTTCTGTGTGCCCTGCTGGGAATTGTGGTTTGTGCAGTTGTTGGTGCTGTGGTCTTTCAGAAGCGTCAGGAGAGGAACAAGAGGTTCTACTAAACATCTGGATTTTAAAGAACTCTGGAGATTGTAGGTGAAAAGCATTAATGTGAATTTTGAACAGCTGTACAAATGTTGATATTGTTGAAGTGCTTGATTGGAAGGACTAGGATTTGTGGCTTCAAAGAAAGCTTTCTTTATGTTGGTCTGTCTAAGTTTGGGTCTGCTTGCATACAGTAGATAACATATTTCCAATGTGTTCAACAGTATTATATCTTTATATGCTGTGTAAACACTACGTCTCAATTCTTGGTGGTTTTATTTTTTTTATTGTTTTAATGCTTGATCTGTTTCATCTACACATTTTATTGGTCTGATCTGGAGTGCTAATAATGCTGTGTACAACCTGTGTGATTTACTTAAGAGGGTTTTAATGGACTGCGAAAGAAATCAAACTAATGAAAATGTTCTCTTATATTGATCAAATCAATGTAAATATTTTAGCTTTTTTTCTAAAGTTACTACCCTGGTCCCTTCTCTCTGCAGTATATTGTTTCAGCTGTTTTTTTTAAACCAATATTTGGGGGGAAAAGAAAACAAAATTGTCTTTTTTTTTTCTGCAGGGTGATATTTTTGTTTCTTACTTTTTTTGCGCATATGAAAGAAGTGATTGCAATGCACTGATTTACAACAGTTTCTGAAAGAAGTTCCCAAAAGTTTTCTGTTGGAGAGCAAATGGGCAGTGACTGTAAAATTATGCTTTTGGTGAGAAAATAAAGCAGCTATAACAGTTGACTTGTTAAACATGTGTTTTCCTTTTTTTTATGTATTAGTTTAGCCATGTGTTGTACTATTTATTTTAAACCACTCAAAATTAATTCCAGGACTGAAATGATTATTTGTCCTGACAAATATTTTAGTATGATAATGTCACTAACAATGATTTTGTACAACTACTCCGGATCGATTCAAATTCGTATCGTTTTGTCGCTGTGTCAAACAGTTGAATCCCTTGAACGAAGCTCTCTGACACATCTGGCAAAATCTTTCAAAAGCCTTAGGACATATTGCAGGTTAGAGTAACGCTACAGTACCCAGTAAGCCATTGTATAGAAAAACGAAAATTCTCGGTCCAGCAAATCTTAACCGTTCAATTTAATCAGAAACGATCTTAAAACAGGGCTTTAAGTGTAAAATACCAAACTTGTCCTTTAACCTCAAAACATTTTCTGCCACGCCACCTGCTGGCTATTGAACTAATCAAATCCCTTCAATAAGATTCAACGGATTCGGTTTCATGAGTTGAATCAAAAGCCCCACCACTAAACTACAATGACCAGGAACAATCTCGGGATTGTATTTTCCGCTTTGTGATTGGACGATGGCCGACGATGGGTTACGTGGCATTGGAGTCTCTGCGCAGGCGCAGTGTACTTATCACCGGTAGTGTCAAGATGGTGGCAATCAGAATGCAGTTTACACTTTATCTGGTGGTGTTGTTAAATATTTACAACAGTTTTGTGTCTGCGTTGTACTTTCATATCGGCGAGACTGAAAAAAAATGCTTCATAGAAGAAATACCAGACGAAACCATGATAATAGGTAAGTAAGAGAAGCAGAATAACCCAAGTTTGCAGTGCACGTTAATGCTTAGCCTAGTGCTAACTAGCAGGTTTGTCAGGTAGAGTTCATTCGTTTGGCAACCAGCTTAACTTTAATGAAAAAAAAAGAAGTTACTAAAGATAAATTATACGAATTAACATGTAAGTAGACATCTACCGGCTTACTGGTTTGGTAAGCAACATAAGCTTATTTCGATTTTTTTAAACGTTGTAAGATAGTTCTTAGGCAACGCCATAGTGATCCATCCTGCTGCCACTTTGACTCAAGTTAGACGAGGATGTAAATTATGAGATAAGATTCTGATATTGAAATATCATGAATGCCCATGTGATATTGTATATTGCAATATCAAGTAAATATGATGTAACTAAGATAATAACGACTTGTGTTTATTGTATTTCTTACAGTTTGTTCTAACCTGTTTAGGGGCTCAACAAAGTAGTTTGTGTTGATGGCTTTGCTCTTTTTCCTTACAAGTGTGTAATTCTGTTTTAAACAGGTAATTACCGAACACAGCTCTATGACAAGCAGAAAGAAGAGTATTTGCCTGCAACTCAAGGACTTGGGATGTTTGTGGAAGTGAAAGATCCTGATGAGAAGGTCTGTTTGATTAAAGATTTGTGAATAATAAAAGCCCAGTTTGTTTGTTTTTCATCATGCTCATTTGCTTATCTTTTCTGGGTTTCAGGTGATCCTGTCCCGCCAGTATGGATCTGAGGGCAGGTTTATTTTCACCTCCCACACACCTGGAGAGCATCAAATCTGCTTGCACTCAAATTCTTCCAAATTTGCTCTGTTTGCTGGTGGGATGCTTGTGAGTTAATTTTGTGCATCACATCTTCTGGTGTCCTTAAAGTCGCTATGAAATTAAATTTGACAGACAATTCATATATTTTTTTAATGGAATATTGCAGTGTTTATTATAAATGAGTTATCTGTGTGCACAGCATTATTTTTAAATTCATGTGTCCTTGTAATCTTTAATCAAAACAACTTCCCCCTCCCTATTGCAACCACATCTCATCTCTTTTCTGATGACGTGTTTACTGGCGCTGCTGTCATTCACATGAGATCACAGCAAAGCACAGCCATCCATACAATTTCCTATGGACAAAATCAAGTCCCGTCCTACAATTTTCTTGTTTGGGAAGCCGTTTCATTCAGACGTCACATTGCGGAAGAAAAGTCTATCATGACCTCTTTTTCATGCCAAATTTAAAGTATATTGCTACAAGTTTCTTCCAGATAAATTGACTAAACATTATTGCAAGTAAGGATGTGTTAATCTATTAATTATTTTAATATTTTGTCAACTCATAATGTGTGTGTGTGTGTATATATATTTATATATATATATATATATATATATATATATATATATATATATATATATATATATATATATATATATATATATATATATTATTATAATATACATGCATACACACACACACACGCAGGGGTTAACGTGGACCATAACGGTCCGGCGCCTCAGGTAAATTAATAAATAAATAGATTAATTAATCTCAACTAATATCACTGGTCCCGAGATGGGCCGGCCGGCCGACCGACTAATGTGGGCTGGCGGGGCTACAGTGCCAGGGCTCAATTTTTGTCCCAGTGTTAAGAAATTTTAATATAGTATCGTCGTCATATCAGTGTAGATGGACCAAAATGAAAAAATTTAAATATCAAGTAACTCATCTCAACCCACGGTGAGTCATTTTTCCCTGTTGCACCTACACAAAATTTGAGGGTTCCCCCATCTGCCAAATCCCAGTTTTACCACACACGTGTGTGTGTTACGTAAAGTGTAGAGCACCATCTGTTATTTATCTACCTTTTTTTAACTATTTTTGCTTTTGAATTTTCAATACAGCGTGTTCACTTGGACATCCAAGTTGGTGAGCATACAAACAACTATGCAGAAATTGCTGCCAAAGACAAGCTCACGGAGCTGCAGCTGAGAGTTCGACAGCTGATGGAGCAGGTGGATCAGATCCAGAAAGAGCAGAACTATCAGAGGGTAAGTGTCCTGCAGGTTTGGCAACTGAGATCTGGCTGATTCAGATCCACCGCAACCAAATTATTTTCAAGGCATTCTTCCACCGATGCAGATAAGAACATGTTAGTGAAACATGCAATACACTTTGCCATTGCCATCTGCGCACAAGAATGATCCTTACATGAATATTTTTTTTATTTTCAGTATCGTGAGGAACGCTTCAGACAAACCAGCGAGAGCACCAATCAGAGGGTTCTGTGGTGGTCTATCGTCCAGACGCTGATCCTGGTGGCCATTGGTTTTTGGCAAATGAGACATCTCAAGAGCTTCTTTGAGGCCAAGAAATTAGTATAGAACTGTATTTGGATTTTTTTTTAAATTGTTGATAGAGTACACACAAAATTTTGAAGATTGCCTGCTTCATGTGTGGTCAAGACTGCTGACAACTCGACATGCTCTCAGTTCAGCTCCCACCCTAAATTCCCCTTGTTTATACGGCATTGATTCGTTTTACATTGCTCGTTTCAGTGCCGCACCCCAAGTAATGTGAATCTAGTTTCTGTTCAGAAATGCATTACAGTTTGTTCTAAACTGTTTTGAGGTGATAGGCACTCAAATACTGGATTCAAAACACAAATTACATAGTGGTTGCCTTACAATTTTTTTTTTTATAGCCCCTTAAGTTGTTAACAGTAGTATTTGTTTCAGAATGCCGATAAAGAAATTTTCTGGGCTGTGAGTGATGTTTTCCTAAATGTCCTTGGATTATTTGCGTAAACATTTACAAGACAAAAATAACTGCGTTTATCCTGGTGGCAGGTGTACATTTCTTCTGTTGTTTGGTTATGCAGTAATTAGTATGATATTTAAAGTTTTGCTCTGAGTGAATGTTTCT
Source organism: Semotilus atromaculatus (assembly GCA_031834385.1). Lineage (NCBI taxonomy): Eukaryota > Metazoa > Chordata > Actinopteri > Cypriniformes > Leuciscidae > Semotilus > Semotilus atromaculatus. The sequence goes on from JAULUF010000052.1 coordinate 19,073,362, forward strand.
TAGTGTTTTCTTTAATTGGTTCATGTTTTCTCTTCTATACCCCCATTTTATTTTTGTTAATCATCATTGTGATCCGGATCATGTTAGTATTAGGCGTTCTTCCCTTTTGATAGCTACACTTTGACAGTGACCTCAATGATTTTGCATAAACGTGTACATGTGTTTAAAGTGTATATATCTAAATAAATGGCAAAATGTAGTTATCAAAAGGTAAAATGTTTAATTGTGAGTACTTGGTATATTGAAAGAAATTATATCAAAAAGTTATTGTTTGATTTTATCATGAATACCTAAATCCCCATTATCCATTGTCTATTAATCTGACTGAAGTTTTGACAGATTTTAATCTTATGAGATTTCCTCATTTCCCTGTGAAATCCGTAATGCCATCTTGCACGTACATTGTCATTTTTCTATTTCACATCTTTATTTTCCTGTTGTCTCTTGCTCAGGTCGATGTAGAGATATCACAGATAATTTGCCCCCTCAAAGTGTTCTGGCCAGAATACACTGTAAACATCTTTAAAAGATATTTGTGTTTGCTTTTTTAGTTACCATAGCTGGTGTCATTGTTGTATTTTCTTAAAAAAAAAAAAAATTAGCATGCTTTTTGAGTGTTTTGTTACACCGATTATTGCTCACTGAATTGCTTTGCAATTTTTTTTGTTTTGTTTATAAGCAGCTACAGGGAAATGGGGTGACCTTTTTAAGTGGGGATAGGGGAGGAAAAAGTTTGCTGGTGAGAAATCAACTCATAATTGCACTCAGAAATAAAGTTTCCCGCTCCCCCAACATTGGCTCAGTTTTAATGTCCACGTCACAGTTGTTGGGTAAGATTATGTTGAGGAATTAATTTACTAGTGGAGTGTTTTACTATTACTAAACACCTTGGTCAGATTGGCTAATGATATGAAACACTTGTGTTGACAGACATTAATTCAGTACATTCCAAACATTTACACTTAGGGGCTGTTTACACTTGGCCACTTCATGCGTTTTCTCAGGTCGGATAGCTATCTGATTTATCAAAATGATTCCATTTACACCTGGTAACATAAATGTGTTTTTGCAAAACGGATATAAATCCAATCTTCAATTCCCGCGCTATATGCAGATTTAACGGAGTGCACGTCACCGAAAGCAACAGATATTAACTCCATTTTATTGATCATCAGCAAAAATGTCCAAATCAAAGACCGCAATAAGAGAGATCAGCAACAGCACTGGTAAGATAATTTCGTTTCTTTACTTTTAATGAAGATGATTGTGTGTTTAGCGTCTGCGACTAACTTCCACTTTGATTTGCGATAGTTTGCGCGTTGGCTTGATGGCTCATCTGCGGTGATGCGTGGTGCAGTAGCGTCGTCATATCTAGCTATAACATGACATATAGCCTATAACACGCTCTCACACGTTTATTTTTTAGCATTTTTGGGAGGAGTACAATTTACATATGTGGTTTTAACAACCAGATGCATTTACACTTGTCCAGTTTCGTCTGGAATGCGACCCAGACCACCTCCTGAAGTGGTTTGAGCGATCGGATTCAAATCCGTCTCGAATGCGTTTTGGAGGGCATTGATTTACACCTGGTCGTTTTACGATCGGATAGCTATCCGATCTGAGAAAACGCAAGAAGTGGCCAGGTGTAAACAGCCCCTTAGGCGTCCTATTCGGTAAATGTAACAAGCAGCTTGCCTACCGTACAGCTTTAATAGGGTTTGTAATAATACTATGGGGATATTTTTAACCGGTTCATATAAGCGAACTATTCAAAAGAACCGATTCGCGGAAAAGAGTCGAACTTCCCATCACAATTGCTTTTGAGTGTAGTCATATTTTTACATCATTACATAACACATTGCACTCAGATTTCCACCGTCTATTGATCTTCGCGTTGTGCATATAACCGTAAAAAAATCGCTATGTGTCTAATCATGTATCTGATCTAAATGTACCTGTCACGTCAGAAAATCCTAGGAACTTTACTCCGTACACTGTTTCCAGAGGAATATTTTAAAGACGGACGATTCCAGCCAGCGTGTAATTTTTTTTCTTTTGTCACCGTTCTCAGTTAAGTTTTTGAACGTTTATCGTCAATGACGCGCCGTATTAAATAAGATCAAACTATATAGTATGTTAGCGGCTTGTAACACGAGTCAGACGGGCGTGTCGTCCTAAAGCCACCACGCGAGCGTGTTATTTGTTGTACCGTTATGAGTGACGTGTAACGAAATGCTCAAATCAGACATAACGAGGATGAATTAGTTTTATATAGATTGAGTGATTGGCGTCGCACCTACTATGCAAGATAACGTTTAAACAGACAACTAGGAAGAATGTGGTTTAAAGTTATAGATCATTCATGATGGAAAGAGACAAAATACACTAATGCAAACGAAAAATTTGATTTTAACATGTAACGTTAGACGTCATAAGGATGTATATGTGAAGATATTGCAATCTGCTTTGTCTACTTCACGAGTGGTTCAGTGTTGCACTGATAGGCACAAAGATGATGTATTCTTCACGGAGAAAACCTGTGCTGTATTTCAAAGATGATAGAAGGTAAACGCTTTAATCATAACTCTCTCTCTCTCTCTCTCTCTCTCTCTCTCTCTCTCTCTCTCTCTCTCTCTCTCTCTCTCTCTCTCTCTCTCTCTCTCTCTCTCTCTCTCTCTCTCTCTCTCTCTCTCTCTCTTTATTTATTTATTTATTTATTTATTATTATATATATATAACTTGTTCTATTTGAAAATGCTAATCTGTGGGTTTGTAAAACCCTATATGTGTATGGTATGAAATGTAATCTTCGTTTGCTAGTAGTTATTTCATGTGTTTCAAAAATTCAAGAAGTGAAAGTCAAAGGATGCAGCGTCATGGAGAGGTTCAGTGAGTATAAGTGTGAAGTTAAGTGAAGAGTTTTAACCCTGTAAAGCCTGACATTTTTAATCATAGCCTAATTAGAAACATGTTTATTGAACCTTCAGTCAAAATATATAAGAAAATATAAAATAGTTTGCATATGTTTTATAGTGTATAATATTTGATGCATAAAGCTTTATGGCTCAAAATGGAGCTCACACTCTTGGAGGAAAATAAAACGTATACATTCTGCCCAAGCTGAGAGAAAATACAGAATTTGGAGCAGTTGCTGATATTTATATGGCTGAAAAGTAAGATGGAAGTATGATAGCTTGTAATGTAAATCAATGAGATCTTTATTACAGACTTGTCACATAAAATGAATATAAATATCAGTGGTCACTCAATATATCCCAGTAATATGACTTAGTAAGATATTTAAATTCTTAGTTTTATTGTTAAAATTTTATCATTTCAATTGTGGGAGGCAAAACATATAATGCAATTCAATAAAATGATGATTGAGAGATGAACAAATCAATGTTAATCAAAAGCCATATGGATCATATTTGATATGCATAATTTCTTTGAAGAATTTTAGTGAATAATCAAGTAAACATAAGTTGCTTAAGTTCAGTAAGTGTTCATCTTGCAATATTAATAACTATATAAAAGCTTTTCTTATGTTTACTTCATAAAAATAAATAAAAGTTTCCCAATAAGACGTGTACCACACCCTGAAGGAGAATGTTTTTACAATTATACTAAAAGGCCATTTACTTGCTAAAAAGGTATGAACTATTAATCAGACGACATAGGGCATGTAGTAGATTAGAATCACAGTATAGGTTTTTCAGCACAGGTTCATGTTGCTAATTTAGTGGCCTTAAAGGGTTAGTTCACCCAAAAAAGAAAATTCTGTCAGTAATTCCTCACCCTCAGGTTGTTCCAACCCCGTAAGACTTGCGTTCATCTTCAGAACACAAATTAAGATATTTTTGCTGAAATCTGAGAGCTGGCTCACTCCTTCATAGGCTGCTTGGTGATTGCATCTGCCGGTAATTTGCCGGTTTGCGCACAAAGTATTCTCATCAAGGTTGAGCCACTGTAGTGACTTGGGCTATTTTAAAGATGTCTTTACTAACTTTTCTGGGCCGGCAGATGCAATTACATAGTGTGTGTGTAACCATATGTGTGTGTGAGTGAGCCATTTCATGAAAAATATCTTAATTTTAAACGAAAGTCTTACGGTGTTGGAACAACATAAGGGTGAGTAAAAATGTTTGGGTGAACTAGCCCTTTAAAAATGCATGTATCAAACATTCAGTAGACTTTATGGGGTTAAGTCTGGTTGAGGAAGACAAGTTGTTTAGAGATGCATGGTATTTATTTTCTAGGAAAACTAACCAGAATTGATGACTCATCTTGCGCTCAAGAATGAGAATGTACCTCTCACTAATACTGCTTGTATTCACCTGAATTCTAACCTGGACTTTGATTTGTCGCAACACTTACTTCCTGGTTTAAAGGCAATACGTCAGTTGCACTCATTAAGCAATGTCATGGGTTATTTAAAGGGCTTTTAGTGTGTCTGGAACGGCATCCACATAACCGCAAGATGCTGACTGTTGACTTTATGGTTTGCAGGGACTGTTATTATCATTTTTTTGAATGCTTGACATGTGATGTATCAGGTTTAGCGAAATTATTTTTATTTTTCACACAAATGCATTTATGCTTGCAGTTTTCTGTCGAGGAAATGCACCGTCTGGAAGCTCTTCGGGTTCTGCATGGTGTTTGTTTTGGGGTCCCTTCTTTGGGTGCAGCTGACTTGTTCAGGAGACATTAACCAGACTGTTGGATACAGTCACCTCCCTCATCAGCCCTGTCCTATAGAGAGACAGTCCTCCTCTGCTGATGACCCCTCCTGGGGCCCTCACAAAATGGCCCTCATTGTGCCATTCAGAGAGCGCTTTGAAGAGCTGCTTATCTTTGTCCCTTACATGCACGCTTTCCTCAACAAAAAGAAAATACGTCATAAAATATTTATTATAAACCAAGTGGACCGCTTTCGGTGAGTAGTTTTACTATGTGTCTTGACTTTGTGTTTGCTAGTGATTCTTTAAAGCAACACCAAGGAACTTTTTCAACCTTCATAATATATTTCCAAGACCCTTGTGATGGTACATCGACTTACAATAGGTTAAATGACACGTCTGCCATAGCCTGACGTGGTCTGTATCACTTTTACTGGCACTATGTAACTTCGGGTTTCGGGCAGGAACCCAAGCACAAAAAGAACTACAAAATTCGACTGCTTTACGTCAAGCGTTACAATAGTCATTATTTAGTTTTTCTTCGTTTCTGATGTCGCAATACATCATACTTTCATGAAATCATGCAACATACTCTACCTTGTCTGTGGACATCGTTCATTCCAAAGCCGGTGCTGGATAAACAGCAAGTGTGCGTGTGACAGTAGGCTGCGGTAGGCTCAATGATTTACGACAGCGGTAATGGACAATTCCACTTCCAACCAGTAGGGCGACCGCACAGGAAAAGTTACTTGGTGTTGCTTTAAAGTGCCCCTATTATGCTTTTTCGTATACTACCTTTCATGTAGTGTTTAAATTGTTGTTTGTGAATGTAAAATGTCTGCAAAGTTTCAATGATCAAAGTGCAGATCATTTAGTTATTGTCTCCCCCAAAAAAGAACCGCTGAAACGAGTCGTCAGTGACTCCAGTCTTACTTCATTCTTGAACGGTCGCAAGTTTGTAACAAATTTGAATAATGCCAGCCTATAGTCTACATTGGCTGCCCACGAACAGCATCTACTTTGACCCTCAAACACTGTAGTTGTAGCTGAGGGCTGGAAGAGTTTGGTTCGTGTTGTCGACATGTCGAGAAGATGCTGTTTTCTGCGCTGTGAAAGCAAATCCACTTTCCAGGCAATTCCAAAGGATATGGACTCGAGCTTGAATTGATACGAGCAGAGTAGACCAATCACAACGTTCAGCCCCGACAAAACGTTGCACAACGTTTTTTAAACAGAAATGGTGATGCGTTGAACACACTGTTCTGATGACGCAAGAGTTGCAACTATGGCAGCTGAGAAGGCCATTCTTTGTGTTCTTTGTGAAGAATTTTCGGAGCCTGATGAAGTCGGTATAAATATGTGTTTCATACTACAAAATATGCCCGATGTTACAGTTACTGCACTTGCCGCCCAGAATACAAGAGAACATCCCAATCGAGTGAAGGGATTGCTGAAACTGAAATGGAAGCACACATCTTACCTAATTCAGAATAAAACACATATATTTAGCCTCACATACTGACTTTATTTGTTGTTCATACTGTTTTAAAGGGGTCATGACATGGTTTTTTGTTTTGTTTTATTATGTTCCCTTAGGTGCAATTATAGTATTACTATAGTTTTTTTTTTTACAAAAAACTTTAAAAATGTAGTGATTTATGACCTTTTCCCACCCTGTTTCTCCCCCTCTGATTCAAACAGTCTGTTTTGGGGTGTTTCCCTTTAAGACTTCAGTGTTAACACCCACTGTTATGATTGGCTAACGTCAGTGCTGCTTATGCATAAATTATTAACGTTAATCATTTTGTATCACATGTAGACTACACAATGCTCCACTACGTGAAACTTCGGTCTTCCAATCTTTTACCATCGTGTCAATTCTCAATTGATTTTGATTCATATGCGAGAGGGAGGGAGGGGGAGAGAGAGAGAGCAAGACAGTTTGAAGGCGCGCGCGCGGCCGGGGCTCGCTCGCTCTCTGCTCGTTCTTTCAGTAACATTCCCTGTCACACTCATCTGATCACTCACCGTTCAAATAAGGCTTTGGCGCGCTGCATATGCTGCAAATAAACTGCATCCGACTGCTTTCCCTGACGTCTGGATCGTTCGGCAGCGTACTCAAACAGGAACAGCACATCTGCGTGGCATAGCAATCTTCTTGTAAACAGACCCACTCGCTGCACGTCAAGTCGTCGACTGAACACATGTGGGCGCGAGCCGCACAACAACGATGCGAAATGAGGCGTAGTTGTCTTGCGCTGGAGGCGGTCATATGCGAACGACTGGTACGTCACTTCCAACCCTGACGTCACTTAAAACCATGGATCCAGAACGAGCTGTATTTAGAGCTTGATTAAATAAATGCTTCGTTTATAATGGGGAGGACGTCTTAAGCTATGAAACTTGCAGGAAGTTTTAATAGTACATAGATCTCTTATATACCAAAAGATCAAGGCAAATTTGGTTTCTCATGTCATGACCCCTTTAATACCCTGTATTTTCTTTCTCATTTTCGGAAAAGCACTTAATTACCATTGTTTATTTTTATACCAAATGTCATACACTTGCAATGAAGCTAAAAATTTAAACAACTACATCATTATGTTGATATCCTATATTTTTACAATAAAACTTACGATAAACATGTCTTCTAATATCCTCAGTTGGTGCGTATACCGAGCTGCATCGAACACATTTGTAAATTACTTTCCTTGAACCCATTGTGCGAGTTCACTTTAATACTGCATGCTTTATACATGTTGCTGCTGATTGGACTGCAGGTCTGACACACCCACCAAACAAGAGAAAACGTGTCTCAAACCCTGTTGCACACCGGTGCACGCCGTTTCCAGGAAACATGCCGTTCAACCCGGAAACCGTAGCAAAACGTTGCGCACCGTTTTGAACTTGAATGTGCCCCAGGCTTTCTGACCAATCAGCATAGTAGACCAATCACAACAGACTGGGTCATCTGACCAATCAGAGCAGAGTGGATCAATCACAACAGACTGGGTCATCTGACCAATCAGAGCAGAGTGGATCAATCAGAACATGCTGGGCCGTCTGACCAATCAGAGCAGAGTAGACCAATCAGAACAGACTGGGCCGTCTGACCAATCAGAGCAGAGTAGACCAATCAGAACAGACTGGGCCGTCTGACCAATCAAAGCAGTGTAGGCTCTAGGAAAGGAGGGGTTTAGAGAAACTGAATCCTTTATCAAACGTTTCAGATACTGAGAATGTAAATTATGAGAAAATTAAAGTGTTTTTTGACCTTAGATGCATGTAAACCTATTGTAGGAGACACAATTAAAGGGATAGTTCACCCAAAAATTAAAATTACCCCATGGTTTTCTTACCCTCAAGCCATCCTAGGTGTATATGACATTCTTCTTTCAGACAAATACAATCAGAGTTATATAAAAAAAAATGTCCTGGCTCTTCCAAGCTTTAAAATGGCAGTGAATGGAGTCCATTTGTTTTGAAGTCCATTGTACGGCCGTCTGCCAGAAGCTAGTTATTTTAGTCGATAAAGTTTTAAATATCTTACACTAACACATCACTTCGCCATTTTTTTTTATTTTTTATATATAACTATGATTGTATTTGTCTGAAAGTAGAATGTTATACACCTAGGATGGCTTGAGGCTGAGTAAACCATGGGGTAATTTTTATTTTTGGGTGAACTATCCCTGTAATAACCTTTAAAATAGCATATTAGGGGCACTTGAATCATTGGAGGAATAAATGTTATTTTGCTGAAGGCAATATCCCTTACACAAGTGTCATGAAGTAAAACAATTTGGATTTTGACTCTTATTTTTGTCAGGTTCAATCGTGCCTCTCTTATTAATGTTGGCTACATGGAAAGTGGTAATGACACGGACTACATTGCAATGCATGATGTGGACTTGTTGCCCCAAAATGAGGATCTGGACTATGGATTCCCTGAGGATGGGCCTTTCCATGTGGCCTCACCAGAGCTCCATCCCTTATATCATTATAAGACGTATGTGGGAGGGATCCTGCTGCTTACCAAGAAACATTATCAAATGGTTAGAAACCTGAATACGTTTGTACACTCAGTACTGATTCCAGGACTACAGAATTCCATTGCAAATTATAATTGCTTGTGATTCATTTTTTTTTTTTCTTATAGTGCAATGGGATGTCAAATCGCTTTTGGGGTTGGGGAAGAGAAGATGACGAGTTTTTCAGAAGACTAAAAACGGCTAAACTTGAGGTACAAAACACTTTTACACTATTTATTCCTACGCACCTGCTTATAGGATTTATAAGGAGTTGGTGGCGTTTCATTTTATAAGCTATTTAATCGTGACAATTCAAATCTCTGCAGCTTTTTAGGCCAACGGGTATTACTACAGGAACTAAAACTTTTAGACACATCCATGATCCAGCCTGGAGGAAGAGAGACCAGAAGCGGATCGCTGCACAAAAGCAGGTAGAAATAATTATTTTTAGAAAACACCTCAGACATCAGCGCTCAGTACCTGCTCAGAAGTAGTCTCTTAGTCTCTCAAAAATACAGTAGAAACAGTCATACTTATTTAAAATAACCATTTTCTGTTTGAATATATATATTTTTAAATGTAATTTCTTCATGTTATGGCAATGCTGTATTTTCAGCATCATTACTCCAGTCTTCATGATTCTTCAGAAATCATTCAAATATGATGATTTGATGCTCAAGAAATATCTCTTATCAATGTTGAAAATAGGTTGTTGTTTTTTTTTTTTGGAAAGTGATCGTATTTTCAAGACTCTGATTAATAGAAAGTTCAAAAGAACAGCATTTATTTGAAATCTAAATCTTTTGTAACATTATAAATGTCTTCACTGTCACTTTTGATAAATGTATTTCTTTCTTGCAAAAACAAAACAAAGTTCTGGTCTTAAGGTTTTGAGTGGTAGCATACCTTAAATGAATAGCAATGGATTAACATTATGGCATGATTATGTATTAATCAAATCTTTAATTTGATTATTTTCACTCACATTGCCAATATTTAAATTGGTATAAAGATGTGGATTAATTAAAAAGCTGTATTCATAAAACACCTTGCATAGCCATGTAAAACATTTGAACATATTTGGCTGAATTTAATGATCTTAAACATTTTGATCAAATACAAATATAATTTTGTAGTTTATTATTATTGTAAGGTGTGGAAAGGTACTACTCATAAAGACTAGGTATGTCGACACAGCTTAACTGAAATTTACAAACATATACTTCCAGTCTTTCTACAATGAAATGAAGTTTGTCAGATGTTTTCTGATCAGTAGATGTTTATGTCGTGACAGCATTGTCCCAATGTTTGGATTGATATATGTCTGCTTTCGGCAGGAGCAGTTTAAGGTGGACCCCGAGGGTGGGCTCACTAACCTCCGCTACGAGGTGGAGTCCAGAAAGGAAGTGACCATCAGTGGAGCTCCATGTACTGTCATCAGCATCGTTCTAGAGTGTGACCTCAGCCAGACCCCATGGTGCCAGTCCAGCTAAAGTGCTTGAGCAGGACCTGTAACTCCAGAATGATATGCATTCTGGTGGCAGGAAAGCTTTCACAGATTATTAGTGCCAGTCACTCGGTGATCGTCTAACCAAAAGGACTTGAATATGTGACAGTGGGGAAAGAACTTTTCTCTGAGGATTTATTTTTATAGGACAGTGTTGTTGACTTCATCCATGATGAAGTGCTGCCTCGTTTTTTTTAATTGATCTATGGACCAATGTCAGGTACTACACTGAGTTTGCATCATCAACTTTGCAAATATGAGCATCCAAATGTCAGATTTCTAATGAGTTTTATAATATTTTAGATGTAGCAGTGGACTGTTTCTCTTGGTGCAATTGTGAGTATTTGCTCAGCCCTGTCTTGACAAAATAGTTTCTTTTTTGCTTGAATTCAAAATCATGTCTTGAAAAGGACAATATTATATAGATACATGAAATGGGTTTAAGGGTACTTTGATTGTATTTGCACAATATTCCGTATTTATATAAAAAAACAAATGTTTCTTAATTTCAAGTCTATTTACTTTCCCCCCCATGTTTCAGAACGCATGGAATGCTGTTACAAAGTACACATGATTATGTAGAGACCCAATGACTTGGAGGCATCCAAAAAAATAGCTTTCGGTGCAAATGTTAATAAAATTCAGACACCACATACTTGTTTTCATTAGCTATGCCTGAACATAAACTGTGAATGAGTACTGTGTCCAGACTAAGATACATTATTGTGCCTGTGGCAACAAACTGCTACACAACTGCACAGAACACGTTTGCCAAAAAAAATAAAGTATGACTCTCTCAACAATTACTTTTGTCATTTTAAAAAACAGGGTACTACACAGACAGCAACAGAGCAATAATACTAGTTTGAGTGTGGAAAGAGAATTTGTCATTCCTTTCCCCATTTATTTGTATAATCTTTAACACTCTTTATCAACATTCTATCCTTTCTATTTGGAGATGTCTCAAGAAAAAAGAAAATGGATTTCAAGGGAGGTTTGTGAACATGCCATTAGTTCATCCTGTCATCGTGTCTAGCTCCACAACATTATAAGTTAATGAAGTTTGCTGTGCTGTGTTTTCTTAAACAGTTGCTTCATTTTATCTTCAGCAAATTAATGGCTATTGATAGTCATTTTAATGGGTTGTTAAGATGGGTTTTGTTGACCTAAAGTGTCAATGGTTTGGACACACTTAATGGAATTTGTTTTTTTGTTTGCTTGCAAGCCTTCTAAATGTTGAAATATTTGAAGTACTAGTTAAATATAACTTTTGACCTGAAAAATGTGTAAAGAGGAGAAGAGCTGGAGTCAAAGGGATGTGACTATGATGAAGCTTTTGTTTTGATTTTGAACATTTATTGTCACAGCATCAATTTTCCATACTACTTTTGTTGTTGTTGTAGTTTTAAGGACTTAAGTCTTACTCTAATATGCTGAAAAAAAGAATATGCTTTTTTTTTATCAAGTAAAAGGTCACTTAACTTGCTACTTGTAGGCTATCTAAATGTTAAAGATAATAATAATGATGAATGTTCTTCATTCTCAGTGATTAACACAATCCTTCAACAAGGATTCACGTGAGTGTATGTATTTGTTATGTATGTAGCTTGTACTAGCCCCTGGTTTCACAGACGAGGCTTGAATATAAAAATGAAATGAAAATTCTGTTCGTTCATCTTCATAACACAAATGATCTTTTTAAGATCTTTTTGATGAAATCTCACGCAACTACCACTTTGACGCTTCAAAAAGTTCATAAAGAGATGGTAAAACTAATCCGGATGAAAATCTCTCACCTCAGCTCTTGCTCTCTATGCGCGGCTCTGGTAAAAGACAAAAAATGCGTTTCAAAAAGCATCGTTAGCCAACTTTGGTGGCAAATTCCATTGATCTAATTGGTAAAGACGGAACTTGCGATCATAATTGGCTTTGGGAAACTCAGATCAAGATCACAATAAATATGAAGACTACAGCTACCGGCCCAGCGGCTCATGTAGGCCTACTTACACCATGCCATGTTCGTTTTACCATTTAATTGTTTTAAACATTTAAGTATCGACCATATGTTTTCAATGTAGGCTATTTGCTCTTTGCTCTGTGTCTTTTACACAATGATACAGTAGAGGGCGTTGTTTGCACACAATGTGGTTCAGCACACACCCGCATTTCTGAACAGTAACAAAAAGCCAGCATCAAATCCTTGAGTTTTTGTCCCAGCATTCATGACGTGTAGGCCTAAATAATACATTTACTTTGTATAGTTATTAGTGGATAAACAGACAAGGCTACATGAGTAAATAAATACTAACTCTTGAGTGCCATAGTAAACAGTGATGTGAGCTTGACATCCTTAACTGGCCTATTTTAGTTTTTCCAAATAGCCTATACATGCAAATATTGTTGAATGTCATAATATTTCTATTTGAATTTTATTTTCAGTTGTTTTATGATGAGGACTATAATTCAGGCACTTATCATCATATATTAGATAGCTATAAAATATACTTTTAGCTAGCCTATATATATATATATATATATATATATAGCCTATATATTTGTTTTTTATATATCTAAATCCTAGAATCAAGAGCTGAATTATATCAAAATATTAACTTTCTATTAAAAAATTACTTTGCAAATAATGCATTCAGCAGTTAGAAAGGTTTTTACTGTGGCTATCTGATAACACTATTAATAGATTTGAGTTCTATTCATGGTCTGAGAAGAGAAGTTTTACAATTAGATAGCTTAATTCAACCTTTTTTGTAATGTATCTTTGATTCGCACATTTTTTTTTTATTGTGAATAAGGGATTTTACGAACATGCCATTTTTTCATAATGTTCCTCAAGTCAATAGGTATTGATTATTATCCATTCAATTTAGCCTCTCTGAGTCAGCTAATGACTAGTAAAATAACCAATCTTGGCTTCTCCGTGTTCAAAGAGGGTTTAACACCAGTTAGTTCCAGGCAGGGGAACAATAATCACATTTTAACTCGCCTTCACACCCAGAGTGCTTACAAAAACTCCAACTGTTATAGCCTTTCAGCTGTGCACACTCTGCAATCAATTGCCAGAGGCAAAATTAATAGATGTTAATGGCCATTTGTATTTGAGGCAAAGGGGACAAAATTGGCCAGAGAAAGCTATTAATTATATGCAGAGGGACTGAGAAGGGAGGCACAAGAGGGCTGGAGACGGGCTGCTTTGGGGCTCAATGGGGTCTGTGCCCTGCGTGGTTCACATGGGTTTCCGCTGGGTGGATTGTGAAAGGCCTGAGCAGGGGGGCTTTTGTGTGGCTCCTGAGCCACGATTGTTCCTTCTCAAAAGAGTGACATCTGTCCAGGGTTTCCGAGACTCTGATCCACCCCATTAGCCTCCATCCTCTCTCAACAACTTATTGCGTTTGTAACTGACAAATGAGACAAGGAGAGGCACTCGAGACATGTCAAGCCGAGAGATCAATGCCCGGTTCCCTTGATCTGTGTCTGCTTCATTAAGACACCTTAATAAACTCCTTAACTAAGCTCAGATTCCTGAGTTCTCTTGTTATGATGACGATTTCTATCCATAAAATAAAAATAAGTGTTTGATGTGTTAACCATATTGATTATTTCACTAGTTAATGTTCTTTATGCTCATGATGGCCCATAAATCAAACAAATCTATAAAATAAAAAATAGCCTATATAATTTTCTCTAATTGTATTCACTTGTAGCCTATGGTATATCCTTTAATAAACCTCATTAAAGGATATTCATAGACCAAAACAACAAGGGTAATAAAATTAAACTAGTAGGCTAGGCTGCAAATGATATCAAATGACATGGATGCATGTGGCCTGATTTTAATGATATTTAATATTTGTATTGTTATTATTGGCATATTGTATTATTATTAGCCTACTATTATTATAAAATGTACTTGCTACAACGAAGTTTTAAATTTGTAGGCTTTAATTCTTACTGGTTGTACACCGTAAAAATTGGCTTTTTTGTCAAATAAATTTTTTGTAATTGTTTTCTTGTGTCAAATCAACTTATCAACTTAAATAACATTTTTAGTTTTTGTTGATTAAACCAATCTCCATTGTATTTTTAATCTTATTTCAATCAACTGGCAAACTAATTACTTTAGTTTAATTAGGCTACTTAAGTTAATCCAACCATATTTGTTTACAATGTAGCCTACCGATAGCACATAGCCTATTACGGTGTAGCCTGTAGACGCATAAGATAAATAATAGATAATTTAATTGCAGTAGCCTAGCAAGGAAACAATTTCAGAATATATTATAAAATATATTAGGCTATATTATATATAATATAAAAAATATTAACGGAAATAAATAGGCTATTTCTGGGCTGTAAGAAGACAAGTAATAGGCGAATAAAAACCTGAATATCGTGAATTATGATGCTTTAAACTAGCCAAGCAAAACAATATCTATAGCAGCTAAATCCCTTTCACCTGCTTCCGCCTATTTCGCAAAAATAGCCTAAATAAATAAAATAAAAATGATTAAAAAACAGCAACATCAATCATAGTGTAATAAAATTAAACAAATTGTAAAGCCAACCTGCTGATCACTATAAGCAATCAGAAACAATCTCAGAAAGATTCGGTTTTGAAGCTTCAAAACATTTTAAATGTAGCTAGGTAGCCTATAACCTTCATAGATTCTGTTCTGACACATCCGTTCATGTGTCGTTGAACTCTTTCTGGTCAAATAGCCTACAGAATTTCATTACACAACACAAAATGGCTGTAATTGAGTGCGAGCCATAGAGGTGCGAAAGCGCGCAGCTCGCCAATCTGCGCATGCGCAGCACACCTCGCTGTCGGAGCTCTGAGAGAGCAGGTATTGAAGTTGGCTCATCATGACAAGCGCTGGCGCACAAGCTGACGGATCATCGATCACTCGAGCTCGCAGCGATCTGACTGCATCGGAGCTGATGCATGTTTCACATGCTCGAGGTTTGCTCTGACAAGGACATGAATGAGATGAGATCTGAATGACTTTAAACACAACTGGTGACAGAAACTCACACGTCTATTTGCTATTGGAAGTGTATTGCAACCCACGAAATTGAAGGAGCCAAAGGAACCGTATGAAGTTATGGATTGTAGAGGGACTATATAGGCTAAATATTGTCTTTTTGACTTTTTTTAGACGTGGGTTCATCATCGGTTGACTTCCTGTTTGATATTTTTGCATTTTATTGACTGAGTATTTTTTTATAGCCCATCACAATGTTCCAGCACAATAAGAAGTGCTTCACTATTGAATCTCTTGTGGGTAAAGACTCCAATTCCTCAAGTGCCGCTGCGGATGAGCCCATCAGACCCACTGCTCTGAGATTCTCTGAATCCATCCATCCTTCCCCCTTTGGGAGCTGCTTCCAGAACTCAGGCAGGACACTGTACAGCAGCAGCCCAGAGATGATGTTCACAGACCCGGCCACTCATTCCACCAACGCCGGGCTGTCTCTGCGTCACCTCCAGATCCCCACACAGCCCTTCTTCAGTCCTCACCAGAGGGAAACCCTCAACTTCTACCCGTGGGTGTTGAGGAACCGATATCTGGGACATCGATTCCAAGGTAAAAATCTGTTCTGGGATGTTGAGATGAAGTGAGAGATTGAAATGGGGCCCATGAAGTTAGGAAAAGCTTAATAACTACAAAAAGATTGAAAAGATTTTAATTATGAGGTAGGTTTTCAGCAGCTCTTTGGCCTAGCCTATATGATTTTATGTTTTATTTTAAAATCATATCAACATTGTTATAGCTATAGATGGCGATGCGCACGGGCGATGCGATACCTCTCATCTGAATATTAGCCTATTTTTATTTTTATCGATTTAAAAGTAAAATAAAAAAAGGACTCCATGGATTCATGAGAAAATGATGCCGTGCGTTGTGTTAGTCTATTTAAAAATGGGTTGAGTTAAAATGAGATGAATTTGATCAAATTATCAATAAACGTGAATTGCAAAAAAATAGTTGTATTAACATTATGTAGTTTGTAGTTGTCATAACATTATGAAAGACCGCTAATTTATTTTGATCACATATATAGCCTAGCCGTGTTATTAAAGAAGGGAACGTTGTTCGATACAAAAAAAAAAAAATCTGTTTGTTTGAAACATTTTTTAGCTCTCATTGTGTATTATTATTTAAATAATTAATTATTATTAAAGATAATTAAGGCAAATATAATATAAATAAAGATTATTATCACAGTTTTCACATACATTTATATCAATGTTTAAATAAATGTAGGCTGTAAATTAGATAGGCTTTTACTGAAATTACTTTCATCATAAGTTCCATTGTTTAGGATCATTTTAATACGATAAATCTAGTAGATTTTTCAATTAAAAAAAAACGCAATTATTTACTGTTATTTGAATTATTTTGTACATATTTGTTTGTGTGCATTAAAGATGCATCGTATTTCTACGTCGTTTCCGTTTTCTTTTTTAAATGTATGATATAGTAGGCTACATAATCTATTTCAATAATTAAATTACACTATTGTGGGTGGACAAAATGAATTACAATTAGGACATGTGAATATTTTTATGAGGTAGTCGATGTGCTACATACAACATCTTTCTTTTACATTTGTGATTCTTCCACAGAGTAAACACATTCGTTATTTTAAGGCTCATAAACATTTACAGCTCTTAAAATTACCATAATAATGCAAACACTGTTAATGACATATGTTAGCGTTTTAAACAATTATTTGGACAACCACTTTACCTAATGGATTTAATAGGCAGCTGTAGTAATAAAAAAAGAAAAGAAAAGAATCAGCCTTGAAATTTAATGTTAATGCTCCTTTAAGAGCTTTATTTTAATTTGATTTAGATGTTGTACATTTTAATCTCCATCTGATGAATGTTTCTTCTAAACTTCTTTCATTTATTACTATTATTATTAAAAATCAAATACAAGAATATCATTTGATTGATTTCATAGTCCTGTTTGCAGAGTCCTTTAAAAAGTGTAATGAATACTAGGAGGTCCTATTTACCAGGCAATTTGTTAAAGCTGCTATCAGTAGCTCTGGCCGGTGTGACTCATTGCCTGCTTGGAGGGCTGTGATGAGAAGCCCAGACACATGTGCTGTTATAGGGTCCTGAGCTGCACCACAGTCCTTGAGGGCATTGCTCAGGTAATTGGTGGAAGTCAGAGGTTGTTGTCACTATTACTCAGATCCGGGGTTCAGATAGAGCCTCTTTGTTTACACACACAGCCGATCCACTCACTGATGGTGTCCAATAACCTAGAAAACTACTGTTTAGACAAGACTAAATGCAGCCGTGGGGATTGGGTGGGAAACGGATCACCTATCGAGGAGAGTGTCAGTGCTAATGTGTCCATGGGTTTTGACTCTAGCACTTTCCTGAATGGGAAAAGAGATGTCCATGTCCTCGGATCCGTCATGCGGGACAAGGTAAACAGGATCCCAGACCGGCCTGCTGTTGTACATGAGCAGGGTTTCGTGTTATGGGTACGAGTCACAGACTGTGACAGTGGCACTGATGCATTTTTCTGAGATTTGTCCGCTCTCAGGTTACAATAAAAATCTGTGAGGTTCCAGATGCATAAACTGTGTCATCAGCAGACTTGATTGTCTTTCTTTAGCAGTTTTATATATATATACGCGGAATATACCCTTATGTCACAACTCGATACATATCAAGATACTGAACTCACGATACAATATCGAGATACTCAAAGACAAATGGTAAAACGTTATCAAAAATTATTTTAGACGAATATGCTTGCACTTGTCACTGACTAGATATATTTAAAATAGTCTAGGCCACTTTTTACTGGTAACGTAAGACATTTGGCATTATCAGGACCCACAAATATTCCCCCATTGCACTAACATAATTATATATTATATTTAACATTATATATAGTAATTTAATGTAGAACTGACACTAAATCTCTGTAAACTTGAATTTTCCTCTCACAAAGTAATTTTCATTTTGGGTGAACTATACACAATACAGATTGTCACTATCCATGATACATACTGTTGCATTTTTGTATAGTGATATATAGACACGATATATTGTTACACCCCTAATATATATATATATAAATATGTGTGTGTGTGTGTATATATAGATGTATAAACAATGTTATCAGCAGACTTTTAATAATATTGATAGATCAATTGATTGTCTTTCTTTAGAGGCCGCATTCCAAAGCATAATATAATAAAAAAATATTGTAACAATGTAATAATAATGTAATAATATATTAATAACAGTTAAGTTATTAACACACACACACACACATATATATGTGTATATATATATATATATAATATAAACAGTGTTATCGGCAGACTTTTAAAACTATTGATAGAATGATTTATTGTCTTTCTTTAGAGGCCTCATTCTAAAGCTTACATAACAATGTAATAATAATGTAATAATATAATAACAATAATAGCAGATAATAACAGTTAAATCTTTTGGACATATATATATATATATATATATATATATATATATATATATATTTTTTTTTTTTTAAATTGCTTGGAAAATATTAAATCAAAATCTCAGGGAGGCGGCGTAACGGGGAACACTCATTCTGTAGGAGAGACTAAAGGGTACAGTCTCTTTCTTTCCCACTATAGGCCACCCTTCTCCCTGCCTCTAATGAGAACGGCACTGACAAGACCAAGCTTGTTTGTGCCAAGGGAATGGTAGTAAAGCTGATCTGGGTGCCATCTGGTTCCCTTTTCCTCGTGCTGGGGGCTTTCTTGTCGTGGATAGGCCAGTGGGTGTTTGAGTCCAAACCCCCGGAGGGTCTCCCAGCTCTTCAGGAGGCTTGAGTCTCTGTCAGTGTTCTGGCCTGCTACTAGTCTGATCCACCACCTCTCTCGAGAGACAAGGAGGTGATGCCACACATGCTGATGATGCCAGGCCGAGAGCACTGAGCGTACACGAAATAAGATTTCACTTTGATTTAAAAGTTTCGAAAAGTTGCCACTATAACACTGAGTATTCGGTTTCGGTCGGTTTGCGCTCAGTGCACCTTGAGGAAGGTTTAAGGAGGGCTTTTCAACACCTTCAAACCGCGTAGAACTCATTATTTACATTCTTCCACCCTGCTCCCCTCATTTTTGCACGGAGATGTCTCCATTGTTTTTGCCTCTGGTGTTCAAAGCGTTTTCAGCACACCAGCTGAAAGCAGTTGTCAATGACAGTGCTGTGACAGAAAATATGCACCTTTTAGTACAATAGTAGTAGTAAAGTGCAAACATTATTAGGACCTTTGGGAAGTCTCTGCTAATGGAGGCTTGCAACAGCGACCATTACGAACTAGTCATTCTGTGCATGCAAACAAACATGTTGCAACTGTCTTTTCCGCGGTGGGATGCCTAGAAATGTGTTTATATGAAGCATCGCTGTGTTTGAGGCTGAGAGTTGAAGTTGCTTCTCTGTGATGGCTTAATGCTCGTCTGAAAGGAGTCAGTTCAAAGCTATTGTCTGCAGATAAAGGCTTGGTTTCGGAGTTTTTAAAAGACTTAAAGTCCGAACAGCCTCATGCTAATCCTCTTTTCATCTTCTGGTGATGCCATTAGTGAGCTTTTGTGCTCAGAATTGGTGCATCATTGTGCTTTCTTTGATGATCAGTGTTAAAAAATGTCAATGGGTTCTGTGCAGACTGAACTTTTATGCATTTAGATTAAATTCGCTTATCTAAATTTGTGGTTTAAAGGATTTAGCCAGTCTTTGGAATTGTGAAAGTATTTCTGGGTGGCTGAATATATTTCATAACTTCCATTTAATGCATTAATATGCTTTTAACAATTGCGACTGATGCTTTCAGCAGCTTCACGGCCTATGTGTGGGCATGGACCAACCGCATTCATAAACCCATGCCGAATTGCGTGCTCAGAAAAAGTCGTTATTGAAGCAAACACCTATTTGGGACTTTGCATGTTACCGATGTACATTTGCGGTTGCACACCTGATGCGAACGTTGAAACCTTTTGGTTATTTTTTCATTGACAAAAGATCATGGTCTGTCACTTCTATCCTCCCTGTAACCGCTCCGCGAGAATATTTTGTTTATACGTGATTGCGGTCATCACCTTTCTGAAGATTCTTTCAAGCATAGCTCTCCAAACACTGAAGTGGTCACATAAATTACACATCCATTTGTTTATGAAAAATGTTTTTCTCTCTTTGTGTGTTTGCAATAAACGGCACACGTACTCTGCCCTCCAGATGTTGTCTGGGGTCGAGCGAAGATCACGTTTGCTCTGATACTGATGGGGATAAAATTTTACTATTGCCTCATGTTGAATATAATCAGACCAAATGTAGGGGATTTAGATTTGCTTAACTGACAATTAAGATGTCACAAATGTTTTTGCATCTATTCAACCATGGATGTCTATTTATTTTTAAGCAGCCTTGCATTTGTATGAAAATCAGGGTAATGCCATATATTATGAGGGCCGAAGGTTAAAGACTCATCTTTGAATGCACAGAGAGATGTCTGAGTGTACAGACGTTCGGTTGGTATGAATGATGCGGTGTGATCACACTTTACATCAGCCGTGTCTGGAACTGACCTGGAATTATTCATATCAACTCACGTGGCTCAATTAAGACATGCAATCCTGTGCTTAATGTCAGCATTGCTATGCTATGTAAAGCACTTATTTTGTATAAAAGCATAAAGAGCCTTTGGATAATAGATCTGCTAAATGAAGAAATGTCAACGTAATGGCTGCCGTAAGACTTTTTGTGAAATTCTTTTCATAAGAATTTTACGAATTCACGTCACTTCATTGTGTAATGCCACACACTTCAAAAAGGAAAAAGCAATCCAATGATATGATGTCATTAGGATTTCAACAGCATGATACTTCAACAGCACGATACAGTGAAATTGTAATTTAAAACATATTTGGCGTATATAGTCACAGTTTAAAATCTTTAAAATGTACACATTTCCTTGTGTTTTTGTTGTGAAAGTTTTCGATTTTCGTTTTATTCATTTTAAATCCCACTATAAAAGTATCCACTGGGCTAATTGACATGTACTTTTTATTCCCCTGCTTCTTGTCTCCAGGTGACGACAGCAGCCCAGAAAACCTGCTGCTACACGGGCCTTTCTCTCGCAAGCCCAAGCGCATCCGCACTGCCTTCTCCCCGTCGCAGCTGCTGCGGCTGGAACGTGCCTTTGAGAAGAACCATTACGTGGTGGGAGCCGAGCGCAAGCAGTTAGCCAACGGGCTGTGCCTGACAGAGACACAGGTAAGCAGACAGAGGCGTCAGGGTCCATCCATTCAGCACTCGGTGGAATGCAGCACACACACACACACACTGCTAACGACATGGGATGTGAACACGCATTTACTCATCTAGTTTCCTCACAGGATGGAAGTAATTCATCATTCATCGCCTTGGGATAGGCCGTATAAATTCCAAAGCATGTATACAGCATGCATTTATTGGTTATTTTCACAATCGGCTTCACAAACATTCACATACGTACTTGTGTAGGATTGTTAGGCTTGAGCAATGCCTGTTGTGACACACGGAGGGGTTCAAAAGAGACGCCACTGAAAATCGGGGAACAAAAATCTGAACGTGGAAAGAAATGGATTAATCAAATAAATAAATAAATGTTATAATAAAATATAACTAATATAAAAAATGATCAAATAAGAAACTTATTTTAGACTTTTGGACACCTGCTACACTGTAAAAAATTATATGATCAGTAAGTTATGTCAACATTTGTTTTTACATTGCTTTAAATCAAAATAAGTTAAGCAATTTTCTAATTTAGTTAAACAAGCTAAACAAGATTCAACTCTTTTTTTTAAAGTGAGTTTAATGTAATTGTAGTTTAAGTAACATCCAAGTTGATTGTACCTACAAATTTAAGGCAGCAACTTTTTTTTTACAGGTTGTATGAATCTCTTTTTCTAAATGTAAAAGATTCATATATGAATATTTTAAACAAGTTATTTTGTTACTTTTATTTTGGATGTTTTTTTTCCATTAATTTCAGAAAAAAAAGAAGAAAAAAAATGCAATTTCACTTGTGGTTTTACACTTTTTAATTAACCTTTTTAATTAATTATTACGTTTTTGCAGCGATTTTTATTTGGTATGTTTTTTTACATGTATTCTAATACATAAAAAAAAAAAAAAAACTTTCATCTTTAAATACAAGTTTCGTTCAAATGTTTATACTGATAATATAATTTGTAATGACCTTTATTAAATTATAAAAATGCAAAGCATTTTCTCTAGTGGTTTCAAACTTTTGGACACCTTCTGTAAACCTTTGCAATTAGTCATTTTGTTTTTACAATAGCTTTTTGCTTTGGATCTTTGCTTTTTTTTTTTACATGCTGTTTTATCCATGTCAAGCACACATAGTTAGAATATGTTTCCACATATCGTGCAATCACGATACATGATTTCCTCACCAGATTGAGCGATCACGTCAACAACAATCATAATTCACATAAGCAGCAGGCATAAGCATGTTTTTATATGGCATAATAATATGCCGCCAAAGTATTTTAATAGCAAACACGGTGGTATGGGGAAGATATGCTTTATAAGTTTCTTTAATAAAAAAAAGGATGAAATAGTTACAACATGCATTTTAAAAACATATTCATTAATATATATTACTTCTAATATATATCTATTATTATATATTAATTCTATATGTAACTATTTGGCTGTGGCTAGATAAGCTGATATATTGAAGCCTCTCTTTTTCATTCTGGTTCAGGTGAAAGTGTGGTTCCAGAACAGAAGGACCAAGCACAAGAGACAGAAGCTGGAGGAAGAGTCACCAGAGTCGCAGCAGAAGAGGAAGGGCAGTCAACACGTGAGCCGCTGGAGGGTGGCCACGCAACAGGGCAGCTCTGAGGACATTGACGTCATTTCAGAAGACTGATATCGTACGGCTGCGTTATCTCGGGTAATAAACATCAGTCATGTTGACGGATCTCTGCCACACAAAAAAAAGAAAGATATTTTTCTCAGACAGACAGTGTCATGAATTGAACTTGGTGTGTGTAAACTAAGGAACTGAGTCACAGTCGACTGCGACTGACTTCTGATCGGGCACGACAGAACAAAGGACGTCAGCAGCTGAACTGCTCAGAAAGACTTGACTGTAAAAGACTTCTGTATGCAATACACATGGACCTCTTCATTTTGGATCACATTCCATTTCAGAGCAATGGAGACTTTTTTGTACGCTTTTTTGTGTGTGTGTGTGTGTGTGTGTGTGTGTGTGTGTGTGTGTGTGTGTGTGTGTGTGTAAGTTTTCACTTCTCTCTTGCTCCTTTGTTATCAGTCAGAACATTTCCATTATAAAGAAGTCTACTGGATGACGAAAGTAATAATAAAAGAACACCTTAATGAATAGATTGATCAATGTTTTGTAGTGTTAAATTGATTTAGAGATTCAATGCCCACAGTCTAACACTAATAGGTCAATCCAGTCTGTGAATGAAAAATCACACATAGATGTACTTCTAAAAAACAATGGATGTGCATATTTTATACAATGTCATTCTTTTACGAACCAGGCAAACACTTCAAATTTAAAGTGACAAATATCAGTCAGATATCCATTTGAAATGGTTCTATTTATTCTGAATGAGTGAACTTTTCTATGCATTTAAGCTCCAAACCCAAAATTTTATTTTGTGTTTTACATCTGGGTTAAAGCTTACTGAAGATTTTACACGTGTCGCGTGATAATTATGTTTGTTAGCACAACGGCTCTTGAACTGAGATCAAATATCAGTGAACTAGAGAAGCTTAGGAATTGTTTGATTTTCTTTCTTTACTCAATTAAATACGAGGAAAAAAAATGCAGTCTAACCTCTAAGACCCAGAATGGTTTGTAGCACTTCATAGCAGATTGTTTGTTTTTTTGGGTTTTCTTTAAGGTCATAAGCACTCACTGTAACCCCATTCGTTTATCTTCGTTGTTCAGGAATCTTGTGTGTGTTTAACTTTTGTTCTGCAGACTATTAGATAATAAAACCTTAACTTAAAGACTGTTTGGGAATTATTTATCCTTTGTTATAATAATTATGTTCTAAGCTGCTCATTTTGCAGTGATTTGTCTGTTTTTGTTTTTCAATAGACTATGCTTTTGCATTCCTGAGGAGCCACAGCATAATTCAGTTACATAAAACAGACATGTGTCATTAGAAAGAAATCCTTCCAAAAATAGTGTACTTACATGCTCACTGAACATATAAGTGCTTGAAAGTGAACAAACATCTCCACCTTTGGATTTACATGTGCAAACATTGTCACACCAAAACCTGTTCAAAACAGCATATCAAACACCATTACCTTCGCTGGGCTGTGAAAATACTTATAAATATGTTTCTGAGTTGATTTAGTTTGTGTTTTGTATCATTTAACTGTTTGCTCACAGTGTGTGCATCTCATCTGCTGGCTCATTAAAATCATTTTATAGATAATGCTGATTTGGCACTCAAGAAACAATTTTTGTGGAATACACAAATAAAATTCAAAGGTATGATTTAAAAAAAAAACACTTTTATTCAGCAGAGAGCATTAAATTATAAGTGACAGTAGTGTCTATTTCAAATAAATGATGTTCTTTTGATCTTTCTATTCATCAAATAATCCTAAAAAAAATTTGTCAGCATTTCCACAAAATTATTAAGCTGTTTATAACTGTTTTAAACATTGATAATAATAATAGGAAACGTTTCTTGAGCATTTTAAAATATGTTTAAATATAATTATTTTACACACACACAAACACTGAAATATATATATATTTCAGTCAGCTGAAAATGCATCCATGTCACCTTTATGTACTGTAATTTACACCAGCTAATCCTTAAGGGCCTCAGTGACAGAAAAGTATTAAATGTGCATATTTGCATGACCTTAGATGTTAATACATAGCCTCATTATCAGTCAGTCGCAATGCCTATAAACTGTGAAAGATAATATAAGAACAATCTATTCATATTCTCTTTAAGTGAAGAAGTCCCCAGGAAACAACACTTCTGAAACACAGCAAGAAAAAAACAAAACAAAAAAAAACATATTTATACGCCACAACACTTCAGACAGATATAATAGGCTTAATTTAAACACCCACTCCATTAAAAAACACACCTCACTCGAATTCTGTTTCAGATAGGCAGCTAAGTTCAGTGAGCGTATCGTAAACGAAATAAAATTGAGAACAACAAATGTATAACCTCCCAATACATTTTGTGTGGGTAGTCAAACTTCACTAATGTAACATAGCCACCGAAGTCGCAGTGTTTGTGTATGCAAAAATTACCACTCTCAGCCTGCATGAGTAATGATCGCACGGCGAGGACGCTATCAGTGTTAACACATGATGATAAATAGAAGGTTGAGCTAACTCTGAAGACTACTCAAGTGATTTTATCACAGATATGATGCAACATATGTGAATTACTGACAATCACACAGGCCTAATTCTCAATTATGTGTGTGAAATAGTTTAGACTGACTGATTGCTGCACTGTTGGAGTCACAGTTTATGATGAAGCAACAATATCCGAATATCCTTCCGTGTCAAAGCACATTGCTTTAAACAAATGCTCATTAATCTTATGAGGGCTATGCTACTTACAAATATTTCCGACTAGCTACCTGCCCCCATGTTGTTGCCATGGATATGAAGAGGTGTAAACAAAAGAACAGATGGTTGAAAGCATGTAGGTGTAGAGAGCAGTCTGTGATGTTTCCCAACTATGTTAAGTGAAATAATTCATCTAACTCGCAGTAATTTGATCTGGACTGATGCCAAGCTGAGAGTGGGCTACTGATTTGGCGTCATCAAGTTATTCAAAACTAGTGCTGCTTCTTATTTATCCTACAAACCAAGTTTGTTTAACCAATGACAAAGTTATCCAAATTATTTTTGTATGCTACATACGTTTTATGTCCTTGTCTGTGAAATGTTGCTATAATTCAACTGAAAGCTTTGCTCATTTCTTTTTTAATTCTCTTTCTTATAAATGTTGAAAACAAAATTGGTCAGTGATTGCAATTTATGATACAATTACTTTGATAAATAGGCTAAAAATACAGCAGGTATTTATGAATTTGCAGTACTTTTGTTTATTTCTATAACCTTTTATCATTTATAGCATTTAATGAAACTTATCAATTTAAATTATGTTCAAACGTTTGCGGTCAATATGATTTTTTAAAAATGTTTTTTGAAAGAATGAAGTCTCTTATGCGTAAAAGAATTGTATGAGCAATAAATTATGACAACATATATTTTTACATTGCTTTAACTCATCCAAAATAAGTTAAGCAATTTTCAACTTTGTAAAAAAAAAGTTCAAATTCAATTCTTTTTTATGTCAGTTTAATATAATTTAAGTAGAAATGACTTAAACATCCAAGTTAATTGTACTTAAAAATGTAAGACAGCAACTTTTTTTTTACAGTGAGGGCTGAATTTATTTGAGCAAAAATACTTAAAAAGCGGTAAAATTGTGAAATATTATTAGTATTTAAAATAACTTTTTTCTTTTAAAATGTCATTTATTCCTGTGATGCCAGCTGTATTTTCAGCATCATTACTCCAGTCTTTAGTGTCACATGATCTGATTTGCTGCTCAAGAAACATTTTATCTTTTAATGTAAAAACAATTGTGCTGCTAAATATTTTTATATAATGTGATCATTTTTAGAATTCTTTGATGAAAAAAAGCTAATAAAAGTTTACTACAAGCATTAATAAGAGATTTTTAGGAAAAATATGTGTAGCCCCGCCCCTTAATCGGCGCTGTTGTGTTCTATCTTCCAGTTTATATTTCACAGCATAAAGGTAAGATAGGCTACACGCTCTTTTTAAAATCTTTTTATAAACCCATTTATATTTGTTATGACACCCGGCTTCAAACATTACAGTGCTCATGATAACTTTCGTTAACTCTACAAGTAAACCCACTTAACCAGCTAATTACTCTTCGATAGTGCCATAGAAATATACAGAGTAAGTTAGCCTAACCGCAGCAACGGAAGTTAAAGCGGAAAATTGTCAAGATGCCACCGCACTTGTTTCTCTGCAGCACATTTTAAGATATTAATTGACAGTCATTTAATGACTAATGTTGCTGTTAAAATTATTGATTTAAATATGTTTTCTTTATAAGTTGGTGTAATTTATGATATCTGAGGGTTAAAAAACCCAGATCTAGTTTATCTATCTAACAGTGAATCATTTGCCTTATTTGTGACTGTATCAACTGCAGCTGAGCAATTACCATGCGTTTAGAGGGTAAGAACATACAGTACCTCAATGAGCCTATAAACAATGTTCAATTAGGTAGGCTATGTGTTTTTTAAATACAAGTATTCGTAAAATTATCTGAATAACTGTGCAAATTACTAAACTTAACAACCTTTTGCTATTATGGGTTGCCATGATTACGAGATCCACTGGAAAATTAAAACACGACGATGCAGGATCCAAGATTTATTACTTTTCCAAGGCAAAATTATTTGGTATTATGATGTACAAAAGGCATTATAAAAGTGTTGTACGCCCTTGCTGTGTCCAGATGACAGGATGAAAATCTGGTATGTGGGTGGGTATGCTGGATTCGGGGATGTTTAGACTTGAGAAGGGGGAAGTACATGCTACCTGCGTTTGAGTCTATTGTGCAACGGACAGTAGGGAGGGCCATCTCTTCTGCCTATGGGACAATGTCACACAAATGTGCTGATTTATGAACCACATTCACAGCTACTCAATTACTGCTCCGTTTATTGAAACTGAAACCATCCAGTACATATTTTTTATTCTTCCATGTGAAAATGACCTGAAATGTCTTTTTTTTTTAAGGGTGGGGGGTAGATTTGCTGCATGCGATTGCTTCAACTGATGATACCATGACAAGAAGCAGTATGATTTACAACACAAATGATATGATAATTGCAGGCTGGCAACTTTCAGGAGCTAGTTAGCCAGTTTTATGGACTGGAAGAGCTTGTTTCCTCTGCTGCCACCTGTTTGGTCTGCAACGATTGGCTGCGGGGCACTTGAGAAAAGGAAAGCAGTCACCCAATTATAGGGTACTGACAGTCAAGTCTAGAAGTGTAATTGATTGGTTTTTGTGAATCAGTGTTAGGAGCTCTAGCCTAATTAATGCACAATGACTGGTGGCGATCCAAAATCCTTGAGCTAAACCAAGCACGCTCATCAGTGGTTAAATCGATCTTTCAAAAGTAAATTGCTTCTGACTTTGTGTTTGCGCAACAATATTTTGATTGGCCAGGTTCTTTTTTTTGTGTACCCAAAACAGTCAGTGAGAGTTTTCTGTTTTGATTACAAATATTTGAATTATTGCAGACATGCTGCTTTGCGTTTTTGAAAACATACCAGCTTCTTTTGTAAGTGTCTGTGTGTTTGTTAAACACACAGACAGAGTAATTACACAGAAACTTCAGTTAATAGCGTGTTGAATGGACAAAGACCGCGAGGCAGTCAAAAGAATCATAACAAGCATTCAAGTCCTTGCAGATAGAAATCTTGTGAAATAGGCTATGCAATGAAATATGTAGGCACATTTGTTAACCAGTCAAAAGCTATGAATTATAATTACTCATTTAATATACTTAATAGGCATATCCTTTGTATTGATAAATGCTCTAAACAATACAGAGTAAGTTATGCATAATCTGAATGTGTAGGTGACTTTACTAGCAGGCCTATTTTTCAGCGAATACAAGATAAAATTTACAATAGGCCTAGTTGTCCTCTAATTTGATTGGCAGAGTAAATATTTATTTTTTGCAAAGAATAAATATATGGACTAACTTTGTCAGAAATGTTAGTATTTAATACTTGATATTAAAGGGTTATTAGTTCATTAAAACAATGAAAATGATCTCATAATTTACTCATCCTCAAGCCATCCTAGGTGTATATATGACTTTCTTCTTTCAGCCAAACACAATTGTATTTATGTTAAAAACTGTCCTGGCTCTTCCAAGCTTCAGAATGGGAATGAATCGAGTTTTTGAAGCCCAAAAAAGCACATCCATCCATCATAAAAGTAATCCATGTGGCTCCAGGGGGTTAATAAAGTCCTTCTGAAGGGAAGCGTTTTTGTAAGAAAAATATCAATATTTATAACTTTCTAAAATATAATCACTGGCTTCTGCCGGTAACGGCCGTACACAAGTCTAGTTCTGGCGGAAGAGTGACCTCTGACCCAGCGTATGATGTAGGAATTGCGTAAGCTTAGGTGAGAGTCGACACCTCTCGTGGTTCAAACATTCGACATTTCGAATTACGTTTTAGACTTCTAATTTGTGACCGGCTGTGTTTTGTTTTGCTCCATCTTCTGCGCTTCCGTGTTCATCAATATGTCATGTGTCGGGTCAGAGGTCACTATTTGGCCGGAAGCCAATGATTAGCTATAGTTTATAAAGTTATAAATATGGATATTTTTTTTTACAAAAACGCATCGCTTAGAATCAGAAGGCCTTGATTAACCCCCTGGAGCCATATGGATTACTTTTATGATGGATGGATGTGTTTTTTTGGGCTTCAAAGTCTGAGTTACTATTCACTCCTATTATAAAGCTTGGAAGAGCCAGAATATTTTTTTATATAATTCCAATTGTGTTTGGCTGAAAGAAGCAAGTTATATAGCTACACCTAGGATGGCTTAAGGTTGAGTAAATTATTAAATTAAATATAAAAACATTTTTGGGTGAACTAGCCTAACCCTTGCACCTCTCAATTATTGAACTATTGTATAAATAGTAATTTCACACTTGCAATCGTGATATTTCTTAAATATCGTAATTCTATATCTTTTTCCTGTCCCCATCACTTCCGTCTTGCATCTTTTGTCATTTGAATGGATAAACTGTGGGTTTTCTGACATGTGTGAGCTGTTGCTCCTTTGTTTCAAGCGGTTCATGTAGAAAATTCAACGCATGATTCCTTGCAAACAGCTTGAGACACTCTGACGTGCGTGTTAAAAACAGAAAAAGCAGGCCCAGCAGATGACTTTGACTGACAGCTGATAGAATGACACTTATGGCTTTTTGCTTATACCAGAAACAGTTTTGCATGGCTTTCACACAGACCTGTGACTAATTAAGTAAATCGACTTGTAGCCAAAGACGATTGTGCATGCTCAACGTGTGTAAAAATACTGCAATTCTACAGTATCATATCATGCCGGTGATTAATAAACATTGATGAGCGCATTTCTTTCCCTGCCAACGCCTCTCCTCCCAGCTCAGCTATAAAACTGACGTGCGTCCCCATTGGCACTCACCAGACAGCGCGAATCAACACCCGACAGCAGGTTTTCTCCAATGCGATCACGCATCCCCTATTTGTGTTCTTGCACATTACTATTTAAGGGGCCCAGTCTGGTTCTGGGTGCAGAATTATGATGGAAATCAGTGCATCGGTCATCCGGCTGCTGTGACTATATTTACCAGTTCCTATATTTATGGATGACTGTAAAGAAAGATACTGACCATTGACTGAAAATTTTTTACTGCATCCTTACACCTTTGTCTGATGGTCATCATATGCTGCTGAAAAACTTAGGCTACTTAATGTATTGCTTAGCTACTAATACATTAGGCATTATTATAGCTTAAAATTATAATGGATTTAGAATTAGAATTAAAACGTTGGTCTCTATCTCCACCTGTAGTTGAAACATACTTTAAAATGTCACTTGCGGATTTTACGCCAGTTGTGTTTCGATACTCCTTGTTTGCGCGGATGAATCCAATATTTGCGGAATCTCCATTGTGTGATCGCCTTATCTGAGCGGATCTGTTATGTTGCACACCAAGACACCAAAAATTTCCAACAAGGTGTATAAAAAGACACCTGAGCAAGTTAGGATGCTATGTCTGTCGTTGTGGTTCGGATTTTATTGCACGGACTGGCACAGGTTCTATTTTTGAATACAGACTCTACACAGTTCGAGGTTTGTTTGTTTTCGAAAGGGTGATTCACCAAAGGCCAGTGAAGGTCTTTGTTAGCTGTCCATGTATAGCCTACTATCCAACTGACTATATTTTCTGTACTCTTATTTATTGTAGCAACAGGCTACAACCCATTCATAGTATAGACGAACTTTCTTGTGTTTATGGACATGACCTCAACACGCAATTGCATGGTACGTACCACATAATCCGACATACATGGAAACTTTTCACACATGATGACACACATTCTCTGAAAATGTGGCCATGTTCACACAGCAACAGAATACAGTTGTCATTATTTGAGTCCTAAATACGGTTAGGTTCTCACAGTTCAGTTATTTACAGGAGTGACAATCGCATTCTATAACCAAACTCACACCCGTATATTTTCAGGATGCGCAACCGCATTCTCAGAAAACTCGTGCTATGAACTGAACCAGAATGGACAAATAGGCCCTGGTTACACATGGTATTAAGATGCGTTTGGTCGATTGGATCATTAGTGGATGACGCTAAATACAGGTGTAAACGGGGTGTAAAACTTTTGAACTTGTCCACTTTTGATCACTTCTGAAGATAGTTGAAAACGCATTGACCGGATAGCTTTTTTGGTCAAATGCGTTCGAACACATGCCTACTCTCCGCCTATTGACCTAACGCATAAACATTAAAGGTAAGCTAGCCAGATGGGATGTAAACTTTCTTTGACTGAAGATCCAAGTTTGATTTGAAGACGAAAAATGTGCCAAGCACAATGTTCTCTTACCATTCCAGATTTCAAACACTCACTCGCAGCGTTCGGCGTGATCTTGCAGCTGTCAGAGCAGAAACAAAAGCTGATGCTCTCCGTGTGTTTTTCCATCGTCTCCTTTCATGTTCATGATCCAAAGGTCTGAAAAAAACCCATACATTTACCTGCCCATAGACCATCACCTTAAAGAAATCAGGACAAAAGAGATTGATTAATGCTGCCTTCATGTGCTTCATGTGAATTATCATAAATTCGAGTTTCCTAGTTGAAAACTGGACATGAATGCCCTCTCAAGTCGTATTTACCACTGGTAAGTTCAGGGATAATTTTTGTGATACCCAAGTTGCCAAGATGGGTGGGCCACAAACTTTAAACATGGTGGAGTGGTGAACGATTGCGTTTGAGAGGAAAATTGGTATTCTTTATTAGTCTTTTTTTCACAACCGCTACATCACCATGTCTCGTCGTTAAAGTAATGCATATTTACATGAATAATCATTGTTGTATTATACACAACAAAAATAGCCTGTATTTGACTGAAATTACACAATCGTTAGCAAGCTGACTATAGATAGCGTGGTGAATGTTGGCCAATGAATGGCTTTAATAAGATTTTGCCAATTTATAGGCAAGAATAAACCTAGTGTCCTCCATAGTTCCTGTTCTTTCCGACAACAAAGACCTTGAATGTGAAGAGCTAGTAATCGACTTCAGAAGTGGGAAGTAGGACATTTCCGATAGCACGTGAAGGCAGCATAAAACACCAGGTGTAAACAGGTGTCTGCCGATCGACCAATGCTATCGTGCTATCGGAAATGTCCTACTTCCCACTTCTGAAGTCGTGATACTAGCTTGTAGTAGGGCTGCTCAATGATGGAAAAAATCATAATCACGATTATTTTGGTCAGTAGGCCTATTGAAATCACGATTATTTAACAATTATTTCACATGACTTTGGGAACGTGTTGCATTTATTAAAAAGACACCTTTCAACAATTCTTTAAAAAATCTAAATGTGAACATTTATTGTTCTTTAACTATTAAAATAAATAATATAACAGATAATACTTCAATAGTATTTTAATAATTCCCGCAGGTCTACCACTTATAATGCGGGAAATTCCCCTGCAAACATTGATTCACGTTGCATGTCGATTGTATGAGTACCCTAAATGAATCCATACAGATTATAAACAAACAGCGTGAGTGTTCAGCGGTGCTGCGTCTTCTCTCTCTCTGTCTCTCAAAACGGGTTGGACAAGGCAAGCGTCGAAACTACATTCTCGCGTTTAGGAGTCGGGACATGATGGAATTGTCACTTGCACAATCGGGCCAGCATTGCATCATAACTAAAGTTGATCATTTTCACTTCTTTTTAAGTCTTATCAGTTTAAACATTCAAGCTGAGAGAGTTTATGGCTTCGGGAGGGGCGGATGTGCACGTGTGTGTGTCATACAGAACTCAAGACAAAATAAGAGTGTTCTTGCAAAATATGCAACTTTGTACTATTTTGGTGATAATTCTTTTGGTGACAATTCAATTAATTGCACAGCCCTAGCTCGTAGCATTCAAATTTTAACTTGAGAGGGCGTGCATGTCCAATTTTTTAACTAGGAAACTAGTGTTTATGATCATTCTGATAGCACGTGAAGGCAGCATTAATACCAGGTGTAAACCGGGCCCTAGTTGTGTCACAACATACAGTTAGAGAGCCGAAAAACGGCTTTTCTTGTGTGGTTTTCGTGGTAGGCTGTCTGAGTTAGCTAATTTGAATTTACTTTGCGACCGATAAAAAGTAGGCTATGCTATAAATAGACTAGGCCTATATATAGACATATTTATACTATATAATATGACAAAATGTATGAATATGGCCAGGTAGTACGATTGAAATTTGGATGTACTACATGTATCCTCCATGTTTTTACCTTCACGTGACCTACCAGCGTCAGTTGCGTCACTTCTCTCCCATTCATAAATCCTCTCCTATATTATCCATCGAATGCACACTTCAGAATCTCAGCAGGAGTAGTATGTCATCCGGGGACTTTTGGCCTACTGTTTTTCGAATATGTATTGGGACATTCTACTCTTTTGGCTTGCTGTTTTTCCGCATACTATAGGCTAGTACTAGGGAAATATTCGATTTAGGGCGCAGCGCTAGTATTCATGAAATGATATGTCCTATATCCCATAATGCCACAGGATTTGAAAGCTAAAAAAAGAGATGAACAGAGACCTTTTTAAGTGCTTTTAAGTACCAAGAAAGTTGCTCCTCATTTACATCAAAATCATATATATATATACTTCATCATGGTTTAGAAATAAGTTCAACAAATTCAATGGTTATAAAAGTACACATATTTGGGCATATTTCCTTTTCTAAAAAATTGCAGTTATTTTAATATATAATTTTTATTTATTTATTTATCTTATGTATTATTTTTATTTTATATCTTTAGTAAAGCAAAATCAAAAACGTTTTCAAGATAACAATCAGGGTCCTGAAAAAGCATCAGATGACTGACTGATGGTCCGTGTTGCTTAAAAATATGGAGAAACCCTGTCACTGATTTATTTTAAGCCACACTGTGCAGAATGACAACGTGCTATTTAGCCATCAGCTAAAGGCCTTCTGAATGTAAAGCTTTAGATTTACAGCCAGTAGATGTGGAAAATGTGTGGTCCCTCCAAGATAGAGCGGATGAAACGGCAACTATGAAAAGCATTA
This sequence comes from Semotilus atromaculatus, assembly GCA_031834385.1. Classification (NCBI taxonomy): domain Eukaryota; kingdom Metazoa; phylum Chordata; class Actinopteri; order Cypriniformes; family Leuciscidae; genus Semotilus; species Semotilus atromaculatus. Next base: position 19,108,117 of record JAULUF010000052.1, read on the forward strand.
GCCTCAAGTGGGTATTCAAAGTGTTAAACTCAGATGTATCGTGTGAGAGACTTTTGAGTATCTAACACTTGTTTCACAACGCTCCTTAATTGCTGCTTTAAGCTCAAAAGAACGTTTTAATATCAGGCCTCGGGTTAAGACTACGTTCCTCTACGCTTCATGAAAAGACATGGTATTTCCCTATTATCTGCTCTGTCTTGAATGTCAGTAAAATTCCTCCTCATAGTTTTTTAATAAGCTGCAGTTAGCTCGTCTTGTCTCCTGAAAATAAGGCTTAAACATGGTAATCCAGGAAGGAAAATTGAGATGGGCAGAGTGAGCATCATGTAAATTTAGGCTCAAATGGACTAAACATGTAGAGGAAAAGCTGGTAAATGCTGCTTTTTGTACTCGACCATGTGACTATTAGTGCTTATGTGGCGGCAATTCAGTCCCACAATTAAATGTCTGAAGTAGGCTAACTAACCTCTGATAACACAGATTAATGCTGATTAACAAACTTTACTAAATAGATATAAGGCAGGAGCACCTTTGTCATTAAAGGCAAATTTGCATTATGGTATAATTTCACCATCTCTGTTCAAAGGTGTCAACATTTACTCCAGTGTTGCTAATTAATTTTCTCCCAAACAGGATGGTTTTATTCAAATGAGCCAATCCCTTCATTAGCACACCTGTGCTCTGCTCCCTCATTAAAATTGGAATCCTGTAAATTTTTACATCCGCAGACAGTGGCTCTGTTACCAAATATTGAGCAAGGTAGCACTGTGTTAATTAATGTTATAACGAGTCAGTGAGTCAACGAGGACTGATTTGCATAACCTGTGCAAAAACAAAACCTGCCGACGAGTATTTGCTCGGTGCGATTGTCGGAGGTCTCTTCATAAAATATATTGCATTGTGTTATTTTCTACCCTCCGGCCCACTAACACACTCACTGACGCCCTGTGGAGAAAAACGCATTGCAGGAAAAATCAAAGAAACAATGGTTCATTAAAATGCACTTCATAAGTCACACGTTGTCAGATGGGAAATTGATATGATGAACTCTTTTTTTTTTTTTTTTGAGCACTATCAGTGTTTCACTGCATTATGTATGGAGGTAATATCCATGCAACAATCCGTTATTGCCATGGGCATGTCAGCAGTGCCTCGATTCAATGGAAACAGCTTCTGAAATCTGAATTTATTTTAATTACACTTAAATGAAAACTTTAAATGAATTTTTTTTATAAATAAACAAAAAGAGACAGGGTTTGAAGGAGTTTATATATGGGGGAAGATAAGGGTAGTAGATATTTGTATTTTAAAGGGCCCCTATCATGGCATTTGAAATGTTCCTATTTTTGTTTTAGGAGTTCCCAAAAACAGTTTTACATGCATGCAAGGACAAAAAACACTTTCATTGTCTTATAGGCATTTATTTTTACCTGATTTGCTCAACGACTCCCAAATGATTCGTTCAACGATTCATTTTCCCAAACACCTCCTTTGCGTGACGCTAATCTGCGGTGATTGGTCAGTGGTGTTTACAGACATAATACTTCTACTGGTTAACACGAAGTACAGTTTACAGTGCTTGCATCACTTACATTGTGATGGTGTCCCACTTAGTTGTAAAAAATAAAAACTCAGAGAGGGAATAAGTTGATTTATGTTTAAGTTAGCGACCATAGCCCACAGATCGGTGGTAAACACCCATTCAAGTCATTGTTTACGTTAGCCCAACGCAGAAACATATTGATAAAGCACTGCAGTAGTACACCAAAGTATTGCTCTATTCTTTATCACATCTCCAAATAATAACAACGACAAACATTTGACACATTTCTAAACAATTAAAAGTGAACACATTGCTGTTAGTTGGAGACTCAGATGCTGCGCGGAGCGTACACAACAAAATACGTATTGAGTATGCTACAGAAAACATAACAGCAATTATTAATAATTATTAATAATACTTACAGGTTCTGATTCGGAGGAGGAAGAAGCTGATTCATATAAACTGGGTACTGACTCCTCCTTCAGTAACAAACGGCTTGCAAATCCACAGTTGATAGCATTTAAGTTGGTGAAGCAATCGTAAGTAAAATGATGGGAACACAGCACAAGGTTCGGGCTATACTGCTCTGGTATCGTTGTAAATATGAACTTTAACCACTGATTCTTCACATGCTGGTCCCTGGGCAATGAAAACAAACTGGCTCTAGCTTTGCATTGTAGAACACAGCGTCTTCTCGACATGATGCTATTCAGCTGAAGTATTTGAATGTGTGTAAGATTTCACTTGACTTGTGTCTGCGCGCGCAATAAGTGGGCGGGCTAATGTTTCGTATTGACGTCACTACGAAACGGCTAATGACTCGTTTGAAAAACAATTCATTTCATTGACTCAGAGTCGACTCTTACTTTTAAGAGACAATAACTTTATATACGGTGCACTTTCAGGTTTAAAACTTCACAGTATGTTTTCATTCACTTAGAGATATATTACACACTACATGAAAGGTCATTTTCAAAAACCCATGATAGGGGCCCTTTAATATATATTCACAGGATTAAGTAACTCTGTAAAATATGAATATTTACTTATTTAATTGCCCATATTTTAATTGAAGATTTGTTATTTAATAGCAACACTATGAATGCAAATTGAATGATTTAACTCAACTAACCTATAGGTTTTTATGAAAGGAAAGATGTCTGTGTCACGAACTGCTCTGATACACAAAGGTTGTGGATCCAAATGCATTATTTATTGAACAGGGTAATCCAAAGACGTAATCCAAAGTATAGCCAGGGTCAAACACAGGCAGGCAGTCCATGCAAACACACACAACAAGGCAGGGAACACAGGCAAAAGAGTAATCCACGGAACAGGCAAGAAATCCAAAAACCAAGAGACATGAAACCAGGGAGAATGCTTGGAATTGCAGTGTGACATTAAACAAGACTTTGCAGGGAATGACAGAAAGAACCAGGCTTATTTAGGGGTGAGCAAATAAGAAGATGAGACACAGGTGAAAACAATGAGTCCAGGCAGAGAATTATGGGAGATGTAGTTTGGGAGGGAATGACAATAGTCTGTTGTGGAGTTCCCTCTGGTGGCTCTCAAGAGCGCTCCAGCTGGTGACCGTTACAAGTCAAGTCATCTTCATTTATAATAACGTTTTTAACAATGTAGATTGCTTCAAAGCAGCTTTACAGAGATAAACATATAATTTAAGGCAACAGAGATAATTTTGGCTTTATAGCGGTTCTTGAATAATGTTATTTTCCGGCTAAATTTAGTTTTGATTGATTCACTTCCGTCGAAATGATCATTTGTTATTAAATTAGGGGCCGCTAAGACGACGCCGTTCTCTCTAAACAGATGATAAACAACCTGTGATAAACACTGATGGCGTTCACATGCGCATTAAGAATTGATTCTGTAGTGTGCTTTTGAATATATGTGTGCAGGTTTGTAATTCCCTACAAACCATGCCTAAACAAACTACTTGTCTTCTTGCCTATAAATTTTTATCCAGAATTTAATTTGATCACTTCGGGGTGGGTACGCGAACCGAATTTCCCCACAAGGCTTTATCTGTAGAGTGGTAAAGGTATCCTCCATAGGGGGAGGCTAGTTGGCACTTCAGCACTGCATTGTCATCGGGTTCAGGCAAGGTCCTAGTCAGATCTGGATACGGCCTGGATCCGGCAGGCTGCGGGAAAACCTTTGGATAAACAAAGATCTTTTAGCGGCTTCCAGACGCTCATAAAATTGTCCAGGAGGTAGGTGGAGCGGAGGCGGACCCGGGGGCGGGATGGAGGGCCAGGCCCCTGGAGCGGAGGAGGGCCTGGAGACTGAGGCGAAGCAGGCTGAGCAGGCGGCCTGGGCGGATCTGACGGTTCAGGGACAGAGGCTGCCATCTTGTCCAAAGACACAGGCGTGGCGGCGGCCATCTTGTACATCTTTTACGGCGGCCATCAAAGTAAATAAAATATTTACAGTTTTTACTATATTAAAAATGTTAAAAATGTTTAAATATATACAGTATATTACACAACTAGAATACTTGATTGTGATTTGTCATCTGTGATTTTCTGGTGTCAAATATGTTTGTCCAGTCAGTGACTAATCTTTTTCACTGTCAAGTCGAATCAATATTTCATGTCCATTTATTTAGGCCTACTTCTTAGGTAAGTAAAAAAAACCTCTGCTTTGTATCGGGAGCCAGTCTGGGTTTATTTTGCCATAATAACTAGCTGACTGAATATCCCTTATGTATTACTAAAAAGAGAAAGATGTCTTGGTTATCTCGGTGGAATAACTCAATCATTCGCCATCACAGATGTAGGCTTCAGGCGTCTCTTTTGTTCACTTCACTCTAATAGTCTCCTGACCAATTGGTGCTGGCGCTGTCTAAATTGGCCATTTGGACATGGGTTATTTATTGGTTATTTGTTTAAAATGGACTGCGGGCAAAGAGCAGACTTATCCCTTCCCTTTAAATGGTCTTTTGTGTGATGTATCCTGGGTGCACTCTTCACTCATGCATGCCAAGTGGGGTGTGGTGCCCACGTCCTGCAAATTAGCAGGCCTATTTCCATCCAAAAGTTTGGACAGCTCAGACCAAGCGTTACACGCTGGGCTAAAGAGGATGGCCGTGACCACTGTGGCTGGGCCAGAGGCTGCTCTCTCAATTCAAAACAGTTGACTTAGTTATTACAACTAGGGATTACCCAAATAGTTTTACCATGCTCTGTTAGGTTTTGCTCATGTAACACGAGCCAGGATTGGCTGCGGGGAGGCTTGTTTATTTAACGTCCATCGTGCTTGCTCGCGGGCGGTTCGGTAAGGTGCGCTATGAATCCTCATTGTTTTCCCTGCTGTTGACAGATTGGAGGATAAGATTTGACGAATGCATTAGCAAAGAAAGCACATACATCATTACAGTGACCTTGTCAAAGCATCAAAGTGAAAACACCAAACAGAAAGAGCGCTCGCTATATATATCTGCCGCATGCTAAAAAAGACTTTTGGCAGCGAATGATTCATCATATGTTTCTGTTAATGAGAAAGTATGAATGCGCACGGCTCTTTGCCCGAGAAGTTGGTTGCACAAAATCTTGGCACAATACCGCTGGTGTGTGATAGATTTAAATAAATGCACTTAAAGTTGTAATCATAAGCATATGCACCACAGTCTGTTGTGTTATTTTCCAGCACGCTAATCACCAAAAAGCAAATTTAGTGCGTCCTGCCTGTTCAAATTCTGGAAAGACTTCACAGTTAATAATTCATAAGCACTCGCTAATCTCACTGTAGGAGTCTAATTAACGCATCATTAAAAGCATAATTCTGATAATTATAATTTCTCACTTTTTAAATGGGAGCGCCACAGAACCGAGGAGAGTGAGGAAGGGTGTCTGTACAGCCAATTTACTCAGTGAACCAGATGCCAGAAACAGGAGCGGGGTGCAGGAGGAAAGAGCCCCAAGTTAGGGCGCAAACGTCAACCGGTACGCCCCAATTAGATATTAGCGATGCATTTAAGTGACAATCCTATTAAATGCAATGTTGACTCGTGTTTATAGTAATCTGATAATTAAAGATGACTTAAATTATATATTTGAAGATTCGATTAACAAAGTCACACCACAACTGTAAAGAAAAGGCTAATTCATTTCATTAGGGAACATTTTCGAGATTTTAATTCTGTACGTAAATGTATTTACAGAGAAATATTGGTGTAAATGACTGTGCCTCGCAGTTCATCCTCCTTTTATTATGTCATCAGAAGATGTGCCGGTGTGAGAAAGACCCCAGATGTTCCTGGTGCGGCTGCCGTCCAAATCAATTATTCCACTCTCAGCATGAATTCAATTCTCCTGCACTCATCAGAGGTGTGAATAGGTAAACATCACTCTATCCTCTTTTTCCCTTTTGATGCAGCACTGCATAAAATGAGACCACGGGGGTTGTGCGAATGGAGCTGAGGCTTGTATATATAGCGGCTGGTGTTGCTGTCTTCCCATCACGCCAAATGGGGTTAAATACGGCACTGATTTCCCTAATGGAACGACACAAATCACAGGCCTGTTACAGATGTGTACCCTTGTTGATGCTCTCTGGAAGTGAACGATTAGGTTCTTCCTTCTCATGCTGCTTGATGGAGTGATTAGATCAAATATCCACGTTTTAAGGTGTCTGATGATCCGAAAGTCTGCCGTGCACCTGTGTTGCTTTTGATGAGATTTCACGTGATTCAACCTGAATAAAGATCCATTGTATTTGCTTTCACACCTGTATGCGATCAGGAGGTGAGAGCTTCGCCACCTCAGGTGTGGGAAGGATGTCGACTTTCTTTTGTGTGCGAATGTTGTTGTGTGTGTTGATGTGGATTTATTTCTTGTGTGTGTGGCACTTTCCATTTTGTTTGGTTTCTTACAAGTCATAAACTGAAAGACTAGACAAAGAACAGAACTTTTTACAAATTATCTTTAGATGCAAAGGAGGGTCATACCACAGAAACAAAATAAAGTCAGTTGTCCTCATTAAGAAAGTTTTACACTGAAAGAAATGAATACTTAAAAAAAATAAGCACTCACATGAGATGACAAGAACATTTTGTTTTGCTAGTATGACTTTGTGATACTCCCTTTGCATGTTTAATGAGCATCTCCAGCTCTGTCAAACACTGGCTGTGGGTTTGTTTTCGTGTTAAATATAGTTTTATTATACCCATCCTTCAATCCCATCCCTCTTTGCCAAGCCTGTATTAATTCGACAGATTCATAAAACAATCCAGGCTGAAATGTGCTGCACAAACTGTTAATATCAGACTGAAATGATCATTGGTTACATTTACACATACATCGGATTAAAGTCTTGATTATTGTTTAAGAGGCCATATTATGTCCTTGATTTTGTTTTTGGGTTCAACTTGAATACTTTACGTGGAGTTTGCGTTGGGGTTTGGAATGGACTACAAGCCGGTCTCTTTGAATCCATCTTCTACCTTTGACGCACGAGTTGTCTTCGCTGATGCGGAGAATGGCGGCTTATACACAAACCTGCGAAACATAGCCTGGTGAGCGTGAACGCGCATGACGTCACGCCCAGTCTCAAATTCGAGCCCAAATCCCTCTTATATATTTTACTGTACAGGATTATAGAGGCAATCTCAGTGAGCAGAGAAGGGCTCATTCAGCCCATCAGGCAGTTCTTTAAGCATGTATAGGATAGACAAACAGGTATTTTAACATGAAAAGTTGCGCAATGCACCTTTAAATGGTTAAAAAAAACATTATTTTTCACATATTTTACATTGTTGCAGCACCTCTTTTCCCTGTCTGTCAGTAACAGTAAGTTCCTGTTTCTCTGAAGCCCCATCTTCCAAAAAGGCTGACTTGTTTGCCTCTGATATATGACTGAATTCGAATCGCCCCCTATACCCTCAAATAGGGCATTATTTGAGGGAACAGCCATTTGTAGTGGTGTCTGAAACCATAGTTGACGTTATTGAATGCACTCATTCTATCCCACATTGCACCGCAATAACGAGTGTGTACAGCCGATGTACACTCAACGGCTGTCCGAATTTACTCTCTCGTTGTCATTCACTCCTTCAAGTGAACTGTATTAGTGGACAAACGTAGGGAATAGTGATTGAGGGTTTAGGGGGTGATTCCAGATTCAGCCAATGACTTTGCAGGCAGTGTTTGCTCACGAAACTGATTTCAGACAGGCTAAGGCAGTGTAGCGGTTTAAAGATATACAGCAAAATAGAGCGAGCTTTGGTGAGATCTAAGCAAATATTTAATGACTACAATAGTATTTTCTCAATAGAAACTACATCAGAAGTGAAAAACGTTGGACAAAAATGTACATTTACACACAAGCTGACCACCAACCGCAACTTCCAAATGCCATCTGTTTTTTAGCTCAGATTTGCAGAATGGAAAGCACAGAATTGTGGGATATCAAAGGGAAAGAAGGATAGATCTGTGATGCCTTCAAAAATTGATCAGATGAAGGTTGTAAATTCTTGATGACTTGGGAATGGTAATGTAGCCTGGGAAACCCTGACGAACTTCCGGCAAATTTGAGATTTGCTCTGCAAGTCTGTCTGGCCAAGAGCCCATTCAAGCCCATTTCCAATTTTCCAAATCGAGGCACCAGTCACAAACGTTGAGGCAGGCTTTACACGATGACGATAGCGCAGCGGCGTTGAAGCGTCATCTCCTTTAACGCTCTGATTGGTTTTAGGTCTATCCAATTGCGCCCAAAGGCATTTGAGCGATCTCCGTTGGTGACACCCCTTTGGAAATGGGCTGTGAATGAACCTTCCCCAGACCCACTCACAGTTACAACTGAGAAGGGTCTGGTGTCAGCCAGGCTAAGTGTAATGGTTACTTTACTGAAATTAGGCAGCCTCAATGACGTATGCGGCCAACAAATGCAACCTACGGAGGATGCAGTCTCCGAAATGAGACACAGCTTCCTGACGCAACTCAACCAGGCCTCACCTCTTTTTTTTTTTGCCTTGGGTGGTTGTTATTAAAATTAGGAATATTGTGATGTGTTCATTCCCAGATGACAACACAAGAATACAATGGAGGTGTGTCAGGGAGTCCAGAAACAGTGCGCACACACTAATATAGAGAATAACTCCCTTTGGAGTGACTTTGTTCTTTGTTACTTTGCAGACCTTTTTCATGCTCAAACAGCAACATTACTCACTAAAGAAAGTTGAATAATGCCTATTAAGTCGTCTTAATAACCAGAGTAATTAAGTATTTAGCAAATTAAGATGTTTACAGGTGTAATGGAGGACGGCTCTTAGACGCTGTGCGAGTAAACCTTACTCCTCTGATCTCAATAGGTGCTCTAGCGACAGACGCTAGTCTTTAGCCTTCTTGTTAGAGCGCCTGACTCTCATGCCGCAGACCCAGGTTTGAGGCCCGCACAGAGCGGGGCGAGTAGGACCCGGGTGGAGGGATTACATAGGCAAACCTCTTCAATCCTGTATACATGATCATTGCTTTTAGTTATTTTTTTTTGGGGCTTTCAAGTCTCTCCACTGCACATGAACCTGTTCACTGGACTCTTTGGTACATAGTCTGACTCATTCTTTTGGAGTAATATGTAAATCTGTTGCATGAGCTTAAGAAGTGTGATTTTTTTGTGTGTGTGTGTGATTTTGATCTGCAATGCTTGAGCTTAGATCTGGTTACTCTAATTATGAGCATAATCACATTAACATAATCACTGTATTCTGTTTATGCTTCAGATGGAATTCTGTGATCAACCGATCTCAGGTCACCGATCATGCTACGTTTACATGCAACCAAATAATCCGTTAGTAATCGGATTGAATCGGATCACTGCGTGATGTGAGCAGCACGGTAAAACGGTTCATCCTCGTTTCTAAATTATGACCAGAAATGGATAACTATTAAGTCTGCTGTTTAAAACAAATAAAGGACCAATGTAGGAGAATAGGTATGATGCACAAACAGCAGGGAACTCTGTATATTCGTGCAGTGTGCGCATGTCAAAAAATCTATTCAGATTTGAAGTCTGTGACATATAAATGCGCACATCAACCCGATCATATGTTTTGCGTTCATGTAAACACTTTTGGCTTCATCGGAATGAATTCAGTCCTATTGAAACAAAAGTTGTGAATGTAAACATAGACATGTTAAAAGATCAAAATGTCCTGATAATTTACTCACCCCGCATGTCATCCAAGAAATTAAGGTTTTTGAGGAAAACATTCCAGGATTGTTCTCCATATAGTGCAGTTCAACTGGAGCCAACAGGTTAAAGATCCAAATTGCAGTCTTAATGCAGCAACACAATGAGGAAGAGTCTTACCTAGCCAAACAATAAGACCCTTATTCCTCGGCTGGGATCGTGTTGAGCCCGTTGAAGCTGCATTGAAACTGCAATTTGGACCTTCAACCCGTTGGTTCCCGTTAAAGTCCACTATATGGAGAAAAATCCTGGGATTTTAATTATTTTTCGACTGAAGAAAGACAGACATGAATATCTTGGATGACGTTGAGGTGAGCAGTTAGCCATCACATATGAAAACATCATTCCTAAATAAGGCCTAAAATAGAAAAGTCTTTTGGATCAGAAGTGGCCATTTTAATACAATGCGACATGAGAGAACGGTTAGGTGGGGAACAGAAATGGAAAAGTCTGGAGGAGCAAACTTTAGAAGTTTTAGCATGTGCCTCTCTCGCCTGAGCTGTGATTTAAGGCATCAGTAAGGTTTTCTGTCAGCTGGAAGACCCTGAGGGTGATGATGGGAAGTAAAGGTGGACTGGGTTGCTATGGTAAAACCTTTGGACTTGTTTCTGAGCAGATGATCCTGATAACTGGAGTTATTTTAGTGGTCCCATTCAGTACAGCCTCAGTCTCAATCCATGATTTTAAAACCGTAAAAACACTTTTCATGTAATCCTAGGGTAAATTTACATGACAACGATGTACTAAAAATGGAAGTATTTCTTTTGCCTTTTTTTGGTGTACAGACGACAACCTTGTCAAAACAACGGATCCGTGAAAATGACTAAAAACGCTGTATTATTAATGCCAGGCCAGTAGTTGGCGATGTCACTTTGTAAAGAGACACATTACGCGCTTATAGACTGAGCACAGAATTTGCAAGAGCATGACATCACCATTTTCATAATTCCAAATTTTTGTAGTTTACAAAACTTTCTTCTTGTACATACAGTACAAGCGCTGTATCATGCAGTACATGAAGTACTGAAAGTGTGTTGCTATATATATAATCATATGAAGAGTCAGTTTATTGGTCAAATACTGCATCTAATCCACTTAATCTGCTGTGTCGAACTTGTAAGGCCCGGCTAAATCGATCCAATGGCGGCATTTTTATTGCAATTTATTGCATTTAATAAAAAATCCCTTTGCCATGAGAAAAGACGGAACATGCGTGAGACCTTCCCCGCTAATCGAATGCCGCCATTGGATCGATTTAGCCGGGCCTTACAAACTCTACAGCTCAGTTTTTAACTCTTTCCCTGACTGCAAGCGGCAAATCTCATTGATCGATAAGGCCAGTCGAAGTTCAAGTTTCAAACAGGTTTCCCAATCGTTCCCCTATTTGCCATTGGTAATATAGCCTTCCAAAAAAAAAAAAAAAAAAAAAAACATTGTTTGAGCCAATGTTGCCGTGTCGGGTTGGTTGTGAAACTAAATCAAAGTGTTAAGCTTTTTGAAAATAAATAAATGATTGGCTTACCTGTAGAGTACATTTTTATGTAAAAGGCAGGGTAGGTGATTTGTTCTAGAATTTTTTTTTGTTATGCTGGTTGAAAGTCTCTTCACATGCTGATTGCAATCACTAAGTTAAGTGGCCTAAATGTATTTATATGTATGTATATATATGTCGTCTGTGGAAGAGGTAGGACCTTAAAATGTTTGTCCAATCATTGCATTCGTTCAGTGCTCTTTAAGTTGATAATGTTCATTATTATTGTATTCTTATGTGCTTTGAGACATGAGGTAGCCTAATTTAACGCCGTCTCTCGTCTCGTGACGCTTTGCTGACTCTGCTGTGTGCGTTCATGTGTTTTGAAGGAGGTGTGGCTTTGGAGACGAAGTTTGGAGTCTGAAGTAAGGGTTGGATCTCATGCTTTAAAGCTAGCCCGCTATTGCTAGCTGCTCCGAAAATTACCTCCGCTACCTTAATATCTATATAATATCTCTACATATTTTTGTTTGGCTAAGAAACTATTTGAATGTCAAAAAATTACAGATTGACTTAATTTTAAATGTTACTTTTTACAAATATAATTTTTCCTTAAACATTTCCGTCATTATTTAAGCAAGTATATTGAGCCCCAATAATGACACTTCCAATGCAGTGTAACATGAGGATTTCCATAACTATTAACAACACTTAATATGCAGGTGATAATCACTGACTAAATAATGAGCTCCTTCCCAGTTCCTCTTTTGCACTTAAGATAAACCATTTACACTCATTATATCTTTTGAAGTAATTGATGTCACCCCTTAAAAGTTCATGCTCCATTAGTGGGTGATAGTGTACAACAGAAAGGGGTGAGATATTTCAAACGCTCTCTTAAAAAACCCTCAGTACCGGGGCTGCTGCTGCTGACACAATGTGGGCTGGCTGCAGACTCACGCATTGCCGCAGCTACAGATGGCAAACGCTTGTCCAGCCCTGAATCCTCAGTACAAGATGGCTGGATTGGCTCACATCTCTCTATCGCCGTCTGCACACATTAAAGGCGGCCAGCTACTCAGCACATCCCGGCACAGCAAACAAACGGAGCCCACGTAAAGAAGGTCTCTTGATGTACGGTGTCACTACAGCGGATCTGCGTTCATCTGTAATGCTTGGGCTTTAAGTGCTGGAGGCACTTTGTTGGCATGGCTGAAGTCTGTGTTGAGACAGGAGGCCCACGGCTTTCTGTGACTGACAGACAATGATGATGTCATTGAGTGTGAAGGACTCTGACCTGAACAGAAGAGGGAGGCTGGTGCTTGCGACTCTCCCAGCTGAGGTGCCTGCCGGTGCAGATGGACAGGGGCTGGGTGTGGGTCTCTGTGTGGGAGAGAGGAGAGCTGGGAACAGTACAGAACTGGAGCCATGCTTCAGTCCTCACTCACCTCTGAAGATTTCTCTATGGCTCTGTAGAAGGAGCTAACCACTGTTTTTGAATATTACAGGCCTATCTCAGGAAATTATGCCATCTGTTTAAAAACATAATTTAAAAGATTACTGCTGAACTTTAGGGAAGTCATATTTTCCTACCTCAGACACATGTAGTCATTGAGGGATCATATATTGAGGGATCAATAGTGTCATTATTCCGTTCAATTTACTTCATTGTTGTTTCAATTCAGTGCAATTACTGTGTCAATGGTGCAAATTTCATCAACTATGAAACAAATTCAATTTCAGGTATAAAGCAGCTCTACAGGAGACAATAGGGTCATTATTCAGCTCAAGTCAGTTCAGTGTCGATTCAGTTCTTTCATTGTTCACTTTGAGTCAGTTCAATGTTGATTCAGTTTAATAACACTGTCGAAGTTGCAAAGTTAGTGTTATCCAATGGCTGATTCTATACCGCTAAATCTTGTCCCTAACGCTAAATGCTTAAAATGATTTAAATTAATTATATTCAAATAATTTAACTTAATTAAAATGATAAACAAATTTAAGATGTATATTGAAATCTTATTCCCTCAACATCGTTCAAATCGTTGTCCCTCAACAACCCTGTTTCTGTTAATACAAATTTGACTCAAAAAGGTTTGGAACCACTGCTTTATTAGACAGTACAATGTAGGATAGACAGGAAGGAGTGAGGGGAACAAGATAATGAGCCAAACTCAAACTCGAACCCAAAGCACTTTGCTTCATCCCAATACAGAGGCTGCATCCTTCGAAGGCCGATCCTTCCACAGTGGTGCGACGAAGCTCCAAATTCGAAGGCTCCTTCAAATGCGACCTCAAAATCATCCTCCTTTTCCTGGGCAATGAAGGATACAACAGATGGATCCTTCACAGCCTAGCCTATCCCAGAATTCATTGCGCGCCAGTGACGCTCAGAACTTTTCTATTACACTTTTAAACGTAAGTATTGTTCAACTTGCTCAAATATCTAATGATACAAATATAACAATTTAAAAATCTTTGAAGTGGATCAAATGTTGACTTATCTTACTAAGATGTGATTTTACTCTTTATTAAAACACTGTGACATCAGCTAGGAAGTGAACAAGATACACGTGTTTGACTGCATTGACAACGTATGTTAAAGGGGTGGTAAAACACGATTTCACTTTTCTAACTTTAGCTAGTGAAATGTTGCTGTTTGAGCATAAACAACATCTGCAAAGTTACAATGCTCAAAGTTTAAAGCAAAGGGAGATATTTGCTTTTAAAGAAAGGGACTAGGAAGAGGAAAAGCTGTTGTATAAGAGGACATTTGTGAGTGAGCTCAAACTTCAGCATCCTTCTTTTCACATGCAATAGAAAGTCACTCTGTGTGTATCTCACAACAGTTCCTATACAAGCGATTTATAGATTATCATGACAAAATATGCTAATTGAAGATTGTTAACTCCACATCAGCAATATAAATTCATCAACTAACCATTCAGAGACGTCCTGTTGCATTCTACATGTTGTCACTTCTTCTTGAGTCTCTCCATCTTTGTCTGACTCGGTTTTAACATTAAAGGCAGAACAGTTTCTGTCATTTTAGTTTGTCTGCGTAATCGCAGCTGCTAACACACACAAGCTCTTGAAACCCCGCCCTCTGCCATCAGTGTGCGCCGCACACGGCCAACAAAGCGCATGTTAACACAGACGCGCACAAGAGGCCCAAACAAATAGCCAATTTAAATGAAATTAACAAAGCTAGGTCTACCAAAAATTGCCCAAGCTAACAGAACAAAACATTAACGTAACACAAATGCAGCTTATTGGAATGAAAATCACTAGCTATGTTTCCATCGACACGTTTTTATCCGAATTAAGTGATATCGAATGAAAAATGCCTTATGGAAACAGTAAAATTCGCTTGAATTTCATGAATATCGACTCAAATGAAATACGTTCGGTCTCATCGGATTTTATCTTGATCGATATACGGCTTATGCGAAACGCTGATGGAAACGTTATTTGCCGAATAAATAATTAATTGCGATTAAGTTTTAGGTCCTTTTATGGTTGCAACACGCCACAAAACACAGAAGAAGAAGTTTTCGCTCATTTCCGCCCAGTATTTCCGCTCTGTTTGCGCACACATGGCGGGTGTCAACAAAGACAGATGTAAGTGGACAAAGCAAAACAATGCTTCAACCAAAGGGTTTCCGTGAGGTGTCTCTGAACCACGATCTCCCAGAACTGTTTGGAGCGCTGTCGTTCCCACACCACAGGCATTTACGTGCATCTGCATCATAATAGCAGTGTTGATAGCGTCGTTGTTTTCTTATTATAGCTTGTTATTAACGTACATGGCTTGGTTGAATTCTAATGTAGAATGCGGTGTGTTATTTCTTGATAACAGACAGCTGCTAAGTATAACACACCGTTGCCATGAAAAACAGCGTTGCCATGGACGCAGTTCAGAGACGGAACGGACTATTTTCTTTAGCGGAAGGAGTACAGTCGTTTTTAAATCAATAAACTCCGTTTTAAATCAATATTTTGTGTCAAATTATTTATTTATTTGGTAGGTAACGTTAGCCATGTAATAAGCGGGATGTAGACAACCCCTTCAGGCTAACAACCGCCTCGCTATACATCATCCCTTGCATATGTCGCTATCAGCTGGCACGTAAGCACTAGGCTACAACTTGTGCAATATTGATCATTTGTTGGCAGATGCGCCATCCATTTTGTCTAGCAAAACTTTGTTCGCAAATGTTTGCTTGAATGTTGTGCGATTCAGTGCGAAAATGAATGGAAACACCTTAAAATGTCTCAAATCAATTCGATATACCAATTTGATCGCAAAACAGCATGTGACGTCATTACGCACAGGTTTTTATTCGCTTTAAAGCCGTTGGATGGAAACACACTTTCACCAGCTTAATTCGCATGAGTTTTTTTTACCGAACTTCAGATGATTCGATTGACAAGTGGATGGAAACATAGCTACTCTTACCATTTTTCTCGAAAACTGTGTGGCTATAGCAGGGGCGTGTCTACGTGGTGGCCAGGGGGGGGCACCGGCCCCCCCTGAAATTCGATTGGCCACCCCAGGTGCCCCCCCTATCCACCTTATTCTGCTCTAAACAATGCGCGCTGCCATGACGACGACTCCGGTTGCCAACTTCCGGTTCGAATCTGGTCTATATGCTTTTGCCATGTGTTTCAGATTGTGTCATCCCCACATCGGTAAACTAAAGCGAAAAAAACATTAATCAAATGCAAAATATAAATATCAATGAATAAAACACATAAAAACAAATAAACTGTTAAATTCATCGGTTGCAGAAAAAGAACAACTAAACCAAAACAGAAACGATTTACAGGCCAGTTTCTTTTTATAACATCATGTTTGCAGCGTTGAGCGATGTAGCCAATCACAGACACATGTGTTGATTTCTTAAACACAATGGCCAATCAGAAGCATTTAACTCTGTGTTACTCAGCTTTTTTGTAAATTTATCTGAAAGAAATGTTGAATGAAACACTATGATGTTTTGGCCAAACATTTGAATTATTACAGTGGGGGGATTTTTTTATTTTAAATTATTATTATTTGAAAGAGATTGTGAATAAAACTACTGTATATTGTAATGGCCAAACTAATTAAAAGAAAATAGTTGACATCGTTTCTGCTTCTGGGTTTTTAAAATTGCTCATTATTAAAATTGCTCTTATTTTATAAACTTGTTAGTTTTATGAAAACACTAAAAATAATAAACACTGGCTGTCAAATTTAACTTAATGGATGTATACAGGGATGACAAAAAAATTAATTAATCAAAAATGTTCTTTATTACTAAATTTGTTTACAAGTAACTTTATTCAAGTTAATAAAATAATAAAATCAATAGGATTTAAGTAATATACTGTAGAATTTAGCTTTTTTTTTTTGGTCACTGGCGGCCACCCCGTTTGGAGGCAGTGCCCCAGCATGCCACCCCCCCCCCCCCCCCCCCCCCCTATTCACATAATCCATCCTTCAATGTTTAGGCTAATCCAGGTTCTTATGGATAGACTTTCCTTCATTTTCGGTGGTTTTAAAATCTCCTGAGGCCTGAGACGTTAAAACTACTTTTTAACGTCTTCTGCTGCCAGCCACATGGCCTGCTATAGCCAAATATGCAATATTATGCATGCACATGTTGCACGTTGTCACAGCAACATAAACAAATTTCCGCACACATGAATATGGATGTTAGGGTAATATTTTAAATTTATTTTAATCACAAAAATAAACATTTGCATCCAGTTAAACATTATAATAAGCTGTTTTAAATTTCGAATGTTCAATGCCTTATTGCGCCGACGTGACCGAGCCCGACCCGAACTCGAACGTCATTTCAAAATATGTGTCCGAACCCGGCCCGGCCTGTCGGGTACCGTCGGGTCCCGTCGGGCTCGTTTCGTGTATCCATCCTCTACACCTGATGCCAACAGTCCTTTCTGAGGAATGCATTGAAAACCCTTGAGCTTTAGTGATGACAACTGATGTCACATTTCTGAAGCTATGTGCGGTTACCTTTCCTCATTCTTTTGATAGATAACAAGATAACAGCAAACAGTAGCCTAGTAGATTTCTGCTGTGGAGCAATTACAAATTTAAGCTTAGAACAAAGGCAGCCTTTGCCTCTGTTGACTGATACGAGTTTTTAGAAAATAATTTTAATTGCTTCAAAACATTTTTTTTTCTTTGTTGGTTTCCCAAAACAGGAGAAATTAACCACAAAAATCTAACACAATAAGAAAAACAAGTCAAGAAAGTGCTGTGTGGTATGCAAGAACTCACCCACTACCTAAAGATAATAACATAGATTTCTTTCCAGATAAAAACTCATAATTGCTCTCATAAACCATTGAGAACTTCTCAGATGTTTTAAACAGTGATCAATTAACACTGTTGCACGGTGAATGAACAAAAACAATTCCCTTTGAAAGTGCTTGCTGAAATGCCAATATGTTGCTATCTTTCAATGCAATTTTCATGTCTGAGGAAGCACTGTGTAGTCCAGGAGGACATGAGTGAAACTTCCATGCTGGAGCAAAAATCTGAGACTGGAACAGCGTTGTTGTAGTGGATGATGCACAAATTTAAGAGAGACAGAAAAGCAAAATGAGCGTTTAGCCGCGAGTGTGAATTGCCTTTCGCACCAGACAGATTTTCTGATCCCATTATGGCTCCAGCTAGCGTTTTTAGTGCAAATTTCGCAGTGCTTGTGTGGATTGCACATGCTCCCGATGCCTAATGAGGGAGCATTAGCCAAGGGAGAAGCAGTAATTAGAGCAAGCGTCAGAGCTGAGGACAGATGGCATGTAAAGACAAGTCTTTTCCATCAGACTTATTGTCCTTCTCCTATGAGGGATGTCAAGAAACGCAGCTTTGTTTCCGGCTCATAATACTTTTGATACTCTAATTACAAAACAGTTTACTTTGAGAAGCTAAAAAGAAGATTAGCTTCAATATCACAATGCTTATGAAACTAATCTTTTTTTGTATTGTTGTTTTTTTATAAGCACAAGAAGTTTCCAGACCCACATCAAATTATAGTCAAAAGTAAAACTTTCATACTGAAGTCGTTTGCTGCAGTTTGTAGAAAATTTTTAAACAAGCTGGTAATCACCTCTACTGACTAACATTTTATATATGTGTATATATATATAATTTATAAAGAAAAAAAAAAAGAAAAAAAAAATCCTAACCAAAATATATTTCAAATAATGATAATATATATGCAAATATTAACAATACATTATTTAGCCATTTTTGTACATTTTAAAATGTATTTAAAATCTAATACATATATATAATTGTTTGATGCCTTTGAATGCCTCTAACTTGTACTGCAGTCTGTGTTCGGTGTGTCTGCCTTGTTGGGATAGGAGTTAATTATTTTTCTTTTTTTCAGAATCCATAAAGGCTGATGTGATTATTTAGTTTTGACTGTACATAATTAGCTTGAGATTATGGCATAATTTAATGTGTTTTATTAGTGTATTGTTTATGGTAATTTATTGTTCATGTACTCAAATATTGCGAGATGTTCTGCATTTGTCAATGGCACATTTGGGTCTCTAATTAGGTTGCATGGAGTTGCGAAGAAAATTGTGCGAAGATGATGACAGGCCTATCAACATATCTCTGAGGTTTATGGGTAACTTACAGTGTGAGAATGTGACTTGGATGACAAACACAATGTGATGTGCCCTGTTTATGCATCTCAGCGTGTATTAACATTCGTGCACGTGCTGCTTTCACAAGCTGTTTTTATGGCAGTGAGGATATAACACACACACATGCACTCGCACATACACAAACGACTAACAACATGACTGTAAGGACTGCTTCTGTTTGTATCAGAGCTAAATCATTGGTTTAACTTGAAAATCAATATTCGCACAAGGCACTTTGAGTTTCTCTTATTACTCGCGCTCACACGGGTTCAGGTGCCGGTTGTGAAGGTGTTATATGGGCTGTGTGAAACCGGGCACATTAGTCAAGGAGGCCCAGCCCTATCCCACCGGATGCCATGCTTTAGGGAATTCTGTCTGATTCACACATAGCATCCCTCCATCTGAAGTCACTGAATCAGCACTATGTGGATTTAAAGGGCCCTCGCTTCTCAAAAGGGGCCTGACAGCTTGGGCTTTCATAGAATTTTAATGTGACATTCCTGCGTCGTATTTTGTTTATTTTCTCTTCCTTTATGTCGAGACTCTCCTGGTGTTGGTCCGGCTTACACACCTGCAGCGCCCCAGGGCAAGTGTACAGCTCAGACCCCACACCCCTGACACTCAACATCGAGGAAACGAAGAACCTTTCAAAGATCACAGAGTCTGGAGTTATTACCCGGCCGTAACAAAAACACTGTCGCTGCAGTTCCGCTGCTCCACCTCAACGTCAACCAAACCTATCATCTCAAGCCAATTATCAACAAAGACAAATTGGCAGGAATTGAATTTAGTGGTTGCGTGCCACACATAAAATAAAGGAATGATGTTTAGTCTACAATCCAAATTAATGCCTCAGTGTTTTTGCTCTGCAGTCGTGCCCATATCAAATGAGCTTGATGGTTAAATGGGATTATTCATTGTTTTTGGAAAAACAGTATCCGTAGCTGTATGAACATACTAGTCTGTTTGTGTATCTGCGTATGACTGCGTATTTGAGCACAATATATTTGCATGTTGAGTTTTTCCATATGCATGTGCACTCTGCAGCAACTGGGACACCAGTTTACATTCTGCCTTTTTATCCCTTCGCAATTCTGAGGAAAAAAGCAAGAAGTCAAGAAGTTTCCATGGTGGATACAGGCTTCCATACATTTCAAAACGACAAAACTAAATATTTTTTCTATGCCTAAAATGGGTCACACTTTAGATTAGGGTCCATTTCTCATAAACTATGATTTTTGCCTTAATTAACTTTGCCTTAATAAACTGTTGGTAAGGAAGATATTATGTTTAGGTATAGGATTAAGGTATGTAGATTATGGTCATGCAGAATAAAGCATTAATATGTGTTTTATGAGTACTAATAAACAGCCAATATCCTTTAATATGCATGCTAATAAGCAACTATTAATAGTGAGAATTGGACCCTAAACTAAAGTGCTACCCTTAAATGTCTCAAAAATATTTGTGCAAATATATATTATTACAATGCATTGCTTTTCCACTCAAAATATGTATTTTTATTGTTGAAGCAAGTTTGACTTGAAACTAGTCAGATTTAGATAAACTATTAAACACTAACATTTTTTAGGCAATGATGTACAATGCAAATGAACGGCTCAATGTTTTGGCTCCTTGGCTGTGTCCGTATCAAATGAGCTCGATAGTTATGGTAATATCCATTGTTTTTGGAATAACCGTATCTGTAGCTGTGTGTACATGCTGGTCTGTTTGTGTATGTGCGTTTGAGCGCAATAACTTTGCATGTGAGTTTTTGCGCACGCATGTGCGATCTGCAGCACCTGGGACACCAAGCACACCAGGAACGGCCCCTTTCCCAGAGTGCCGAGCAGCAGTGCCCGCCTAGCTTTTTGCACCTCAGCTGTCAGCCCGTTCTGCTGATGAGGAGAAGGTGTGGGGCGATGAAGCCGATAATGAAGGTACCATCTTGTTGTCACGACAGATTGTTTGCTCTGGGCTTTCCGAGGTGCCGGCAAGCTCCACCAAACTCCACGCCCCCTCTGCCTCGGGGCTTGGCACCTCTGCCGGGGAGAGGAAGGTATTTTTACCAAGCGTGCAACTTTCCGCACTTCTGCTCAGAGCAGCCATGTTAATATTTTGCCTAATGACTCTCTATTTTGTAGATCTGCATGTGTTTTTTTGTCTCTCTCAGTGTTAATAATCTAAGGGCGCAATTTTTTTTTAACGGTCACGAGCATGTAAGGATGACCCTAAATTAAACTCATTTCTTTTTCCGCCTGAGATTCAGATTTACTCTGTAAAGTGCTGAAATGGTTTCATGTGGGTTTTTTTTTTCGCTCTCTCTGAGAAGCTTTTCAACTGAAGACTCTGAATGGCAGTATCTGAGTGAGCCAAGACTTCAAAAGGGTGCTTTGTGAAATCTGTCAAGGATTTACCTCTAATGAGAGTTTGCCCACTTGATGAGGGACGCCCACTTCCTCTGCTCTAAATGCCATATTCATTACCTGCTTGTCTCTGATATTGTGCTCTTTGTCTCTGACTTGTTGTATTCTTTATTATCTGCCACTCCAGATCAAAGTGATCTGATCTTTTATGCTCTCTAAACACATAAGGATGCTTACAGAAGTGGAAACAGAGGGAAGACTAAATAACTGACTATAAAAAACTATTGCTAAAAACTAATAAAACATATGTAGACGTTGACTGAAGGGTCACAAGTAAACCGAGGAAAACTAACTAACTAATGAGATAATGTCTGTGCTCGATAAACAGAATCCTCACAAAAGTCTAAACGTGAAAAAATAACTACTACTAAATACTACAACTAAATAACTCTATATTTAACAAACTAGTGATCTGATCTTGGTATAGGGCCCCTGGCTGAAGGGTAGAAACAGAGGAAAGACTAATTATTAAAACTAATAAAATGGTCACACTTTAGATTGGGGTACAATTCTCACTATTAACTATTAACTATGACTTTTGCCTCAGTAAACTTATTATGTCTGCTTATTAATAGTAAGGTAGTTGTTAAGTTTAGGTATTAGATAGAATTAAGGGATGTAGAATATGGTCATGCAGAATAAGGCCTTAATATGTGCTTTATAAGTATAAATAAACAGCCAATATCCTATTATATGCATGCTAATAATAAGCAACTAGTTAAAAGTGAGAATTGTACCCTTATCTAAAGTGATACCAATAAAACATAGACCCGGGCAGACGGATGAAAACGGGAAACCTAACTGACTAACTAACTGTTATGTTAACCGTTAACTGAGATGATGTCTCGATAAACACTTAAGAGTAGAAACAGGCAAAAACGAAATAAATGAATAAATAATGAGCTGATGTTTATTCTTGACCCTGATAGAAGGGTTAAAAACAAAGAAAAGCTAACTCAACTGACTTGCTAACTATATAATTATCTAGTCATAGGTAAACACGTAGGGATCCTGACAGAAGGGTAGAATAGTGGAACAAACGAATTAACTTACTAGTGATCTGAAAGACCTTGGCAGAAGGGTAGAAACGGAGGATAAATTGTTAGCTAACTCAATTACAAACTAGCTAGGTAACCTGATTTGATCTTCATACACAAAGCCACCTTAAGTTAAGGAAGAACTATAAGTAAATAAATCGTAATAACTTTAAGGGCATTAATCCCACTAATGAAATGAAATGAATCATTTGAAGAAAACCATATGCAGAAGCATCTGCTTTCTGTGACTCTTAACTTGCTGAAAAGTCCAAACTATCTCCAGAGTCTCTTGCAGCACACCAAACACTGTTTTCAAATGGAAGGGCCATCTGTCCTCCGCTCTTCCCTTGCGAGGGCTTTTCTTGGCACACAGGGATGCTCTACCTCCACCGCCGACACTCTGAAATAACTCTCTCCAGACAACTCCCAAAAGTGGTGGGATATGGACTGTGATTGGACGTTCCGTGTGTGTGAATCCGCTGAAAGTATTTGGAGAAGCATAGATCTCACACTAAATGTCACACTAAGTGAACTGCCAACATATGACTTGAAGTAAATATTTTCTCAGGCATAAATTCATGTGACCAATTAACTCCCAATCTGTTTCAGCTTTTGATGCAATAAAAGAGAGAACAATCTAAGAATCTTCTTAAATATCTTTATTTCCTGAATCCTTTATGTCCATTCCACCTGTCACAAAAGTGAATCATCAAAGCCCTGGGGCTTTCAGAGGAAGACAGGCTTATGTAGGGACAACTAAAGGAAAGCTTTAATCTGTGTTCTTTTCAGCTCCTGAATGGTTGAGAGCTAAAGAGGCCTGTGGCAATAGGATGCATGAATTGGATTGTATTGGACGGTCAAAAACCGACCCTCTGGGCACGTTTTTAAATTAGACAAATTTTAAGTAAAAAAAGTAATGAGCTATTAGCAGTCAGTCATGATTAATTTATTCAGTGAGCAATAGTGTCCAATAACAGGGAGATTTATTAAGAGAGAAATATTTGTCTGCTCATTTGATCATGTCGGCCCCTAGTGATGCAGTGTTATTTAAATATTATTTACTATTTAAGTATTTATTCATATTTAGAATTTTTATATTTTCAGTTTTCAGTTTGACAAATTTTATGTTTTTTTACTTAAGTTTTAGTCATTTTAGGACTTACACTTATTTCAATCATGACTCTAAATAGTTTTAGCACGTTATTGAATATGGCAATGTTAATTTATTTGGTATTTACTAGATCTGCTACGCTGCTGTTGATTATTGATGCTGCTATTGCAGAGCAAGTATGGACTTGCTACTGCTAATAGACACACAGACACACTTCTTTGTGCATGTAAGACATACTGCTGCTGCTGCTGCTGCATAAATATACATACATCAATCCCGTAGCAGATCTAGGCAGGTGGAGCTGGGGGAGGTTCAGGGGTTAATAATAATAATAATAATAAAAACCTTTATTTTCTATAGCGCCTTTAACTGTACATCTCAAAGCGCTTCACAGAAACAAATAAAACAACAAAAATACACCATATAAAATAATCCACAATATAAGAGGAACTCTGATAGCACGCTGTAGGACTATCTTACAGCAAACACCGAACCAGACTATTTAAATTTTGACCAAGCAATCTGATTGGCTATAGGATCAGGAGATTCCAATCAGCATGTGCCATGCGGTAATGATGTGTTTGCTTGGAGATTGCATGTAAAGGACCGATCAGCATGTGCCCTCTAGAGTTTCATGACTGAACTTGATTTCATTTCAATTAGTTGCCAAGAGCATTTCTAATTTTCATTTCAACTTTTTAATAAAGTATTTATAACTCAATTACCAAAAATAATTTGTAGCAGTTTTAGTTTTAATAAACAATAATCTTTTATTATACTAACACTGACTTCATCTCATATGACTGTACACTAAAATATTTTTTTTAAAGAATCATTAATTTATTTACGTATATGTTAAAACGAAGATGATACATGCGATACACAATACATACTAAGTGCATCTTAACTAGTCTTTCAGGCCAGGCATGTTTTCATATCACACCACATGCCATGAAAGCGATGACCAGATGAAAGGCCACGCAAACGCTGGAATGCCCACTCACTCGCAGAGCTGAAGCCTAGGAAGTGATCACTAATCACTCGTGATAATGCAGTGAGCTCCAGTCCTGCCGCTCGTAATGAGGGAGTTGTTTTTGGGAACCTGGGATGACGGCGGCTCCTGCAGGTGTCTATTGTATTCGCTCTCCATGAGAGGTTTAGGAGTGGGAGGAGTGGCGGCTAGTTTGAAAACGACCACTAGAAAAGGACCAGGCATGGATTAGCTTGTTCCCAGCAGTATGGGGCTATTTTGGAGGTAACGTCATTAGATGGCATTAAACCGATTCACTTTTTTCCCCTTTATGCCGGAGTCTTTTCTCAATAAGGGAGGATTAGAGTAAAAGCAGCTTTAATTGACAAACCACAATCATTATTGATTTGCCTTCAAAACAATGCTATCTTCCACCGCTCTTCAGTGACACCCTATATAAAAGTTTAGCATTAAATCCGTCTCTCTCAGGAGAGAAAACAAAGTGTCCTGAAATCATGATGCAACAGTTTTTGCTGTTCTGAAACAAATCGTGAATTCTTAAATAACCATCATGTTTGATTGTGTTAAGTAACAGCCGGACGTGTTTAAAAATCAACCTGAAATTAGTTCAACACTCAAAGTAACATTCTGCCAAAATGTCAGGTTGTTTCGTATAATGGCTCCTACTTTAAACGTTATTACCTGTCTGAAAAATGATGATTAGCCATTAGAACTGAGCCATTTTGCTCAAGCAAACTTTACCGATCGCATAGCAGGAACAAGCAGCGCTGCACTAATGTAGCCCTTCATCTCCCTAGAGCCGCGCTGTAATTAAAGCATGATTAAGAGGCCGGGTCTGATGAATGCGTTTCTAAGTGCCCCATGCTGTGCTGCTGTTGGGCCCAGCATGGCCATTTTAATTGATTCGGGCTAATCAGTGAGCAGAATTAAAACAGTCACAGTTGTTTGGTAGAACAAGAGAGCAGGTCTGGGCACCAGGATGAGTGCAACCAGCAGAAGGCCTGATCCACGCTGGAGCGGCTTTCAGCCCCGCATAAATTACAGCGGGGAGGCGCACCATTGCGCCTGGCAGGTTGGTGAGACAAATGCGAGCTGCTATTGTTTATTGTCCGCATGCAGAATTGCTCAGCAGAGAGAATGTTCTGCCTCATTTTTATTCTCAGTTATGTCAATGTGTTGTCAATGTGCGTCTGGACATTTTTTTTTCTGTATAATTATCTGACTTAAGAGTCGGAAACACAATGGAAATGAATTGCGCTTGAGATGGCAGTGGACGTGATTGATTTATTAGCATGATTGCTTTGGAAGTTGACAGAAAATGTCCTATGGAGTCAGTTTAAACATTTTTATGATTGAAGAATGTCAAGCCGAAGGAGTCTATAAGCTCAAACCTGACAGGCCGAGGAGTCTTTAGTTGGTTTAAACCCCCTGTTGTGGCTGTAGTGTTGGCAGGGGGCCCTGATGCTCAAGAAGAGGAAGTCCTGATGATGTCCGTGACAGCGGCCCTCAGGGCCTGGACTGGAGCCAGAACGTCCATAATGACACGCAGTCAGATGGACCAATGACTTCACGGTACTTAAATTACAACGTTAAATCACTCAAAGGTCAACTGTGTAGGGAAAACACCACATAAATCAGATAAAGTTATGTGGGTTGATATGATGAAATGATCTTCTTTACTCTAACATGTTTAAAACATGGGTATGATTTACCAGGATAGTTCACTCAAAAGTGATAACTTTAAACCTGCATGACTTTCTTTCTTCTGCACTGTAAAAAAAAGGCAACTACATAATTTACAGTTTATAAAAACCTTTGAGTCGCAAATAATAAGAAACAAACTACATAAAACAAATAGAATTCCTGCAAATGTTGTCCCAACTACAGTATAGTCAAACACTCTTGTCTGAACAAATAAATTCACATTAAACAATATTGCTGAAATGTTAAGGGTTTGTAGGTTCTCGCAGCATGCATTGCAGAATGAATACATTATACAGGTACTATTATAGGATCGTAATTTTATTTAAACTTTGGTGCTTGTGATGCTAATTGCTAATATTTTTTACATTTCATTGTCACTGTTCTTGAAGTTTGTGTTTCTGGTGTTGAGGGCTATGTACAGCATATGTACGACCTTTGTTTAGTAGGATGAAGAGTAGGCTCTTTTACAAACAAAGACAGCATAGTTCAGTTAAGATATTAAGTGTCAACAAGCAGTCTGTAGTTAAGAAATTTAATTTGACAAAGTAGTGTTATTTAGGACAACTTTTTAGAGAATAGTTGAGAGAATAGTTGAGTTGCCCTCAACAATTAATTTATTACAGTGTGTGGAACATAAAATACTTTTTTTTTTGGTCCATTTAATGAAAGTCAATGGTCACTAAAATATCTATATTCCACAGAAGAAGAACACTCATGAGGGTGAGTAAATTATGCTTTTTAAGTGAACTGAAGGCATAGATCACTTAAAATTAAAATACTGTCATCATTTACTTACCCTCAAGTTGTTCCAAACTTGAATGAATTTCTTTTTTCTGCTGAACACAAAATAAGACATGAATGTCGGTAAACAAACAGTTGATGGACACCATTGGCTTACATAGTATTTTTCCCCATACTATAGAAGTTAATGGTCCATTAAATGTTTGGTTACCCATATTCTTCTAAATATCATCTTTTGTGTTCAGCAGAAGAAAAAAATTCATACTGGTTTAGATCAACTTGAGGGTGAGTAATGATGACAGAATATCATTTTTTGGGGTGAAACAACACCAAATAACTTTGCCTATTTGTGAATTTGCTCTATTTGTGTCTAAAGACAGTAAAGACAGATGTTTTGGCTGTGAACATGTCGTCTGCAATGGATGATGGTGATCTAATGAGAGAAGCCAAGCTGGCTGTACAGATGGCCGTCCTGAGGTGGCTAAAATATCCAGTAAGAAAGATGTCATAAGATCTGCCTCCAAGGCCCCTATTAGAGGAATCATACAATTAAACACCGTTTATAAACTCACTGGTACATATTAACTAGCTGTATGGCAGTTAAACCACAATAAATGCTAATACTGCATAATTAGTGTGTTTAAATCATCTAAAGGTTATTCAAAATATGTTTTCTGCACAAAAATCAATTCAAATGCATCCCAAAAGACTAATTGGATTTCTGGTGGAAATTGTAGAGGGAACTCTGATAATTTTTTAGCTGTGTCAGGAGGAGTTTTGGTGTATATAATTAGTGTATTATGCTTATTGTGAAGTACCATTTTGAAATGATTGAAGTCAATGTCAATTGCAGTTTGCAATCTAATCTTACCTCTGTTTTGCCAATCATTATTACATATCCGGGTCTTTAGCGACCCGGTTCTATAACTAACATGGATGGATCTCTTGCTGTCACAATAATATAAAACTCTCCTGATATTAGAGTAAGAATTACAGAAGAATAAAATAAAGCATATTTTGTTACCTTTTGGAGCTTGAAAGGGTTCAGTTTGAGCAGATGTTTTATACCATCATCACTGTCCTCATCAGAACTCATTTCCCATACATTCAGCATCTGGTTCATATTCACAATCTCAAACACATTCTCAAAACTATCATTTTCAAAATTGATCGCTGACACCTCATAGGTGTGTCATATAAAGATGCTGATTAGACAGCATGATTATTGCACAGGTGTGCCTTAGGCTGGCCACAATAAAAGGCGAAGTTCCTGGATATTGGCAGGACCTGTGGAACATGGTGTCGTATATGCCGATCCAGAGCATCCCAGACATGCTCAATGGGTGACAAGTATAGCCTACTGACCATGCAAGATCTGGGATGTTTTCAGCTTCCAGGAATTGTGTACAGATCCTTGCAACATGGGGCCGTGCATTTTCATGCAGTAACATGAGGTTATGGTTGTGGAGGAATGGCACAACAATGGGCCACAGGATCTCGTCACGGTATCTCTGTGCATTCAAAATGCCATCAATAAAATGCACCTGTGTTCGTTGTCCATAACACACGCCTGCCCATACCATAACCCCACCGCCACCATGGATCACTCGATCCACAACGTTGACATCAGCAAACAGCTCTCCCACACAACGCCATACACACTGTCTACCATTTGCCCTATACAGTGAAAACCGGGATTCATCCGTGAAGAGAACACCTCTCCAAAGTACCAGACGCCATCGAATGTGAGCTTTTGCCCACTCAAGTCGGTTGCGACGACGAACTGCAGTCAGGTCAAGACCCTGATGAGGACGACGAGCATGCAGGTGAGCTTCCCTGAGACGGTATGTGACAGTTTGTGCAGAAATTCTTTGGTTATGCAAACCGATTGTTGCAGAAGCTGTCCGGGTGGCTGGTCTCAGACGATCTTGGAGGTGAATATGCTGGATGTAGAGGTCCTTGGTTGGTGTGGTTACACGTGGTCTGCGGTTGTGAAGCCAGTTGGATGTACAGCCAAATTCTTTGAAACGCCTTTGGAGACGGCTTATGGTAGAGAAATGAACATTCAATTCACGGGCAACAGCTCTGGTGGACATTCCTGCAGTCAGCATGACAATTGCACGCTCCCTCAAAACTTGATACATCTGTGGCATTGTGCTGTATGATAAAACTGCACATTTTAGAGTGGCCTTTTATTGTAGCCAGCCTAAGGCACACCTGTGCAATAATCATGCTGTGTAATCAGCATCTTGATATGCCACACCTGTGAGGTGGATGGATTATCTCAGCAAAGGAGAAATGCTCACTAACACAGATTTAGACAGATTTCTGAACAATATTTGAGAGAAATAGGCCTTTTGTGTACATAGAATCTTTGAGTTCAGCTCATGAAAAATAGGGGCAAAAACAAAAGTGTTGCGTTTATAATTTTTTTCAGTACATGAAAAATCACTTCATCATCAGACATTGCCACCTTGAAGAATAAAGGTGAATTGCACTTATTCAGTCATCAAAGATTAAATTATTGTTGAGCAGAAAATATACTTACACTGTTACACACCTCGGGTCACTATACAAGTTTTACAAAATATTAAATAAAGGGAAAACAGGCATTCTTATATAGTTTTATAATGTTTTCTTCTTCTATTGTTTATAATTGATTGAGGAATGCTAAGAAGGTTGATGTCTAACTTGAAAATGAATGAGGAGGAGGGTAGGGAATGACGTCCCGGGTCATTAAAGACCCGAAGTATGCGTTTAAGGGTCAAAAATATTTTATGATAAAATAAGGTCAATTTTGATTCTAAGATTATAAAAATTATCAAAGACAGATGATCAAAATCACAAAGGCAGTCGTCTTTCTTTCTTTCTTTCTTTCTTTCTTTCTTTCTTTCTTTCTTTCTTTCTTTCTTTCTTTCTTTCTTTCTTTCTTTCTTTCTTTCTTTCGTCCTCCCCCCACAAACAGACACATTCTCACACCTGAACACACACATACACACACAACCACACACTCCTCACCTTCTCAGTAGGTCTATGCACTGTAACAGGCACACCTGGAGACGCTCGAGTGCTCCTTGTGTGAAGCCTGCATTATGCTAATTGTGACCCACGGGCACTGTGTGAAGGCTTGGTATAATTATCCGTGTAATTGTCTCGTATTTTGTAAAGTGCCAGATCGTTTAATTCAGGATTAACATTTCTTCACCTCCAACGGCCAAATGCTTTACTTTGACTCCCCCCTCCTGTTAGGAACTTCACAATATTCGTATTTGTTTTTCACTAGCTCTCTTTCTGTTTAATGGGCATAAACTTATATTTAGAGCTTATAAAACAAGGGATAAATCGTTCCTCTGTGTGCCCCGCAATGGACCCTGAAGTGTACTCTTGTCAAGAGAGATGACAGAACCGCTTTAATTTAAGGCAGCATCTGTTTTCACATGCTTGATGCCTTAATCCCTCAACTGTTTTCTGGTGTGGCTGTTCGGGGAGAGTTTTCTCTTCCAGCCACTGTTCCCAAGAAGCAACCACAAATTGAAGCGTTATTAGTCAGTAGCGTTGTGGTTTGTTACCCAAGCCAAATTATATTAACAATTGCTCTGACACTAAATGACGTTTAGCAGCATGTCACCTTTTGCTTTTCGTTTTTTTACAGATCCTTTGCACATTGCATCAGAAAGAAATATTTCAGGAAATGTTTCATGTTTCTTTTCATTTTTCACTTCGTGTGTTTCTGTGATACTGAAAGGTGTGGCTTAAGCTGTTCATATAAAAGAAACAAGGCCTTTGTTTCTTAAAAATTTGCTGTGTCTATCTGTTGTGACATATACCAGTTTTATTTAAATAGTCTTTCAAACAAGACATGGCACCAACTCTATTATTTTTGTGAGAGACCTCACATTCCATTAATTTCTCATCAATGTCTCTTCAGGCGCAGATTGATTGATTCTTTCAAGTCTAATTATACAGAGCACAATTATAGTCTATAAACCCATATGTCTGGGCCATTCCCATCACATGTATACATGAGTAACTTCAGATTCAGCAAGAAAAAAAAAAAAGGTCTAAGTGAACTGTTTTGTTGACTTTAAAGTCACCATGAAATGAAAATTCAACCTATATATTTTCTAAATGTAATTGATCTTATTGTGAACTATTCATCCATGCATGTCTTTAAATTATTATTATTTATTTATTTATTTGATTTTTTTCGACCTTGTAATTGGATTTTTTGGTGAAATGATCGACTTCTCTCTGGTGGCCTTTATGGTGGGCTTCAATCATTTAGTCTACATAAACCCCTCCACTTTCTTACAATCGACTGCCTTCGTCCAACCAACAACCGATGCTTGACACCAAGTCCTTTGTCTTTTGGATAATCTGTATTACTCCGATGTACATTACAATATGGAAGAAAAGATCGGTTGCTACTTCTGTTCCACCATGGCAGACTAATGTAATTAAAATATTTGGAAAACAATATTTAATTCCATTGCCAATTTGATAATTACAATAAATACATTTAAAACCATTCTTGCAAATGGTGTGTTAACACTGACTTTTTAATGTATTTTTAGAGCATAAATGCAATTTGACAACTGGCCTTATTTAGTAACAATACTTAATCTTTTTGTAAAATAAAATAAAATAGAATCACACAAACAAAAAGTGTGATAATATATTTCATTCATTAATATTTATTGTCTTTAACTACACATTTCACCTGTAAATTCAGTAGCGGTGTTTGTGGAGCCACTGAACAAGTGAAGCTCTGTCAGAACCTTTTAGTCGGTATTGGTTTCCTTTCGCCTTAACGGAAGAATGGACATGCAAGAACTGCCAACCCAACCAAAAGTCATTTGTTTCCTGCATTTTTTAAAGTCTGCGTAAAACGTTGTAGCTGTAAAAGTGATAGTGATAGACTTTTTTTTCCCTATTGTGTCTCGAACAAGAAAAAATAGTGCAGGACTTGATTTCAGGAATTGATTGGATTGTTGTGGTTTGCTATTGGTGGATCTCATGTGAGCGACAGGTTACCCCGCCCCTGTAAACATGTCATCAGAGAAGAGATATCACGGCAAGAGGGAGGGGTAGTTATTTAGATTCAAGATTACAAGGGCACATACATTCAAAAATAATGATGGATTAATCATTATGCAATAATCCATTAACAAATCAAGAGTTGTCCATTTTGATTTCATGGTGACATGAAAGTTCTGGGTTCCCATCAATCATTTAATACTATTAGCATTTGTGTTTTACATTAGCAATTATAAAATATAAGTACATTGCTGTTTATTATTAACATCTGAAGAATCCAAATGAGTTATGAAATGCATCATCACAACCAAAAAGACATTTCTGGAATATACTTGGGAAGGTGACATGAAAAATCATGTAAAAAAAAAACATGCAGCATTTTATTTCAACTAATCTGACAAATGAGCAGTCCAAAATGATTAGGCCTCAAGCAAGACGAGTCAGACTGTGGTGTCTCAGGTGACAGGCATTGAAGCACCTGACATTGAAGAGTTTTTAATTCAAACCTTACTGAGTAAACAGTCTTTTCTTTGCTGATGAAGGGTTACATCATTCAAGTTTGGACTTGAAACACCGTCACCATAAACTGAACATTTACTTGTATTTGTCTTAAAGTGACTCAGCTGCCCTTGGCATGGTGAGTTTTTACATTTCCCAAAATCCATGGGAAGATTTCGGTAATAGTCATTTGTCAGCATGATTTACAGTAAATTACAAGCATTAAGAGATATTTGATCTTGTCAGCCTGTACCGAAGCGCACAGAAACGCAGTCTGAAGTCCTGACATACTTAAAGATCATTAGAGAGGAAGCAAAGTTGAAGAATTTTCCCATTCATTGAGAGACGATGGCATGTTGACTGAACATGTCAATATTTTTTTAAAAAGCCAGACACCACATAAGACCACTGAGCTCTGATATCTCTAGGATGTTCTTCCAGATTTCACGTCATAAACCTGTTGTACCTTCTGTATGCTGTGACTGCCAAGTCATCCTACAGAAGAAAAAAAATCATTCCTCATGCTGTGTAAGAGATGAATCTTGGGTTTATGAAACTCACTGTATCCATTAGCAGTTACATGACATTCTGCATGTCAATATCTTTGATTCATTCGTGTTTTTCTATTTGCGTTGGGACGCATCCAACATCAAACAAATGCTCTTTGTCAGTGTATATGACACGGGATGTTATTGTTTCTTCCTGATAGGTGACTGACTAGCATGTTACCATCTGCACTGCGTGTTTCTACACTCCAGTGACGCAAAAGGCATCCTGCTGCAGTCAAATCAACTGGCATAACTACTTTGTCAAACTTATAGATGTCGTTAAAAGTGGTACAGGCAGTACATCTAAATATTGGTGGTTCAAACTCTAATGAAGTGCTTTCTAAAGGGTCATGTTTCAGCACTTTATTTGGTAGGGGGTAACAACCACAATGGACAACTTTCAACTGAACTTTCAAAGAAATATTTCAACAGAAAATTTCAGTAATACACTCGACCGCCTCTGTGACTAATACAATGATTGCAGGCCATGCTGGAGCCAGACTTGCTTTAATGCCAAATCACTTCCCTTTCTTCTACTTTCATTGCTTGTTCACATATAACTTGTCATTATATTCAGGCGAGACAGGAACTTGTTGCTAGGTGTCAGTCTATTACACATCAAGCTGTTTCTTAAAATAAAAAATAAAAAACTATATATATACATAGGACTATTATATAAAACATATGAACAAAAATGTAAAAGGTAACATACAAACATAATGGTGACACTTTACAATAAGGTTCATTAGTTAATATTAGTTAACATGAACTAAATAAGCAATACATTTGTTACTGTATTTATTAACCTTTGTTAATGTTAGTTAATAAAAATAAAGCTGTTCATGTTAGTTCACAGTGCATTAACTAATGTTAACAAGATTTTAATAAAAGTAATGTTGAAATTAACATTAACAGAGATGAATAAATGCCCAATTAAGTGCAGTTCATTGTTAGGTCATGCTAACTAATGTAGTTAACTAATATTATTAGTAAACTTAAACTTGATTAAAATCTTGTTAAAATAAAATAAAATAATAAAATAAAATGGGAATTATTGTTTGGCAATTTTTGCAATTGTTTGGCAATCCTCTGGCACTCACCAAGTCATGAAGAAGAAAGTTAATGGGGTTCATATTGTACAATAAACAGGCTATAGGCATTTCAGCTATAATTTAAATAGTTAAATATTTATGAAACACAAACATTATGAAACAACAAAAATCTAAAAGGTAACAAAATAATATATACCATATTTTCTTATTAATTTGTATTACAATATAACAATTAAAACATGTGACAACTTGCCCTGACCTAATAGTTATGAGTAATGAATATGAATAATCCTTAAAACCTTCCTACTATTGTGAATTCTCACCTGAATGATACTTACTGTCCACAAAAATACTCTAATTTAAATTGGGGGTTTGACGCCAACCTATAACCACAGCTAGAGAAAAAAAACGCATTTGTTTAATTGAACATATGATGCAAAACCTTACAGTCTTGATATAGCTCTCATCACAAACTCTCAATGTGACAACTAGCCCCAGTCTCCCCTACAATAGGGAGTGTGCTAAACGTATAATTACTTTCTCAATTCATCCCTGTAGTGAATCTCTGCCACACTAGCCCTGAAGGAGGGGTGGAGGGACGTCAGAGTGGCCTTATCTGATCCAGACCGGACACCTTTAGAATTTTCAAAGATAAATTACCACCTAAGTAGCCATAATAAAAAAAAAAGATTTATTGTCATATAGCTGCGATCCTGACAGCTGGAAGATTCGCTGCAACACTCCTAAAACAATAATTCTGAGAAAGTTACAAACTGATAAATATCAATAAAACTTGTTCACAAATTAGGCTGTCTCAAGCTGGACTTTATTTTGTCGAAAAGTTTGAGGCAAAGAGATCACACAGGCCCCATTAGTATTGTGCCCAAGGACTTAAGAACACTGATCCATGCTGTCAAGTAAGGCCTTGCAGTTGCCTACCTGCTGGCCCAGGTTGAAAGGTAGTTTATTTGACACCTAATGTGTTGACAGGTGTCAAGGTAGGGTGCCTCTCCTTTGTAAAGGGGAGATGGGCTAAGGGGAGGAGGGGGGTGTCTCCGTTGCCCCTGGGGTCTTCCTGTGGTGGCGTATGTTTCCAGTGAAATCCCTAAAGGTGACGGGGCCTTAAATAGAGACTTTAACCAGTCCAAACGGCTCCCTGGTGTGCACAATTAAGCCTTTGTACATCTCTGTTTGTTTTCCTGTTTTCGTGTTGATGCATTGTTTGTTTTGGCGTTATGTTGTGTTCTTACGACGTCTGCTTCATTCAGATCTTTCGTTCTGATGTTTGAAAGGTGTAATCTTTGAACTGGGCATTGGTTTTCCGTATAAAATGCTTTTGTAATACCCAGTATTTACATGAAAGGGACAGTTCACCCAAAAAATTTACATTCCATTATCATTTATTCACTCTCATGTTGTTCCAAGATTGTTGAAAAATCTCTTCTGTGGAACTGTTTTTGTTCTTACAAAGAAAATCACTGGGGTCCCAAATAACATTGGACCCTATTGATTTTCATTGTATGGAGAAAAAAAATACACTGAGACCAAATGATAATAAAATTAAATAAAAATCATGATTACTGTTTGGGTTTTTTTTATTTTTTTTTTTTTTTACAGTCAATGTCTCTATTTCTCTGGTAATAAATTGAAAAGTAAGTGTTTGTGCTGCCTTAAATTTTAAGTTTAGTCAACTTGAAATGTGGAGTTGCACCAAATAACAATTTGGATATTTGAGTTGACTAAACGTAAAATTTTAAGGCAGCAGGAACACTTACTTTAAGTTTTTTTTTTTTTTTTTTTTTTTTTACAGTGATTCATTGACTACAAAGAATATCAATGGGGTCCAAAAACAACACATTGACTTTCATTGTAGAGAAAAAAAAAATCTTCCAAATATCTCCTTTTGTGTTCCACAAAAATACAATAAAATAAATAGGAAATTTGGAATTATTGTTTGGCAAATAAATGTTTGAACATCAATTTCTTTATTGTACACCAAGTCATGACTACAAAGTCATAATGTTGATTTAGACCCATAGTGACTTTCATTGTACGGGAAATACACTGTGACAATGGCAGACAATGTGGGTGAGTAAATATCAGAAGTTTCATTTTTGGGTGCAAAAATAAGCACAAGTATAATTCTATCTCAAGTAGAAGGCTTTTTGCTCTTAAATAAATGACTCTGAATGACTCATAAAGTGCTAACAGGTTGATGGATTAAGGCAGGAAACGTTTGATCAGAGTACTGACTTTGAAAAGCATCTTTGCTGATGATTGACTTCACATTTTTTTCTTCTTTCAAATATGATATACATTGACATGGCACCACAGAGAGAGAGAGAGAGAACTTGCGTATGGAAAGAATGTAGCTAAGCTGCATCTCTTGTCCATCATCCAACAAGGCACATGTCACTCACGTTCCTTCCTGCTCTCAGCCACCGCAGGTGCAATCCTTGCCTAATACCGGCACCAATATCACATCTGACGGGTTCAGAGTTGTATGGTGCCCACAGTTGCTGGAAGATGACAACAAGCCATTAATCCTGGAAAATATTGTTAATATAAATAAGTTGAGGACTTGAGGACAGGTGAGCATCCATGTGTGTCGTTAAACAAGAGTTTAATGTGCAGGGAACGATCAGTGATCGCTATTACCACAATGCTCTACGACCTCAAACACTGGTCTATTGTGCCATCCAAAAAAAAAAAAGAAAAGAAAAGAGGAAGATCCCTGGTGGCAGTTTCATAAAGCACACAGACTTCCTGGTCTAAGTAATTAGTCTGCCTGTATCGACCAAGAACAGACTCATTAGGGAGTCACCTTTTAAGAGCACACCAGTGTCCTTGAACCCATGAGGGCAATACAGCAGTCTGTGACCATTTAGCACTAATATGTGATAGCTGTTTAGTTTGTGTGTATGTGTGTCAGTTTCATATCCAACTTTGTCTGGCAGTATTGGAGGCAGTACAGTATGCTTTTAAACGATAATTTATGTTTTGTTCTTTGGGACAGTTTGCTTCAGGGTCGGTGTACCATTAACTAAACTGAATCTCTTCTGCATGTTTTCACCTGTATGAGAGCTATGCAAAAAATGCCAGAACTCACTTTATCTCTTTGGGCAACTGAAGACATTTGAAGGAGTTTCTGAAGACCTTGAGCACATATTTCAAAGCGACAGAAACAACTCATTCACTACCTCATCTAAGCTGTCAGTCTATCGCTCTGTCTAAATTTGGGATATTTTAAACCACTAAGTGGCAACCATAATTAATTTGTGCAGACATTAAAAGAAAAGGGAAAATAAGCATAGTGCATTTTTAGTGTAGGCTAGCCTATAAAATAAGTATCCGCTACAAATTAAGCCTAAAAAAATATACCGCTGGCAATAGGTTTATAATTTGTTATTAGACTATTACATTGTAGCTACTTCCATTACCTCATAATGAGTCCTGCACCTTTAAATAATTCGCATTTCAATAATAAAGATGACTGAATGAAATTTTGGGATGAATTTACTGCTGTTTTACCTAAAAGGTGGTATCATTTCAATGATCAGCTCTACCAGTCAAATCTCTTGATTTATTAACCTACCAGAGGATCACATGACTGCAGCACAGAGCACTCTAGTGGTGACTGATGGCGTTACATGAGCACGAGACGCTCAAACCTTCCATTTCTGAAGTCTCTGGCCTGGTTTCACAGACAGGGCTTAGATTAAGCCAGGATTTGGCCTTAGTTCAATTAGGATATTTAAGTAGGTTTCATAAACATGCATTGGAAGAAAACATTACTGGTGTGCATCTGGAGACAAAACAATGGCACTGAGATATGTTAAGATCTGTCTGTTATATAGCCTAAGTCTGGGACTAGCTTAAAGAGATAGTTCCCCAAAAATACAAAATTCTGTCATTTATTCACCCTCAAGTTGTTCCAAGGTATAAGTTTCTTTATTCTGCTGAACACAAAAGAAGATATTTTGAAGAATGTCGGTAACAGTTGATGGAATGTATTGACTTCCATTTTAGGCTAATTGTTTTCCAGAATTTTCATTTTTGGGTGAACTATCCCTTTAAAACCCGTCTGTGAAACCAGGGGTACAAGGGAGTAACGTATTTTTTAAAATAAATATATTTAGCAGTAGCCTATTCTGGTTGACGTGAGAACAACTGTCTGGTCTCCAGATCTTTCCGGGGAGGTTATGCTGTTATGTTTTAGTCCTAGAAATGTGAAGGAATTATGAACATTAATGGTCCTGTCACTGTGAAACATGCATCAACGACAAATAAGGATAAAAACAAAACAAAAAAACAGGTAGCCTATTGTTGTAATCTAGTTTAAAACAAACTTTCATAGAAATACAAACTTTTTAATCAAGTTTGTTTAATTATTAACAAATGCATTTAATAATGACTAAAGATGTCAAGGTGTAACCATAAAGCCGTAGGCTATTAACATGCTTTACTTGCGCTTTAAACGAATGCAAGTATCCTAATAAATAGGCTATAGGCTATGTATATATATATATATATATATATATAAAGATTTGCAACCTATAAACAGTAATGAGTCAAGAACAATATTTTTTAAAACAAAACTGCTTGTTTAAAAAAAATCATCAGAAAAACTGATTTAAAAAATAAATTTAAAAGATTTAAAAGAACTTGCCATAGCCTATGCAAACATTTTTTTCCATCCTGTTAATGAGACACTTTTCGTTTCATATCAAGACCACACAAGACGATTTTGCTAAATATCAAAATTAGTTTTCAGAAATTGAAAACTTAATTTTATTGAAATTGAAAACTTGTATTTTTGTGTAGATTTTGTGCATTTGTGAAAAATAAAATCTCAAACAAACGAGTAGCATTTCACCTCACTGTCCCGTTCATGTAAAACACAAGTAAACATTATGTAAAGTGGTTGACATCGATCAAAGCACAATTTATTAAAATGTATTTATTTATTTATTGTATTTTCCTAACGTAAAAGCGAATCTCAATGCAACTAGCATTAGGCTATAACATGAAGGTTCATGAAGCCTGTTTCTATAAAGAATTACAAAAAAATCGGAGCCTTTTGTTTGTGAAATGATACACTGATCTAAATCCGATCAGTCTATGCATACCCATGTCGTGTTTAAAATATAATGCTGCTGTACTGAAACAGGAGTTAAGGAAATCAAGCTGATTATGGTGTGTAAAAAGTGGGGTGATAACCAGCCCCACACCTTTTAATCAAAGCTGTTTTCCCCGGGGTGCAATTTTCACCTTTTTTTTTGTTCTAAGTCAAAGTGATAAGGAACAACTCAGCCGCCCCAAATAGCAATCATCTTATTTGAGAAAATTCGTGTCTGCCTCCAACCCTTGACAATTTAAAGGTTATCTTTGCTGTAGCCTAATAATCGGAAATTGTAGCCTAATAAATAAACCTCTCGAAAGTGCGCGCATTTCGCAGATGGGAGCATTTGTGCGCATGGGAGCAAATGTAAGTTAATAGCAGCACATTATTTTTTTTAGCATTAATGCATATGGAGACGCTTCGGCTGGGCAATTAACAGATAATGGAATGAAAGACAGGTATTGTATTACATCCGTGTGGCTGGTGATGATGTCATAAAGGGACAGCGCGTAAACGCAGGTGAGTAAACTCGCGCGCCTTCCCGCCAACTCAGTGGAGCAAGGGATTGAATTACAGATTTTCTCTTTCAAAAATACAGTTTTCTTACAGGCTACTGTTTTAATAAAGCAGGGCGACAATTTTTAAATATCAGTATGAAAATAAAAACAAAATAATTTAGGCAAGATTACACAAACAACCAATAGCCTATAAAATCGTGCTCTAAGATTACAAATGATTAGATTTTATAGGATTTTTAAAAGTTTAAAACGTAGGCTACGTCTCCAAGATTTCCTTTAAAGAGCGTTTTGTCTGGAAAGAATCTGCTGTGTAGCCTACAAAGTGACGAACTTCTTTAAAAAGTCAGTTAAATAAATATTTTCTAAATGTCTATTTAACATATATGGCAGGAAACAAATGCATTGCAGAAGAGCAAACACTCTTCAAAATACTTCTTCCAGATGAAAACACGCACATCAAATAGACGTCTCTGCGAGCTATAGCCGGACATTTTAAAAACTAGAACTAAATAAGCATTAGGTCCGTATAGGCTAAAGAGAAACCGATTCACTAAGTAGCCTATGCTAGTAAAAGCATAATGACTTTGGTAATAGCCCCTACAAAGTGTTGCCGAATTTTCCTTAGGCCTACTTAGGCCCTACACAGCTATCCTTATCTTATACGATGTAAATAATTGTTGTTAATATTTACCCACTATTATTAGGCAAATAACTAATTAAATAAAAATAAAAAACATACGTTTTTTTTATATCAGGGGAGAGTGGGGACGAAAGTACCATTTTTCAGAAAAACATAATTTTAAAAGATGATGGTTTAGACAGAGATATATTTTTACTGTGGTCAGTCACTCACAAGTGTGGTCTATCAATACCAGGTGGTATTTTGTAAAAATGTTGAACAACTTCATTATAATTTCACTTTGAACATAAGACTGCTCATGTTACTTTCGACCCTGTCAGTTGGGACGAAAGTAACACACAGGTGGGTCAAAAGTAACAACAATATACAAACTAGATTTTTTTTACTAGATCTTGTTTTTTATTTTTTTTATTAGCCTATATACCTACCTTGTATGACCTTGTTAACATGTAACTGCAAACATATTTTGGCCTTTATCTTTGCAAAAGATAAAATAGTAAAATAGTTATTTACATTTTCATTTTAGATTTCAGTTTAATCAAATGTTTCAAAAGTATTTGTTTCAATACTTTTTTAATGTCAATCCATTTGATAAAATGTTTTTTTAACATGAAAATTATGAAAATTAAATAAAATAAGCATAACATAAATTCTCAACATAATGTAACAATAGGCCTATGTTTTCACTGTAGTGGGACAAAAGTAACAAGTGTTACTTTCGTCCCGACAGGAACTCCTGACATTTTGCCTAAACCCGATTTACTTTTATACTGAAAAACTCTGACAAGGCAAACTTCATAATGTGTTACAGCACTAAATAACCTGTAGATCAGGGGTCGGCAACTGGCGGCCCGCGGGCCAAAACTGGCCCGCCAGCAATATTTTATGGCCCGCCGGATTATTTTGGAAGTCCGTTTTTTTTTTTTTAATCAGCCTATTTTTATTTTACAATAACGGTTTACAAATGCCCCGTGTATCATTCGTTCAATCGTTTTGGTACTTGATCTGTTTAAAATGATTTCATTGATATATGCCTACTAAGGTGTTAAATTAAAAATAAAAATGTGTCTAATTCAGTGTAGGCTATAGGCTAATTATTTTTTTCTTTTTTTGATCTGAGCACACAATCAGAAAATTCGTCGTTATTCGTTTTTTTCGTTTTATAGTTCAGGAAATATATAATGGAAAAACAAGTCGTTTTTCATTATTTTATTTTTGGTTTTAATTTGAAAAAATGATTGAACAAATGATACACGGACCCATCATATTCCACGATTATATGCCTATACTGCGGGCGCAAACAGACAAAGAAGTTTTAGTTCTTGTTTTAGCAAGACGGGCTGTGTTGCAAGATGCCGCAATATTTCAGGAGACATGTGTCAGACATGATTTTGACCTCATCATTAAGTTTTGTTTTGTAGAAAGCCTGTCTAAAATGTGAATTTCGTTTTGTATTAATTGTATCTTAATTTTAATCAAGGTTTCAACAACCAATTCACTGGATTTATTGAATAAGAAGCAAATAGCAGACAAAATAACAGGACATGGAGGCACCGGCGCGATTGCTTGTGAACTGGAGCTCGTCTCATAAATGAACCGAAACTCAGCGTTTAAGCTCCCTCACAGACACGAGAAATATATATAGAAAGCTTGTTTATTAATAAACAATAAAAATGTGTCCTACATTTGTAGCATTCATAATCATTACTTTTGCCGGTTCCTTGTGACAGCTTTTGCGTTAGGCTATTGGCAGCGTCACCCTCTCGTTACATGAACGCGTCACCACCGAATCAACACCGCAAAGATGGGGATTTTTTAGACAATAATCACACAACCTATTCGAAAATCTATAATTAAATAAACTAATCGAATATTCGTCAGTGTAAAACCCGGACAACGCCACACATAGGCCTATGCCTATGTGGCTTTTTGTTAATGACTGTTTTACTACAGGATTTAACACAGAGTAACAGCTCAGTACCAGTTACAAAATACAGTGTACCAGTCTGTCACAGCAGGCAATTCGCATTTTTCATCAATTAATTTCTTAAATTATCCGTTGACTATGCTCTGGCCCGCCATCTAGTGGGAAAAATTTTTTTTGGCCCGATGCCAAACTTACTTGCCGACCCCTGCTGTAGATTGATCATTACTGCGTGACCCATGAAACGAAAAACATAACTTGTAATTTAAAAAAAGTACCGCTTCAGTAATTTACTTTTCATACGCGAAAACTGCTTTCCGGACCTAACCGCGGGAAACATTGACGAAATCACGTGATATTTGGTAGCTCCGTCAAGGGTTGCGTACTGAACCTGCTGTCATAGTTTGAAATGCTAGTATAGTCAGGGCTCTGAGAAAATCGCTTTGTTACTTTCGTCCCGCGTTACTTTCGCCCCCGCTCTCCCCCATATAATAGCCTATTAGAAGGCTGTTAATTAATTAGAATTTTAAGGCTGTTAATGAATATATTTGACTATGCTTTCAAACAGCAAAAAGGCGTTCTGCTTTTCGCAGACCTCGTCAGGGTACAGCGCCATGTTTGATTTTTCCCGATCAAGCACAAAACCGCAGTTTTCTGACGTCAGACCGTACTCTCAACCTCAGTTGTATTAAAATAATGAATGTGTCGTGTTATTTATTTTTTTGGTCAGATATCTTATGTAGGCTATTTTAAATTAGGCTATTGTCATGGCCTGATGTTGTAGTGAGCAGATACACATTTCACCAACTAAGTCCTACCCAAGAATTTTGGTTGCAAACATATGAAAAAGCTTAATATTGTTGCTTTTTCGTATAATAATTGAATTAAGAATTAGTTTTATTTACACTATAAAGTCAGATGTTGCTAGTGTTCACTTGGGCTGGAATGAAAACACTTGAGATTCTCCCAGGTGGCTGTTAAATGCTCTGGGAACCTCCTGACATCACTACAGGGGGCTGACCTGTGCTTATCTTAGTGGCTAGGCAGGTATTGTCCAAACATGTCAAACAGTCAATGAACCAGTGAACCTAACATCCGCACAACCAGCAAAAAGAGCCAGGCTCTTCTCCATGTTAAGTGCTGGTGTAGTGTAATAGGGGGGCACCACAGGGCAAACGTCTCAATCTGTCAATCAGACAGGCTTTATGCTCTTATTTGTCACTAGAAACACCCACCAATCAGTGTCTCATTACATGCAACAGTGAAAGTTGTGAGGGGAGTGACCTTATCCGGGGAAAAGTCAGTTGTGGGCCAGAAAGCTAAAGTAAATCTTAAAGATTTGTTTTCATTTCAATTTCAATTTTTTTTTCATCTATGTGGATTAAAAAAGTTTGTCTGTACATCTACCAGACTATGTGTGAATGAGGCACAGGCCTTATGACAATCTCATGTCAAAACAGAAATCCAGTCATTCGTCATTTCTGACATGCATGTACCAATATTTAACCATCCTGCCAAAATATTTCGACAGGCCTAGGTGAAACACCTAAAACTTGTCTGAACACCACAAAATCCTCACGCCTGTATTTATCTTGAGTCATAGCGCCTCCTAGGGACAAAGTCTGTGTATTAACACCTTAGCTCTATCAAACTATGATTTGTTCATAAACGTTTTAATGTGGAGAATATAAGGTGACCAAATCTGATATTCATTCAAGAAAAAATTTAATAAAAGAGAGAAAAAGGAAAAACATGCAATCTCCCACAACCAACTTTCTAATCAAACATTCTCCTGCTGAATAATGTTGTCATTTTTTTTTTTATAGTAATTTGTGTGGTTTAATTATTTTGTTCTGGAATAAATGTGCAGAACTTCAAATACCATTCATTTGATGCAGCTTTTATTGCTTGATATTTACAGGAAACACCAAAGGCACTGATTTGGAAGTAAACATACAGTATATATGAAAGAACATGTTGCATGAGTCACAATAGTTTAAAGAAAGGGGGAGAGAGATATGGGCACAAAGGCAACCCATTTACC
This sequence comes from Semotilus atromaculatus, assembly GCA_031834385.1. Classification (NCBI taxonomy): domain Eukaryota; kingdom Metazoa; phylum Chordata; class Actinopteri; order Cypriniformes; family Leuciscidae; genus Semotilus; species Semotilus atromaculatus. The sequence continues at coordinate 19,152,406 of JAULUF010000052.1, forward strand.
ACTTATGCTTTTAAAATGGCAAATCAATCACTGCAAAATGTGCATGTGTACTGATTTTACCCAATAGGCACCAGTATTTTACCTACTACTGAAATGCAGGACTTAAAATTAAGATACTGTGGCAAAGCGTAGGATAAAGCATACGGGTAAACATCTCCATAACAAATAAAAACACTGAGATAAAAGTGCAAGTGCATCTGAAAAGATACCAAATATTCATGCTACATGTACAAGTGCTTGGGCTCCAATAATGTCTTAAGGCAAGAAGACAATCGTTTTTTTGCTCACAATACCTGCTTTGACTGCCGTTTCCTGGAAAGAAATAAAAAAATATTTACAAAAAATGGGGAAAAACCTACTACACTGACTGTGTACTATATATATATATATATATATATATATATATATATATATATATATATATATATATATATATATATATATATATATTTAAAAAAAGACTTTAAACATGAATAACTACTGCATACATCCACAGCCATTTCAAATAATAAATGCAAGCAAAAGAAAATCCTGATATTGTCTCTTCAAATAAAATGTACAAAAGTATTTGTTTTGCCAGTTAAAATGATAAATGCAGTGTAAGTCCATTTCAGCACTGCATGTTCACAGCACTCCATAATAAACTGGCATTTAAAAAAAACAAAAAGCAGCGCTGCTAACTAAGGCACCTCGGCCAGGCAGTGTGAGGGTTAATGTTGCAGTCAGCTGGGAGACACCTCAGTGGGGATGACTGAAGGAAGGTGGAAGGAGGAGCACGAGTCTCTGCGGTGCAGGAGCTTAAAGAGCAGCTCTTCTTTCTCCTGGCTGAGCTTCTGGTTCTGCAGAGAACGTTTCTCTAGCGCCTCCTGCAGCTCATTCTGCTCCTTGGACAGTCGTCTGAAAGAGGACCACAGGTTTATGAGTCCATACATCACACACGTGTTGAGTTTCCAAAGACGTAATGATTTTTATACTGTACATATCTCATTTAGTATGACTTCTAAGCTGTTTTCCTCATGGGGAGCAAAAAATGTCTCCACAACGTGGAGTATACCTGAACCACACACACACACACTATTAAAAATTTAATTTCGAACTCATAATTGGCCAATCATGCAAATAGCAAGGGAAATGTTCATGAAATAGTCTAAAACGCCAGGTGGCGCCACATACAAATAATTTAGCTAACAAATGTTCAATCCAGTGCAAGAATCAAATTATGCCAGGAAAACTCAGAATTACCACATTTTATCATATTTGGAGAATAAGAGACTAGAACATTAAACTACACACACACAAAAAATTATATATATATTATGGCGAGTCTGTTCCATCTATATGGGATCTTTATAAACTTGCTGAGATCTTAATAGCAAACAGAATTGCTTAAATTCTTGTCATTGGCTGGAAAAACAAATAGTCCTGCCCCAAACATTGTTGGGCTGGACAACAAGCGGAATAATGCTTTGATGGCACTACAGAAGCAGAGTGTTTAAGAGAATCAACTTATCAACAATGTCATATTTACAGTAAAACTTGTCAAACTTTTTCCCCATGGAAAAAAAGCACAAAACTTTGTTTCAATATTTTAAGGTGCCCCTATTATGCCCTTTTAAAGGTTGATAATTTAGTTTTGGAGGTCTCCACCGTTTACATGCATACAAGGTACATTAAAAAAAAAAAAAAAAAACACCTTTAATTTTCTCATAATATATACATTGCAACATTTTTCTCAGTATCTGAAACGGTTTAATAAAGGATTCAGTTTCTCTAACCCTCTCCTTTCCAGGAGCTGACTATCACAACAGATTGGACCATCTGACCAATCAGAACAATCATCATCTTCTCGACAACATGAACCAAACTCTTCCAGCCCTCAGCTACAACTACAGTGTTTGAGGGTCAAAGTAGATGCTGTTCGTGGGCAGCCAATGTAGACTATAGGCTGGCATTATTCAAATTTATTAAAAACCTACATATAGGCCTGTCATGATGATAAATTTTGCTGGACGATAAATTGTCCAAGAAATTATTGCGATAAACGATAATATTGTCAATCTGAGACCATTTTCAACTAAAATAATGATAATGGCATAATAACGCAGGTACACCTTTTCAAAGATCAATAAACTTTTATTTCTAAAGACTATTTAACACTGAAAATGGAAAACATTTTAAATATCCACAATAAAAGGAACAAAACAACCAAAAACAATAAAAGCAATAGACTCTCAGTCTCTGTTAACAAAAAATACACTTGAATACCAAAACCAATAAATCAAATGGATGTAAACAAAATTGCACTTCAAAAAAAATTAAACATTAGGCTCAGACAAAAATAGTGATACATTCTAGGGCTGTCAATCTTCCTCTATAATACTATTTGAATTCCAGTCCTTATTTTATTTAATATTCGAATAATATTCAAATATTAAATGCTCAAATTAATCCTATTATTAATATTTACACATTACACAGGCTTATGGATTGCCAATGCCACTATAGCATGTGGTTGTTGATACACGTTCTGTCCACTAGAGTGACATCTAACTCACAATAAACATTTTATTCATGCTGAATATGGTTGAAGCGTTTCCGATAGTTTTCAGCTAATATCTCAGTGAAAACAATTCTGAAACTTATATCGTTCTTTTCAGTTCGACCAGACGGTTCCAGCAAGCTCGGCGCTCGCCGAATCCGTTTTGTTTTTTGCTTCACGGGTGCTTTTTACGTCATTAAACCAGGGTTCTCAAGTTTTATCAAAAGCTTGGAGTGAGAACACATGCGGTATAATACGGTATAATATATAATTTAAAATAAAATGAAGAAATACATCTTCATTCCTTCCCATACCCACTAACACTTCCCTTAGTTTCAGATAACGTAGGCTAGCCAAACTGAGCCAAAGCTTCTGGCCTGGTTGCAAAGTAGTTGTAGAGTTTTTGACTGCATCAATAATGTATATACGATGGGCTATATATTAAATGTTCTAGCCTAAAAATGTTAGACGAGCTTTCTTCCAACTTCCCTTTTCCATCACGACGTGTGTTGGCGCATCTATGTTGTTGCCTACCGAGGAAACTTCACTTTGTGTGCCTGCGCCTCGTATATAACGTTATATACAAAGCTTCCAGCACAACTTGGTTGGCATTGCCTTTTCAGCGTGAGAAATTCACAGTGTGGCGTGCGAGCGTGTGAACTGGTTGAATTGCGTGTGTCTCACGGCCAATCCGTGAGACTTGAGAACCCTGGTTAAACATTTACCATTTTTGACAGTATTGTTATGATGATACAACATGAATAACGTTAAAGTCCTTTTAGTCGTACCTAAGGAACCGAGAGTTGTCATCCAGTCTCTTTGGTAGAGAGAGAGAGACGAGGAAAACAAACAAGCATGCAAATTATCGAGCTCATTTTTTAAATCGTGCAATTAATTGATTTATTGACTATCGCGACAGGCCGACCTACATAGATATGTTACAGAAGTAAGAGTGGAATTACTGGCGACTCGTTTCAGGCAGTTCAGGATCGATTCGTTCTTTTGGACAATAACTCCATTTATCTGACAATAACTCATTTTGATCATTGAAACTTTTAAGACCATTACAATCACAAACAGCTAAATAAACACCACATGAAATGTAATATCTGAAAAAGCACAACAGGGGCACTTTTAAAATACTCGGTCGGTCTATAATAATAGTTTGCAAAGAGAAGTAAACATACTGTATGAGGCTCTGGTAGTTTTCTATCCGCACCCTGTAGTCCTCATTCTGCTGGAGAACATGCAGGAGCTGATCCTCTAATGAGAGATTCTTCTCGACCTGACAATCAGAAGAAAGTTAGTAAAATGTGGCCTCAGTTGGAAACTTCTGCATTTCTATTTGCAAACAAATAGGTCAATTTGCCGCATTCAAATAGACAACATGAATACACAAATTATGTGCACCTGCTCTCACTTTTGTACATAATTTCTCTTACTCAAAGAGAGAGAGTATAAAGCTTTAACAAGGTGGATGTAACCAATTGTTTTAGATAGGGGATCGAATGTAAAAAGGAAAGAATCTGCCATTGAAACCTGCATATTAATCTGGTCTAAATTGGTCTATGTCTACATGATGGTTACAGCCTTGCCCTCTAGATATCAATAAAAGTTACCAGTGTTTCCATCTGCAGCAGCTTGTTCCCCTGGTCCTGTAACCGCTCAAGCTTCATTTCAATGACAAATAACAGGCTCTCCTGCTCCTGCTCCCAGAATTCACCAGGGCTGCCATGAGTCTGGGATAAAAAGACAGATGCAGCTGAATACTACAGCTATCTGAAGCATGCTTTGACAATAGATCTCCATTCTCATAACAAACCTCAATATTTCTCTGAAGGTCTCTCTTGAGCGTGGACTCCTCCGCTCTGCGCTTTAACTCGTTGAACAGCTTCAGCTCTGATGTCAGCCCTTCAATCTGACCCTGAGTTCATAGAAAGTTCAGACCAATCATTCCAAAGTTAAGTCTGGCATGACGTGGGAAGTATATTAGATCAGTTCTCGATCAAATGAATTAAGGCAAATCAGAGAAGTGATGTTACAAATAGACATGCTTTACCTTCAAAGCATTCAAAGCTGCTGCATGCGACTCATTTAAAACGTTCTTCTCTTCATTGTGTAACCGCTGTAGCTCTGCAAAGCAAATGAATAAATATTGCTATAATTATCCAGATGTGTTTGATAGTGACTTGGTACGTCACATTTATGCATGTGCTGCCATGCTCTGACCTTCAGTTGTGCTCTGATGCCGTTCTAAGGTGCTCCTCGTCTGTTTTTCATGGAGATCATTTAGATCAGCGGTTATCTCAGTCTTTACCTGTTAACACAAGACATCATGCATTTATTTATTTACCATTTAATGCCATTTAAGCAGCGAAGGCTTTTTTCCATGGCAAATTCAGAGAAGAAATTTAAATAATCATAAGAAGAAAACTTCAATAAATAAAGAATTATATACACAATAACAATATTTCATGATCACCCTGTCTGGGTTTATTCCGCGATAACAACCGGCTGGATGTACATTATCCATTACTTAACCTTTACCAAATTTGGTTAAAATAATATTAAATAATATAATAATATAAAATAATAATAATATTAATTAACCAAAATCTGAATATCACATACACTACCAGTCAAACATTTGAACCAACTTGACTGATTTCTCACGAAAATGTTATTACCTTGTAAATAAAAGAAAAAAATTAATTAAATTATTAACAAAACTAAATGGATAGCTGTTAATGGATAGTGAAGGAAAAGTAGTGAACAAGCATACATAACTCTTTCTGTTTAGAAAAGCATCCCATGATGTACCTTATAATTTTTTTTTTAGATAACGGCCAGTTAGCAGAGCTATACATTTAGATTTATTTCACATGTTGTATAATAAAAAAAACTAAAAATGTACCTATTATTGTATAATCTACACATTACGATCACAATAATAAAACATTTTATTAGCGTAGCTATTTAAACCTCTAAAGAAACTAAGCTAAATCTGACAAAACCTTTTTCGGATATCACCTTTCATGCAGTGGTTTGTGAATGTAAAATGTCTGCAAAGTTTCAAAGATCAAAATGCAGATAAATGGAGTCTCAATGGAGTTATTGTCTCCCAAAACAAAGAACTGATTCTGCACTGCCTAAAATGAGTCGTCATTAATTCCAGTCTTACTTCCTGCACAAACCGATGTAGGTTTGTAAGAAATTTGCATTATGCCAGCCTATAGTCTACATTGGCTGCCCATGAACAACATCTACTTTGACCCTCAAACACTGTAGTTGTAGCTGAGGGCTGGAAGAGTTTGGTTCATGTTGTCGACATGTCGAGAAGACGCTGTTTTCTGCGCTGACTCAGGCTCCAATTAATACGGTTAAACCAACGCCATCGTTACGGTTCGCATCATGTGTATCAAGTGTTGAGAAAATGTATAAATTCTTTTCCAATGCACTTTAGTGGTAGACCAATCACAAAAGACTGGGCCGTCTGACCAATCAGAGCAGAGTCGGCTCATGGAAAGGAGGGGCTTAGTAGAGAAACTGAATCTTTTATCAAACGGTTTACGACACTGAGAAATGTTGCAATGTATATTATGAGAAATGTTGCAATGTATATCATGAGAAAATTAAAGTATTTATTTTGCCCTCGGATGCATGTAAACCTATTGTAGCAGACCTCCAAAACAAAATTAGGAACCTTTAAAATAGCATAATAGGGACACCCTAAATTGTAAAAATGTAGAGAGTTCTCTGTTAAGGTATGGGTTTTATTATAGTATGTATAAAAAGCTGTTTATTAAAAACAATACAAATCTATGTAATGACCCCATTTAAATAGCTAAGGAAATATGTGTGTGTGTGTGTGTGTGTCTTTAACTCAACTAGTTTAACATTTTTTATATAATAAGTCTACAAGGTTTTTCTTTTCTAAATTCTTGGTAAAAGGTAAAAAAAAACCATGTTATCTTTTGTTTTCCCCATGTTAAAACAAGCAGCGTTCTACAGTTTTTAAACACACAAGCCAGTCCTCTTTACAGGGCAATGAATAACATCCCTCCCTGCAACAGGTTTAGCTTTGTTGGTCAGAGGTTAGCACAAGGACAGATGTACCACAGCACACATTCCCAAACCCTGTACAGACAATCAGAACAACAGTGCGCAGAAACAGCCATGATCCCAATTCTGCTGTAATGGAAAAGCACGTCATGTTTATTGCTGCTGACAGATCCATAATGTATAAGCTGCTGACATAATCTGGGATCAGAACACTCGTCTTTCTTGAATGGCTACATGAAGCTGCATGAACTTGCTACGAGAACTTGCTTCCATTCACAAGACAAAAAGAAAAGGCTTTCAATATGAAGAGCTTTTATTTACACCCTACCTTCTCTGTAATGCTGTGGACTAAAGTGCAAATGTCTCCGGGACGGTCCTTGAGGAGCTGCTCTCTCTCCTGGTCTCCCGAAGCAGTCAAAACTGCATGTAGTATCTTTAGCTGCTGCTCATAAGTCTCCAACTGATTCTCCAAACCAGAGCGTTGCTCCTCAGAAGAGTGTGTAACTAGGGGAGAACAATTGAACAATACATTGTTTGCTCAACGGAACATCTGAAACAATATATCCAATCGCCCACGGCCAGCAACAAGAATATTAACAGGTCCCTGCAACCTAACATCAGCACTACCAAAGCCTGGCTCTGCCAAGAACAACACACTTCACAATGGGATTGTGGGACATTCAAAAGGCTCTGAATCATACGCACGAAAACCACACATTAATAGATAACCATAGCACATGCATCATGCACATGTTCACATGACATGAATGGGAGAAAGCACTTACCACTTGCATCTTGAAGTTTGATGTCCTTTATGTGCTTCTCACCTTCTTGTGCTTTATTTTTTTTCTAAAATAAGAGAGAGAGAAAAAACAACAAAGTTTGATTTATTGCATTGAAGCTAACGGCAGCAGACACAGGATTAATCATTCAAAAACTAGATGACAAGCTGGATCTACATGTGCAACTCTTTCACAAGTGTCTTATAAATTGATATTTGTTGCATTCCAAAGCAGTCTTACATTACCGGTGAGATATGCACTCAAGATTGCACAAGCATGACATCATCGACAAATCACTTCCAGTAGTACAGCTCACTTTGAAAACTTGACTTGAATTACTCAATAGGTAGGACTACTGAAATCTGACTTTTCATTTCTAAATAATAAACATTTTAACAAATTTATACAAGGCCACTGGCACTGCTTATTCTATATAGAACATATTAATAAGAATAAAAAAAATTAAAAAAAAATTCAAATCCCACACATTTACAATCGTTCAAAAGTTTGGGGTGGGTAAGAATGTTTTTTTTCTTTTTTCTAAAGAAGTCTCTTATGCTTTATTTGAAAATAATTTAAAATGTATAAATAAATAAATATACATTTTAAATATAAAAATACAGTAAAACCAGTAACATTGTGGAATATTACTACAATTTTTATATATTTTAAAAAATAATGTATTTCTGTGATGCAAAGCGTCATCACTTATTATAAATGTTGAAAACAGTTGTAAAAAATGCTTAATATCCACAATAAACAGCATTTATTCGAAATAGAAAGCTTTATCATTATAAAATGTCTTTACTGTCACTTTTGATCAATTTAATGCACACTTGGCTTGCTGAATCATCACACACACACACACACACACACACACACACACACACATACATCTTACGGACCCAAGACTTTTGAAAGGTAGTGTACATCCAAAGTGGATACTAAGCTTAAGTAGTAGACAACACAATATAACTCTCAAAAGGATGGCTTTCATTTAGCTGAAACCTTTAACACACTTATTGTTTGGTTTATTAGCATGCTCTCCACACATTTCACAAGCACTGAAATTCAGGAAGAACGCTTCATATATCCATAGGGAGTAAAGAATGAGTCATATTCCTGCACGATTAATCATAAAATGATTGCAATCGCTGTGATTCGGTGATGTCTATTAAACCTCAGATCTGCGTTGGTGCTGCCGTTGACCCAGAGAAAGGAGTTGTCGTGTATACTGTAGTATGAAACAGCTTCACAAAGTCTTTTCAACCACACAGTATCATTATTTCTGTGTTCTTATAATTTAAAGTATTGGGAGGAAAGAGCTTATAGTTCAAACATAAACAGTGATGTCTAAAGGCAGCGATTAAAAAGCTTACATTTTTTTTGAATAAATCAATTGCATCGTTATGCCAGTAGGTGGCGACAACGGACTTAAATTTATTTGTCATCAAATCATTATTTCAAGAGATTCATTCAAAGTATTTATGAGTGAGTCATTGTATCATTCACTCATACTACTATTTTTTTTATTACATTTTTATTTATAATTTTTTTTTTTTAATTTAGTTATCTTTTCAGAATCATGATGTCATTTAAAAATAAAGATTCTCAATTCATCCAGAATGGCGCAGCTCTACATCCCAGTGTGAATGTTTGAAGATGGCTGGCACTGTTCACAGGTGATTTAACGTTTTGAAGCTTGCATGCCAAATGTCTGCCGAGATACAGCCTATACACAGCCTCAAAACACTCACAAGTGCAAAATGTCTCTCCACCGAGAGCAAAGATTTGAGAGCTGCAGCGAAGACTATGAATTTGTGAATTCAATTCAGTGACTTAAATTTCTCTCTTAACTCGTACAAAGCGAGTCACATAACAGTATGACTTGTTGTAACTATTGTTTATCATGATTTTGGGGGCTTGATGGCCCCTGGTCACCTTTCTCTTTCGTCATATTAAAAAAAGAGCAGCTAAACTTCACCTTTTTGTGCTGCATAATAAAAACATACTATTCGTCTGAGCCAACACCCTCAAACAAGAAAAACAAATAAGAGTCAAATCATCCTGGTTAATCACTACTGAGATTCTCTCTGCCATGTGAGACTGTTTACATGAGAATTCAGAAATAAAAAGCAAGAAAAGAAACGGCTTACATCTCATAATTCAGTAATCCACACAACAACGCTGTTATGCATTTGCTGGCTCTCTGTGGCAGGGAACCAAATGTTCTGGAACTTTAATGAACCCTTGGCTTTATTACACTTCACCGTCATGTGGTTATGCGCTTTTGATGCAACTCAAATACAGGCTGTAATAGTGAGTGTAAGGCTTTCTGTGTTTAGTCTTCAGAGACTTTTCACACTTCTCCAGTTGTCCATGTCAAGTACACTGACACATGGCTATGTGATTAACAGGACCGAATGAACTCTTGTCTGTTTATAGGTCACATTAAAACTTGCAGTGAGAAATTTGGGACCCTGTGTCTGTCACATTCGAGCCCAGTGAATCTAAATCCTTCAGCAATCTGGGCTAATGAAAGCTTGACCTGTCGCTATCAAAGCCAGATTTCCCCTGAATGTTTAAAGGCCCCAGGAGAGCACAGATTTTTCTCTTGCGTTTGCAAATGTCATTTTTAAAGTGTGAATGCGGTTTTAGAGGTACTTTTATTATAAATGGACTAATGAAATTACTCATTTTTTTCATGCATTAACATAGAAAAGGCATAATCAATGATTTGAATTGCATTTTTAATGACAGACATGTTTTCAAAATGTCCCATTAAAAATGCTGAAATTCTAAAATTAATATTTAAAAAAACATATTTCTTTTGAAAATATAAAAACCTTTTAGAAATACTGTCTAAGCGGTGTACCCAAGTATATTTATCAACACCATTAAATCAATAATATTTGCAGATAATGGTAGGTTTAAAATGCAAATTCGTACATCCTGATTTGTTATTGACCGAAATGCGGAACAATTGAAAACGGAGCAAAGTGATAACACTAAATGTAGGATAGCACACCTTAAATTGGTCATAACGGATGTCAGCAGCACATTTTAAACAACAGTGCTGAAGCCGTCATCTGGGTCTAATTAAAACTTTCACAAGTCGACAAACTAACACGAGAGCTTTCGCATCGACTAACGCATTAGAGAGGAAGTAACAAGTGATTTGAGAGAACAAAACAAGACTGGCTCCCATAATACAAATATATTTACACGTGGTGTATTTGCAACATCTCTAAAGATGCACCGGGTCTCTTTGTAAACTGACATTTGTTATGAAAAAAACTAAAACGACCTACCCTTTTCCGGGGGACCTGGGCACAATTTTTGCTGTTGTGACAACCCATACTCCGCTGCCTCGTCTCTATTTTCTTCCCCGTCTTCGATAGTAAGTTTTTGTCTGTGTGCAGCAGTTCAAATATGAGCTCAGCTCTCATTGATCCGCTCGAATAGGCTGAGGCTGGGACAGAGGGGCGGGCACTGCAGGGTCAGGGCTGCGTTCCAAAAACGCAGGCTACATTTAAAGTTAACGTTACATGAACAACGCCGAGACAAGCGGGAAATTGGCGAATCCAGCACGTAAACGATGTCACCGCAGCTTCCTCGAATCTACCCACAGTGCAAATGGCTTTGAAAAAAAAAAGGAAAAAGAATTTGCCTATCACTATATAAGTAACTATAAAATAAAAAAAATAGAATATGGCAGTATTTATAATAAATGATTTATCAGTAGGCCTATATATTAATTCTTTTTAAAATTCATATTAACTTCCTATAGTGACTCTTGCAGCAACATCTCTTCGCTGATGGCGCGCGAGGGCGGAACAACCTGTCATTCACATGACATCACAGCAACAAACCACCACCATCTGATCCAACCAATTACCTATGGACAAAAGGACAAAATCAAGTATCGCCCACTTCGATATCGACTTAAAAAGAAATTACATTTATTGCAGGAAAACACAATTAAAGCAATACAAAATCACATACAATTCCTAAAGAACAGAGCACAACTCTACACTGTTAAAAAAAGTATATGATCAATAAACTAATTTATTTATAACTATGGCAACATGTTTTTTTTAACTCAATGTATAGTTGAGCAATTATCAACTTTTTTTATAAGTTATACAAAGATTCAACTAATTTTTAAGTCAGTTTAATGTGATTTAAGTTAAACTTTTTAAGTACAATCAACTTGGATATTTAAGGCAGCAACTTTTTTTCACAGTGTAGAAAGGAAACAAATAAATAAATAAAATACGAGAGAAAAAATACATCCTGGTCTTTTAAAATAGTTAAAATTTCTTCAATAAACCAAGTATAGTCTTCTTCCACTTTTAAATTGTAACATTCTTAAAGATTAAATCCAAAAGTATTTTTGAAAAACAAAACAATGTTTTAAGGCACTTACATTTATGAATATAAAATTTCCCCAAAATGAAAATGATTCAATAAAAATAGAATTTCATGCCGACTTTAAGGTTTTGTTTTGTTCAATATAATAACTCCCTAATAAAATGTTATTATAGACTTCAATTAAGTCTAAAATTGTTTATTAAAAAAATATTAACAATGTCCAATATATTTGGTTTGAAACACTTAAAAACAGTAAAACAGACAAAAACAATATATATATATATATACGGGAAGTACACAAATAGCCTATGCACTTTTGTAAATTAAAACCACCTGCATGAAAGACACCAAGCATTATTATGAAAATTTGTAAAAAGTTAAGTGTCTGGTATCTTGTTCTAAACCTCAAAAATCTTGAATTAATTGCTGGACATGCCTTACAGACAGATACACAGATATAGTTACTGTTTGGCAGTGGCCAGCTAAAAAAAAAAAAAACATTGAAATGAACACATTTATTGGACATTTCCTAAGCATAATATTTGTCATCTGTCTCCAAATTAAAATGAGTTCTAACAGTAAAACGGCCATATTATGCAGCAGGTTTAACTGAGGAGTAAAAATGTGAGGCTCACATGGGTCAACAGAGGGAATTTTAAGCTGTACTGTATTTTAAGTGGCCATATTGTCACCCTGCTGCTGTAGAGGAATTGTTTAGAGAAACTGTCAAAACAGCAGTGATCTATAGTCAGTGGTGAGGTATGTGGATGCACAAGCTGAATGTAAACATCACAAGGTTTATACTGGCTGCCAGTTGAGATTTCATCACCAATGTCATTTTAATGACAAATGAGTTCAACTTTAAGTTTACATTTAGAAAAAGAGACAAATGGGTATTTAAACCTTTCTACCAATCCGTCACTGCCTTTCATAACATCAAATATTGTTAAATGTTCAGTGGACAAAATATAAACCAGCTGAGCTGATCACATTCACTGCTCTATATATGGTGTATACAGTATAGTGTCAGAGATGCATCTATTTTTGGCCTCTTGTTTGGTATATATTAAGCTCTAACACGATACGTCGACTTTGGATCATCTGGGTAATTTGAGACTTTCCTTTTTGTCGAAACTCTTGTCTATTTATAGTAAGGTCTCTAATCTGTCATAAAACCGATAGAGCAGTTGTTGCTGAGAAGTGACAAACTTTCCATTGACAGGCAGCTGCAGGGTCTCGGCAGCTTAGTGGTGACAGTAATAAAGCCAGTCGTCTGGTATAGTTATCTACAGGAACAAAAACACAGCAATCGCATAAAACAGTATGTTTGGATTTAACATAGGATTTGCCAAAGTTAACAGGCTTATCACACATATGAGGTCAGGGTTTTAAGGGAGAACAATAAATTAAGCCTATTTCCTTAAAATTCATCATGACACACCTCTCATACTTGGCATGAAATCTGAATTGTTTTGAAACCGTGTTTGATAAATGTATTTTTTTAATTAGTATTTTGTGACAAAGCGGATTACCTTAAAACAAGTTGTTGAATATTTCAGAGCATTGAGTTCATTGTTCGTTTTTAATGTTGTTTTTCTGCATGGCAAACAGATGTAGTGTGCCAGGAGCATGTGCCACAAAGCTTTATGAACGTGCTTTGTGCCACAAAGCTCTTAAAAAAATAAAATAAAATAAAAAACACAGACACAGTCAGTCAGCCAGGAGATAACATTCTTTCCATTGCTCCCCCTCCGACCCCAGGCATGGTGTAAGCCTCAAGGCCTCGGAAAACCTCAGTGTTTTCAGAGGGCGAAATAAAACTCAGAAGTCCTACTGAGAGCTAAGCATCTGAGAGATCTATCAAGTTTTAATTAAAAACCTTAAAACAACACACTATGCTGATCACATACTTCTGAGAGTTCTAAATTTCATCACTAAATTTGTATATAGGGCGTTTATATAATCTTAACATTTCAAATGTCAGTTTTTTGTTGTTGTTTTTTTTACACAAGTGATGGTACATCTGGGTTAAGTGATCATTAAAAATGAAGAACATGGCCAGTCTTGCCCACAGTGGAAATCTGCTTTGGTTGGTATTCCACATTGGACATCTGGATTGAGGGCTCTTGAAAGACAGGCTGGAAAATCAGGAATGCCAACAATGTTCAGGAGGAGAACAAAGATTTTTTTAGGAACATATCCTGGTGAGACATGTAAATAAGCATTATGAAATGTCAAATTGTGTTTTGCCTTTCATTGCCATTCCTAAAGGCTGGAATACACAACACAACTTTTGCCCCGATTTGCAGTTTAGTCAATGGTAGTTACCAAAAAAAAAAAAAAAAAAAAAAAACCTGGAAAACACTACACGACTAATGAAACATATTTTAAAACACTAAGCATCCAATTGCCGACTTTGTAAATGGTTACAGAGAAAAACTGGCCATCTTGCACTAAACGACTGATGATCACACACTACCAGACGTTCAAGTTATTCCGAACAAGACAAACTCAAACAGAAACATGCACCTCATTGCTAGGAGACACATGACAAATTAACACAGTGTTTTTTTTTTTTTTTTAAATCAGCTTAAAATACATCAGACAGCAGAAGAAAGAAATGATGGCGAATAAATGATGACAGAATTTAAATTTTTAAGTGAACTATCCCTTTAAGTCAAAGTCAGTCTGATTTGCTATAGTGCATGATTTGCGAGATTTTGGATTTTTAGAGGATATCTTGATAACTGTCATGCATTTCCTAGCAATGAGGTACATTTTTCTTGAGTTTTTTGCATCCGGACCAACTTGAAAGTCTGGTAGAGTGTGATTCTCAGTCGTTTTTTAAGTCGCCAAGTGAATGATGCCTATAAAGGGTTTTTAAATCAGATTTGAAAAGTCACGTAGTGTATTCCAATCTTAATATGGATGACTGACTGTGCACTCTGCTCCATAAAACAGAATCATACAGGAAGCGATCAAGCTAAAAAAGGATTTAAAAAAAGTACCATAGTTCAGATCTCATTAGAATTTGCATATAATTAAACTTTTGGTTACACATGTGAGAATGGCATTTTGCATCACTAACATGACTGTGCAAATTAAATTTGAGATCTACGGCGCATGGGGAAGATTATCAGACTTTTTAAAAAAAATAAAAAATAACTAACATAGCATTACAGAGTCACTGGTTAAATATTATATAAGAACAACAATTATAAAGAAATTCCCTTTTAAAGGTGAATTATGTAAGATTTTTATGTTAAAACATATTCTCTTAAAGGTGCTCTATGTAACTTTTCTACTAAAATGAATCCTCTTTTTATTGCCTGTGTGTGAAGGGGTTGTAATCACGCATTACAATGATCCACTTGTCAGGTTTTGCTATTACCTCTGAAGGCCAGTATTCCTATTTATATGTGAAGGCGCCGGGTCGGATTTCCCACGAAATCCATCGGATATGACGTGCATGTGCGCGCCCGAGGCTCTCTCCTTTATATAGTCTATTGTAGACGGTCAGGGAGTTACGTCCGGTCAAAGGCGCACGGGTTTCGGCTTATATTTCGGTCAATCTTTGATCAATATGATGGCGTATGACGTAGGACGCTCCGGTAAGATTATGATAGTTATAGCTATAGTTCTCACGAGAACCAAGTTTGTTGACATCGAAGGACATCCATGTGAAGAATTGAATTGTCTGAACTCAGTCTCCTCTTTGATTATCTTATTTGAACACCCTCATTTTAGACTTCTAATTCGCGAGCAGTGTTTAGTTTTGCTCTCCTCTACGCTTCCACGTTTGTCACCATAACTTATACGCTGGATCGCCAGTCTCTCGTGAACGCGTGCATGACAGTTAGCGGAAGTTAGTGTTTAAAGTTTGTAAAGTTTTAAATGTGGATATTTTTCTTACACAAACACATCGCTTCGGAAGGCCTTTATTAACCCCACGGAGCAGTGTGGAGCACTTTTATGGACTTCAAAACAGAAACAGCCATTATAAAGCTGGGAAGAGCCAGGACATTTTTAAATAAAACTAAGATTGTATTCATCTGAAAGATAAATGTCAACATAGGCTGACTTAAGGGGGAGTAAATCATGGGTTAATTTTCATTTTTGGGTGAACTATCCCTTTAAGTGCCAAATGACTTCCAACTCCCCCTCTCTGGACAAAATGGGTGGACCTTCAAGCTCCACAAAGGGGGAGCTGGATGTCAAACTCCTCTCATTGGCTCTGCAATGAGCAAGCTCTCGGTTTAGCCAGTGTGGGACCATGAGTGAAGTGTTACGTGGGAAAAGACATTAAGCTTCGGGTACAGAAGTGCAAACCAAAATTTGCTGCATATAGACCTTCAAGGATCAAACGAATCCTGAATATGTCAAAGCCGAAAATAACACACACACACACACACACACACACACACACACACACACACACACACACACACACACACACACACACACACACATGTCTGGTTCGCTATCTTTGTGGGGACTCTCCATAGGCGTAATGGTTTTTATACAGTACAAACTATATATTCTATCCCCTTACACTGCCCCTGTCCCTAAACCTACCCATCACAGGAGACATTCTGCATTTTTACATTTTCAAAAAACATTTCTTAGTGTGATTTATACGCTGTTCTCCTCATGGGGACCGCTGGCTGGTCCCCACAATGTAGGTGATTTCAGGTTTTACTATACTTGTGGGGACATTTGGTCAGTTGCAGTGCATCATGTCAAAAAATGCACCCTCAGAGCAGATAAGTTGGGTTGGTTTATTAAAAGTGAGACGCTTGTTTTCGCTATACACAATCTCAGTCGCTTAGTCATGACACATAGCAGCAACTGTAAAAACTGTTTGTGATGTTTGAGTTTATCATCAATTCTTACATTTAAAAATATTTTGAGTAAATTGATCTGAAAATGTTTACAGCAGTCATCAATCAAAAGTAAAACAAGTTAATGAGATGTAGATTGCTAGTTAAAGTGTATGTTCTTGATGACAAAAGATTGACATTTTTTGTCACCTTAATTTACCGTAAGTATTGTAGATTAACTGAACTACCATGAACATTTGTCTCTTTTGTCACTTTCCCAAAAGCCAGGACCTGAGCAGAGTTCTGTAGGACAGCAAATACTAAATTTCATTGTGTTGGTAGTGTAGTACAGATGCCAATGAGAAGTTGACTTTAAGGCATCCCAGTTCTTTTTCAGAGTTTCCAAAAATTATCTGCAATCTGAAATGAGTCAGTCTGTCAGAGAGTGAAAAATCTGGGATGTAGATACCATATGATGGCCAAACGTAGTCACCCTAAAGCAGAGAGACATGTTAACTTTAAAAACACATAAAACAATACATAAAAGTTTGCTGCATGTGAAACTAGATGTTAAGTGAATCAGTCAACACTCACAGCTTTGAGCGGGCAGCTACAGGGGGAACTACTTGAATATACATAAGGATGACAGAGTCCTGTGTATGTCATAAAGGCCTGGACCAACCCGTCACAGGCATCAGGGTAATAACAACTTCCTTGGTCATGAACGCAAGGTATTTTTACCCATGCACCAGCAACTTCTCTTTCCAGTGTCAAGTTCACCTGAAACAAATAAAATTACATCATCCAAATGATCTTATGAAGATACAAGGCATGGTGTTCAGCTGCAGAAATGTGGTCATACAGGTTTACCGCCTCTTTTGATAGTCGTAAAGTACAAAAGTCTCAGACATAAAAACATTTGTGACACCAAGAGTTTGTTAAAGCGATCTAATAATGGGAATGGATGGGGTACTAACTCAGTTCAGAGATATTTGGTACCATTATATTTAACTACTAATAAAACATTGAAATAAAACTTAAATATTGACGAAAATTATATAAAATATGATATCTAGCTATTTTATAAATAGAAAAACGAAAAAATAATAATAGTAATCACCAAAACAACAGTGAAAGGTACAAGATCACAGAGTAGGCTATTAGAAGCCTAGATCACGTTATACGACAATATTTCAACTTACAGGCAAAGGAGAGAGCAAATCTATTGATGTGGTGACCGATGCAGGTGCAATTACATATCCTGGCGAAGGAATTGGGTTTGGATACACATTTAGCGTCTTTACATATATGGGGTCATCCAACGCATTCTCATCCCAAGGCGTAATATTCTGACACTTTGACAAAGCGTCTATATCGAACGCGCATGGAACCCTTTAGCGTCAATATAACACGCAGAGAGATGGGTAGGTTTAGGTATGGTGTAGGGTTAGGGTTAGACCGCTAGGAGGCGCCTTCTGACCCATATATTTCGGCGTCTCATATTGACGCTAAAGGGTACCATGCGCGTTCGATATAGACGCTTTGGCAAAAGCGTCCACAGTTGTTCCAGAAAAATTTCTTAAACTAATAAAAAAGTAACACAAAGTATGACAAGACAACTAAAGTAGTATCAAAACGGTCTGATTTCAATCTTAGGTTCTTACCTTCTTAAATGCAAAGCTTTTCCTGCTATGCCATTGGCTCGAGACTTCCAGCAAAAAAACATTTGGAAACGAATAACGCGATAAACACGGAAATGCAGCTGTTCATTTTGAACGGTTTAGTCTCACCTTTAATTTTTGGTTAATTATATAAGAGGTATTGACTACTACAAGTTAAAGATATGATAATGCACATTCACGTGATTATCACTGACACAGATTATAAAGTGTGTCATGTGAGTGTGTCGTTGTTGTTACTGAAATATGTTTTTCCGTGAAACTGCATTTATAAAAAACAACAAGGTGAAAAGAACTCTTCATACTTCAGTAATTTAGAAAAAAATAGGCAGCAAAGGAACTCTGTCAGTAGTTTAATGATCCAAGGAGAGGAATGCAAAGATTCTAAAATAATTGAAAAAGAAGTGTTTCAGTTCTATTCTAAATTATATTCCTCAGATTTCTCTTCCTATGAGTCAGATCTTTTTTTCGCTCAAATTCAGAACAATATTCCACGTATTGAGGACTCTTTCAAAGTTTTATGTGATTCGGATCTTAAAATAGAAGAATTGGATTCAGTCGTTGAGAAGATGCCTTTAAACAAATCCCCAGGGACAGATGGGCTCACTAATAATTTTTTAAAATTTTTTTGGGGAGATTTGAGAAATCTATTATTCTGTGCCCTAAAGGAAGGTATTGAAAAAAAAGAGTTGATTGAAAGTATGAAGCAAGGTTTGATTACATTGATTCCAAAAGCGGGTAAAGATAAAAGAGTCTTAGACAATCTGAGGCCCATCACTTTGCTTAACACTGATTATAAAATCTTTTCTGGGGCTATCGCTGCTAGGCTGAAAAAGGGTATTTCTACTATAATTAGTGAGACACAATCAGGGTTTTTGGGAGGAAGGTCAATTCATAATAATATTAGATTGGTTCTGGATTTACTCGATTATAGTGAAATGGTACAAGAGAGTGGGTTTCTTATTTATTTATTTTTTTATAAAGCTTTTGATGCTGTTGAGCATCCTTTTATTTTGAAAACCTTACATAATTTTGGTTTTGGAGTAAAATTTATAAATTTAATTGAAATGTTATATAACGGAATCAATAGCTCTGTAGCTCTAGGGCATGGAACCTGCTCAAGATTTCCAATCAAAAGAGGGATTCGTCAGGGATGTGGTAGCTCTCCATTATTATTTATAATGGTTGCAGAGTTATTATCGATATTGATTAAAAATAATGGTATTGAAGGTCTTACAGTGTTGGATAGTCATATAATTATAAGTCAATTTGCCGACGATACAACATTGTTTTTAAAAAATGAATATCAAATTTCACTAGCTTTACAGTCTATTAACCATTTTTCTAAAGCTTCAGGGCTACATTTAAACCTAAACAAATGTATAATGTTAACATTGCATGAGTTTCCTTTGCAGGCATTATATAATATACAAATTAAAAGGGAAGTTAAATATTTGGGGATTATTATTTCTAAAGATAAAGATGTTATGGAGAATAAAAATGTGTTGAATAACATAGATAAATGTAAGTCCATACTAAATAGATGGCTGCAGAGGGATCTTACAATATTTGGAAGGGTTCTTTTATCTAAAATGGATAGTTTGTCCAGACTCATCTACCCAGCCTTCTCCTTGCCCATATCGACACGAATGATTAAATTAATAAATAAGGTGAATTTTACATTTATTTGGAGAAATAAATGTCAGTACATAAGAAAGGATGACATGATTAAAAAATATGAAGATGGTGGAGTGAAGGTAATCGATTTTGACATTATGAATGGTGTTTTGAAGTTGAAATGGTTAAAATCCTTCATTCAAAATAGCCACTCCTTTTGGTTTATTGTCCCCAATGCTATTTTTAACAAACTGGGGGGAATACATTTTTTGTTATGTTGTGACTTTGAGTGCACCTCGTTACCAGTTAAACTTTCAGCCTTTCATCAGCAAGTGATGCTCTATTGGAAACTATTGTTCAAACATAACTTCACGCCTCACAACACTCCAGTATGGAATAGTAGATATATAAAGTTTGGCAGAAAATCTGTTTATCTTGAGGAATGGAAATCTAAAGGGATTTGGGCTATTGCCCATTTCTTGGATGATAATGGAAATCTGTTACTGTATTATAGAGAGTTTTGTGAGAAATTCCAAGTACAGTGTAACGTTAATATTTTTAATAGAATGATTAGAGCCATACCAATTCCTTTAAGATTAATGGTTAAAGAAGACATGTTGTACTCTCAAATCTCCCCAAAATTGAGACAGCTCTCCTTAGAAGGTTATGATTTTTGTGATAAAAAATGTACAAATAAAGTTATTAGAAATTTAATTTTACAGGCTAATTACCCAAACCCAATTAGACGGCACTATGTGCTTAAAGATTTTGATACGGTTGAAATAAAAATAATTAGGAAAAATTATTTGTCTTTTCCCCTTCCGCCTAAAGCTAAGGAGGTGAACTTCAAAATTTTAAACGAGATTTATCCTACTAATGAATTTTTAAGATTGAAATTTAATTTTGAGGTGAATAATTGTTTTTTGTGAAAAAAATATTGAGAATTTAGAGCATGTCTTCTTTGATTGTGATATGGTGCAACCCTTTTGGAACGAGGTGCAGAACTGGTTAAGGTCTAGGAGGGTTGAACTCCCACCTCTCACGGTGAAGTTGATTAGGTTTGGTGTTTGTCTGGATAACAAAGATTGTGATTTTGTTATTAATTTCTTTTTATGTTTTGGAAAGTTTTTCATACACAAATGCAGATGGTTTAAATCTAAACCCAACTTTAATCACTGGATGAATGAGGTTAAGCTCTTGTGCAAATCTTTAAAATTAGTTAAAAATCAGAAAGCCCTTAAATTGATTTCTTTGTTGGATATGTTTAAATTAATTTAAAAGTCCCTTTTATTTTATTTTTCATTGTATTTATTTTTGTATTGCTTTGTATTTAATTATTTGTTTGTTCTAGTCTGTTTTTTTTTTCTTCTCTGTACTAGTGATGCTCAACTTAAGGCTGAACCATTGAGGTTATTGTTGAGATTTGTTAATGTACCTTGTTTGTTTGTGTTGTTGAAGAATAAAAAAAATAAAAATAAAAATAAATAAAAATAAAATAAAAAAATTATAAAAAACAACTATACAGCGACATCCACAGGCTAATTCACACCACGACAACCATTTAAGAAACCAACAATAACCAAGACAGCAAACAACCCAATACACCTTTCAGTCTAACACACAGACTCTTTATCAAACATGTTCAGCTGAAAATTTTTAACGCTGGGCTGTGTATGAAAAATGATTGATAATGTGCAGAAAACACAAAATTAATTTTTAAAAAGTTCAATCAAAATGTAAAGTGTACAGACTCAATGAGAAAATCTACTAAAAACTTGTTTGAATGTTTATTAAGAAAAACAATAAACAAATAAAACTTCCCCTTTTAAACAGAACTGGTTCAGCTTTGATTTGACACTAAACTTCATTTGTACCAAAAGAACAGCATAAATCATGAGAGGAAAACAATCAGTTGTTAAAACATTCATGTTAATTTACAGTAATAAAAAAAACCTGTGCAGTTTATGATATAAATATTTCCAGTACTCATGAGTCTCAGCTGTCAAACTTTGTCCAGTGTTTTGTGAAGCAATCTGACGTAGGGACATTTACAGTTTCTACCAATCATTTTAAAAACAATTGAATGAGGTTTCTAATTAGTTAAAACAAATGTGCTCACATTCTAAAAAGTTATGAAAGTGAAACTTATGTAAAAGTTCTATTATAGATGAATCACACAATACCTTTAATAATCAGGAAAGGTTTTATCTTGTTACCCAAAACCAGTGTCATAGGACAGTAAATAATTTCTGCTTGATAAGTGTTGTTACATTAAAGAATGCAACGAGAAGCTGATTTTGAGGCATCCCAGTTCCTTCTCAGAGCTTCCTAAAACACCCTGTACTTTGTAATTGCCATTAGTCAGCCAGCCAGGCAGTTCAACTTCTGGTATGTAGATTTCTGACGTCGGCAAAGAATAATCCCCCTGGATAAAAAAAAAAGATATGAACAATGTTATGCCTCAAAAAAAAAATGCATGATGCACTTTTGTGTTCTTGCATGTTTAATAAAACCTTGTGAATCGGGAGACTCACAGCTTTGAACGGGCAGTGGCAGGGCAGGCCATATGTGTGCAGAGGCTCGGGACAGTCCTGTCCTGGGGGGATGAGCTGATTGAGCAGGTCACAGATATCAGGATAATGGCAGCTTCCTATTTCCTCCAGACATGGTATTTTCACCCACACACCAGCTACTTTTTTTTCCAACGTCACATTCACCTGAAGCAGATAACAGAGTAAACGAGTTATTAATGGGATAGTTCACTCAAAAATTTAAATTATGTAATTAATTACTCCCCCCTCATGTTGCAAGACTTTCGTTCATCTTCGGTAAACAAATGAAGATTTTTTTTTTTATGAAATCTGAGGGGTCTTACCCTCCATTGACAGTCTGTAGACACAACTACCACTTTAAAGCCCCAGAAACGCAGTTAAGAGATCATAAAAGTGATCCATGTGACTCAAGTGGTTTAACGTCAATTTTATGAAGTCATGCGAGCGCTTTTGTTTGAAAAATAAAATAAAAAGTTACTACTTTATTTACTAAATATTAATCTCCGCGCAGGAACACGCAACAATGTTTGCTCTCGCATCAACACGCATACATCGTGTTGCTCTCGTGAACATGTCAGTGATAAATATTTTGTAAATAACGTGGTAAATTATGGGGGTTTTTTTGTGCAAAGCACTCGAGTCACTTCATAAAATCGAGGTTAAACCTTACTACCTTTCTGAAAGTGGTAGTTGCATAGGCTGTCAATGGAGGGACAGAAAGCTCTCTGACTTCATCAAAATTATCTTTATTTGTGTTCCGACGATGAACAAATGTCTTATGGGTTTGGGATGACATGAAGGTAATTAATGACAGAATTTTCATTTTTGGGTGAACTAGCCCTTTAAAACGATGCCTTATGAAGACACAAGCTATCATGGAGGTTTACAGCCTCTTGTGATTGTCACAAGACACCCAACAGACCGTTCCAGGCATAAAAATTTATTTAACCAATAAACTAGGTCACAAGAATGGCCAGGAATCTCTGAACTGAATTCAGAGGTTCATGGTGCAAGGTAAAGATATAGCCTTCTACACCTTGTTTTTGTATTTTTAAGGACTTTGTAATATTTGGAGCATAATAAACATGACAATCTCACCAACATCTTTTAAGAAATCAGGAATTATGAAAATGAAGCAAAGATGTAATTTTTTAGCCTTCATGTAACTTCTACAGCAAGTCATCTGTAACAGGTATTATTTTTTTTTAAATGCAGGAAAAATATATTTATAGTTTTTTCCTATGCACACTAGCTTACAAGCAAAATAGTTTATGATAATTTAAATAGCCCTTTAATCAAAACATGTAATTCATATTTACTTCCATATTTACTTTTAGTCAAATTTTTATAGAAAATTGTTCCTTTTAATAACAAGAATTTGGGTCAACTTCTTGTAGAAACAAATACATAATAGGCAGTGTAATAAGTGTCATAGGGCCATTCTGTTATGTTAAAATATATATAATAATGTCAATCACAAAACAATATACTATGTAGAGTTCCTCTTTCCACCAAAAAAATACGGAATCATGATGTTACCTTTTTTAACCAAGAAGAGGAAGTTGTTCTGGCTATTCTGAAAATCCTACATAAAAGATATTCACTGCAAACATGCAATTCTGGGTCTCAAGATAAATATCAAAATCAAAATGGATTTAGTCTTTCTATACTCAGATGTCCTTATAGCTTACCGAGAGAGGAGATACCAGCTCTACTGATGTTGTGCCTGATGCATCTGCTGTTAACTGTCCAGGAATGGGAATGGGATCTGGAGATATATGGAGAGTCTTCAATTGTGCAGGATCTTGTTTACCGCAGTTTTGCCAAGAAAACCCCCACACCTGTTCAAAAATAAAAATGAGCAAATGACAAATGAAAGAAACAGAAATTATATAGTCACAGTCTGATCCGGATTAGAATATTTCACAATTTTACCGTGGTTAATTTAGAGATTCTGGATGTGGAGTGGCTCGAGCCTTCCAGCAAAAAACCGTTTGCAGCGAAAAGAACGATAAACACAGAAACAGAGCTTTTCATTTTGCACGGCAATAAAGTCAAACACACGAAGTATAACTTTGAATTTTGTTTAACAAGAGAGCTTTACAAAACCACAAGCGAAACAGTAACACGACGTAACTTAAAGGCACCAGACAAACAACAATATAGTGCGTGTGCGTTGGAAGACCAATAAAAGCTTAACTTCAGGAACTATCAGTGTGTGTCATGTGAGTGTGTTGTATTTAAATGTGTTGGCATGTTGATTCTTTCCGCATTTCATCCTGCGAAATAGAGTGTTACTGCGACCTCTAAAGGCAGGAGGAATAGCAGTCCGTTAGCAAACGTGTTTGGAGATTTTAAACAAAACGACTAGTAACTTACAAAGAAAAGGACATTTTTACACAAGTGCTTTTTTGGTACGGCTTTTGACGTTTACACTGACAGATATTTGTGAAATATGGGTAGGCCTATTAAAGTAAATCTTCATCCTGAAAGCTCCTTTCCCATATCACCCGCTATGAGTTCAACAATACTTCTGGTGAGTTTATAATTGAATACAATTATTTTGTGTTAGGCCTGCAAATGCATAATTGTGAAGGGATAGTTTACCCAAAAATGAAATTTCTGTCATCCCTTTAATGTGTTCTAAACACCCGTAAGACTTCCGTTCATCTTTGGAACACATGAAGATCTTTTAATTAAATCTGAAATATGTCCCTCCATTGACAGCTACAACTACCATAAAAATATAAATAAAACTAATCCATTAATTGATCGGTTTAGTCAAAATTTCCTAAAGAGCCACTATCACTTTATAATGAACAGATGAATTTAGACTTTTATTCACATAAACATTCATCAACTCACGCATTTAAGTTGTGGTAAATGCCCAGCTAACAATTTTAGGTTCTGGGAACTTTAGTTTTTGGTTCTCAGAACGTTCCCTTAAGGTTAGGGGAACGTTCCCGGAACATTCTCCTTAGGTTATAAAAATAGGACCTAAAAATAACGTTCCTAGAATGTTCTTGTTTGGTTCCCAAAAAAGAACCACATGGGAACCATTCGGGAACGTTAGGGGAACGTTCTGTGTTTGCTTGGTGGAAGCTCAAGCATGTTCACTTGATGTGCGACAGTGCGAAAACCAATGAGGTTCATTCTCGGGGAAGTATTCC
This sequence comes from Semotilus atromaculatus, assembly GCA_031834385.1. Lineage (NCBI taxonomy): Eukaryota > Metazoa > Chordata > Actinopteri > Cypriniformes > Leuciscidae > Semotilus > Semotilus atromaculatus. Next base: position 19,178,001 of record JAULUF010000052.1, read on the forward strand.
TATTCCCAAGTCAGGATGTGCCAAGCTGATAGAATCAAACCAGAGAATGTCTAATAAGGGGAGAACTTCCACTCTCAGTAAACTTCCGGCCTCTGATCTGGTTGCAGTTCCTCTCTGGTTCCATATGAGGGCGCCCACAGGATGAATGCAGAATGAATGGAGGTCTATGGAGCTATACCCCTCAAAATCCACTTTCCTCAGGAGATAATTTTTTGTCTAGTAAATTTAATGTTGTATTCGAAAGGAGATGCAAAGAAATTACACATTGCTGGGTGTTCGATTTTTTAGAGTCACTTATACGACCAGAGATACTGCTTTACGGCAATCCTTCAGTCACTTTGGTGCTTTCACGCTCTGTTATTTTCTCTCTACGCTCGTGCTCGAACTCATAGACAATACCGTCTATTACATGAATATCTCTGCGAATACTCGACGGATTCGGCAAGCACTGAGCTCGTTGGAAACATATAAGTATCATAATTTCTGGTGGTGTTTTCGCGGAGATATTAGCCGAAAACCATCGGGCACACTGCAAAATTGCGGACGTCGGTGACGTCACAATCTCAGAAGAAAATCGCTCGAATCTCTGGAACGCGAAGACCCAGAGAGCTCAAATTCGAGGGAGAAGGTCCCAGGGGGACCCTTGCCTGAACGCTAGAGTGGCGGGCCTCGGGGATGCCCTCTACCTGATCGCCGTTTGCTGGGACCCCCGATTTCGAACGGCTATAACTCTGGGACCCGGGCGAGTTGGACCTCAGGGGTGGGCTCGTTCGAAAGGCCCCGTACAGCACTACGAACGATTTGAGTCTCGGGAATATTGATCAAAGATTGACCGAGATATTAGCCGAAAAACGTGCGCCTTTGACCGGACGTAACTACAATCTACAATAGACTGTATGGAGAGAGGCTCGGGAGCTTTCATGCACGTCACATCCGATGGATTTCACGGTAAATCCCACCCGGATCCTTCAAATAGAAATAGGAATACTGGCCTTTAGAGGTAATAGCAAAACCTGACAAGTGAATCATTGTAATGCGTGATTACAACCCCTTCACACACAGGCAATAAAAAAAGGATTAATTTTAGTTGAAAAGTTACATATAGCACCTTTAATAGGGAGTGGCCAGGCACTCCGTAGACGGGTTCTGATCAAACTGAGTGTTGTAATAAAACCAAAGGGTGCCTCGATTAAATAGCCTATTAGTTCAGGGGTGTGAACACTTTTTGCAATTAGTGAATCGAATCCAAGGTTTCTACTTTTTTTTGTTCTATTAAATGTGTCACTCTGGTTTTCAGTGCATTACATAACCGAATAATTAGTTCATTATTTTTTATTTATTTATCTAGAAAAAATTAAAGCATCACAAAGAATCATATAGCTGTCATATGCTTTTGTTCCATTTAGTTTCATTGTGTTTTTAACTTGTTATTTCCCTGTGCCCTCTAGTTACCATGGTTTCTAATTAGTTCTACACATTCTCATTTCTGTTAATTGTCTCATGTATTTAAGCTAGTTCTCCCCAGTCCTTTTCCTGCGGTAATGTGACAAGTAAATGTCCCTCTACTCTCCTGAGATAGGTAGCCTAAGCCTACTTAAGACTTTTTAAGTAATCTCTTTCTGACCAGCAGTATGTGACAATAGCTTATTAATGCGTTTGACATTTTTGTAAAATATAAACAAGTTTTTATGACAATTTAAATGATCTCAAAATGATAAAAAACTTACAGTAATTCAAATCAGAAATTTTATAATTGAGTACAAGAATCTTAAAATGTATGTTTGGGTTGTCATAATCACAACATTAATGAAATTGTTGTGTTCACAATGCAGCTTAAAGGTTGTATCAGTCATTTCAGGGCCAAAAAAGGGCGAAACATAAATGATCACATTCACCTAATCTATCCTAACGATCCGCTAGCTGTCCGCCCCATAAAAGCATGCCGTCCAAAACCGCGTCTCTGTAGGGGCGGGTGTTGTGAGGTTTTAAGCTCGTTCACGGCTGGACGCGAAGTCGGAGCAACACCCGCCTCTGTCGGTGATTGGTTGGAACACTGTTTGTTTTGGTTTTGAGTGGTGGTTGTTCCCATTTGTTTTGTGTGCAGATTTCAGAGCCTAGGCTGCCTACAGAGACGCGGTTTTTGGACGGCATATGGGGCGGGAGCTAGCGGATCGTTAGGAAAGATTAGGTGAATGTGATCATTTATGTTTCGGCCTTTTTTGGGCCTGAAATGACTGATACAACCTTTAATTATCCTACTTTTAGTGTAAGGCTGACCAGGGCATGGTCTATCTTGGGCAGGAAGCCTCCAGGGCGGAGCAGGCTGAGCAGGTGGACAGGGCGAAGGATCTGTGCTGGACGGGACCAGCGGCGAAGGCTCTGCAATCTGGGTGGGAGACAAGGGCTCAGGCAAGACGGCAAAAGGCCAGAGTAAAAACTGACTTTTTCAACCCGTCGTCCATTTAGGGCGGTCAATTGTTCTGTCACGTGTGTAGAGGGCAGAAGAAGACTCAAAGTCAAAAGGCTCCACTTTAAACATTTACTAAAATAACTCAAATGTACAAACAGGCAGGCAGGATAACACACACGTAGAATACAACTAACTACCAACAATGACAGACTGAACAGAGAGAACTAATGAACTGAAACCAGTTGAGACAGATGACAATTAACAAGGCACAGGTGACAATGACGATGAGGACGATGAACAGGTGGGTGATTGAGGGAGTGAAAGGAGGATTCTGGGAAGTGTAGTGCAGACGAAGACAGAAGGTGCAGACGATGAGACAATTACATTATGTGAAAAATCGTTATTGCATTGGAAAATAGTTATTGCTCAAGTATGAGCGCAAGATTTTATTACATTTTGACAAAAAATTATTACATTATAAACATTTTATTACATGAATAATGTAATAGGCCTACCTATCATATTATACTTTGTTATTACATTATGAGTGTCTACATGCCTTCTTTTGTTGTTGTCATTACTGTCTGTGGCCACAAGATGGCAATCTTGTATTTGTACTTCAGAGTCATGATGGTCCACTTCAGGCATTCTACTCACTATAATTAACTTTGCAACTAAATGCCAACTAACTCTTATTAGAGTATCAGTAGAATGTTAGTTAGGGGTCGGGTTAGTAGAGTTTACATGTACTTGCAAAGTTTCTTATAGTTAGTAAAATGTCTAAAGTGGACCATCAAAATAAAGTGTTTCCATTAGGCAGACAGTCTAATACTCTAATGACTGGTAGTTGACATAGTTGCAAAGTTATAGTTAGTTAGTATGTCTAAAGTGGACCATCAAAATAAAATGTTAACCTTATAAATAAGACTGAACATTTCTCAAACCACAGTGGCATAAAAACAGTCTGATATATAGCAAGCATTCCAGCAAAGCTCACATTTTAAAGCTGAATAGTTTTATGGGAGAAATTCCTGTGCAAAAGTGCATCCTACAATCATTTCATGAGCAATGTAAGGGCTATATAATTTTCTATGTCAGTATATGTGTTTAGTTCTGGTGAATCATGAAAGAGTGTAATCAGGCTCTCAGGTTTTATGTGATAGAACACTTGTATTCACTGGCCATATGAGGAGTGCATGAGTCACTCTTAATCTCCCTGCATGTGCCTGCAGGTAAATGCCAGCCCATATGTGCCAAATAATCACACAATGTTTTAGATCTAAAGGTACCGTGTGCTATTCAAACACAGCATTGCAGTCCTAAATTGGAGAAAATCACCACTTATCAAATGACATTCTCGCCCAGGGATTTGTCAGTGCGTTTAGAGGTCATATACTGTGCTTAAACATGAGCTATACATTATATACAACCAAATATGTCAATTCACTTGACATGAGGTGTGAAAAGAGTTTAAATAGCTCATGTTGAAGCACATGATCTCGGAACGCACTGGCAAATCCCTGCTGAGTGTGTCATTTGATAAGCAGTAAAATAATTCTAATTACTTAAATAAATATTATAATTATAATCATAAATACGTTATATTATATGCAGGTGAAACTCGAAAAATTCGAATATCGTGCAAAAGTTGTAATTTTGATGATTATGGCTTATAGCTTATGAAAACCCCAAATTCTAAATCTCAGAAAATTTGAATATTACATGAAATAAAAAAAATAAAATAAGGATTTTAAATACAAAAAATGTCGGCCCTCTGAAAAGTATACTGATGCATATGTATAGTTATATATACTAAATATATTAGTTTCACCTTTTAATTTGAATTACTGAAATACATGAATTTTTGCATGATATTCAAATTTTTCGAGTTACACCTGTATTATATATTATACACTACTAGTCAAAGTTTGGAATAATTAATTTTTTTATGTTTTTGAAAGAAGTCTCATATATGCTCACCAAGGCATTTATTTGATATTGTGAAATATTATTACACATTAAAATAACTGTTTTCTACTTTTTTAATGCTGAATTTACAGCAGCCATTACTCCAGTCTTTAGTGTCACATGATCCTTCAAAAATCATATTGTGACAGAAGTATTGTAACTAGAATTCTTTTCATATATGTTATATCTCTTTATTCTCATTTAATTTATTCTTTCAACAACATTTCCTATTTAAAACAGATTATCTAAAGGTTTCTCCATAGCAAAAGTGTCCCCTTAAAGGGATTGTTCACCCAAAAATTTAACATTTTGTCATCATTTACTCACCTTCAGGTTGTTACAAAATGAGTTTCTATCTTCTGTTGAACACAAAAGAAGATATTTTGAAGAATGTTGGTAACCAGACGGTTGACAGCAGCCACATTGACTTCCTTAGTAGGAAAAAAATACTATGGAAGTCAATGTCAACTGTCTGGTTACCAACATTCTTCAAAATATCTTCTTTTGTGTTCAACAGAAGAAAGGAACTCATACAGGTTTGGAACAACTTGAGGGTGATTAAATGAAAACAGAATTGACATTTTTGGGGAACTATCCAAATAGTAACAAGTAGAGCACTTATCAACACATACCCTTTTTGATTTTCTTATGTTAGAGATCAGAAGCTTTGAGATATGGCGTGTTTATCTAACAGGAGATAAGCCTCTGTCGCTATGATGATTGAAAGTGATGTTGGTTAGTGGAATATTTTGCCAGGGAATGCTGTGCTTACACATTGTGAGATGAGGGTGCATCCGTGTTGTTACAAACAAGCTGAATCTGTCTGGCACAAAAGTGTATCTTGAATTACGTGTGTGAGCATGCACATTCTTTATTCCTGTATTGATTTTATATTGAGAAATATATGTGCATCAGCTCAATCATTTTAAAAACTACTCTGGCTTTCTGCAGTTTTGTGATTCATGCCAATGAATATTCATATAGGCTACTATAGAAAATTAGCATGTTATTGTGTGTAAATTAGCCTCTTTTATATGATCAAAAGTTATGTAGCTCACTGGGGTTTTTTGGTGTTTTCATAAGCTGTAAGCCATAATCATCAAAATTACAACTTTTGCATGATATTCTATTTTTTTGAGTTTCACCTGTAAATCTCTACTGATAGTAACAATTACAGAAGAATAAAATAAAGCATATTTTGTTAACTTTTGGAGCTTGTAGGGTACTCATATTCGCCATCTCAAACTTATTCTCAAAACTATAATTTTCAACATCTTCAAAATCAATATTTGAATCACTGACAGCTTCTTCACCTGATCCATCAAGGTGAGTTGCACTTCAGTCATCAAAGATTCAATTATTGTTGTGTTCAGAAAAACACACTTACACTTTTACACACCTCAGGTCGTTAGTGACCCTATACAAGTTTTACAAAACTGAATGGGAGAACAGGTGTTTTTTTTGGGAATAATTTAATTATTTTGTTTCTTGTTATTGTTTATAATTAATTGATTGAGGAATACTAAGAAAGTTGATGTCTAGCTTTAAAAATGAATGAGGAGGAGGGTGAATGATGTCACGGGTCATGGGTCACTAAAGACCTGAAGTATGCATTTAAGGGTTAAACATTTAGTATCTGATTATAGAAACTAATAGACATATTTGGCAAACTCCATTTACTAAATTTGGAGAATACTCAAAAACAAATAAATTATATTTTCAATTGCTAAATTTTTTTTCCAGACAACATATTTCAGTAGGCTATGTTTAACAAAGAGGGAAACCCAAGATTCGCTCCATTAAATTAATCTGTTTTGTACACACTGTGGTATCTTGCACCACGGTCCATCATTCATCTGTAGATTGTCTAATACACTAAAACGTGACAAATAGCCAGCATCTCTCTCTCTCTTTGTCAGGCAAAGAATTTGCACATCTCCCAGGATGATAATGTTACCCCATATCTTGCACAGATGCACCCTGAGGTACAGGAATGAATAAAGGTTTGCATTCTGCAGGTGAACTCATGCATGACAATAATCAAGCGTAGCGTTACTTCTGGCATGTCACTTTAGTCAAGCTCGCATCAGCTGATCCACACCTACCTGTAGGAACACGACGCCTATCAACGTATATAAGCTATATTAAGCAGCTAAAGCATTTCTCAAGAGCTAATTACCCCCCTCCCTCCCCAGCTCCTCCTCTCGCCCATCAGGATTTGGCATTCTGAATCAGAATAAATTCTCGAATTATGTTGTACTTTAAAATCTTGAAATCTTGGGTATTGCTGCTCTCCCTGCTCTTATCCATGCTAGGCTTCATGGATGCGCATGGGAGTTCTCGCCCAGAACGGAACCATATCGCCAATCCAAACTGTATGCTTATTGTCAATCATATTTGACGATAGTGGTCCTGACAGAACTCCAATAACATAATACAGCAGGTTCCCTGACAAGAAATATGTCACTCACCAGTGTTTCTTTTAATAGCCGTTAGGATATGCAGGCGCCTTTAATGGGTCGGTTTCAGCGTTACGGTACGCCAAGGACACTTGCTTAAATATATATTTATTTTTTTGCCATTTCAGATGCACTGAAAAAAATGTCATGTTGAATTTACTTAATTTTATTATGTCAAGGGGTTGCACGAAATAAATGTATCTACATCCAGATTTATTTTTTAAGATGAGTGTACTTATAAAATATAAGTAAAACTAATTTACAAAATATAAGTAATTTCAGATTAATTATATTATATAATTTTAGCTAAACTATTTTGAGTTAAATTTACTAAAGTTTTTCAAGAATCAGCCTGTGCATCTCAACAATGGTGACAAATAAAGCATGTTGCAGTGCATTCTGGGTTCCACCAATCAAACTCACTCATTGCCCCCAATTATGCATAGCTGCACGAATAAATAATGAGCTCATGATCAGAGGTAATCCATTTGTCACAATACAAAGATTCAGGTCAAATGATTGTGAAATAATGATTCAATTTAAACACAACCAACACCATCAGATCACCTTTTCAATTTGTTTATCGGTCTATTGTAATTCAACAGCCAAACAAATTATAAAAATGATAGTTTAAGGGTCAAGAGCCCAACTAAAACACACACTGATTTCCATGATGGTGACACCCCAGGTGAATAGGGTAAAATTTTTATCTAGCAGACATCACCATGAAACTTTCCCAGTTGATTAACTAGATTAAGATGAGAAAAAAATTTATTACAAGTTTTCTGTAATTTAATGTTTAAAAATGCAAAGTTAAATCGCCCCTTTTACTTTCATGGTTGGTTACTGATAAAAAGAAAATGACCATATTTGGACCCGACAGCATTGTACAGGAGAGAAAGAGCTTTCTAATGGTGTGTGTGATGACAGGGTGCAGGCAGCGATCGCAAAGCAGCGCGAGGATTTAAAATGGCAACTTTTGATGAATTTATGAGAATTCTACAGACGCAAACAGACAAAGTGTAGTAAAATTCTAATGTGTTAAATTTAATTAATAATATTTCTTGTAATCTGCACAATTTTATTGAGTAGATATAGGGTATTCATTTTACAGTGTATATGGAAATTAAATTAAACTTATTTTTTTCTAATTACTTTTAATTGAATGAAATTAACTTGTTTTAAACAAGGGCAGTGAATTTGAAAATGAATAATAAAAAATAAGTAGGATTAAATAACACATTAAAATCAGTGAAATTATCTAGATAAAAACATGTAACATTTACAAGGGGCCAGAATAATTTTTTTCAGTGGAACAGATTTCTACAGATGACAATTAGGCCCTACATCACTATCCAATGATCTCTACATGAGTAAAATCTGTGTTTAAAATCCGTGCTGCAGCGTTCTAGTATGCTGTTGTGAAATATAGCTGACATTTCTAAATGCCAAGTCAGTATCATCAGTAAATCCAATATACGCATAAGAGAAAAGCCACTCCTGTGTAAGGCCTAATTATTATTTTTTTTTCTCCTGCTTGATGAACTTCTAGACTTAGATTACTTTATTTACAACTCAATTTTGTAGCACAAACTACATAACTTACCGTAAAAAATTTGGAGTAGAATTTACTTGAAAAAACCTTGCTAACAAATCTCACTCAGAAAAGGCTAGTAAAATTTACAAACATTTACTAGCAGTCTTAATTAGAAATGTTTAAGTTAAATTTACTTGGATTTTCCAATTCAGTTTTATTGACTCTTTATCTGTATATTTTACTTAAGTAAAGCTTATAAAAATGTATTGAGTTTTTTTTTTTAAATTTACATGAGAATCCTAGTTATATTTTTTTATTTATCTTGAGTAACCTTTACTTTAAATATTACGTAAACATTACTTACCATTAATAATACAAATTATATGTTCAATAATATATATATAAAATAAAATAAAAAACAAGACATTTCTGTTTTACAGTTTTATTTTAATTAAGTTCTTGAAAAACAAGTGCACAAAAATGAAGACACATTAAGATTAACTGCTATTGGCCAAAAACACGACCAAAATTGTTCAGCATCTTTAAACTATCACAGATGTTTCAATGTCTGTGTAGGTTATAACAGACCAAACATTTTATGCAAGATGCTTAACTGATCTCACATACAACATTGTAATAAAACTCTGCTTCTGTTTTCTTTAGCAGCACTGCATTATTTACACTAGACTGCATTACAAGGTTTCTATTTAACAGTACAAACTTTGCTCTACAAACTTTGCTCGAATTTAAATTATGCAACTTTTTAGAGCACTCACTTGCTGAACAAATGCAAAAATTGTCCAATTAAATAAATTTTAAAAAAAAGAAAAGAAAAGAAAAAAGCCAACTAGCAGGCTTACATTAGTAGTTTTCTATGCAAAGAACTAACTTTTGGAGAAAACTTTAAAGCATCCAGCCCAAGAAAGATTTTTTGAAAGACTTCAAAAGTGTTTCTCAGCTTTGGTGGATAGCTTAAATTCAGGGCGTAAATGGAGCCCATCAGCAGAAGGCACGCATTTGTGAGATTCTTACATCCCAACAGCACCTCAGTTCCCTCAATGACAACAGCGATGTTGGCATCCTCCTCTCCTGCAGTGTTGCCCAGCACAATGATCTTCATGACATGATTAGTGATGTTATCTTTAATCATGTCTCTGCTTACATCCTGTCAAAAACATAAGAGCAAAATGGTTACAATAATGTACACCAATTGCATGTTCTCTTTAATTTTATGTGATAAGTGCCCCACACAGATTTGGTCTCATCATCATTAAATCTGTCATTACATAAAAAGGAAAGGGAGGGGGGGCCTTTCTTCCTTGTTGGCCTGAAACGAGACATTAAGAGATTTCCATGACGCATGCGCGAGAATTGCGATCTCCTTCAACTAGCTTCAGTAAAGTTCTCGCACATGCGTCATGGAAATCTATTGAAGTCTCGTTTCAGGCCAACAAGGAAAAGGAATAGTCGAATAAAGTCGTTATTTGTTTGTTTTTTCGCACAAAAAGTATTTTACACAACCACCTCATGCTGTGGCAGCTGCAATAAACAAAAGATGTACACACACACACACACACAAATTCAGAAAACGTAAACAACACTAGTTCAGAAGAACTTTTAGTTTCAGGGTTTTTTTACATTTGCAACTGAATGGAAATTTTTAAAATATATATATATTTAAAGGGATAGTTCACTTTGAAATAAATTTTTGATATGTTTTATCTTACCTCAAGGGCATCCAAGATGTAGGTGTCTTTGTTTCCACAATATTTTCAATTTTGATATTTTTAGGTCAAACCGTTCATGTCTATCAGTCATACAGTGGAGGTTAAAGGGATAGTTCACTTTGAAATTAATTTTTGATATGTTTTAGCTTACCTCAAGGGCATCCAAGATGTAGGTGTCTTTGTTTCTGCAGTATTTTCAATTTTGATATTTATGTCATTTAATGGAGGTCTATGGTCACCACGTCAAAGAGCATGCACAGAGAAGTCCAAATTAAACATGATTTAATGTCTCGTAAATGTAAGTACACACTGATGGCCTAAGACATGAAACGAGTGGTTCGTGTGAGAAAACGAACAGTATTTATATCATTTTTTACCTCTTGTAACCACAGCCACGTCCAAGTGATCTGAGGGCGCGGGCGCTTTGTGGCTGTGGTTACAAGAGGAAAAACTAAATAAATACTGTTCGTTTTCTCACACATATACCGCTCGTTTCGTGTCTTCGTGTCTCAATGTGTACTTACATTTACGAGTCATTAAATCATGTTTAATTTGGACTTCTCTGTGCATGCTCTTTGAGGTGGTGACCATAGACCTCCATTATTTGACTGATAGACACGAACAGTTTGACCTAAAAATATCAAAATTGAACATACTGTGTAATCAAAGACACCTACATCTTGGATGCAATTGAGGCATGCTAAAACATAACAAAAATTAATTTCAAAGTGAACTATCCCTTTAAGGGGGTCTACCCTGGGTTCACCTCAAAGAGCATGCACAGAGCAGTCCAGATTAAACATGATTTAATGACTCGTAAATGTAAGTACACATTGATGGCCTAAGAAACGAAATGAGCGGTTTGTGTGAGAAAACGAACAGTATTTATATCGTTTTTACCTCGTGTAATCACAGTCATGTCAAACTGATTTGACGGCACGGGCACTTTGGTCTGCGCATGTGTCAGAAGTGATCTCTCGCGCGCCTACATCACTCTTTGTTTATACAGAAATTTCGGAAATTTTACCTTTCACTAAACATATTTAAATATACAGGAAATCGCAATGCAGACAATTTCGGTATATCTAAATATGTTTAGTAAAAAGTAAAACTTCCGAAATCTCTTTGTAAATATTGAGTAACGTACACACACAAGCGATCACTTCCAGGCGGAACGTTGAACATGATTCAGTTTGGTTCATTTGGACATTGCACAACTGATTCGGATCACTTGGACATGACTGTGATTACACGAGGTAAAAACGATATAAATACTGTTCGTTTTCTCACACAAACCGCTCGTTTTGTGTCTTAGGCCATCAATGTGTACTTACATTTACGAGTCATTAAATCATGTTTAATCTGGACTTCTCTGTGCATGCTCTTTGAGGTGGACCCCCTATACCTCTATTATATTGACTGACAGACAACACCAGTTTGACCGAAAAATGGCAAAATTGAAAATACTGTGGAAACAAAGACACCTACATCTTGGATGCCCTTGAGGTAAGCTAAAACATATCAAAAATTAATTTCAAAGTGAACTATCCCTTTAAGATTTAATTATGCATTTTAACATATGTTTCAATTTTAAAATATGAAACATATGAAAATGTAGTGCTGCTAGATCTGTGTTTACTGTATCTTTTGAAGTGATATATATACTGTATATATATATATATATACACACACACCATGTATATGTGTGTGGCTATAGCCAAAAATCTATTGAAATCTGTGTCATACTGCAAGGTTAATCAGTGTTGTAGGCAGTAAGATTTATTGCCAACTTACCTTGCATGGAGCTTGAATAGTGAGTGCAATCTGTGAAAACATTAGAAATGTTAAAGTCAGAAATATATGTTTTACCAATTTTGAATAAATATACTGATCTTATCGATTTGAAATATGAACAGTTAATTTGTTTTGGAACAACTGCATTCAAGTAGCCTAAGCATCAACAATAAATGTTCAAGTATAGTTAATTGTAACGTTATAGGTTCAATATAATCTCTTCTTTAACTTGATTATATGCATCATATGATTATCTATTTTATCGATAAAACAAAGCAGTCTATTGATTTGGATTAATGGGGGATTAACAGTTCTCAGTCACGTTTAAAGTTAATGGCCCATGCTGGGCACGGGTGAGTTATCATTCCAGGCTCGTAACGTTAACCGCGACTTCCAAGGCTGTAGGCCTAAGTTACATGTCCAATTTTAATTTAAACTTTCATTTATAATTCAGATAACATGCAAGGTCACAATTATTTATTCACACAGATAAAATAAACACACCCTTGGACGCTTTCTATAGCTATTTGTCTCGAAGCGTCGGGCAAAGTTCATTTTAAAATTCACTGTAGCCTACATCAAACGTCTCCGTATATTAACGTGTTTATTAACCTATATGTAAAATACAAGACAATTGTTTTCGACAAAGATGGCGTTTGCTAATAACGGATGTTTAAGTTATGCAAACTCAACTCTGTTAACAGTTAACTTAACGCTTTACTAACCACCAGGACTGCAGATAGGTTCTGCAAATGTAACTAAATTGACCAAATGAACAAATATTTCATAACTTACCGTGTAAAAATCACATCAGTCTTCGAGAAAAGTTTCCGTTGCTTTCTTCTTCGCGCCACTTCTGAATCTGATTCTGAACCAAGAAATCAATGCGCATGCGCTTGGATTGCCTGGCTTCTTGGAGTAAGTTTTACTTGCGTTCGTCATTTTTTGCATTAGTTCATTAGATGACAAAACACTAGTAAATATTACTTGGGCAGTTCCAGTTGAATTTATTTATGTATTTAAGTACAATAAATTAAAACGAAGCCTCAAGTACCATATTGAATTAAACGTGACATTTTGAAGTAAAAAGAATAAATATGATTTGTTTGTAAAATTTACTTAAATCATGCTACCTTTATTTACAAGGTCAAAAAATCTTTTTTTACAGTGCAAGCAGCACTCTTACTATGGAGCTTTGCTAATAGTCACTGCAAATAATATGATTTTATAAAAAAATTTAACCAGCATTTTTATGAATAACTTTATTTGAGAGCACTACACAACTTCAGAAGTTTAGAATCAAGTTGGTATAGTGAAAGAAGTATTTTATGGTCACTAAGGCTGCATTTATTTGATGAAAAATACAGTTCTTTATATTCCTTACACATGACATTTGGTCTTATATTAACATAAAGTAGCAGCAGCAGTAGTAATCTTTAACATGTTATGTGTAAAAGTTATTTTGGTGACTTTTTACATTCTAAAAGTTCATTACTTTAAACTAGTATTACAGTTCAACAAAATCCTTATATGCAGTGGGGCAGTTGACTTCAATCAGTCAGTTATTTCTGTTGATGTTTTGGGTTTGATTCAAACGCTCCGAGGGTGGTAAGATTGTGACAACTCCGAACCTTGTGAAAGATCAGACTTTGCCAGGTTTAAGCTGTGCCTGAAGCATCATTGAGCAACTGCAGTGAATGCATGTGCCTACACAAGCAGACTTGCTGAGACAAAGCCTGAGAGGGAAACTGATACTGTTAGAGGAACATACTCAACAGTTGTATAAAAGACTGGGTGAAAGGTTTCGTACACTTTGTCCAAACGAGGAAATCTTTACTGTAGTCTGTTTAAACTTTCCTTATAACCATGCAGACCACATTTGTACGGGTACCCATTTGTCAGGTCCTATAGTACAGTTTTGTCATTTGCTGCTTAACAATGCATATCCATAGCAGCTGTTATTCAGTATGGAAACTCAATAGGATAGTAAAGCCTAGTTATCTTGTCCTTCATTTGTTCCTCTGTATCCTACACTCTTAAAGTGCCCATATTTTATACCTTTATTGTAGTGTGTAATATTACTGTTTGTGAATGGAAAAGGTCTACAAAGTTTCAAAGATTAAAGTTCAGATAAATGGAGTTATTGTCTCCCAAAAAAAGAACTGCCTGAAACGAGTTGTCAGTAATTCCAGTCTTATTTCCTGCACAAACCTACATTGAAACAAATTTGCATAATGCGGCTGGCATTATGGTCTTTATTGGTTGCTCAAAAACAACATCTACTTTGACCGTCAAACACTGTAGGTGTAGCTGAGCCTTGGAAGAGTTTGGTTTTTGTTTTGTGTCCGTTTTCTGCGCTGCAAAAGCAAATCCACTTAGATCTCATTACTTATACTTATCACAACAGGGCCATTGGGCTTATCGGGCCATCTGACCAATCAGAGCAGAGTAGACGCATCACTACAGATCGGGCCAGCAGAGTAGATCAATCACAACAGACTGGGCTATGTGACCAATCAGAGCAATGTATAGTATCTCGGAAAGAGGGGTTTAGAGAGACTGAATGCTTTATGAAAACTTTTCAGACACTGTGAGAAAAGAAATGTATATTATGAGAAAATGTAAGTGTGTTTTGACCTTGGATGCATATAAACCTAATGTAGGAGACCAAAACAATATTAGGAACCTTTAAAATAGTAGGGGTACATTGTAAAATAAAAGTTCCAGCAATTAACCATTTTGGGTTCCCAAATAACCTTTAAGTAACAGTTCTTTACAAAAAATTATTTTCCACTTTTTCCACTATAAAGAACCTTTTGTGGAATGGAAAGGTTTCATGGATGTTAAAGAACATCTTGCTGGGGATCCATGTTTCTCCTCCTTATATCAGTATCAGTATAATCTTATTTAATGCCATGCCAGCATCTGTGACTCTTCACGGCAAAAACTGTTTTAAGGGAGATTTAAAGTCTGTTTGAGATTTCAGGGTGTATTTCATGCAATTTATTGTTCGGACACATATCCCAGTCTTCTTGCCATGCACTTATTTAAAATGTAATGATTGACATTAGGTCTAAGGTCTGAGGGAGGAATTTGACATTCCAGATTAATAGTCTCCTTTGCGGCAGTGTCAGCTCACTCATTACCTGAAAGCTCAACATGGCCTGGAACCCAGCAGAAGATAATACCAAAGAATTGATTCTTTAAGTGGTCTACCTTAAAGGATGATCACCAAAGTATGATCAGTTTTGAAAGCGACCATTGCTTGAAGACATGATTTGGAATCTGTGAAAATGATACAATTATTTTGTTGTGTTTTTTCAATATATTCCAAAGCTAAAAGTACTTCTACAAATGTGCTTCAGCTATGAAAATTGAGCATTGTTTTGGAATGCAGATTCCATTATGTTATTGCTGCAGTCACACTATTTTCCACATTCAAACCATCTGTAAATATGGGTGAATGAAAAGGGGAATGACTTCTTATGTCTAAATACTACTGTCTATATACATTTGGGTAAGTCACTCCTTTCTTCTGATGAGTCAAACCCATGCTGATAACAGGTTTCTATACTGTTCAGGAAGGTAAAAAAAAAAACAAAAAAACAAAAAAAAACGGAAGTGTAGGCTATTTGATTTAAAGTGTTCAAGTTTATATTTAAGTTGTGGTTTAATACGATTACCAAAAGGTCTGATGCTTTTAGGTTTGCTCTCATACAAGTGAATGTATTGGGGTTAAAAGACCCCAAAGGTTTTTTTTTTTTTGCTTTTAGTTTGATGGCATATTGAAGTGATAGCTTCAACCGTCTGTTTTGAAGTAAATGGTTCATTGGCTTCAATGTACAAACTCTGCACTGGTGAAGTTCTGAATGCTCCCAAGGCAAGCCGTAATCCCAGATGATGGTGTAAAGCATCTGTTTATATGATTTCCTGGCAGAATCATAAATTATGCTCCCATAGTCCAAACGGGAACGTATCACTATACTCTATACGAAGTTGCAGAAGTACAGTGTAGGCTGCTCCCCATTTAGTTTTGGACAACACTTTAATTATATTCATAGCTTTAAGATTTTTCTCCTCTCTAGATATCACTGATTTACCGGCAGATCTTTGGCCTGTGTGTACGTATGTGTATGTGTGGGGTGAATGGGAGTGTAGTTCATGGCCAAAGGCTCTCAACTAAAGATATCTGTAGAGCTCTGCAAGCTCCATTATCTGTTTGCCACACAAAGTCTTTCATTTAGTTTCTGTTGGCGTGAACATCCAGACAACATCTTCCTCAAAAAGATCTTTGTTCCAAATGAGAACAACACAACCTTTTAATCTTATCTCAGTGCTCTTCACCGGTCTGACTATCTGCAGCTGAACGCTGTTGTCACAACAAGCAGAGCTCAAATCTTAAAAAAGCCTTTGTCTTAGCACTTACTTTCTTAGCAGAATAATATGGCACTTTCCTCAGGCTTAAAAGGATCAGGAAGGCTGACATATTTTATGCAGTAAGGATGGCTGAGAGGATAGTGGACTTTCAATGTCATAAAAATTAAAAAGAAGCTATTTGGAGATCCTCAGTCATTCAGTACTGATGGACACTGAAAGATGCCTTACCATGCAAATCCGTGAAATCAAGCAAATCCATGTGCTGGCGAAACCGGTTTTCTGTTCAGTCAACAAATCAGGAAAGGTACATTCAGAGCACAACTGTATATTTTATATTATAAATAAAAACTTTTACTAATACACAAATCTCTGAGATACTCAATTCCGATTGGTCATTTGCAGCATTCTATGGTCAAACGTAATAATGATAAGGTGTATTTGATTGATGACAACCAATGTCTTATAGCTGTGCTAGTTTTATGTTTGTGGCACTCTTGTGTCTCCTTAAAGGTATTACATTTAAACTTGTACTTCCCATTTGGGTAACACTTTATAATAACTGCACACTATTAATCATTAGTTAAAGGGATACTTCAGGATTTAGTATTAAGCTTTGTATTAGTAGAAAACCTGTAGTATTTTTAAATTACCGTGCTTTCCACCCTCATATCCCCTGAGACGAGAGATTTATGTAATTTTTGTCTGGAAAAAATCCTCAGATGATGCAAAAATCGTCATAGAGGGTGGGATCTCAGTCAAAGAATGTATAGTGTCAGCCATCTTTTTTTGGAGGCTAAGCTAGCAGGCTCTTGTTCTGTGGAGAAAGCTAAGTGAAAACCATCCTCTTTTTCCTGGACATGTCCAGCTGTTGAGGGATTCAGCTTTTGCTTTCTGCAGTCGCCATTCATTGTTTACATGCACACCTTTTGTTTCATTCTAACTGAATTCATTCCGATTGTTGAATCTGAATGTAGTGTTTACATGAACGCTAAACAAGTGATCGGTTGATTTAACATTGCTAAGAAAATTCCCGCTCTTCCGTGAGAGATACGAGACCGGTGCGTCTCACAGGTGTCGCTCTTCAGTAATCACGCCACCGGCCTCGCGCCGTTCTCCCGCAGCCCTAGCCTCGTTCTTCTCGCCACAGTAAACATAATGAATGGCGACTGTAGAACGCAAAAGCCTAGCTAGTAGCCTAGCCTTGTTGACCTCCTAGGGCAGCGAAGTAAGTGCATTCTGGGAGTTGTCTTTTCTCAGTCTAGAAAGCTCCAAATTAAAATGACCCATTTTAAAAACACATTCATCTTTCCAGAGGTGAAGTATCCTTTTAATATTACTCCGCCGCTGCTGTAGATTGTGTTAATAAATACAGGGAACAAAGTATAACTATTGCAATGTAATGCAAGGGTTTGATTTCTAACATTATTCTCTCAACAGACATTTACATTGATAGTCTGGCGTTATAATTTATTTGCTTTTTGTGTAGGCTACTGTGGAGTGGGTAAAACTGTTTTCAATGGCAGGCTCGCTCTAGCCTAGCACCGGCAAACTATGCAACTGAAAGTACTGGATGAAAAATGTTGAAAACTTTCTCCACTGATAAATAACACCCAGGCTAACTTGGAAATGAGGTCCGATGTCCAAAATCCTGAACCAACCCTTTAATATGTGACTTCTTGTAACACAGCAAACATGTGCATCCAAACACATATGTATACATTATAACAGTCTCTGGAGTTGTCTGTTCAGAAATGTGTCCAGAAAAGGTCACAATATCAGTGACCTTTTGGAAACCTATAAAAGTTATAGCAAATGGCCATAGCCATATGATGTTTTTAGAGGGATTGAGAGAGAGAGAGAGAGAGAGAGAGAGTGAGAGTGAGAGAGAGAGAGTGTGTGTGTTGTATGTCAGACTCAGCAGGTCTGCTGAGAGTTTGATTGTATTTCCTGGGCGTGCTGCGCTGTGCCTAGTCCTGTACCCTTTCTCCCCAACCACGCGCCATCTGCCTCTCCTACTCTTCATCCTCCTCCCTCTCTCTTCCAGTATGCAATTGTTACACATATAGAAAGGACAGGCGTTGTTTCTGGTGCGACACATTTAATAAAGGGATTTCCTGCAAGACAGATACGACAGTATAAAGTCAATCACAAGTGGAGCATCTCAATTCGGTGTGTTATCTATCTGCTCGTCTCTGCATTAACTGCTATATTACGCTTATCAAATTCAGCATGACATTTTCGAATTGCTCATTATAACATTCCCTATTGTTCACTAAACTAAATTAAACATTCACTTGCAAATACAGTTTGCATATCAAGCATGTGAACGTCTATCTTGTCCCATAACATCAAAAATAACAAATAACCCTTGTTAAACTTAACTTGAACCCATAAATTTCCCTATGTCTGTTAAACACTTTCCAGAGTACATACATTCTCTTTTCCAGCATGACTTGTTTACTCAAAATAACCTATTACACTTTAATGTTCTCTTATGTCACATTTCACGACTCTTTTATACCATTATCGAGCAAATCACATCGTTTGAGTTTCCATTAACTCTGGCGGACACCCGCGAACTCCACGTGCGTTACTGAACTTGCGTCACTTAAACTATTAATTTACCCATCAATATCACACAACAACTAAATAAACATTACTGTGCATACTGTATTTCCATATCTGTTGCACAATACCGATTCTCGTTTCACGTACGAGCTTTCATTGCCGTTGTTTCTGATCACGCTCTATCCACGAGTGATAACAATACAGTTTTTGTGCTCAAAACCTACTTAACACAACAAAATACTAAACATAACTGTTCCTGGACCCCTTTGACTTGTAATAAACGTAAGTAGCCTAATCTTATCTGCAAGACAGTATAAAGTCAATCACAAGTGGAGGATCTCAATTCGGTGTGTTATCTAACTGCTCGTCTCTGCATTAACTGCTATACTACTCTGAGTAATATATATTACTATATTACTCCAACTCTGAATCAATGAAATTAATTGTTTTTCAAACGAGTCAGAAGCCGTTTCGTCATGACATCAAGCCGAAACATTAGCCCGCCCACTTATTGCGCGCGCAGACACTAGGAACTTAAACCTCAAACCGGCAGCTGAGTCCTGTGGATACTGGATAGATCATGTCGAGCAGACGCTGTGTTACACAATGCGTTTTTTCCACTGTCCTACATAATTTTTTCCACTGCCCAAGGACGAGCATGTGAAGAATCTGTGGTTAAAATTAATCTTTACCATGATACTACAGCAGTATAATCCTAAACTTTTCCTGTTACCTTTATTTTACTAACAACTACTTCTTAAATATCGGAGTCAGCTAGTCAGCTGTGGGCCGCTATTACATAAAACTGTGTCTATTAATGCAGATTAGTGGTTTAATGCAGAGTCGTTCTCACTACTTTGAGGAAAGATTAAGCATGGAGCAAGATTTGTTTTACCAATGTTTATGTTACATCAGTCATTCACGCTAGAGCTTGGTTAATGTATACATTGCATAGCCTACATGCACTGTTATTGATACAGTTTCCACGTGTTCACCGCAATATACTAGAAACATACTCGGTAAATAAATTAGCACAAGTAAAATAATCGGTTGATGGCCATGCACTTGTTAATGCTTATGGTGAGGAATAGCAACATCTCATAATGTAAGTTAGCCTACCTCAAACTGAGTAGTGAATCACTGAAACGCCCTGCTGGAGTCATCCTTGCGATAGAGGTTCGGGTTGAATGAATGGTTCTTCTTCTAGTGTTTCATCATCGGACTCGCGCTCGGATTGATATGGTAAAATTGACGTCATTGTTCGTTACTGTGTTTACGGTGTGAAAGCCTCAGGACACGCAGAGCTGTCGGTGTTATGGCAATGGGAATTTTGGTTTTAGACGCGTGCTGTACGCGGTTAACCAATCACAACAGACTGAGGTGTCTGGCCAATCAGAGCAGAGTAGCTCGCGGAAAGGAGTGATTTAGAGAGATTGATTCATTTGGCGAGTCGTTTGAGAATCATTGAAAATCTGGTGATGAGAAAATGAAACAGTTTTTTGACGTTTGATGCATGTAAACCTGTTGTAGTAGACTCCAAAACAACATTAGGAAACTTTAAAATGTCATAATGGGGATGACTTTAATTTAATAATGACTTTAATTTACACTAGTGCCCCCCCCCCCCCCCCCCCCCCCACACACACACACCACCACCACCCCACCCTCGTGGCCTGGTTCGAGCAATGATGATGTGACACGAGGTAAAGGTTCTCGAGCACTTTTTGTTCCCTGTTGGCATGCTGCTTTCTTACGGCAGAACAGGGTGGATAAAAACATGCCACTCTAATGCCTCGAGTAACAAAAGTTGCTGGGTTTCCAACTTTTTGGGGTGGAGTGAGTAATACCCAGACTTGTTTTTGTAAGATTATGAAAACAAATGTAAAGTGTTGCATTGATGCTTAGATCTCAGTGAAGCAGTAATGAGTAGGATGATGCATGTATTTGAACAGCTTACATATATGATTCATAAAGTGAAATAGGATTAAATGCGCATTTTCTCCAAGTGTTACACTAATGGGAGATTTGCACAGTAGAATTCACTCTCAAAACTTGTCATTGCAGCCCACTCATAGCTTAGCAGGCATGCAGAGCCCTTTTTTGAGACAGCTTTTGATTTTGCCTCATTTAGTTTTTTACAGCCTTGGACTATTATTTGTCAATGTTTTTTTTTTTTTTTTCTGCTTTGGCCAAAATATATTGGGTTGCAAAATCATTTCTATTGCACACAACTGTTAAAAAGTTTGGGGTGGTGTTTAAAAGATGTCATGATGCTCACTTTATGTGATTAGAAATACAGTAAAACAGTAATTTTGTGAAATATTATTGCAATAAAAAAAAGTGTTCTATTTTCATATATATTTAAAAATGGCACATGATCGCTGATTTGGTGCTCAAGAAAAAAAATCAGTTGAACGTTTTTTGTAGAAACTTGCGGGATTATTTGATGAACTGAAAATTCATAAGAACAGTAGGCCTAATTATTTGAAACAGAATGCTTTTATTACATCATAAATGTCTTTACTGTCGCTTTCGATCAATTTAATACATCATTGTTGAATAAAATAATATATTTTTTATTTTACTGACCCCAAACTGGATCCCAAATGGGATGTAAATAGTCACAACTGGGAGATATGAATTCACGATTGTGGGTGAGTAAATTATGACAAAATACTCACATTTTAGGTCAACTCTTTCAAATTGTTCATGCAAATGTTATGGTTCCATGAAGAATGGGACGTCCATGGATCATTTCCATTGCACAATATTTTCTTTATAGTAGAAAGACACGAAAGAACTATGACATCACTACACAAAACCCATTTGGAAACTTTATTTTCAAGAGTGTTGGGGGTAGTTTTATCCACCAATCTGACCTATTGAACTTTGCATCTGAAATGTTTGGTCTTTACATTTTGACAGGTCCATTTGATCTTCAACAATCAAAACAACAATCCAGACTAGTACAAAACAGCCTATATTTTCGAAGTGACTTCAATTAACTTTTTTCATGTACCTGCAAGCATAAGTCACACATATTTAACAATATAGAGTCCCATCTATTTCCTCCACTGTCTGACAAAAAGGCCCGTTGAAAGAAAATTGCTCTCATCTCAGGATGGAAGATGGAATGGCAACATACTTTTGAAAAGAAGGTTCTACAAGTGATTTACTTGTCTTGGCAAACTCTAATGCCTGTAACAACACATCTATGTCACAGCCAGGCAGGATCGACACTTAAAGAAAACTGCAAACAGCTGAGTGATCGAAACATAAACCTTTTGTAGAAAGATAATCTTAAAGCATTTATGATTACATGTTTAGTATGATAGTTATCATGCACAAATGTTTTGTAGTCAGTTGTAGATGAACTGAACCGACGGGAATACTTCGTGCACTTGGACAAAGCAGCCTAAAGCTGAACATGAAATAGCATTCAACTGAGCTTGGACTCGATTCAGATTAATATCTCTATATTCAAATACCTGATTTGTTCAATAATACAGGAGGATCGCAGTCTTCACTGTCATGTGAACACAATAACCCAGTGATCCGCTCTGATGGGACCTTCATTATCTTACAGAAGCAGGCAGCATGAGAATTTTCAGATAAGCATTGCTGAGTCAGACTGACATATGAGTGAGCTCAAACTGGCCGCAAGCAGCTGTTCTCATTCTAATGAAGCAGTTTACGCATCCATGACAGGTCCAAACGCAATAAACATTAGGCACAACTGCGCAGTTCGTTGGCCAGCATTTCAATCAGAGATCCTCTAAAGTTATCTAATCTCAACAAGTAAATGCCTGATGATTAGGAGCTTGAGATAATGTAACCACTATTGAATCAAGTTAAAGAGACAATACAATTCACAGTAAAATTCACATTCACCTTGAGAGTAAATAATTTGCAATTTAAAATCATTTATCTCATCTTTATCTCGTTCCAAACCTGTGTGATTTTCTTTCTTCAAATGAACTAAAAAGGAGACTTCCATGCAAGAGTTATGTTAACTCTTAAAAAGTTAATGGTGACCAGGGTGTCAAGCTGAAAAAAATCACTAGAAATAAGTCCGTGTAAGCAAGAAAACCATCCGGGTTTGGAATGACGTTTGGGTAAACAATGACTGATTTTCATTTTTGAGTGAGCTGTCCCTTTTATCAGGAGGATTTGATATTTCAAATACAAATGTGTTTCATTGTACCTCTGTGGTATTTCTCCCTGTTTGTTTTGTGGCAGCTTTCATTGGGTGTTTTCAGGTTGCAAACTAATGATGGATTACCCGTCAATGCACTGTAAAACCGTTAATCTGTTCCATCCATTCTCCTTATTGTGCTAGTAACCACACCATGCTTCCTCTGAAGCCAACATATTAAAATTCACATAATAATCAATACAGTCACGCATTTTTGAGATGATCAGTAATATCTGCATTGGCTCTTGATGTCAAACATTCAGCCTTCAGCCTATAACATGAAATATAGTTATAGGCAAATTGCCAGTTGCAAATGCGATGCTTATCGAACGTTGATGACAAGCTTTGTTCTGTGTATATTTACTGTAAATTAAACAGTACTTGCCAAATGGTTGAAATTTTTTTTTGATTGTTTTGACACTATGGGAATATAATTATAGCCCTGGAGGAAAGAGATCATTGTTGTGCAGCCTGTGCTTCATCAAAGTCAGACCTTCCCTATTAAAACTCCCTTTACAGTGGAACTGCACAATAATTAAACTGATAATCACGATTATTCTCATTTGAAAGATTCCAGCGAAAGATAAATATGCTCTTATTGTATATTTACTTTCATTGCATAATGCCATTTTACATTTTGCCTGTTCTTTACTAACATACTTCACCTAATAGGTGACTTGTAGGTGGCACATGACACTATGATAACTTCATCAAATGGAAAATCAATATAAAAAAATGCATCGCTTACAATTGTGTTAATAAGAGTTAATTGAGAAAATTGAGTATATTTGGAGGGTGCTTTGTCTTCATATTAGGTTCTTGAAGAGAAGCAGTTCTGTTGCAAATGAGACAAACCTCAGATCCAGATTGCTCCACTAATTCACTACTCTTTTTCCTTTGGCCAAACACTGCAAACTATGGAAGATTGTTTCAACCACTGAATAATATATATAATGTTACATTTATGCCTTGTATTGTAGCACATAAATGTATGTGCATTTATTAAGCAACCACAATCGCAAACAACTATCTAAGAATTGGATTTATTAAAGAGTGTCACAGAGAAAATTCGCTCGCAGATTTAGTAGCAGCAAACAGCACACGCTGTTCTTCCAGGAACACATAGGCTAAAGTAACTGGCTGTATGACACCTTCATTCAAGCAAAATTTCATAATGGACATTGCTTAACTCCAGTATACATGTTTGCTGGTGTTGTCAGATCATCAGCGCTGTCCAGAGAGCATTAATTATGAATCTAGATAAGCATAAATTGTTATCACGAATAAAAAAAGATTGATCAAAATGGGCTTTCAATAAAACTCGTCCTCCTACAGTAGGAAGGATTTTTTTTGTCGGTCAACCTGACTAGAGAAAACAGAGAAACTTTCCTTTCCAGAGAAATCTTCCACTTCAAACTTCAACACCCATAATGCACATGTTGCCGTCCAATGCCACTCCCACCAGTCTACTATGGATACGCTTACCAGAGTAAAATACAACTTTGGGTTACAGTTTATTTTAAGGTGTCTGTGTTACAGTGTAATTATACATTTAAGTACTGAGTAATAATAATTACCAACATATCCATACTATACGGTTAGGGTTAGGATTAGGGTGTGGTTAAGGTTAGCTGCATGTAATTATACACAATTTATAGTACTATAGTAATTACATGTAACGTGTAACAATGACACTGTAAAATAAAGTGTTACCCAACTTTGCTTTAGTGGGAAATACTTCTTAGCAAACTTTTAGTCATATAGGGAGTGAGTTACTTTTGTCTTCCAGTGAAGGCAGCGGCTAAAGGTTGCAAAGAGAAACTATACATGTCGTTTCTTTCATACGGATTACTTAAACAGATAATATTTGTTTTTGATATAATTTACATCATTTAAAAATAGAAGACTCCAGTCCAAGCTTTGTAAGGACATATGTTTCAAGTCTGTGTGACAAACATTCGCTGGTTTACAGATCATTTTCTGTTGCGTTTCAGAATGAACTTCACATTGAGAGAGACGGCAGAACGCGCATCATGTTTATTTTCTGTATTTTGCGAAAAACACACCTTTTTTTATTATTATGAGTGTACACAAATAAAAGAAGACATTTAACAGTTTTGAAAGATGTATAACACTTATATGTAAGATCAAAATCAACAGAGTATGTTGAGTCTCTTTTGCACTGATAAGAAAAAAAGCGAGCTGGTATCGCCGCAGAGGGTTAAATACGGAGAGAAAGCCACAATGGAAAATCTGAAAAACATATGTCTGTAGTCAACATTTCAAACAGCATAAACGAACAGTGTTTTAGGCCAAACGGAGGGGATACAACTGAAAGGAAGCTCTTTATTCATATATATACATAATACATGACTTGCTCCTCAGAGCGTGCAGACGAAAAGCATTAACTCTCATGTTATCTTGCGATTGGATGCGGATACCTGATGTTTGGGAATGTAATCAGGATGAGATAGTTCTGGGAGGGGATTATACCCAAACATTGTGATAACAAACTTTGTCTCAGGCATTTCAGAATGACCAAATCAACATCTGAGATGCAATGCAATGAAATTGTTCTGCTGGTTAGTCCAGTTATCTAATCACATCCACTGTCGACCATTGAGGGATTTACCCAGTAAATGTATTTCTATAGTAGTTAATGCACGTCTTCTTACAGGATAAAGAAATGATCTGCCAACTAAGTGAATACGTTTTGTATGCCTGTCTTTTGAACATTGATGCACACATCTTAGGATTTCAGTGCAGCATTTTTTATCGCGATATCCCCGAAATGGATGCAACAGCTAGACTACATTAATTTGTCCATTTTAGAGCCTTTTTGATCACTTTTGCTGTATGGAAAATAGCTGCATAAAGATTCTTCACAGACTAACCACTAATTGATCTCAACCGATTTGATATCTGCACTTTCCCAGCAGTCATCAGCACTGTGTCAACATTGCTGAAGAGTCTCCTGACAGCCATGTGGTCAGTGAGAGCAGAATACTGTTTACAAGGTGCAGGCAGTTGTGTTTTTCAGTCATTCATCTGCTCCTTACTTTGACAGACAAATGACTAGGTCTGTCTGAAAGCCAGTAAATGTGCACAGTGGTTTATAGTACTTCCTCTCCACATTAGTCATGTTTGATATTACTCAGAACCCTGCAAAGGTGAGTATCTGTAGCTTACTATTTGTTTGCTAGGTCGTGGATATACACAATTAAGTCAATAGTTTGCATGAATGTTTTGAACTTTAATTCAATTACTTCATTATTTTAACAATTTAAAATGATAAGTAGCCTTGAAGAAAAAGAGTAACTGTATGTGCAAGGTGTTTTCTTCAGTCTTGTCTTGTTCTATTTTCTGCTTCATTTATACAAAGCTATACAGCAAGGAACATAAATGTTTAAAATGCACATAGTCCAGTAATTAACTAAAACTTCTATACAGACTAAAATATTGTGCATAGCATAAAAATGAATATCTCAATAAAATAAATACCAAAACAGATCAGAATATTGCTTCAGATACACTTGAACACTTTTCACAACAGCACTGTTTCACTGTCTCACAACCCTCTGACGGTTAATGCAAATCCAAGGCAAATAAAGACAAAGAATCAAAGAAGTTCACAATGAGGAAGGTCAACGCATTATCTAAGAGGAAAGAAAGAGAGAACGCAGATAAAACAGAGCTGTCACTCAAGCCATGTGTGCCTGTCAAACACAGATGAGACCGCTTATATTGTTGACTGATAGGGAACACTTCACTCTACGGCTGTGCCAAAAAATGCTTCATATCTTTTAGTTTGTGAATCCGAGGATTAAGTGGTTTGGTGTCCTTCCTTGCATTTGTGCAAGTGATGATTGATCCATTGTCAAGATAAGGCTTGAAATCATGTCAGTGTGCAAGATCTTTAAGGGCAGGATGTTACAAAATACTGATATAAACATGGTCGTAATCCACTCATAAAACTGCCCATATAAGCAGCATTGTGAAATAGAGACGCATGTGGCATCTTTCATTAATGCCCTTAGGGTTGCACATTTTTCACTTCATCCTCAAAATGCACTTCGTCAAAGTCCACCTGCTGCCAGTGGCCCGGTGCCCACCGTCTGTTGAGTCTTATTTGTGGGCCATGCCTGCTCCATGTGCTCATCCTCTCTCACTCCATGGCAGGTCTTGGCACCAAGTGTGGGGTCTGTTTACATCATCACTGGTGGGTATCTGGACGTACCTCAATGTACAGTTCTGAAGCCATTTTGTGTCTTTATCAAAAGGTGACTGTGGAGAACTTTTAATTGGGAAACTGCTTAAGAAATGCGGATCACCTTGTGTCTCAACATGATATGCATTACACTATAGTGTGAATGTGATCTCTGTTTACATAACTGTCAAACAAAGACTATGAGCTTCAGGGTGTTAGCAGTAGCGCTAGCACTGGTAATAGATAATTATACCTTCTGGTATCCGTTGAAACGCTTTTATGTTTTGCTTTCGTGAGTTAATCAGATGCTAATTTTCTTAAGTCTGTTTCGATATTTTGTTCACAATCTTCAAAAGCATTCAGGTGACTTCATCTACCACAAAGCAGAGAGTTACATGCTGTTAGATCAATATGAAACCTGCGAGGTGTGTATTTACTTTTGAACAGGACTATTTTAACTTTGTGTAAAATTTTAGAGCTCTACCTCACCCAAAGCCTAAAACATACAGAAACATAGACAGAGAGAGAAAGGGTAAAAACGCCCCCAATCTGTGTGCCCGGCTAATGGTTGATGGGTGTTGGGCTGAGTTTAGGGAGAGGGGGAGGGTTTAGAGGGAGGGACAATGTCATCAGGATTGGGAAGGAGAAGATCAACCTGATTCCTCAGGGAGTAAGGTGTCTTAACTACTCTCATGAACATGGTAAATTAGCTGAAACCGTCAACACTTGCTTTTCTGGCAAAGTCTTAGTGTTCATTATGGATGAAAAGCGATACGTTTTATTTCTGCATTGGAATACAAAAGCTCGAGGACTTTAGGAAAAGTTTCATGTATAGCGGCAGTCGAGGACCTCAGGTGAGTTTCTGAGATGTCAGACATGCGGTGTCAGTTTGCTAAACTTTGCCTCATTTCTGTCAGTTGATTTTAGCACACAATCTACATGTGAAAATCCAAAAGTGTGTTGATGCTTTGTGGGATTTTATACATCTTGTTATTTTGCTGTGGTGAGCATTTCTTTGGGCTACAGTCAAGCTGTTAGAAGTTTTACAGTGCGGCAGATCTAACTCCATGTTACTCTATTTTTATATTTCTAAATACAGATATAAATATGTTTTATATATAGTTCCTGGTATCAAGAAAGCTGGTGCTACTAATTACTAATGTGAAGAAGACTGCAACTGTACTTCACAGGTCTCTGTATGTTTTTAATGACAATAGTAAGACAATTGTGAGTTTTTTAGTTGACACAAACCAATATTATGATAACAATAATATTAATAATATAAAATATTATTATTCATTCAAATCTTTGACTTGTCAATTACAACATGACCTCTCTTCTGAACACTTTATTGCTGGGGCCTATGTAATCTCATTCAAAATTAAATTATATTTCTTTCTAAATACCTAGTAATTTACCATTTCCTCCATCAAGGGCTTTCAACATGGTGTGATTACAGATTATATATTTAACATTATTACATATTGAACATTTTGTGGTATCACACATGATAAGAAGGTGGTGATGCATGAAGGTGGATATCTTGACGATCACAAGAAGGTGGTTGCATTAAAGGTTTAGTTCACCCAAAAATGAAAATTCTGTCAGCATTTACTCACCCTCATGTTGTTCCAAACCCGTAAGACTTACGTTCATCTTCAGACATAAATTAAGATCTTTTTGATGAAATCTGAGAGCTTTCTGTCGCTCCATAGACAGATATGCAACTACCACTTCAAACTACACTTCAAAAAGTTCATAAAGAGATCGTAAAACTAATCCAGAATGAATTGAGCGGTTTAGTCAAAATGTTCTGAAGAGACTTGATCGCTTTATATGATGAACAGATTTAATTTAGGCTTTTATTCACATATAAACATTGATCAGCGAATATAAACAGAAGCTAAACCGCACTTGCTTTAACGTACAAGAATGAACCTCATTGGTTCTTGCAGAAGCTCAAACGTGCTGCGTAACACATGAATGAACCTCATTGGTTCTTGCAGAAGCTCAAACGTGCTGCGTAACACATGAATGAACCTCATTGGTTCTTGCAGAAGCTCAAACGTGCTGCGTAACACGAGAATGAACCTCATTGGTTCTTGCAGAAGCTCAAACGTGCTGCGTAACACGAGAATGAACCTCATTGGTTCTTGCAGAACCTCAAACGTGCTGCGTAACACAAGAATGAACCTCATTGGTTCTTGCAGAAGCTCAAACGTGCTGCGTAACACATGAATGAACCTCATTGGTTCTTGCAGAAGCTCAAACGTGCTGCGTAACACATGAATGAACCTCATTGGTTCTTGCAGAAGCTCAAACGTGCTGCGTAACACAAGAATGAACCTCATTGGTTCTTGCAGAAGCTCAAACGTGCTGCGTAACACGAGAATGAACCTCATTGGTTCTTGCAGAAGCTCAAACGTGCTGCGTAACACAAGAATGAACCTCAATGGTTCTTGCAGAAGCTCAAACGTGCTGCGTAACACAAGAATGAACCTCATTGGTTCTTGCAGAACCTCAAACGTGCTGCGTAACACAAGAATGAACCTCAATGGTTCTTGCAGTAGCTCAAACGTGCTGCGTAACACAAGAATGAACCTCATTGGTTCTTGCAGAACCTCAAACGTGCTGCGTAACACAAGAATGAACCTCATTGGTTCTTGCAGAAGCTCAAACGTGCTGCGTAACACAAGAATGAACCTCATTGGTTCTAACAGAAGCTCAAACGTGCTGCGTAACACAAGAATGAACCTCATTGGTTCTAACAGAAGCTCAAACGTGCTGCGTAACACAAGAATGAACCTCATTGGTTCTAACAGAAGCTCAAACGTGCTGCGTAACACAAGAATGAACCTCATTGGTTCTAACAGAAGCTCAAACGTGCTGCGTAACACAAGAATGAACCTCATTGGTTCTTGCAGAAGCTCAAACGTGCTGCGTAACACAAGAATGAACCTCATTGGTTCTTGCAGAAGCTCAAACGTGCTGCGTAACACATGAATGAACCTCATTGGTTCTTGCAGAAGCTCAAACGTGCTGCGTAACACATGAATGAACCTCATTGGTTCTTGCAGAAGCTCAAACGTGCTGCGTAACACATGAATGAACCTCATTGGTTCTTGCAGAAGCTCAAACGTGCTGCGTAACACGAGAATGAACCTCAATGGTTCTTGCAGTAGCTCAAACGTGCTGCGTAACACAAGAATGAACCTCATTGGTTCTTGCAGAACCTCAAACGTGCTGCGTAACACAAGAATGAACCTCATTGGTTCTTGCAGAAGCTCAAACGTGCTGCGTAACACATGAATGAACCTCATTGGTTCTTGCAGAAGCTCAAACGTGCTGCGTAACACATGAATGAACCTCATTGGTTCTTGCAGAAGCTCAAACGTGCTGCGTAACACAAGAATGAACCTCATTGGTTCTTGCAGAAGCTCAAACGTGCTGCGTAACACGAGAATGAACCTCATTGGTTCTTGCAGAAGCTCAAACGTGCTGCGTAACACGAGAATGAACCTCATTGGTTCTTGCAGAAGCTCAAACGTGCTGCGTAACACATGAATGAACCTCAATGGTTCTTGCAGAAGCTCAAACGTGCTGCGTAACACGAGAATGAACCTCAATGGTTCTTGCAGTAGCTCAAACGTGCTGCGTAACACAAGAATGAACCTCATTGGTTCTTGCAGAACCTCAAACGTGCTGCGTAACACAAGAATGAACCTCATTGGTTCTTGCAGAAGCTCAAACGTGCTGCGTAACACAAGAATGAACCTCATTGGTTCTAACAGAAGCTCAAACGTGCTGCGTAACACAAGAATGAACCTCATTGGTTCTAACAGAAGCTCAAACGTGCTGCGTAACACAAGAATGAACCTCATTGGTTCTAACAGAAGCTCAAACGTGCTGCGTAACACAAGAATGAACCTCATTGGTTCTTGCAGAAGCTCAAACGTGCTGCGTAACACAAGAATGAACCTCATTGGTTCTTGCAGAAGCTCAAACGTGCTGCGTAACACATGAATGAACCTCATTGGTTCTTGCAGAAGCTCAAACTTGCTGCGTAACACATGAATGAACCTCATTGGTTCTTGCAGAAGCTCAAACGTGCTGCGTAACACAAGAATGAACCTCATTGGTTCTTGCAGAAGCTCAAACTTGCTGCGTAACACATGAATGAACCTCATTGGTTCTTGCAGAAGCTCAAACGTGCTGCGTAACACATGAATGAACCTCATTGGTTCTTGCAGAAGCTCAAACGTGCTGCGTAACACATGAATGAACCTCATTGGTTCTTGCAGAAGCTCAAACGTGCTGCGTAACACATGAATGAACCTCATTGGTTCACACATCAAGCGAACATGCTTGAGCTTCCGTTTAACACAACTGATGTGTGAGTTGACTAATGTTTGTATGTGAATAAAAGCCTAAATTAAATATGTTCAGTGTATAAAGTGATCTTGATTAACATTTTGAAGCGTAAAAGTGTTAATTATGTGGAGTTTCAATGGAGGGGCAGATATCTCTCTGATTTAAAAAATATATATATTTTCATTTGTGCATGTTCCCAAGATCCTACAGGTTTGGAAAGATATGAGGGTGAATAAATGATGACAGAACATTATTTTTTGGGTGAACCAACGCTTTAAATGTCCAGGCCAAGTAAACTGGGATTAAACCATTTGTCCAAACTATCCATTCTCTGAAGCCCCCCCTCCCCCCTAGTAATTTAGACAATTGCCCCCCTGTGGCACTAGGTGTGGACATTAGGGAATTTATGTGAGGTCCTCATGCCCATTAACATAGACATAGGGAAAACACACTAAAATGTTGTCAAACTTTCAGAATTTAATATAATCTTCTATACAGTAGAAAATATACAGGTATGCTCTGAATGCTTCTTCGAAAATCTCCGAAATCTTATTAGCAGGCAGTTCTTGTTCAAAAATAATTTGTGGAGACGTTATATTCAACGTCATCCGTAATGCTTCAGCGCAGTTGAAATAGCTGCTCTGTTTAAAATTACGCATCCATGGGCATGTTGATGCTTGGCTCTGGCCACAACTTTTGCAAACAATAAACCTACAGCAAGAGCCAATGTAATCCTATAGTAACCCATGCACCACAAAGCATTAAACATGTGTAGGTGAAAGTAAATCCTGTAGAGTTTGGTACAAAGAAAGTGAAACATTGGAGTATTCATAATATAAGGAGTGCAGTTTGTTGGCTTACTAGTGGTTTACAGTTGTACGTTTTAAACATAGGCTATGCTACAGTTTGCTTTAATGTGACTTTCTTGAGTAGTCTTGCTTGCTACTTAAATTTGACTTATTACTACACAAAAACATTACAATAGGGATAGCATGCTAAACTGTTCAGAGTGTCCTTAATAGTCATTACATCTAACAAAACTGGCAAAGTGAGGACTGGTAGTGAAATATGATCCGAGTGTGTGCTGCCTGTCTGAGCGTGTGGCGGCCGGTAGCTGTGAGAGTGTAGGCTGGAGGGCAGAACACGGCACATCCTACTGCTAACAGACTCAGCCTGAGGGATTTCACAACTTGTACCTGTTTGATTTTAGGAGATTTCAAAAAGAGTTAAAAATGATTGTTTCTGAAACGTACCCACGTAGAAACACTTTAGGTTTCCTTATCAGTTTTAGGTTTAACCGGTATGACATGATGATTTGTTAGTGCCTCTATCTCACATGCATTCCAGGAAATATTGCTCCATATCCCCCCCCTCCCCCATATAGAGAGATTTATGGCAGTTAAACTGTTATCATACATTTACATAATTCTCCAGCAGACTGGCAGAGAGTAATACTTTAAATATGCGTTAATTAGCCTTTTTTTTGTTGCAAACTTCTTTACAGTTTCCTTTTTTTTATTTATTATTTGTTGCCAAACACAAGTGCAGTTGTAGTTAAATCAGGGGCATAACAAATGTTTTGGGAGTTAGTGAAACAATACTTGGCCCCTCTGAAAGTGTAGTTTCAGTCAGTGTGATTATTGAACTAAATGACAATATTTTAGTTATTTGAAATAAAAGTAAAATCAAATTTAACTGTAAAAAGCTGAAAATAAACTAAAATACTAAAAACTAAACTGAAGTTGAAATGAATCCAAAACTAAAATAAAATAAACATGGCAACAAATTAACTTTGCTTTTAGTTTTTAATAAAGAATATATTGTAAAGGTGAAGAATTTATTTTTGAAACTGGGCTGGGTGGTACGATTAATATTTAGTTGAATGAGAGGGTAGGAGAGATATCAATGTCAAATACCACCAAATATATGATTTTGGTGCCTGCTTTCAATAGTTTTCCAGTGCACTTCAAAGGTTACATATGCTTATTGTAGTTGACTTAGTTCAAAAAGACTGGCCTACCATGTGAAAATGTATCACCTGGTTTAAAGAGTTCTAGTGCTCTTCTCACGGTTAAACAATGTAATGTAGCTTGTCAAGACATGTTAAAATAGGAGAAAAAAATACCTGACTGTGGTTTATTACTAGGTGAAACGGACAATGAGATGAGCGGGTGTGTGTATGCATGCCTGTTTTGTGCTTTCAGGTTTTAGTATATGTTTATATATTGGTCATTGCAATATTACTTTGTCATATCAGCTCATTGTAAGAGTATATATTGACACAGCATGGTCTACTTGTCAGAAAAAGTTGTAAATTGTTTTGCCTTTTCTTTAGGTCTGCGGGTCCATGTTGAGATGGTGAGAATGGCTTTCACAGACACAGCCATAATTCTCACTGTCATGGCAGTCCTAGGAATGTTAACCAGATGTCAGGGGAGCCTGGTTAAAGACAACTCTCTTCTGAGGTTCACCAATCATTTGTATAATGCGAGCATTTATGAGAACTCTGCCCCCAGGACCTATGTGGAGAGCCCAGTCCGAACAGGCATCATACTTTCTGATACCTTCTGGGACATCAAGTACAAGGTTGTCTCTGGTGATGATGATGGCCTTTTCAAAGCTGAGGAGGAAACCGTTGGAGATTTCTGCTTTCTGAGAATCAAAACCAGAAGCAGTAATTCAGCTGTGCTGAACAGAGAGGTACGAGACATTTACACTCTCACCGTTGAGGCTACAGAAAGCACCTATGAGAACCGAGCTAGAACAAAGGTATTGATCCAGGTGCTTGACACAAATGATCTGAAACCACTCTTTTACCCTGCCTCTTATCATGTGCTAATCAAAGAGGACACACCGATCAAGTCAAGCCTGGTGAGAGTGACTGCAACAGATGCTGATATTGGCAGCAATGCAGACTTTTATTACTCATTCACCACTAGATCACACCCATTTGCCGTTGATCCTTTCACGGGGACCGTTACACTTGTCAAGAGACTTGACGCCAGTCAGAGAGACCGATATGAACTTACAGTGCTGGCAGAGGACAGGACAAAGAAAATTTCTGGTGTGCAGAAGTTTGGAAATGTAGCAACGGTTGTTGTGACCATACAAAAGGTGACAGAAAACTTTACCATCATTGCACCCGCTAGTGCAGTTAGTCCGCAAACGGATGACGACAAAATAAGTGTGAACATCAAGATGGAACCCAAGGAGAAAGAGAAAGTGGCGTCTTTAAGTATAGTTGAAGGGGATCCACTAAAGTGCTTTCAGATTATTCCATCAACTTTGCATGATGGTGGCTTTCAGCTTGTCTCAACAAAATGGATTGACTGGTCACAAAACCCATTTGGACTAAACATCTCCATGCAGGCCAAAGACAGAAGTAACCGAAGTGTTGTATTGCAAACACCAATACAAACTGTGCATTTCCCTCCTCCAACTCATGTTAAACACTTGACATTTGAACAAGAACTCTACTATGTCACCCTCAGTGAGTTTTCCCCACCGAAAAGTCATGTAGTTAGAGTATCTGTAGGTTTTAGTTCCAAAAATACAACCTTCAGCATCAAAGAAAATCCAGACAGCTATAAATTCAAAATCAGTGCCAAAACTGGTGTAATTGTAACTTCTCAGTCACTTGATTTTGAAAAGCACTCTCATTATGAGTTTGTTGTTGCAGCAAATGATGGAGAAGCGGTTACCCGTGTCGTTGTGGATATAATCGATGAAAACGATAATGCCCCCATGTTCACACTGCCTTCATACCAGGCTTCTCTGCCTGAAAATGTCCCAATCGGAACAAGCATCTTAGCTGTCTCTGCTATTGATGTGGACAAAGATAACAATGGTTTTGTGACCTACGCTATAGCAAACACAGGTCCCGTTCCTTTCAGTATAGACCCACTGACTGGTGTGATTTCGACCTCACAGGAGTTTGATTATGAGCTCATGAAGAGATGGTACCACTTGAGAATATGGGCCTCTGATAGCGGGAGCCCTTTTAATAGAGTGAGTGAATGCTCTGCAACCATCACCATGACCAACATCAACGACAACGCTCCAGTGTTTGAGCGGGTGGCGTGCAATGCCTCCATCCCCCGACACTTTGCTGTGGGGCAGAGTATCACAGAGATGTCAGCACTCGATCTGGATGAGCTGCAGCAGATCAAATACAGGATCGAATCTGGGAATGACGACGGACTGTTTGTAATTGACCCTGTTTCTGGCACCATTAAACTTTCTAGGGCAATTCCCTCAAATTATGAAGACACAGATAATCATTTATATATACTTAAAATAACTGCAACAGATGGCAAATATACTGCCGATCCCAATACCGTGACCATACATATCACAGGCAAGGGCGAAGGTGCCACCACATATTGCGAGGAGACTGGAATTACTAGGCAGTTGACAGAGAAGCTTATTGAGTCATTTAAGCCGTCTCTTACGGTCAAAGAAGATGAGTTTATCTCAGATATTCATATTATTAACCAGCACTCTCCAAAGTTTGTCATGGGCACACCGAGCTCGTTTGACATCAGGGAAGACTTTGCTCTCAATAGATCTGTGTTGCAGTTTAATGCCACTGATAATGACTCTGGCTTTAACGGAAAGCTTGTCTATGCAATTTCCAGTGGAAATGAGGATGGATGTTTTACTATCGACATGAACACAGGAGACCTCAAGGTTATCAGTGCTTTGGACAGAGAACAAAAAGAGTTTTACATTCTCAACATAACTGTGTATGACCTGGGATCTCCCCAAATCTCTACGTGGAAGTTTCTTGCTGTTAATATTCTTGATGCAAATGATAATCCTCCATTATTTTCTCAGCCAAGATATGTTGTGAACATACCAGAAAACACAGATGTTGACAAAAGCATCTTCAAAGTCAATGCAGTCGATTTTGACTTGGATGACAATGGAGCATTTAAATTTTCATTGTTAACCTTTACCGATTTGTTCAAAATTGATGAAGTTACAGGGGTGGTGAAGGTAACTGGACCTTTAGACAGAGAGACCTTTAGTAGATATGACCTGACAATTGAAGCCAGAGATCAAGCCAAACTGGACACACAACTATTCTCATTTGTAGATCTGGTGGTTGTACTGGAGGACATCAATGACAATCCTCCAAAGTTTGTACCCACAATCTACAGGATCAAAGTTCCTGAGGATGTTCCTCCAGGCACAGTGCTGTTATGGGTTGAAAGCTTTGATTTTGATCTGGAGAGCGGAGGTCTCATAAGTTACAACCTAAAAAACAGTGAAGCAGGGACGTTTTTACTGGATACATCCACAGGCTGCTTGACTCTGGAGAGTGAACTGGACTTTGAAAGGCAGCAGTCTTATAATCTAACTGTTCGTGCTGTAGACCATGGAAAGCCTCGATCTTTATCGTCTTCATGTTTCATTGAGGTTGAAGTGTTAGATGTCAACGAAAACCTGAACCGGCCTCTCTTCACTCTTTTTGTGCATAACACAGCCGTTATGGAGGATGCTAAAATAGGAACTTCAGTCTTGACGCTAACGGCTGTAGATAACGACCTAGGACGAGATGGGGTAGTCAGATACTACATCCATGATGGTTCAGGGCTTGGCGTCTTCACGATTGATGAAGAAACAGGTATGTTTGTGATTACAATATTTCAAGTTTGTCTCACATGATTTACCTAGATAGGAAAATACCTCATGGATATGACTGACATTCTCTAAAGGACCTGCCTTCAGCATTTTGGGTCAACACTGCATGTTCAGACATTTACAGATCAGTCATTAGGCATACCAAACATATGTAAAGACAATGTGATACATGGCTTTCTCCTGCATATGTTGAAATGTTTTTATAATATCAAATGCTTTAACATCTGTTACATTACATGCACCTATTTTTCTTTGAATACATCATTATTGGGTTGAGTTTAGCAATACTTGTGCATACTGGGTTATGAAGTGATTTCAGAATTTACAATTAGAAAACAAATTTAAAAAATGTTGTTACTTGTTATGTATGTTCATTGTATGTTAAATATTGCAGTGCAGTATATTGCTGTTGTTATCGCTTGGTGATTCTGGATCATTTCATTTTGCAGGTGTTATTTGGACGGCAGACCTTATGGACCGTGAGGCTGTGCCACACTATTGGCTCACAGTTTATGCAAAAGATCTGGGCACTGTACCACTGGTATCCTGGACTGAGGTCTACATTGAAGTTTTGGATATTAATGACAATCCCCCTGAGCTGTCCCAGCCTGTCTACTTTGGCTCAATGCAAGAGAATTTGCCAAAGGACAAATCTGTGCTGAAAGTATCTGCCACAGACATGGACAAGTCCTCTGAGGGGAAGCTTGTTTTCCAGATCCTTGATTCTCAACGCATATATTTCACCATAGACACAAAAACAGGTAAACTTTATGCTTCAAATTGCCTGTCAGAAAGTACTTGTTCATCAGTTTTGACGTTGGTGATTCATGTCATGCAATAATGCAACCTTTGATGGATCGATTAAACATGTCTAGGCACACGTTTTACATAAGGGTGGTATGCCTTGTGAAGGGCACAATGAATAGGACCTCTAATTACTGTGAATACTGTGATCAGTGTGTCATTTTGTGTCAAGGGTGAGGATAGTTGTTTAGCAGAACCACAGAGTCACACAATCACAAAACTTAACACATCTGACCCTTTTTCAGCAGCTTAACCTAGCCTTTGAACAGTAACTATGAAAATTAGAACCGCAATAACCAGCGTTGCAAGCTTGTACTTGTCTTGACTAAGTCTAGTCTTTTTGTTGTTTCATCTGCCGCACCCTGAGCTAATAGACAAGGATTACAAAGAAGACAGGGGGTTGGGTTGTATTATATGAAGGATCTATCACACTGAAATGCTGACTTGTAGATGTTTTATACCGGTACATTTTTTTATTTCCATTGTCAAAGGGCTAATGGGTTTGGCTAAAAATTTGAGGCGAAAACTTATTTTAGTATGAACCATTACTCTTAAAAAGATACAGAGCTCCTTGAATATTGTATGCATGTACTGTATAGTGCAGGAGGCCTCTTTCTCCCAGGGCTAAATGGACTGAGTTCTCTAGAGTTTTTTGTCAGGACAGAACAGCTTGAGATGACTAATCACTAGAATGAATACTGACTAAGCTAACCGCCTGAACAGCTTAGCACCACAAAACCATAGAATTTATTAGATATTAACCATTTCTAGTGTCAGTAAAGTAGGTAAGACAAATAATTGGGTGGGTTGGGAACAGAGTTTACATTATCAAATGCCAAATGCTCTAGGGGAGATTAAGACACGAGAATAGAGACAAAAAGGGTTGTTTTGTAATATTTGGAATGCTAACAGCACTAAAGACATTTTTAAATCCATGCATTTGCCCATTGTCCCATGCACGATAGAGCAGACTTTCCACAGGTGGGCATTAATGCCAAAACCACACTTTCAGGATCACCTGCCTAAATACAGGCTGTCATAAAATCCCAGCAGGGTTTGTTTTGAGTGCTGCACAGGTTGATAGATGCTGTGGGTCCCTGCCAGGTCTCTTCCACTGAAATGACACTCTCAAGTGTTTATTGCAGTGGTGGTAAACCACTGTCACTAGTGCATTTTGTCCACCCTTAGCCTGAAGTTGGCTGTTGAGGCATGAAGCACACTTAACCAAGCCCCAATAACACTCAGTTGTTAAAAGTGTTGTGTCTGAGAACCTCTTGGACTAATTCACAACACTGCTTTTTGCACTACTCAACTGCTTTGGTTCTTAAGCCGTGGCTCATTTTCTGTCAGTTTCTTGGCAACTGGAAAGTCTGGTCTTTTAGTACATGTCATGCGATGGCTAAATCCTCATTGACGCGGATGTGAAAAATTACCGTTGTTCCCACGGCTTGTATACCACAGGTTGACCTAATATAAACTGTGGAACAAAAAATAAATAAAGCTTGGAAAACAAACCTGTGAGAAGAAGGGAGAGTTAAATGGGCAGCCTGGGGTGAACGAACAGGTGTGCCATCCATCTGAGGCCGGTGGCATTGATCAGCCTGTCTTTTCTTCCTCTGTATGTTTGTTTAGGTGTGATCAGCGCTCTTGCTTCTCTGGACCGGGAACAAAAAGCAGAGCATATCATTGAGGTTGGTTCACTTGCTCCTTTCTGTTTACTAGGTCACGAACCTCAGGCCTTAGCCTTTCTCTGGCTAATTGCTGAGAACATGTTATTGTTTGTATTTCCAGTGTGTGCATCAGTCTAATTTTTGAATGTCATTTCAAACTGTTATTTTTTTTTCTATGTAATTTTGAAAAATCTTCAGGTATGTCTTTGCCATAACAATTCATAGTGTCCCTGAGCTAAAAAAACAAAAACAAAACAAACAAACAAACAAAAAAACAAACAAACAAAAAAACACTATAAATGTGATTTACTTATTTCAAGTCTTCTGAAGCCTTGCAAAAGCTTTAAGTGTAACACTCATAATGATCTCCCCTAAAGTGCTGTTAACTTGAGATCCATTGTGACCAAATCACAGAGTCGTTGTTGAATCAGTGAACCAGATCCATCCAATTTGAAAAAGAATCAGTTCTTTCAGACAAACTGATTGATCTGGTTCACAAATCAAACATGAATGATTTGAATCATGATTCATTTGATATGGCACTGTTGTAATATGGAAAAGACATTCATGAAGATTGTTCAAAAATAACAGTATTCAATTTTGGATTAAGTACATGATGCATATAGGCGGACAGTACAATAGTTAATAATTTTAGGGGTGACTTTGCATAAACAAATAACTTTTTCTTACACTACATTCTGTGGTCATTCTAAACCTTTTTCTGCCATGGAGGTTACAAATGTTTGCTCTGGAGATCTTTCCTCAGAAAACATTCACACTGAGGGAAAGTAAAATGGATATGAATGCTGGTGCTGTGGATGCAATGAATGCTGCCCTATATTCTCTATATTCTAAAATAAAGAATATTGCAGTTATAATATTTATATTTAGACCTTTGTATTGTGCTTTATTAAATATCTTTGTTTTTAGTAATTACTTAATGTTTAAGTAAAATTGAATCAAGCTAACCTATGAGCCAGTTTTGTGTTTGATTAATTCCTTTGTCATACATTGTTACCTAAATGTACCCCTCCCCTCCAATATATATATATTTTTTATTTTTTTATTTTAAAACGTTTTTGATTTTAGTAAGGGGCAAGAAAACACTTAATTTCATAATGCATGCAACAAAGAGTTAAATGCTCAGTGAAACTGTTGGTTATTTAAAATACAAGTTATAAAAAAAAAAGTTCTGTCATGAAACAAATGACACAGACTGACAGGTCCTTATCGTTCTCGATAGGGCACAGCTGATTGGTTCCTGCTGTATCAGTAGCCAATGAGCTTGCTGCTTAACATTCAAATACTTGAAGCTTATACTTATAGCATTTGCAGCACACTTTAAAAACCCTCCATCTTCCCCATATCTGTATAGATATGCTATTTGTACAGCAGTAGTATGTCTTACTTGTTCACAGCAGCGTGTTGTGTATTGTATTGACAAGTCTCAGTACTTGCCCTGCAGCAGCAGCAATAGCAGATCTATTCCACCAAGACCAATCATATCTACATTGTCATATCCATAACCACGCCTAACACTCTGAGAGTTGACAGAGATGTGGTTTTGATTTGTGCACATGATGTTAAAGATGTTTTCCACACCTGCCGTTGTTTAGGTCATGGTATCAGATGAAGGGGATCCTCCATTAAGCTCCACTGCCACCGTAGTCATCGAAGTCTTGGATGAGAATGATAATAGCCCTCAGTTCAGTGAAAAGCTCTTCCAGATAAAACTACCTGAACAGCAGAGCACAGAGGAGCCTCGGGACATCTACAGGATGGTGGCCCGTGATGACGATGTGGGGCCCAATGGCATGATCACGTACAGCCTGGAAGACCGCAGTGACGATCGTTTTGATATCCATCCTGAGACCGGGGTGGTGACAGCTAGAGGAGAGTTTGTTCGGGGCAACTACAGTATTCTGACGGTATGAATACAATCTAGGGCTGTGAACTTTTAGGTTGACAGTGAATCAGTGTGATTCACAATATTTTGTTAAGTGTTTGTTAATATTTTAGTTGTATAAGTGACTTTTGCTTTATTTTAAGAACACTTTAGTTTAAGGTGACATAGTTACATGTTACTACATGTAATTACTATAGTAATAACAGTAAACTATGCATAATTACAAGTAACTAACCCTAAATTAAACCCTGACCCTAATCGTAACTCAGTAACTAATAGTAAGTACATGTAGTTAATGAATTTTACTTAGTACTTATTTGAGTAAGTACAATTTAATTTGGTATAACCCTAGTAAAACATTCTACAAACATAAACAAAATAGTTGCCCGACAAATATTACATGATATATTCCAGTAAATCTAGATATAAATTACAATAAAAGGGGGGAAAATTAACTTTTTCACCATTTGTTTTCTCATCATAGATACAAGCAACAGACCAAGGCAACCCTCCAAGAATGTCTAAGGCCCGTCTGCATGTTCAATGGCTGCCCCAACCTGAGTCCAGCTCTGAGGTACTGGCTTTTGATGAGCCGCCCTTCAACTATGTGGTGATGGAGACAGATCCTGTCTCTGACATGGTGGGAATCATCCGGACAGAGATCTCGAAGAGCCTGCACTTTTTTGACATAACCGGTAAGCAAGGCACTATCATTTACCACACCATTGCTCTTTACAATTTAACATAAACAAGATTCACAGGCAATGCGGTAAGCATAAATTTAACTACTTTTAGTGATGTTTATGTTTAAAACAAAGAGTGGATATTTTTAGTTTAACAGTAGAGTAGGCCAATAAATGAACATTTTATAAAATAGCTATGCAAAAAGAAAGAAAAGCAGCTGTCATGGGCACATGGTTCAGTACAGCATGTAGGGGTTCGGGTGTCACTGTGATGCTATAGCCTCCCTCTCTGTGATAAGATCTGTGCCAGGAGGTAGATCTTAGCAGTGACACATTTCTTCAGATGACAAGCCAGAGCGCCAGAGGAGCTGCCATCAGTCTCTCTGTGCCTGTGCAAGCAGCACATATTCACCTGCAGTTAAGGGCTGAACCTGACCTTCACTCTACTCCCTACATTCTTACCTTCAGCCCTGCAGACTCACTTCGAGAGAAATGAGCTTCAGTGGAAATAAATCAGAAGCATTTGTAGTAGGGAGGGAAAATTAATCAAGGAAGAAAGTTCACCTGTGGATTAAGCACTTGTTTTATCTCAGCATGGTTCTACTGAACATGATATAATGACAGCGAGGCCTGCATTAATTTAAATGCGTTATCTTACTCTTAGATATGAACACACTATATTTTAAACAGAAAACTGTGGTCAGTGTCCTCACTGTTCAGATCCCTTATATTTTGCTCTGAATTTTTAATGCATAATGCTGTGATGATTATTAATGTTAGGTCATATACATGGTTTATTGTCATTCACTTTTTGCTTTGAATGATGAGTTTCTAAATTAAGCCAGACAGTTAGAAGTGATGTGATTAAATAAATTCATATTCAAAAGTCTAGTCTGTGAACCCCACGCTTTAAATTTAATTTGCTTGAAAACCAACGGAAAAAAAACAAACAAATATTGTAACAAGCTATTATTACTTCAGATTTCTGAATTAACAGTGTATAGTTGATTTGTTTACTGAAACATTAAATATTATATAATATAAATAAAATCAATGAATTACATAAACAGCAGGACAAAAAGAAAAAAAATATTCACATTTGCTTAGAATATAAGAGTAAAAATCTGTGCAGTGAATCAGTGCAGTGTTGGAAGTTAATTAATTACAGAAAACCATCCCCAACCATAACTTTTTTTATCATTTAGTTTGAAGGCATTGTTTCACTGCAGCAGCTTTTTCAGCCAATTGTGTATTGATAAAAATAAAAAAAGCGTCAAAACAAACAAATACTCATGTGGGTGTTAGAGAGCAACTGTGTGATTGGGAGTCGGGACCCATACTCTCAAA
Source organism: Semotilus atromaculatus (assembly GCA_031834385.1). NCBI lineage: Eukaryota > Metazoa > Chordata > Actinopteri > Cypriniformes > Leuciscidae > Semotilus > Semotilus atromaculatus. Next base: position 19,221,670 of record JAULUF010000052.1, read on the forward strand.
TCTACAATATACTTGTACTTTTCAGCAAGGCTTTTTTGTTATTGTGGTTGTTGTTGTTGATAGTCATGTAATTATTCTGCTAATGCTAATTGTAGAGGATTGTATGTGGATTGCACTTCACCTGAATCTGACTGTCATAACACTTCATGTTACTCACTCAGCCCTGAAGTAATGCATACAGGTTCACCCACAAATGTTCACTCAGAGGTGTCAATGGTAAACCATCAGATGTGTGAAACAGTATGTTATTCTGGCCCAGTGTTTTTTCTAACACAGCAGATTTTATATATGACACTGAGTGGTGACCTAAAACAGAAACAAAATAGTAAATAGTATTGTAAAGTAAACAACATTTCTCTTAAAATTAAACATTAAGAGGCATTAATCTTAATATTGTTATAATATTGAATTGATATTGATCTTAGCAGTCAGTAATGTACACTATGGCTCAAACCATATTTGTAAACTTAAATAAAGGCAACCAGAAGCGACATGTTTACAGAAATTAATTTGGAGGCAAAGCAATGAAAAGACCCACAAGCATTATTGTCATGGGTTATTGTAATCATGGAATATTGAAATGCATACATTTAAATAATATTAATATAACATTAAATTCAAACACATACACTATTTAATCGACCAGTTAGTGAAGTAACAGATGATTATGCACCAAATACCAAATAGATTGATTGGAGCCCTTTGAAGAATAAAATACATGTGGAGTGGATTTTAAACCTTCTTTTTGAAATTCATAAGGCTTTTATTTTGCTATTCTAAATATGTACATTTGTGTGGTTGGTTGATAACAAACCTCTGACCCATGTTGAGAACCACTGATCTAACCACTAGATAATATTTTGTCTTAGGTGGTGATGAAGAGCAGGACTTCTACATTGAGAAGAACACAGGGAGCATTGTGAAAGCTAGACGTCTGGATGCTGGCAGAAAATCTCATTACAACTTAACAGTCAGAGTCACAGATGGATTTCAGGCCATAACCACTCAAGTATGAGCACACATGCCAAATCTATCACACATTGAGTGCAGACTCAATAAATTCATAGCATGCACCTCTGCATATAGAATGCGAGATGAAAGATTTATTATTAGGTCTGCATTTTAATGTGTCTCACTTTAAGCCAATGCACAGCTGAGAGTTTGGTGGTTTGTCTTACTTCTCTTAGGCCTACATTCAAGTAGTGGATATAAATGAGCATCGGCCCATGTTCTCGAAGAGCCTCTATGAAGTAAGAGTGCCAGAGGACACATCTCCATGGAAGGAGATCCTTCATATTAGTGCTCATGATGCAGATGCCAACAGTGGACTCTTTTACACCATCCACAGCAGCCTCAACCCAGACAGCCTCAAGTACTTTCACCTGGACCAAAGGAGTGGTGTGCTTGTCATTAAAGAGGAGCTTGACTATGAGAACATCTCCACTCATACTCTGATTGTGATGGTAAAGTGACACTTGACTTGATTCAACTAGACTCTCATCTCAACGTCTTATGTAAATAGTAATAATGACCAGAGCAATCTGTTACAATTACAGACAAGCCAGACAAAAAATATACTTTGATTAAATGGGCATGCAATAGTTTAGTTATTTGTCCAGTTAAATAATCTTGAATAATTATTCAGTCCCTGCCATAGGCAATAATAATTTATTATTATTTATTACTTGAGTCCCTGCCATAATGAGATCAGAGCACAGGGGGAAACCATAAATCCACATTCCCGAAAAATTCCTGACCTCAATAAAGTGCCTAAAAGTGTCATCAGTGGTCAAAAGTTATCTCCCTAACTCTTGCACCCCACACACATTGACCCATGTACTTTATCTTTCCAGGTACGAGATGACAAGATCCCAATAAAAAAGAACTTTGCAAAGGTTGTTGTGCATGTAGAAGACTGCAATGACCACATCCCATCTTTTCTGAAAACTCATTATGAGGGTACCATAAGTAATCTGGCACTCACTGGCATTGAAGTGCTAAGAGTCAAAGCCCTGGATAAGGATACAGGGAGCAATGCAGAGATTGTTTATTCCTTTCACTCTGGTAAGACATTAGCCTGGAGCACTATATTGCCTTTGCTTTTTAACTAACTTTTCTTTTAGCATTCATGCAAGCACACATATTAATTAATGAAATCTTGCCTTAATACTCAATTTTAAGGTTGCATTTATAAATTCTCTTGGGTGGCAATTAAAAAATGATAATCACATTTAATCTGTTTTTAAATTAATTTTGTTTTTTTTATTAAAGTAAATAATCCCTTTTTTTTGTCCAGGTGGGAATGTGGATGGTGCCTTTGAAATCAACAAGGAGACGGGAAGCATTTGTGTATTTGATGCATTAGACAGAGTTACGCAGGAGCAGTATCACCTCACAGTAAGAGCCACAGATCAGGGCTTTCCCCAGCGCAGTGCCCTCTGCCCCGTTACCATCACCGTAAAGCTGTCTGAATTAACACCACCCAGGTTCTCCTCCGAAGAATACATCACTGAGATAAGCGAGGCCATGCCTCCTGGCTCCCCTGTGCTATCTGTCTCCGCGAGCTGCCCGTCCTCAGTGGTGTACAGGATCAACCAAGGCGACCCAAATGGGACATTCCACATCAACATCAACTCTGGACTGCTATCTGTCCAAAATGCACTTGATTTTGAGCAGCAACCGTCCTACCGTCTGCAAATAAGAGCTACAAATTCAGCGGGAGTCTCATCTGATGCTGTAATTTACATTTACGTTATAGATGAAAATGACAACGCCCCCGTTTTCCATCAGGACACATATTATGGGCAGATTAGTGAGTCTGCGCCCATAAACAGCATGGTGACTGGTGAGAACAACACACCGTTAGTGATCAAGGCGTCAGATGCAGACAAAGACACAAATGCACTTCTGGTCTTCCAAATCCTTGAGCCTGCAGCACAGAAAGTGTTTAAAATAGATCCGAGTATGGGTACCATCTTCTTAAAGACTACAGTTGACTTTGAGACAACACCTGAATATTTCTTCAGCGTTCAGGTGTGGGATTCTGGCGAGCCATCGCTAAGTTCTTCCAAGCCATGCAGAGTAAATATTCATGTCCTGGACTTTAATGATTTTCCTCCAAAATTTGCTTTACCTGTCTATAAAACTGCCGTCACCTCACCAGTTTTTGAAGACATGAAAGTGATCCAAGTGACAGCTCATGATGCAGATTCAGCAGTCACCTACATGATTTCGGAGAGTAGTAATAAAAATGCATTTAAAATAGACCAGTCCACTGGAATAATCTCAGTGAATGATTCATCTGAACTACAGTCCCATAATGAGTTAGAGATCACTGCCTCCGATGGGTTATATAAAGACACTACCCTAGTGAAATGCAATATCACCAATTCAACAAAGACTAGTCTGAGGTTCGAGGAGAAGATGCATGTAGGCAGTGTACCGGAGAACTCTGCGTCTGTGAAAATTTTAGACATTCTGAGAGCAACAGGTAGCTACCTGAACGAGCCCTTGCAGTACACCGTTTTGAACCCACATGGGAAATTTGCAGTGATTCCATCATCTGGAGTCCTGCAGACCACCGGAGTACCATTTGACAGGGAGGAACAGGATGAGTACGATGTTTCCGTGGAGGTCAGAGACATGAGGCATCCTCCACGTGTGGATGTAACTCATATTAAGGTCTATATAGATGATATCAATGACAATGCTCCGGAAATATCAAATTTGCCTCATTCATTGATAATATCGGAGGAAACTGAACCAGGGGATGTTCTTTTCCAAGTGCTAGCAACCGACAATGACTTCGGTGAGAATGGATCTATAATATTTTTACTGGAGGATGATTTCAATCTCTTCAGAATCGACTCCTATCTTGGGGATGTGTCATTACTAAAACCTTTAGACTTTGAGTCTATGAATAATTATGTGCTCACTGTACTGGTATCAGATGAGGGTGAGCCGAGTCTTTCAGCCGTTGGGACACTCTACGTCCAAGTACAAAATCGTTCTCATCCAATATTTCAAAGCCTGTACTACCCTTTGAAACTACCTGAGAATATTGCTCCTTTTACAACGATCCTGCATGTGCAAGCAAGAAACCCAGAAGGATATGGTCTTATCTACAATCTAGAGGAAGACAATGCCTCCAGGTTTTTCAACATCAATTTCAAAACAGGGGTCTTAAGTGTCACTGATTTCCTAGACTTTGAGACTCAAACAAAGCATATTTTGACTGTTCGTGCCACAGATTCAGTGACTGGTACCTTTAGCGAAGCCAAAGTAGAGATTGATCTGGAAGATATAAACGACAATGCCCCTGTCTTTCAGAATCTGCCTTATATTACAGATGTGTCTGAGGGCCTTCCAATAGGCACATTTGTTTTACAGGTCTCAGCTGTTGACAGAGATTCAGACAGGAATTCAGAGGTAACTTACCAATTGACTGACAAAAGTGATTTTTTTAATATTGACCCATTAACTGGGATTTTGGTGACATTGCAAGTATTGGACTATGAAACCATGCAGCAGTTCACGCTGAAAGTTAAAGCCACAGATAAAGGTTCACCACCGCTCAGCGGTGAGGCTCACATCATTGTGAATGTCATAGATGTCAATGACAACCCTCCAGATTTTAGTGAGCCATCTTATCGGGCCTCTCTTAATGAAATGGCCACTTGTGGCCACATCGTTATCAAAGTTCAGGCTTCAGACCCTGATAGTAAGGATGACCTCCAATATAAGATCCTGTCTGGCAACGAGGGGAGATCTTTCTCTATTAATGAATCATCTGGACTTATCTCATTCTCCAATTTGTGCAAAAGAAACTTGGATCCATTTTATAACCTCACCGTTGCAGTTTCCGATGGTGTGTTTCAGAAGACTGCCCCTGTTAACATTGACATGACAAACGGAAACAAGCACAGCCCCTATTTTAACCAGAACATTTACGAGGCAGATCTGGCTGAGAACGCAGAAGTGGGAACTCGTGTGATCCGTCTGGCTGCTATTGACCCGGATGATGGGCCATACGGCAGTGTAGACTATACCATAATTAACAAGCTTGCCGATGAGAAGTTCTCCATCGGTGAAGATGGACAAATTGTGACTTCTCAGTCATTGGACCGAGAAAATCCATCGCAAAGAGTGATTGCGATTAAGGTCATGGCTAAGGATGGTGGAGGAAGAGTGGGATTCTGCACTGTAAAGATCATTCTAACAGATGAAAATGATAACGTCCCTCAATTTAAAGTCTCAGAGTATCAGGTTTCCATTCAGTCAACAGTAAACAAAGGCTCACCAGTGATACAGATAATGGCTTATGATGCAGATGAAGGTAAAAATGCTGATGTCACTTACACAGTAGAAGAAGCGGAGGAGGTGACTGAAGATATTATTGAGGTCAACCCTTTTACCGGAGTGGTCAGCATCAAAGAGAGTCTGGTTGGTTTGGAGAATAAGATTTTCACCTTCAAAGTTAAGGCTCGAGATGGAGGGATTCCTTTTTACAACTCCTCTGTGCCAGTACAGGTCAAGGTGGTCCCACCGGAGGTCACTCTGCCCCGGTTTACCGAGCCATTGTACTCTTTCTCAGCATCTGAGGACCTCCCTATCGGATATGAGATAGGCACAGTCAAGGCGGATGCTGATATGCCACTGATATACAGCTTGGTGGATGGTAACACTATAGACAGCAACAAAGAACATGATTTTGCTGTCGACAAAGATAGCGGTACAGTTCTAGTGCAGAAGAACATTGACCATGAAAAAACCAAGATATACAAGATTGATGTGATCGCTCATGGAAATCACAATGGTACCGATGTAGCATCTCTTGTGTCTGTTCACATAAAGGTTCAAGATGTTAATGACAATCAGCCTATGTTTGAGGCTGACCCCTATAAGGCCTTCCTGACTGAGAATTTACCCCCCGGCACCACGGTCATTCAAGTGACAGCTAATGATGCAGACACAAACGTCAACGGAGAAGTCTCATATACAATCGAGTCGGAGTCAGATGATCTTGGAGACATGTTTACAATTGATTCGCAAACTGGCTGGATTACTGCTTTAAAGGAGGCCGATTCCGAGACCAAACAGCTTCATAGATTCTATGTGGTGGCCACTGATCATGGCAACACTGTCAAACTGACCTCTTCAGTTCAAGTTGAGGTGACTATCATCGATGAAAATGATAACCCACCTCAGTTTACAGAGGAACTGTACCAAGGGTCTATCCTAGAGAACAGCAGGCCTGGAGAAACCATTGTGACTCTGACAACTGCTGATAAAGATGTGTCTGCAGATAATAGACAGATTGTATGTTATATAACAGGTACGCAAACTCACTCGTTTAGTTAAATTATTATTGTCTATTAATATAATGTTAATATAACACTATTTGGATATAATGAAACTGAGTTCTAATAGTTATTCTGTGCTGTCTGTCTTTACAATTAAGCTTTGACATTTTACTTTAACTTTGACTGTTGTATAACATTTTTTTGCATGGGCAAAATTAACACATACTGTTTCTGTTTTCATCTCTGAAGAGGGAGACCCATTGGGCCAGTTCTCAGTCACAGCAGCAGGGGAGGAGTGGACAGTGATTTCCAAAAGTCCGCTTGACAGAGAAGACAAAGACAAATACTCCCTTAAGATAACAGCCACAGATGGAAGGTTTCAAACATCTGCCAATGTTGAGGTTCATGTTCTTGACCTCAATGACAACAGTCCATTGTGTGAGCAAGTAAGTCAGGCATTCTCCAGAAGATATCAGTATGTTTCTGCATGTTTATGTGTTTCTTCAACAATGGGCAGTTTTGTCCCTGTGGATATATAGAAAATAAAAGATAGACAGACAGATACATATGAAGAGTTCAGATGCAAAAGCCTTTAAGTGCCATTTGAAATTTTCTTCTAGAATGATAATTTTTATCAAGCTTGTATATTTAAGTTCAGTAATTTCACTTAAATGGCAATGAAGATGACCTATTAATAGTCATTTAAGTGAAATTACTGACCTTAAATATACAAGCTTGATAAAAATCATCATTCTAGAAGAAAATTTCAAATGGCACTTAGAGGCTTTTGCATCTGAACTCTTCATATATAGATGAAGACATGGTAAAACGTTTTTAAAGACTGCTTTAATGTGACATTATTTTTTTTAATAATAATACATGTATTCCGACATATATATAAAAGTGCCTGTAGAAAGGCCTACATACTAGAACCTAAGAAATGCTGAAATTTGATATTGGTTGATGGCAACCTATTTTATTGGAAAATGTCCCACTTGTCCCTTTTCCCAGTTACTTTATACAGAGGCAGTCTTGGAGAATTCCCAACCAGGCTTGTTCATCCTGAAGATCTCTGCTTCTGATCCCGATATTGGAACAAATGGCCAGGTGTCATTCACTCTTCATGGACCTAATGCAGACAAGTTCCATCTTGACTCCAAAACTGGTAATTTTGATCTCTCAATCCTCCTCCAGATTTCTAGTAGCATTCACTGCAGTTTGAGATTGAAGAAAAGTTTGAGATTGGCTTACTGTTTGAGGAAATCAAACCAACAAAGAAGATAAGAGGCAACTTTCCCAGGACATTTGGAATTTTTGGAATTCCTTGAAACAATGAGATTATTTGATTTATGATATGTTTATGTGACTTAATCTCTTCCAGAGCAACCTATCTAAATGTAACATCTTTTAAGACGGTTATTTCTGGTTAACAAGATACAAGATGCATTAAATGCTTCAGGCAATGTTATAAACAAAGGACTGTGTCCCGTTCTGTAGTGTAAAGTTCTTGAAACAATAACTTTCTTTGTTTTTGCAACCACGGTAAAGTAATTAAACCACTAACCTAAAGTAAATAATCTGTTGCGCACATCTATCAAATAAATAACTAGTCAAGGCTTGTCTTAAATACCCTACATGTTACAACACAGTGTTTAACCGTTCCCTGTTATTGTAATTTTTTTAATAAAGCCTAGTTTCAACCATATGCTTTTTTTCATTTTTTTTAGGTGAGCTATTCACCCTTGCTGTCTTGGACCGGGAGCGTGAATCAGAGTATGATCTTGTTGTCAAAGCTACTGATGGTGGTGGCCGCTCTTGTCAGGCAGACGTCACACTCATGGTAAAAGACATGAACGACAACCCGCCACAATTCTCCACAAGCCATTATGACATCACTGTGTTTGACAACACCACGATTAGGACACCTATTGCTGTCATCTATGCCAAAGACCCAGACACAGGTATGGCACTGTTTCTCTTGTCACGAACGGCTGCTTTAAAGCACAACACAGACTATTTTCGACTTATCCACTCAGAAAGTATTGAAAGCCCCTCAGCTTTTTTTCTTTGACCCTTCACATGCAGGTTGAAAAGCTAAAGGTATGCAGTGTTTGATGTAGGATTGAAGGCTCTGACAGAAAAACATGATTAGGGAGGAACAGACCACACCTGAAGATGTGTGTGAACTTGTAGAGTACCGTCACAGGGATTCATGTGAATTGGAACTACTTTGCACTTACATAATATGTCTTTAACAAGTGATTTAATGACATTATCCTTTCTAAGCATAAGTAATGCACAAATGTGCAAAGTTAATGTGAACACAATCTTGCAATGTGAACATAAATCAAGGATTCAACGGTTCAGGTCTTTTGTATGTGCTTCGTTAAACATAGAGCTGTTTTACTCAAGATACAATCAAAGGTGCGAACAAACATGAGCATCACCAATGTCCATCACATATGCAGATTGATATCTGAAAGATTTTTTTTATTTTTCTTCTTCTAACGAACACTTTGATAAATATATATTTAAATCGCATAAAACGGCAACAATAAAAAAAGATTTAGCTAGGTTAGCTGATTACCTTAATTCCATAGATATTGCTCTCAGTTCATAGTGCTGTTAACACTTTCTTCGACAAGCGGATGCAATGAGACATGTTGTTCATCACGTGACGTTCGAGACTTTAAATTCTTGTTTTTAGTCATCTGTTGATCTGCTATTCCTGCACAATAATACTGAGAATATTATGTTATATAACTCTTCCAGGTATAAACTCAGAGGTGAGGTACTCTCTTCAAGGCGCCGATAGCGGCTTCTTCTCCCTAGATGAAATCTCAGGCATTTTGAGACTGGAGAGATCTCTTGCAGACGAGACCAAGTTCACCTATGAGATGAAAGTAAAAGCCACGGACCGAGGCCTCCCTCGCCACCTTTTCTCCTTTGCCACAATTACAGTACACGTGGTCATCCTGAGTGAATACCAGCAATTGTTCCTTAGCTCGGAGTACTTTGTACAGATCCCAGAATCGCTCCGGATCGGATCGGAGGTGATCAGCGTGTCCGCTCTCCCCAAAGATGGCACTGATAACGAACCTGTACGATATACTATCCTCTCTGGCAATGTAGACGGCCAATTCCAGATAAACTCCATGACAGGTGAGGGCTTTTTAAATTACATTTCTTTATTAGTAAATGTTTAATATGTTTTGTAATGATGAATCATGGAATATATGGCAAGGCTTTAAACAACTTAGAAATGCTTTAATATTAGAGATAGTTTTGTTTTCGGTAGTTTGACATAATCATTATTATAGACCTATTACATTATCATGATTACAATAGAAATGACAAGAAATAGTTAGTTTGGATTGTTAAATATCAACCCCTTAAAAGTGTAATGATATTAATGAATTAATGTTAATAATATTTGTAAATATCTAAATAAATGTAAACATATTGTTAAAATAAATACACTCATGTGTATTTAGGTGTAAGGAAACTAAGTAAAGTAAAAAATTACTTTTTACTTGACGGTGATTAAATGTAATATTTTCTTGATTCTAAAAGAGTTTTCATGAAAGTTCTTATATCGTAAACACTTTTATTTTTCATTATCCATTTAATTAAATTTACGAAAAAAATTCTAGGTAACACTTTAGTTTAGGGTACAATACTCACTATTAAATAGTTGTTTTTTTAGCATGCATATTAAAGGATATTGGCTGTTTATTAGTACGTATAAAGCACATATTAATGCCTTATTTTGCATGACCATATTCTACATCCCTTAATCCTACCCAATACCTAAACTTAACAAACTAACTAGCAGTAATTAATTATGAGTTTATTGAGGGAAAAGTCGTAGTTAATAGTTAGTGAGAATTGGACCCTTATCTAAATTGTGACCAAATTCTGTACTCACAAAAAATTACAATGAGTTTGAGGCTGAATATATTTGTGATCCTTGTGCATTCATAGAAAGTAGATATATAAGCATGCCGCCATTGATCCTCTGTGACTTTATTGCTGTTGTGCAAAGCTGGAATGTTCTTCAGCATGAGTAAATGTTAAATTGAAGAACCTGTGCTGACATGTTTTGAATCCACACAGGCACTTGTTAGCTTGTTTATTCCCATTTAATCAGTCCTACTCTCCCCTCTCTTTCTTGCTCTTGTCCTCTTTTCTCAAATCCTCTGAGCCTTCATGCTGCAGGACTTTTATCAAGGATTGAGCCAAACTCTTTATTAGTTGTCAAACAATACACAGCTGTCAGTTCTGCCTGATAGCAAGCATTCTGCATAAATCAATTGGCTTTAGAGGTAATTCCCTTCCAAACGCTGTAAGTCCACTGTGTAGTTTCGCAAAGTTTCATAGCAAATAAATCAAGCTCAGATCTGCTGGGTATGCATAAAATGTTGGACTTTTTTTTTCTTTTTGCCTAGAGTTCAGTGATTCATTTTAAGATGTGTCATCTAGAAAAACCTTTATATGGTATAAGAAAGTGAATAAAATATATTAGATGATTCATAGTTCAAAAGCAATTTGTACATGATAATTTTGTGTGTGTGTGTGTGTGTGTGTGTGTGTGTGAGTGTGTGTGTGTGCGTGTAGCATGAAGAAATTGAGCCATTTTACAATTGCACTGGAATTCCCATTTATTTTTTATTTTTTTTGTGGAAATGAAACTCATCGATCATACATTACACCAAACCTTGCATTGTACTTTGCTTTTTTCTCATTTCATGGAAGGTCAAACTGAATAATTGTAGGATTAAAAATAAATTAATTTAATTTACTGTTGGCAGTTACACACAAATATATATATATATATATATTTGTATCATTGATCACCATATTAGACAATTACCTGGCTTAGACAACTGTTTGGGAGGTATAGACAGTTATCTACCAGTTATGCATGTTTCATTGCAAATAGCCGTAGGAAAGATTCCCTAAGTATTTAAAAAAATCTGTTTACCTCAGCAATTTTAAAATGACTCAGTAATAAAAAGATTAACTATAAAAATAAGAATATCACTGCATACATTAACCTGATGTTTGCACATGTTTAAAAAGGTTAATAGATTGCAAGTGACTAATAGCAGGTTACTTTGGGCAAATTAACTACAAAATAGATGGATCGAGGTAGCATATATATATATATATATATATATATATATATATTTTTTTTTTTTTTTATGAATTAATTAAAAAAAAAATTCTCTGTGAATGACAATGAAGTACAGTCTGTTCAGTAGGTTGATCTGGGTGTTGATCATCAGTCAAGACATTTATTATCGCACCAATTATGAAAATAGGTGAAGGTATTCAACAAGACAATTGTCATTGAGGGCTGAAAGGATGTACTCCTTTGTCAATACAACATTCATAAGTGTGACATCAACATCAGAGGATAAGAAAAGCCGTATTATAGTTTCAACACTGTTTTTAGACATTATGACATGACTGAGCACATGGTTTTGTCATTCCAGGAACTCATGAATCATATAAACCTTCATGAAATATTTTTGTTCTCCCAGTTTTTGCATCTTCCAGTAGATGTCACAGTTTTACATCTTATTACGCACGGTTCAGTGTCACATTGCCTCTCTCACGACAAGATCAGTGGCCTGTCTTTCAAACCAAGCAAAAAATAAAAATAAGACCAGATGTAAGCTGACATTGATGTTTATTGCAATCCATATGGACTGTTATTTTTATGAAGGCTGAGCCATTTGTTTCCCATAACAGCCTGCATCACGATCCAATTAAATAATCTACAAATACACATTTAGCCCTAGTCAGCCATTCATGGCTAAATGGAGAGAACATTGATGCATCTTCATCACATTTGACATATAAAAGTGCTCCTTTTGCTTGGACGAGGATTACTATGGCTGTCCACTTTTGCATGGAACAAAAGCTCTATATTCAACACAAGCACAAACACACCTATATTGACAGAACATGTGCCAAGGACAAACACTGCTTGTTTATAATATGGTGGTGGATCTCTAAGAAAGCCATTAAGTGACACAACATAGCCCTTGATCTTTTAAATCAATGAAAAGAAACATTACGCAGAGCAATTTTGCACTGAAAACTCGATTCTTGAGCTTTAAGCAAGAATGCCTATGCTTTTGTTGTTCTGTTCCATCTTGTTTTACTCTGATAATGTGAGCAGACAGATCAGCAAGAGGTCCAGTAGTCAACTTTCTCTGCGGCTGGAGAATGAGACGTAGAATAGCAGTGTCTACCCATAATGCACAGAGCAAATCCCACCGGAGTTTCAAATACTTTAGATGAATCAGCCTCTTGTAGGAATCAAGCGCTGTGCAAAAACAGAAATGCAACATTGCATAAAAGATGTCATGCATTCAGTCCAACTCCAATGGGAAGTACATGAGAGTTATTAGTCAAGATTTAATGCAAGTGGTCAGCTTATACAGCGATAAAAGAAAATCAGCCGGTATTATATACATTGAAATGTTTTTAAAACTATTCTGTCAGCACTATTATATACTGAACATACAATATGTTAGGCACACGGTATAGCAGAAATAGACACAGAACGATAAATCACACTTCACATTAGAAACAAGTTTGTATGTTGTCAGTTTGTAAGTTTGGTGTGCTTCTATCACTGGGAAACTGCAGAACAAACTCATCACGATATTTTGTATTTTGCCATTATTGTTCACACATTTATGAAGCAATATCAAGCCTTTTTGAATATGAAGCATCTTTAAGCCAAAACTGTCAAAGTAAATGGTGCCAGGCAGGACTGACTGGATGTGATTTTGTTTCTCTGTGCCACAGGTTTGCTGTCGCTGAACGCTGCGCTGGATTTTGAGCTGTGCCGCGAGTATTCCCTGTCAGTGGAAGGGGCAAGGGGCAAATCACTGCTCACTGACATTGCCACGGTTATCATCAATATCACAGACGTCAACGACAACCCGCCTGTCTTTAACAGCAGTAGCTACAGTTCCGCGATTGCAGAGGACATTTCACCTGGGGACATGGTTCTGCAGGTATCACACTCTCCCTTAGATGTCACTGAACATCCAGAGCTTTTCAAAATAAGGCTAAAGCTGACTGCGTTATTCCTTGCAAATGCACATTTTCTTATGATAAAAAATATCTAAATATTTTAAGATACATTTGCTTGAGAAACAAAACTGATTAGTGCTGTCAAATCGATCGATCGCAATTAATCGATTCTAAAATAAAAGTTTGATAATATGTCTCTCTCTCACTCTTTCTCTCACTCTTTCTCTCTCTCTCTCTCTCTCTCTCACTCTCTCTCTCTATATATACATATATGTGTGTGTGTGTGTGTGTGTGTGTGTGTGTGTGTGTGTATATATATATATATTTATGTATATGTGTTTGTGTATATAGATATACAAATTAGGGCTGTCAAATGATTAATCACGATTAATCGCATCCAAAATAAAAGTTTGTGTTTACATTATAAATGTGTTTGTAAAATTATTTTGTATATATAAGTACACACACATGCATTTATATATTTAAGAGAAATGTGTTATTTATATATAAAATATTAATATTTATATATAATATAAATTATATATAAATCTATATATAGTATATACATGCAAATATTTCTTAAATATATACAAGCATGTGTATGTATTTATATATATAAAATAATTATACACAGTACACACACATTTATTATGTAAACACAAACTTTTATTTTGGATGTGATTAATAGTGATTAATCATTTGACAGCCCTAATACAAATATAAAACATATACACATATATTATGTAAACAAACTTTTATTTTAGAAACAACTGGTTAAATAAATATGTAAATAAATAAATAAATAATCAAATAAATAAATAAATAAATAATCTAGTGTTATTTTAGTATTATGTATATACTATTATAGTATTTATTAATATTTATTTTTAATAATTAAGTTTAATAATTTAATCATGTGCTTTTGTCCTTGTTATTGTTTTTTTTTAAATAGTTCTATTTAGCTTGATTTTTTTTATTTCAATTTATTAGTTTTTAGTACTTAAAATAAAAAAATCACAGGTCAGTGTTTACCAGAAATATTGTAAGACAGAATGACTAACTTGTTCTGACTATTCAGTTTGTTTCCTTTACTCAGTAAATACTACATCACAATAAAAACAGTTTATCTTTGAGCCAGTACTGAGAAATTTGCTCATTTTGGCGTATGAGGCAGTCATCTTGGATTTTACACTCTACTGAGTTTCACATAAGAGATACAGCTTGGCAAAAAGCAAAAATGGATTCAGCATAAAAAAATACCCCTGGAATAGTCTATTTGCCAACTTTTACATAAAAATGGCTGAGGATTTTTATTTAGGCACATTTTTGTGATTTCAACCTGGTCTATAAAGTTTCATTAACATTAGATAACGACTTTAGTTAACGTGAACAAAGAATTAACAAGACTTCTACAGCATTTATTAATCTTAGTTAATGTTAATTTCAGCATTTACTAATACATTATTTAAATCAAAGGTTGAATTTGTAACATTAGATAATGCACTGTAAACTAACATGAACCAAGAATAAACATATTTTTTATTACATTAACAAAGATTTATAAATACAGTAACAAATGTAGCTATTGCTCATTGTTAGTTCATGTTAGTTAATGTATTAACTAATGTTAATAATAGAGACCTTATTATAAAGTGTTACCATTTTAAGTTGAATTTTTTTTATTTAATATTTATATTAAATATTTTATTTCACCCTTTTTTTTAAAACTGAATGTGTCCTGTTTTAGGGCTTTTTTTAAAACTGAAAACAAGAGAAAAGAGTATAAAAATGTGTTGTTTTGTTTCTGGACTGTTATCCTGTTACAGTACTTTTGTAATATGTAATGTGTCTCAGACTTTCTCCACAATGCTTTCTATGAAGCAAATTGAAGACAGCTGTTGTCAATATGGTGACGGGATTGAAACAAGCTATTGTGGCAGCTGTTGAGCGAATGATTTACTGCATCTGTTAGTTAAGCAATCAGAAAAAACAAAAACATTTTGAATGCAGCAACCAGCTAATGGTGATGGTTTATAAGCACTCACAGCCTTTTCAGATATTCATTGGGACATTAGACATGTCTGAAACAGACCGCTCCAAGAATCGGCACTAATCCAGAGCTTTAAAGCTTTGCTTAAAACCACTCAGGTGTGCTCATCTTCCTTTCATTCACTGTGCATCTGTCTCAGGTAAGTGCCGTCGACCTTGATGGGCCTCCAAATAACTTCATCATATACTCCATTGTGAACGGTGATCCAAAGCAGCAGTTCAGCATCGACCCTCGCACCGGACAGATAACGGTCCGCTCCATGCTGGATAGGGAAGAGGTGAGTTCCTGAATCGCAACCCAGAACACGTAGGCCTACTTGCTTGTTTTATCAGGGATTTAGTTATATCCCCTGATCACAGATGAACATTTTAATCACTACTGTGGATATGTGACTGTTCATATCTTCATAATCCCACTGACACAGCCCTTCGCCTTTCAGATAATGCACTACTCATTAACAGTGCAAGCTGCCGATGAAGGCGATCCCCCTTTATCCTCTGCCGTCCAGATAACAGTGACCGTGTCTGACGTCAACGACAACCCACCGACGTTCTCGCAGATCAATCACAGCCTGGCTCTTCAGGTAAAAACACACACGTCGTCCAAAGCCTACCTTTTTTCCTCCCTGCAAAGCTAGTCAATGACTTGACTTATTTCAAACAGACAGTTTGAAGTCTTCCAAGACACCGTCATATCACGCCAAATGATCTAGAACAAAGTAAAATGTGCATCAGAGATAACCAAGCAAATTGTCTAACATGCACAGCGCAAGTGCACTTAGGGTGTGTCCGAATCCACTTTTGATAGTTTAACTATGGCAAAATTGTCTAAAAGGGTTGTCCTTATTCTCCTAATGAGTAATGGGTGTGTTTTGGGCATAACATGCAATAAACCAATCAGAGTCACATTTCCCATTAGCTTTAAAACCCAGTTGCGCTCACGCCGTGGCAGATTCGCTATTTAAATGGTGGAATTTACAAGCAGAAAGACTAAACGTGCCTCCAGAAAGGAAAGGGATCTGCGCGAAGTTAAAACTCAAGCAGACCATCTACGGCACAAGCTGGATTTCACCATATCTTTATGCACACAATAATAATCTTTTACATTGTAATCCTTTTATTTTTAATATTTTGGCATGTTTGTGTGCTGCTGCCTGTGTGTGTAATAAACAGAGTGGACGCACTTTGTGCACCAGCCTATAGCCGCATATTACTAATGCGCTCTTTAAATAGCAAAAAAAAAAAATTCAATTGCCTCAAAATAGCAATCTGCCAACAATGTGCCTGAACACACCTTGTTTTCAGACCAGCACGTCCATGGGCGCACAATTGGGCGCAAATGCATTTGCTATTTAAACAACGTTGACGCGAAAATGATAACTGCGTCAGGCTGATCCTAGCAAAAAAACACTTGCGTCGCGCCAGGCGCCGCTTTGCGCCGAGTGTGTGACAGGGCCCATTGTGTTGTGGGACATCAAAGGTGCCAAAACCAACCAGATGTCTTCATATACTGCTATGTTTTCAAGTTTCGGACACAGTTGTCATCTCATTTCTGCTCTAAGCTGCACATGGGCATAGGGGAAGGCAAGAGTTCAGGCTAAAGAGCCAATCAGCCATGCATAATTTAGCATTTTATTCTGTGCCAGCATTCGGACCGTCTGTTCACCCCTTCAGTGTCAGCCGGATCCATTGCTTCTAATTACAGGGCCAAATCTGCTGACTTGGAAATATTTCTCACACCCCATTTACCTCACCTAAGGTGTCTGTCTATATAGAGTGCAGCGTCTATTTGGCACCATGTAGGTGGTCAATAACAATTAGGCTCAGCTCTACCAGCCAAGCATTCTGTTTCAATTACCTGTTCCAGTTGTGCCAGCTTGAACGGAGACGAGGAGCACATGTCAATCCAATCGGTAGCACTTTGTTGACAAATGCAGACAGAGTGATAAAAATGACCATCTGTCCTTTCTGTTCTTTCATTTCGACAGAATTGGGTTGTGTCTTCATTCTCTTGAAGCTTAGATTTGTTTTTTTGTTGGCATTATTACGCTATTGATTTTGAAAAACAGAAAGAAACATACAAACATCAGAGCAGATTGATCATGGTTATTCTTTCCCAACAATTCTGATGATTTGTCTCTGGTCACCAAGACTCATTCTGTTGCCAAAGCAATAGAATACAATAAAACTCACTTCAGAGCGAGAAGCATCCTTATTAAAATAAATAATGTATTTATGTTATTTGTTTAAGAAAGGACAGCCACAACTTTCCTAAAAGTCAGATGGTAATTTCCCAAGCATGTGCGGCTTGATTAATGGTGTTTTTCTGGATACAGGAAGGGGATTCTGTTGGCAGTGGGATTCTGCAGCTGCTGGTAACAGACAGAGATACGCCTCAGAACGGCCCTCCCTTCTCCTTCCATATTGTCTCGGGAAATGAGGACAGGAGTTTTCATATTGACCAAGGAGGACTGCTGTCCGTATCCTCCCCGCTGAGGAGGAGAGGCAAGCCTCAGCATCTGCTAAAAATCCAGGTGAAAGATTTCAATCATTAACTTCAGCTACGAGTACAACACGTTTACAATACATGCTTGTTATAATTTTAAAGGAATAGCTCAACCAAAAAATTAAAGACTATCATAATTTACTCATCCTTATGTTGTCTTTAGCGGTGCGGTAACATTAGCAATAGTCAGCAGAATTTTGTGGGCAAAAAAAGGTCCGTTATCTTTTGTCAATAGCATATATATATATTATATTGGTTACACTTTAATTTAATGTTTCCATTATACATTTAAGTACTGATTAATAATAATTAAATGTACTTACACAAGTAAATCCTATACAGTTAGGATTAGGGAGTGGTTTAGGGTTATATGCATGTATTTATGCTCAAATTATATAATAATCACTAGTTACTATAGTAACTAGTGATTATTATATAATTTGTGTATACATGTAACGTGTGTAACAAGGGCAGTGTAAAATAAAGTGTTACCTATATTTTTTATTCGAATTTGAATTGGAATCCCGAATCCATTTTTGCTACCTCAATTCAAGTTCAAGAATTGCATTGGAAGTTGATCAATGCATGGTTCTCAAAATGGTTCTCAACCCTGTTCTCCATTCACTGTTATTATACAGAAAAGAGTAACATGAACATTTTTCAAAACTTCTCCTTCCGGTCTTCCACAGAAAAAAAAAAGGCTTGTGACAACATAAGAGTGAATAAACGATGAAAGAATCGTAAATTTTTCGGTGAACCATCCCTTCAAATGAAATATGACTTGTATGGTTCAGAACAAGCTGACCTATGATTGTAAACCCGATTGTTCTCTGTGAGCCAGGGATTTTACCACACCATCTTAAATTATTTAAAGCGACTCCTCAAAGGTCAGTGTATTGTTCACACGTCGCAATGTTTTTTTCACACTTCACATAAATATCATCTCCACAGGTCACTGACAGCGGCCACCCTCCGCTGTCCTCTATATGCGTGGTGAAGATCAACATCACCGAGCAGAGTCGATATCCACCCACTGTGTCTCCACTAGAGGTTTTCATCACCACCGCTGGGGGGACGTTCTCCAAACGTGTCATCGGCAAGCTGCACGCTACGGACCAAGATCCCCAAGACATCCTGTCATACAAACTGGTCTCTGATGCCCCGGACCGAGGCCTGTTCTCTGTGGACACAGTGGATGGAAAGATCGTGGTAGAAAAGGACCTGGAGCCAGGCCTGTACCACTTGAACGTGAGCGTGTCCGACGGAACATTTAGCATTTGGGTTGGAGTGAAGGTCCACGTTTGGGCTGGCGCTCAACATGCTCTGGATCAGGGCTTTACGTTGCAGTTGGCTGAACTTTCGGCTGAAGAGTTTGTGGCTGATCACTGGAGAAGCCTCCAGCGCAGCCTGGGATTGGAGTTAAACATATCCAGACAAGAGCTGCACATCGCCAGCTTGCAACAACAGCCGAACTCTGTCAACATGGAGGTTCTGCTTGTCCGTCGAGCTCAGGATGGCTCTGTTCACACAGTGCCTGTTCAACAGCTGGCTGAGGTCCTTTCAAATGTAGGAAATGCACTGGGTTTGAATGTCTTGAGCCTGAAGCATGGTGGCTGTGTGGGCAATGGTTGCCCACTTCAGGGTTGCAGGAACGCAGTAGTGATGAAGCAGGGGAGAATGAGTAACTACGCCACAGCACGGGCAAACTTCATCACCCCGCAGCACAGCTGGGAAAGTGTGTGCTCCTGTAAAGGTAGGCAGACCACCAGCCTCTTATTCTGCATTCCACTGAGAATAAACCCATAGGCCTTAAGCTTCTCACTTAGTTGCACCTTTTTTTTTTGACTGCTCTGGGTTTACCTTAAAGGGACAGTTAACCTTAAATGAAATGCCCTTTCATGTCATTCCAAAATCATAGGATTTTCATTGTCCAGGGAACACAAAAGAAAACATTTAGCAGACATTTCAAGCTGCACTTTTTCATACAACAAAAACATATTGTGACCAGGGGCTTTCAAGCTCCCATAAGGAAAAAAAGCAGTAGTCTATATCAGTGGTTCTCAATCAGAGGGCCAGGGCCCACAAGGAAACTTCACGATTACTTTAAAATGATTTAAAATAAGTCAAAACAAGCTTTAGATTGAAATATCAAAATACTTCTTATAAAACGCCCCCTCATTAACTGTTTTTGTCTTTGAAAAACTAAGATTCCTGTGTCTTGGAAACATGAATATAGGATGAAGCCTCATTTTGATTTATAGTCCTAGAAAAGTCATGTAAATTAATAAAATCTTAATGTCATGGGTAATTTTATAATGTATTTAATTTCTGATGTAATAATGTAACAAGGTCTAAAATATTTTATCTGCTGATATTTTTATTTTAGATGTATTATTTTAGATCTTGACAGCTCTTGGGCACTATGCTTTCATTGGTTTGTTTTTCATGTGCACTACCATTCAAAGGTTTGGTGTCAGTAAGATTATTTTAATATTTTAGATAATGTTTTATTATGCTGACATTTATTATTATTATTATTATATATTATTATTATCAAAACTACAGTGAAACAGTAAAATTGTGAAATACTATTATAATTTCAAATAACTTTTCTATTTTGATATTTTTTTTAAATGTAATTTAATCTTGTAATGGTAAAGCAATCCATTTTTAAAGCAAACATTTTTAAAGCAAACATGTTGTCATAACTTGATGGTGTTGCTGAATACAGGTATTAATATCCTTAATATCTTAAAAAACTTTTGAATGGTAGTGTCTGTAAACAGTAGTATTATGTTTTTTTGGTGAAATATTCATTTAAAGTAGATGCTTTACATTCATTTATTTAGTGAGATACTGGTAGGCCTGTGTAACTTGATGCCAGTTATTAGTTTCAACAGGAAGTGGACCGCTGCAGCACATTTTGCCAAATGTACATACTATTTATGCTTTCTGCATTGCAGAATCGGCTGTGAGGTTTGACGGCAAGGGTTATCTGAAATACCTCTATCAAATAAAAGAGGGCAACGAGAACTTCCATCTGTCTCTTCGACTCAAGACATCTACAGCAAACGGCACAGTGATGTCCACCAACGCCTCTGACTGGGGAACATTAGAGGTACAACATTTCTCAAATACTCTGACGAAAGAATCTTTAACTTATTCTTTTGTCTTCCACATTCTTGCACAAAAGGCTTATTTTGAGTGCACTGGTGTATGTTAAAGCCAGGTATAAAAATGCAAAGAAAACCCAGCCATCCAGATAACAATGGAACGATCACAGGAAACTTCACTCCACCCCATGACAAATACAACATCAAAATGTGTGCAACAGAGGCTTGTTTGTTCTCACGAACGAAAAACCTACGCATTAAACGCGTTAATATTCAAGAGTGCATTCCATAAGGGAAGTAAAGAACTTGTGATGTGGATTTCATCCCGCCCTTTGAGCACGTCAGTGATAAATCAACCCGTGTTTCTGAAATGAATGTTAAGATGAATTCATGGCTGACTGCTCTCAGAAGCACAGTGAGGGATCTTTGAGTAATTGTTTATTTAAACCTCTTAATGCATCTTTGAAGCTTCAGCTACAAGAAGGGACTACACAAAAGAAAACCTGTATATTGTGAGAAATATAAAGAATGCAGAGAACATGACTTAAAATAGCGGCCTCTGTTTCAAAATCACATGACATCTCTCGGAGGACGCCTCATTTATGTGCCATAATTGAATATTCAATTTAAGTGTGTAACAAATAGCTCTATGAAATATTAATAATCAATCATATTTTGTTATGATTAATTATGAATATTTGGGTCAGTTAATGGGATTAACTTGATAAATTAACTGGACTAAATTAATATTATAATCAATGAATCAGTTCATCCAACAACCTCTTTTGATTATTCCTTTATTCTATGAAAAGGGTATTTTCCATGGCACACAGAAAAATAATTATTTCTTAGTATGTACAGCGCTTAGAGCATGTAACAAGATCAAGATCATAAAAGAGACTTTGTTTGCAAGCAGGGAATCAGAACCAAATACATATTGTGCACAAGTTTACACACACACACACACACACACACACACACACACACACACACACACAATGGTGAGTGATACAATAGAACTGGAAGCAGGAAATGGAACTACGGGAAAGATCCATTTAACTATGAAAAGAACCATCAGCAAACCATTTTCAGAGCATCTCATTTAAATTGATACTTGCATAGCTTTGTAGTGGGAACAATTCTTGAAGTTGTTGAAAATTTAAGTCGTTGCGATGGTTCCGTGAGTGTCAAATGTGGAAGTTGCAATAGTTTTCTTCTCCGTTGGATGAAGAAGATATAATGAACTTGCATGGTTAGTTTGATGCTGTTCTCATGAGTCAACATGAGTTGAAGACGTTGTGCCAAACTCCTGAGATTGTTCTTGGTTCTGTTGTGGTTGAGAGAGTCCTCTCTCTCTCCTGAATGAGCACATGGCTGGTTGTGAGTCAAGGCCTGCTGCCTTGGGGCCTGCTGAGGCCACGCAGGACAGCACAGCACCCTGAACATACAGAGAAGGCCGAAAAAAAAGGAAGGGCTTGTGTGAATGCTCTTTAAAGTTTGAGAAAGGTCCAACCCCTCCGGGTTTGTTTGACCAATGAGAAGGGTGGAATTTCCGAGCTGGGAAGTTCCTCTGTAGTTAATTTATGAGTCTTCATCTTTCTGATGAAGAAACTAGGGAAGATTCTTGTAATACTAATATGTTGCGCAGCTATCGGCCTATCATGTACACAATAATTTCGATCTTCAAAGTACCAATTTATAGAGACCAAACGTGGTATAAGTGAGGTTACATTGACCGTTGGTTCTATAATAAAATACATAGTATCAAAGAGATAATAGTATCAACCGATAATAGTATTAAAAGACACATTAAAAGACAGTAAATCATTCACAAAATGTTCTGGAATGCATGTTAATTTCATGTTAATCAGTTCATCGATAAATGAATGCAGGAAAGTCCGTTCTGATGTCTGTAGGTCTTGTGGCCGGGGCCTATTCACATTGCTAACAGTCATAAAATCAACTTATCTGATCGTGGTCATGGTCATGGTAACCAAGACCTCCTTGCACTCACTGGGGGATGGGACCACAGATCCCAGAGTGAGTTTTAAAGATTGTTTGGTACATATACCAAATAATTGTGTCTGATTTGTCTCAGTCGTTACAAGTGGCTTGCAACATCAAAAGTGCACTCTCCTTTTTTTTCAAAGCTTTACCTCTGGGTTTTGGAACTGAGCAGAGGGGCTTCAAAAGAAATTGTTAAACATGGTTATCCAAGAAATCTTTAGGGCATACATCTTCACATGCTTGCATAGCCATGCATGACGTAATTAATGCGTCTCTCTGGAGACGTTCCTCTATACATTCCAGTGTATATCAGCAAATTCCTATCACTTCACGTCTTGTCAATCGTTTCATTTGAGAGGAGCGACAGCTCATGCTTTGAAAACGTGTGTGGCAGATGCGGGGAGGTCGGGGCCGCACGCTCTCGTTTGGGAGCAAGCGTACGCTCAAATAATGGCAACAACGGTCGACTACGCCACCCCAGAACACTGGGGACTAACCGCCCTAAGGGCGCACAGGTTCGTTATCTAAAACGTGGGTGAAGAGACGTGGCTCACATATAGAAAAAAATATACTTTTTATTTCTCTTTAGCATTGCATAATAAATAGTTAAAAAGTCACAACAAGATTCTTAGAATCAATTTTAAAGTAATGTTCACACAGTTTCAGACACACACATTACAACAAACCTTTATCTAAATTTTGCTAGTGGACCAGCAGCGGAGGTACCTGGAGGTACAGGATAGCTGCCAAATTAACAGGAGCCCCAGTAACCCCATACACGCTCCCACACACGTGAAGATTGGATGCAAGAAAACACACGGCCTAGGTGTAAATCACCACACACACACACGATAGCAGCTAGCCACCCCTCTCCGGAAACCTCCAGTTCCTGCATAGAAAATAACACAAAAACACAACTTATAAAACACAATATAGATTAACAACAGTAACAAGAGATCACACAGAGAAACATCACTTTTCTCTTGAAAGAAAACAAATTACAAGCACACAATTCACTCAGACTCTCAGCAGTTATACATTAATGCCCAGAGTGAATTATGAACCATAACAAAACAAACATTCATAAACAAACTCCGTACTGATGCACAATCAGAAGATCAAGCAGGTGAGAGCTGGTAAGAGACCAGCCAGAAAGCCACACCAGCCTCGACCGAGGCGCATGACGATGCCGCACCGACGTGCACACAGTTTAACGTTACTATAAAAACAGAGGCAAAACAGCAACATAGTCACACTTAGACGCTTCGAGTTAATATTGACGCTCAATCCCATTAAGTAGGCAGGGAGAACCCTCAGATCTGCAGATAAACCTGCAGAGCATAATAATATGTTAAAGAGAGTAACATTACTAAAATCAACAAGACTATAATTAATTATACATACCGCGGGATGGTCAATGTAAACAAACCCTTCATGGTCACACCATGCGGGAATACAACCACTCCATCAGAAACACATCACTGTAAATAACATGCTATAAATATTTCACTAAAAATAAAACAGATAGCAGCTAAACACGGAAAACACTCATTTATGACATGGCTGAACATACCTGTGATAAGTAGACAGCGAGCGCACAGAAGACAGAAAACAAGACCAGTTTGAACCGTCGGCATCAACAGAAGACGTGACATCACGGCAATACCAAGATGCATATCCGGTCGCCAAAGCCCACTTCTTTTATACTCCATACAAGGGCAGCCAATAAGCCACACGCATGCGCACAATCTCCCAATAGGTGGAGTTATTCCACCCTGCTACACGTGCAAAATTCATATTCAAATCTACTCTTCAGCTAACATTTTTTAAGCTTTTTTACCTTTAAGCAATTACTTTTAAATGGAAATTGAGCCTTTTTGAGCAAAGCCACCTCTGACAAGAGAAAGGGAATAAAAGATAACTTTTAGGTCAGTTAAGCAGCTGTAGCATTTATTAATACCGACAGCTCTGATCTAACATTATTAAGAGAAACAAGATCTGTTGCGGGATAGATACGGTGGAACTGATACCCTTTAATGCTGTGAGGAGTCCGAGCATGGGGGCATTGATCGCAATAATTAGGTTTTTCTTGAACTGGACTCGCATCAGGAGGTCTGTTACGAAACCTAGACAGCATTGAAAGGCATCACAGGGTGCGATGCCAAGACTCTTACAAACACTAGGGAGCAAAATGATGCTTCTAACATCTGTAATGTTGGCCACATTCTAAAGCAGCATTTTATCAAAGATGAGAGATAGTCGAGAGAACATCTCCTAACAATGCCACATATTAAGGTCTGAGTAGATAAGATGGCAAGCAAACAATCAGTTCTTGTTATTAACATGTTAGATGCAGGAGAATGGCAGGAATAAAGATCTGAGAGATTTTGACAAGGGCCAAATTGTTATGGCAAGGTAACTAGGTCAGAGTATCTCTGAGATGGCAAGGCTTGTGGGTTGGTCTCGGTTAGCAGTGGTGAGAATGTACCAGTTGTTCAAGGAAGGACAAACCACAACCTGATGCCCGAGGCTCATCGATGCACAAGGTCGTTGAAGGCTATCCAATTTGGTCCGAACCAACAGAAGGTCTACTGTGGCACAAGTCAGACAACATTTTTGTTCTGGTTATAGGAGAAATGTGTCCCAGTGCGTCAAAACATTAAACAATCTTACTGACCCCTAACTAGTGTACATACTTTAATATAAAAGCAATTCAGTCATTCATTACTAAGGGCCAAATTTATTAACAGCTTGCGCCAGCGCAAACCCTCTTTTACAGTTAAAAAAGTAGTGTCAGGATCTACTGAAGACACTGAAAAGACGTGGACAGGGTTATTTTTGCGGCTGACCTTATTGCGTATGAATTTGTAGGAGTCTCCCTTTAAGACACAAAATTGATGGGAGGAGAGTATTTAAATTAAAAAGGTAAATTACTAAGGTTTGCGCCAAACCGACCCAAAAAACAAGCACGTCTTAAACTAGATGCTACCTGGTAGATTGCATTGGTCATTATGGAAACGATCCGGCTGTGTCTGTGTTCTTTCCTTTGCACGTTGTCAGTAGATCACAGGCAGAACTTTCCACTCCCATCTGAGCTTTATCAGAATTACGCTAATTTGCCCTGTTTAGGAATTTTCCAGAGAATTGTGTAGTTAGTTGAACTATATCAGCAGAATTTCATGATCTTCTCCAGGTGAGAAGAGAATATCACTTCCTTTTAAGCATACTCCTTACACTGCTTGCTTGACCATAAATGTTTAGTTATCTGTTGTCTTGTAGCCGATTTACAAGCACAGCAAGATCATGTGCTATATGTTTTTTTTAATGTGGACTCTTATATAAACAGCCTTCTTACCTATCAAACTCAGCATTGCCCTCAAGCAACCAAAACTCAGATCGAACATTCACCCTTGATGAGTCCTCCTGGGAAAAGTTCCTCTTCTTTTTTTGTGCTCATCTCACCTCCATCATCACTGCACACTCAGCTCAACCCAGTGCTGCTAAATCAAACTGCAGCTCTGTCCAATGAAAGCAAATGAGCAAAACCCATGGGCTGACTGGTATCAGATCAGAGCAAAAGGCTCTGTGCTCACTTCTTACATCACAAAACTCTCTGAAGATTCTGCCGCATCAATTAAGAGGCTGGCTTGAAGGAGATGATGCTTAATAATGCATACTCTTAGCATCAGTGTAATACTTTCAAATGTGAAGTGGACACACTAGCTATGTTTTTTTTAATGCACAGAACAGGATATACATGCATATGTGAGTGATCTATTATTTGTGGGAGGAATGCTGAGGAAGCATAATCTCAGTGTGCTTTTGAATGCTCCTGATTGGACTGTTGCTTTGCAGCAGAGTCGTTGATGCGGTTTAACAAGAACTAACTGTGTTCTCCATCGAGCTCTGTCTTTCACAACTACTTTCAATGCTCAAAGGGCTTCTTATCTCCCACAGAGCGAGTGCTGAGAGCACACACTTCCAACTGAGCAAAAACACAAGCTATGTAACCTACCTCAGCAAGAACCTTTACACAGTCCATAAATATGTAACTTTATTTATTATTGTATACTTTTTAGGTGTTGAAATTTTCTTTCATGTCAGAATTCAAGTTTTTTTTTTTGGGGGGGGGGGGTGTCAATGACGTGACATTGACATTTTGCTTTAACTAAAAATACCTATTCAAAATTACATTCAAAATGCAATTCATACTTAGTGACTTGTGTGTATGTATGTGAAAAGCTTCAAACTTTAAGCTTTAGAAGAAAAATGGGTTACACTTTATTCCGATAGTCCACTTAAGAAGACATTCTACTAAATATAAATAACTTTGCAACTACATACATGCCAACTATAACTCTCATTAACCCTTAACTATAATATAGTCAACTAACTCTCATTAGAGCATTAGATTCTTAGGTTAGGGCTTAGTAGAATAGTCAGTAGAGTGTCTGTTGGAGGAGCATCAAAATAAAGTTAGCAGATATTAAGCAGACAGTCTACTAATACTCTATGACTGCTAGTTCACATGTAGGTGCAAAGTTACTAATAGTTAGTAGAATGTCTAAGAGAGACTCTAGAAATAAAGGGTTACAGAAAAGTGCTATACTCACTCTCCAAACACAGACTTGACTTTACTTCTGACTGTATCTCTATTTTTGTAGAATAATTGTTGCACTTCAACTAACCAACCAACCATTCAACCAACATGCAGAAACTTGCCATATAAACTGAAACATGAACATTGTTATTTGTCGTTGACTCTTTTGTGTTTGTTTGTGTTTCTAGCTGGTGGACAAGAAGCTGTTGTTCAGATTTAGATGTGGCAACATGACTTCTGACAGTATACAGGTGACAGACCACCCTGTGGCTGATGGCCGCTGGCATAATGTCTCTCTGGAGGTCAATGGCACAACCCTTAAACTCAACATTGATGCCAGCCACTCCAGGACTGCCGTTCTGCCACAACCCTGCAAGCTCACTCAGTCCGGTGGGGCGCTGGTGCTGGCCGGCTCTAATCCCAGCACAGATGCAGAGGGCTTCACAGGCTGTTTGGAGAGCTTGCGTTTCAATGGAGAAGCAGTGAGAGGAAAGGAGGGGGTGACAGGAACTGGCCCACAGACTGGCACACTTTTTGGGATCTACCAATGCTGCTCTGATGTGAAGATCTGTGCCAGTAATCCTTGTGAGAACGGAGGCACTTGTGTCGAAAACTCCAGTGAAGGTGAAAGCAATAATATTCTACACACTGTCTATATTGTTTTACCTACTTCATTATAAAATAAGATATGCAAATTGGGTAACCAAATCTGTATGCCATTTGCACAAAACGATTTCCCATTTTGCTTGTCTACACCACAATTTTTGATAAATGGATGATTATAATGCTACTTCATTTAATCAGCATATGATGAATTTCTGTTGCCATGATCACTATAAAATGTCCATAAACATCTCTGTAAAATGAAATGCATTTTATTGCCAGAATAATAGTATAGAAATAATAAAAATGGAAAAGGTTTGTGATGATTAAAATGAATTAATTGGTAACACTTTAAAATAATGTTTAAATCGTTAACATTAGTTAATGCATTCAGTATAATCAACTAATGATGAACATTGCTTTTTAATATCATTATTAATGCAGGTTAATGTTAATATAAAATACTAATTAAAAATAATACTTTTTTAACATTGAATAAACATGAATTAACAGTGAACAATAGTCTATTGTTAAATTAACGTTAACATAGATTAATAATGATATTTAAAAAACATGCTGAAATTAAATACATAATAAATTAGTGAATTAATTAAAAATAAAGAAATTATTGTGTTAATTGTTAGTTTCTGATACATACTGTAGTAACAAATTGTTAAAGGACACAAAAATGTAAACCAAACATATGTGTAAAATTAAATGCATTTTTTTAAAATCTAAAATAATAGTACATATACAAATTATAAAAAACAGATCAGGTTTAATAAAATACAGATTGCACTGCAATTGATAAAAATGTATTAATTGGTAACACTTTTCAATAAAGTTGAATCCTTTACATTAGTTAATTAACAGGAACATTAGCCTAGATTAATAAATGCTGTAAAACAATTAATGTTAGTTTATAATGCATTAACTAATGTTAATGTACTAAACGTTATTGAAAATTGTCTCTAACTAATTTGAATACACCTGCCATGGTGCTAAACTATAGCACATATGCCAGAACCTGGTCAGGTTGGATGGTTAGTGAAAGTGTGCTAAAGTGATGCAAATGTATTTTCACATATTTTGTTTTCATCTCTGTTTCATGTAATAAAATAGTGAAGTAGGGAATTCATTTAAGAGGTCCCTTGAAAAATTGCTGAGGGACAACAAACCAAAATGCTTGAATTGTCTTCAGAGGATCTAAGCAACACCACACAGATATGGAAATAAAGCTAGGGAGATGATCTCCATTGTATCTGCATCCAAAAGATCTCTCAATACTCCAGTGTCAGTCTACTTTGATCTCGGAACAGAGAAGTTCCTATGGAAATGACTTTGTTATCTTGGTCATTAAAAGATGCATTTTTTTAACGTCTGTCCTCCAGGGTTTCGCTGTAGCTGTCCATTGCTATACAATGGCTCTCGCTGTGAGAACAGCAAGCTGCCGGACAATCCTTGTGCATCCCAGCCATGTGCCAATGGATTGTGTATGCCAGATAATCAAGGGTACATCTGCAACTGCTCCACACAAATTGCTGGAAACAGGTGAGACTCACACAGCGGAGCTCTTGAAATCCCACATGCATATTATGTCCTTGGTGAAGGCATTGAGAAGTCTGACTAATCTGCATGAAAATGAATACTTGTGTATTCTGCCTATTTTTTCTCTTTCATGAACCCCTGCCCACACAGGTTACATGGGATATGTGCGTTTGACATTCTCCCGTAACTCGCCTTTTAGTCAACAATTTAAAACATTATTGATTGTCCTCATATAACTCCAAGCTCGAGGAAATTAGTCATGGAGTGAGGATTTCAATCAATAGATGTCCTTCTGTGTGTCTGTCTCTGTGTGCATCAAAGCATAAGTACAGTTTGTGTATACCCCAAGACTGGAAACTTTACAAACACTGTTTAGTTATCAAATAATGCAATCATTTTTTTTCTGTTTGGGGGAACTATGCAATAATGTCCAGTATGATATATGCACAGGATATCTGATATTATTGTAACGTATAATTGTTGTCAAAATTGTTATTTTCATTAGTGTTGCAAAACAGTACATGTACTATGTATACTGCATAATTCGTCATTTTTAAAATTATAGTAAGTAGTGAGAAATGTTGATTAAAATGTTTAATATTCATTTAACCATTTTTAAAAAATGTAATATTATTTATAATGCATTTTTTTCCTGGAGCACTAGTAAGAAATGCCATCTAAATCCATCAAATTTTCACTTGAAATTGTTGTATGAAAAAAAAAAAAATATATATATATATATATATATATATATGAAGAGTTCAGATCAAAAGCCTCTAAGTGCCATTTGAAATTTTCTTCTAGAATGATAATTTTTATGCAGCTTGTATATTTAAGTTCAGTAATTTCACTTAAATGGCAATGAAAATTACCTATTAATTGTCATTTAAGTGAAATTACTGAACTTAAATATACAAGCTTGATAAAAATTATCATTCTAGAAGAAAATTTCAAATGGCACTTAGAGGCTTTTGCATCTGAACTCTTCATATATATATATATATTTGTACATATTTCTTTTTCAACATGTCTTAACCAGTTTTGGGATTAACACATTTGAGTTATGTAATCAGATTATGCAAGTAACTAGTAAAGTAATGCATTACTTTTAAATTTACAACAATACATATCCGGGTTACTTTTTCATTACACAAGTATTCATTGATGAGTTGAGTTGTGCAAAAACACCCAGATGGTAGCTTGATAGCATTTAAAAAGAAATTGATCTGGTACACTGGACGTTTACAATGAGGAAGATATTAATTTCTGATAATCCATAAATGACATACAGGATGGCGTATACCATTTCCATTGAATAGTAATTCAGCTGTGGGATCTGAGTTTGAGTGTTTCTAGATCAGTGTGGCCCACACACTCCTACATTGTCAATTGTTCCTTCTCTTTGCAGCTGTCAGATTGCGTGCTTACCAAATTCATGTCTGGATGGTTTCACCTGTTCGATGGCGGGGAACTCCATCCACTGTGAGCGCACCACCTCCCCTTCTTATGTGGAAATCGCAGAGATCTGCGCAGGAATAATGGCGCTTGTCCTCCTCGTCGTGACCTTTGTGTGTTTCCGAAAACGCTACGTCAGCAAAAAGAAGCACAAAAAGAAGTCCGGCTGCGTGCAAGATTCCAACGGTTACTTCCCAACTTCACCCAAAAGCATGATGAAAGAAACTGAGATCGGCTCTCCCATGGAGATCAGCACTCTGATTGGCTCTGTATGTGATCCGGACAACAGTCCGTTCCATTCGCTCAAACCTCGTGAACAGCGGGAGCTCTGCCCTCAGGTGGGACCCCGGTCTCAGAGGCCTCAGGGTCCTGTGATTTGCAGTGTGGCCCCCAATCTACCTCCTCCACCCTCCACCAGCTCTGACAACGACTCTATTAGGAAAAACAATTGGGAGCATGACTACGAAGGTGAGAACTACAGTTTTATTGATTACTTTCTAAATGAAGTGAAGAGCCTGTAGAAGCTGGGAAAATATCACATCATGAAAGATGAGAGAGGCGGAGGACAAATAGATGTGTGTGGGTCATATTCAATTATATCTTTTGTTTTCTGCAGCACTGAGAGTTTCTCCACGTGATGCTTTTCTTAAAAGCTATGGCTTAAAAACTGTCAATAGCACATTAAATATTGTGATGAATATACAATCTTATAATATACAGTAAAATGAATGCCACACAGCAGTGAGAGGAATATTCTGCTCTTGCCATTATAGATGCACAATATATTGGTGTATCAGCTGATAGTGGAGATTTCTTAATGTGGTCAATATTGGATTAATATTAGCTCATATTTTGTATGTTTAATTGCGCATGCTCATTTACCCTGTTTATACATTTAGATTGCCATTGCCATCATCGAACTCTTACTTAAAGTGAATCTTTGAAAACATAAATAATTGAATAACTTAACTGTAAATTGCTAACATAATCATTAGCAGATCTCATACTGTACAGTATAATGTTGGGATGCTTAAATTCACTTGTAGCATTTAATATTACTGATTTTATTTTTCAAGTTTTTTTTTCTTTAAACATTTAGGCAAAATATTTAAAAAAAAATCGTGATTAATCACATCTAACATAAAGTCTTAGTTTATATAATATATGTGTGTATCTCTCTCTCTCTCTCTCTCTCTCTCTCTATATATATATATATATATATACATAAATAAATATATACACATATATTACGTGAACAAAACATTTATCGATTTGACAGCACTAGCACGAACACATTAAAATGAACAAAAATATTGACTGTTTTCATCATTGATAATAATATGAAATGTTTCTTGAGCAGCAAATCAGCAAATTAGAATGATTTCTGAAGGATCATGTGACACTGAAGTCATTGAGTAATGATGCTGAAATTCAGCTTTGCATCACAGGAATAAATTACATTTTAAAATATATTCACGTAGAACTTCTATGTGAATATATCTGAAAATAGAAACCCAGATATTTGAAATTATAATTATTTCACAATATTTATGTTTTTACTGGATTTTTGAGAAAATTAATGCAGCCTTGGTGAGCTTCTTTCAAAAAACATTTAAAAAAAAATCAGAAACTTTCGGACAAGGCCATTTATTGTCCATTGACCATATCATGAAAATAATGTATGAGAATTTTTATTACTAGAACACAAGTGCATGTAGTCCGACTAGTCGACATAGACCCAACTCATCTACTACTTGCAGAACTAATCATCTATTATGTGCAACCCTTTGCTAAAAGAACAAATAAACAATTTATAATCATTCTCATTCACAGTGTATCCAGCTGATCCAGACTACTATGGCCGACCCTCCGTTCAAGCGTTCCCCCAGTTTGACATTGTGGAAAGCACCTACTCATCTACTTCCACAGAGTCCCGCAGGAACTCTCGTTTCGGAGGCTTCCCTTTCCCGCTGGACCGGGCCGACCGCCGTGCGCCGTTACCCCCTTGTTACAGCAACCAGAACTTAGATGACTTCTTGGGGCCGGACGGGCTGCCGCTGCCCAGCTCTCAGTGCCCTAATGAGTACACGGCCATAAGCTACTACCCTACCCAGCACACTCGCAGCCTGGACAACGTCTCCAGCAGCCATAAGAGGCTCAGTGTGCGTTTGAGCGTGGCACAGCCTTCCTATGCGGACAGCGGCGGATCCACTAGAAGGACCGCACGCAGTTATACTGGCTCAGACATGGTGGAGAGTGACTACGGCAGCTGTGAGGAGGTCATGTTCTAGGCAACAAAAAGAGGAGTCTGCGGTGGATCAACGGTCCCGTATGATTATAGAGGGGAAGGTTGTCACGTGCATATAGTATATGAAGCTCACTGGCTAAAAGCCACAGAAGCACTTTCAGTATTAATAGTCACTTTCAGGGAAAACAAATACATCTGTGTGAAATGTGGCTTTTCTCGTTGTTTTACCAATCTGTAGAATTATTGCATGACCTAAAAAAGTCTACAGTGTGGTTATACTGTAAATGACGTCAGTAGTGTCTAGAGATACGTAACGCGCCCTTATTTGTTATTGCGAGTTCAATCGCACCCGTCCGGTTTGGTTGGGAAAACCATATATTGTTATAAGCAAATTTGTTAAATGACTGATTGTAGTGATGCATGTCATTATCTGATTGGATGCCAGCTGTGGGACGGAGGATTATTCCTGTAAACGTAGCGGAGAAAATCAGTGTGTTATGAAATTTGAATTATTTTCAAGCGTGCCATAGTAAATGTGTTTAGTGATGCAGGGTATATAGAAGCACATTTCACTACAATAAAACAGCAGTGTAGTGGTTACATAGCTATGTAGAGTCGACTGAAGCAGAGGCTGGTTCCCTGCTGGATCAGAAATTAAGTACACAATGTGAAATATTACATGAAATATGTTCGTGAAATATCAAATATAGTTTCCCCGCAAGATGATGTGTCATTGGTTGTTGGGAAATTTGGCTGTTCTGTTAAGATGTGTATGAACTGCTGTGTTTGGTGAATAGTAATTTTACATGTGAACTATGCGCTGCTTTTAGCTTCTCTTACTGCAGATGTTACGCAGTTTTAAGAGTTTCCAGTGATCCAAGGCAATCAAACAAGGCCATGAGAAATCCCTATGCAGCTTTGTATGGCTCCATTATGCTTCTTGACGGTCATAATGCTTACTAATCATTAAAAAGATAAAAAATACTGCCAAAGTATGAAAGAAATTGGATTGATTGAAAAAATGTGTGTGTACATCACAAACAACAGCTGCATTTTATATTCTAAAGCGCTTCTGTCTATGATCTGTGTTCATAACAGTGATGTCATCTTTAGTGTACACTTTTTTTTTTTTTTTTGGAGAAGTTATGAATAGGGATTCCCACCACAGCACATCTTATTGGATGCAAAGATGACCTGAATGTGAAAGGCTTTGGAGATTCAAGTATACGACGGGTGCATGTGTAATATTGCATGTGCTCAACGAAACTGCTTCCTTCCCTCACTGAAGTGTTTAGTCTGTAGTGTTTCAAATGACATAGTGCAGTGTTGATGTACATATTAATGGCAGCTGTTGCAAGTATTTGTTATTCCGAGGATGTTTGTGCAGTGGGTGTGGTATGTGCGAATGGATTTTTTTTCTTTCTCTTTTTTATATTTTGAAAATTCAATGTGGGATGAAACCCATGTTTAAAATGAGTTCCTCTGTGAGAGAATCTGTGTTTTTGCCATTTCCCTTCTCTGTAGAAAATACTATGAACTATATTAAATAAAATTATGTTTAATATACAGAATGCACTGTGTTGTATTTTAATTTACTTAAGGTTTCAAAATTCAAAAATTCAAATTTATGTTCAAGTTGTAATATTTTACAGAGTTACAGTATACTATATTTGGATCAAATAAATGCAGCCTTGGTGAGCATAAGAGGCTAATTTCATAAACATTAAGGAATCTTACCAACCTCAAACCTTTGAATGTTATTATAGCATAAGCTTTATTTGGTAACACCTACATTTTTCTTAATAGCTAATTACAATGCTGTGTTTTTATAGATATTTTAGTTTTATTTACTTTTAGTAAAAGGGCATCACACTGTTGTTGCCATTCCAGACATCTCAGAATGAATTTAGCGATGTATGAGGGAGACTCATTAGCTTTCACACATAGAATAAATGTGTTTAGTATAATGGAAGAACATAAGCGATCAACACTCAGAGGAGCTCCAGGGGGCTTCACCACGATTACTGTAACTCCGCAATTTCACAAGATTTATGTAAGTGAAATTGGAGCAGTCCCATAATTTATACTTCTGTCTTGAGGCAGAGGAATCTCCTCACGGCTGAGGACCCTTAGGCTTTCGGAAATAAGTGTCAACTAATAACAGTACTCAGTAGCCTATCATAACTCCTCTTGAACGTGCTATCCAGGTGAAATGACTTCTTGAACCAGATTTTTCTTTTTCTTTCTTTTTTTCTTTCTTTCTTTTGTCCCCGGGGAATTGATTGGATGGTTGTGGTTTGTTATTGGTCGATCTTATGTGAGTGACAGGTTGTCCCGCCCTCGTGCCAGTGAACACAATAGACTGCAAGAGGGAGGGGACATTATTTTAATAAAAGTTTATGACAGCACATGAATTGAAAAAAGATGTGCAAGGACAAATAATGCAACATTCCATAAAAAATAAGAATTCGATTTCATGGTGACTTTAATGTCCACACTTAGGCTGTTAAAACATTAACAAGCGTGCAGCTGGTCGCACCACCCAGTCAATATTCAGTACAAAACTGAGCGATTCACAGCAAAAGCTCATCCTGATCATTAGCATAAAAGGGTTGCCTCATACAAACCTTTTGTGAACTCGTCTGTGGCCCAAATGTCTGTAATCAGCCCTGCCATTGAGCATTATTCAGATGCCACTCAAGATCAAAAAAAAAAAAAAAAACACCATTTCATTCACACACACATACTGATACGAAGCAGCGAGTCATACTTTTAAAGGGATACCCTGTGTGTGTCCTGCACACTCGTAGCATGATAAACAGTCTTATGGTTAATACTCGCTCACATCTGGATTGTTAAATACGGTGTCTGGAGAGCACCGCACACTGCTTTGCATTCAGCATCATACTCTGCAAACAAAAAAGTCTGGTTATTAATGTGACCCCCAGCCATTTCTGGGACAACAGAAGGAGGGCAGAAGTGGTTTGTGTGCTCTCAGATTTGTGCATTATATTTCATTGTGCTTTATGAAAAGAGGGGAGATGAGAAGACATCGAATACGGAAAAAAATCCAGTGAAAATCATACGGCCACAACTCACGTGCAAATAGAAATATGGGGGGTGCCAGAGACAGACCATATGTTAGGGAATTCAAACTTATCTCAGATTTGACACATTTGTCTGCTTGGAAACTGATAGATGATGTTCAATCTGTTGTACATGGCATCATGGTGGAGCACGAAATATTGGACATATCAGTTGCCACATTAATCATGAAATTTAATTGTACTTAGTTTCATAAAAATAAAAAAAACATTCTGAAAAATAAAAAGAAACATTTTACAACACAGTATCATAATATGAAGTAATTGTGAGAGTGTATGTACTCACACATGCATTGACACTACCCCAAAACAGATACAGCAAATATAGGACTGTAGAATACAAATAATCAACACTTTATTTCAAATGTCCACTTTAGACATTCTAATAACTATAAGTAACTTTGCAACTACATGTCAACCATCTCTCATTAGAGTCTGAGACTGTCTGCTTAATATCTGCTAACTCTTTATTGTGATGCTCCTCCAACAGACAAATATATCCAAAATGACAGGTTTAATGGTAATTCTGGCAAACAGATGATCAGGTGCAACACACACTAGACGGTGAGCAGACAAGGAGTGACTGAAAAGGAAGAACTTATATAGGAACACAACGGGCAACACAGCTGAACAGAATGAACTCATAATGAGGTGATCATGGTAACTAAGAAATGGCGGGAATACAAACAAAGGAATGTGACGTGAAAATAAACTGAATGTCCACGATAACTGAAATAGAACAGAACAGACTGTGACACAGACACTCTACTGACTATAGGCCTAAGTAACTTTGCAACTTCATGTCAACTTATTGTACTGACCCGAACCCATAACCTAAGAATCTACTATGGTCTACGAATACTCTACTAATAGTTAGTTGACGTTGCAAATTTTGTTATAGTTAGAATGTCTAAAGTGGTCCATCAAAATAAAGTGTAACCAAATAATTTAACTTACAAAAAATAAAAATAAATGGATAAAAGAGGAAACCAATACGCAAACAAAGAGTGAAAAAGATGTGAAAATGCGAAGTACACGCTGATTTCACGCAGCCGTTATTTTGAAATCGAAAGCGAGGCTCCGGTGGGAAGAAAACCGGAAGTGTCGCCTTTGAGCAGGAGAGTCGCGAATCCGATGGTGTATTGTTGTGTTTAATGTAGAAATTAGTTATTCTAAAACTGTACATACATTTCTTTTATACTTTAGACTACAGTACTGTGCAAAAGTTTTAGGCAGGTAAGATTTTTTAAGTTTTTAAAAGAAGTCTCTTCTGCTCACCAAGGCTGCAATTATTTGATAAAAAAAATAAAATAAAAAAATATTGTGAAATATTATTACAATTTAAAACAGCTGTTTTCTATGTGAATATACAGTAAAGTGTAATTTATTCCTGTGATCAAAGCTGAATTTTCATCATCATTACTCTACCCAGACAGCAAGCAAACATTGAATAAACGTTGTTTTTCCATCTGAATCATCATTATGGTTGATATTGAAATTTCAATGCAAAATTAATGTTGAATCACTATTACCATATCGATGAAAACCTGATGTTATTAATGTTGATGGTAACAATATTGGAACAACATTGATCTATAGTTATATTTATGATTGATTAAGCATTGATATTTGGTTTACCAGGCGATCGCTGAATGTGTTGAAAAGTCATTGATTTATAGTTGACCGGGAAACGCTGTTGTTGAAAAGTCATCGACATATAGTTGACCGGGAAATATGATTGAAAATCCATCGATTTTTGGTTGACCGGGAGATCAACGGGTGGTATACCAACGTAACTGCACCGGACACAGCTCATTTCTGGACCCTTGGCACAAAGCGTACAGGTAAGCTTGCTTAATGTATGATATTAATGAATTGTACCAAATCAAATACTGGCTGATCGTAAACATGTTAGTGTGTAACCTACGCAGCGCTGAAGTCACTGAAATAGATTTTTGTTTTACAAATGTTTTAAAATCTGCCAAAAGTACTTTGTGGTTCTCATCTAGATTATAAAGTTAGCAAAACCTCAGAGTCTAGTCTATTTTGTGATAGCTCGCTCAAAATACATGTCTGTATTGCTAGTGTCGTGAAATCTATTAACACAGCACCGCTATTTCTTCTGACCGCCGGAGAACACTGGCGGAACCAACGATATGCTCCATGATCTACACCTAGCGCTAACGTTACCCACATACCGCGGCGGGCCGAATTACACAGAAGACATGACTTACCTTTACTTTATTCAATGCAGAACTGTCTCGAGTTGTAACTGGAAATGCCGATTAGACCCTCTCGTCGTAATACAAATCCAAAATATTAATAATCCTCGAGCAGGACTGCGATATGCGTGCGACTGCGATACAGTTTTGTAACTCCATTGTGTTTGTTTTCAGAAATGATAACAGTCGTTTTATACTAGTGCTTATGCGATATCACGATTTTTGATGATCTTCTCCAAGATCTGCTTTTCAGGAAAACATTTCATTGGCGTTCTGTTCTGACATGCACCTTTTCTGTACGCATTTCTGTACGTTATACAGCGCCTGACAACCATGCAAGGCCTGGCGTCAAGGGAGGCTTAGCCCCACATACTTCGTATAGAAACATCTCGTGGCACGAATGTACCAATACAAATAAATATAACCTCTCCAGTTAACTAGCAGTTGAGCATACATTTTGTTCTGTAGTTTAATAAGAGGTGATCTAGCGCTGGCATTTTTTTTATATATATATACACAAACAAACATATCCCTGCCTGATATAGCCTACAACAACTGATAAACATAATCGGTTTTGATGAGACAAAAAAACAATACTAGTGCGGATTAGAACCCAGGACCTCAGACACACTAGGCAAAAGTAAATTTAAATTCTATTTTTTGCTGTTTTGATTATCATTGAGTTGTAGATCAATTTTTACATTTGTTTTCTTTTTCTTTTTATTACAGATGCAGATGCAGGGTACCATCCCTGATCACACTGCTGTTCAAAGATGATATCCCAGGATTTATATCTCAGAACCAGGTGCAATCTATCCCTATATCTTCCTCTACCTCCCCCTCTTTCCCTCTATCTCCCTCTATATCTGTATCTAACTCTCTCCCTCTATCGCTTTTATCTATCTCACTTTATCCATCTATCCATCATTATCTCTCACTGTATCTTTCTTTATCTCTCTATATCCCCCTCTCTCTCTTTATCTATCTCTTCCTGTCTCGCCATCTCTCATATCTATCTCTCATATCTATCTATCTATCTATCTATCTATCTATCTATCTATCTATCTATCTATCTATCTATCTATCTATCTATCTCACTCAGAGGTAGTCTTATGTCATTAATATTATGTTTAATTTGTTCTATGTCCTAGGGATATGCCACTGCAGCTGACCTTGAGAGTTCACTCTCTATACCTGCAACTCCTCGTCTGATACTTCTTGGTAAGTTGATTTTATATAGGACAGTTGGCTTTAGTGTTGTTGTATGTAGTGAACTCAATGGTATCAAACTAAACTGTATTCAAAATGAAAACTAAACAGAAATTTGACAGTTAAAACATTTCTGTTTCAGGAGCAACGGCAAGCCGCTTCCAGCGCTGGATGCTCAGCCTTGAGGGCCAAATTATTTGCGATAGGATCCAGTCCACCTTTGTGACAAGGCTGGCATCCCCCGTTTTTACAAGAGGAGGCAGCCTGCACACTTAAATTTATCCAGAGGTAAGAAATTGTGTGTTAACACTTGCATTTTTTCTGGCCTATATATATATATAAATATATATATATAGCTGTGGCTCAAGCATGGTTTCAACAGGCCTGGTGATGGGATTTAGCAATTAACTTTAATTTAGAAAGTTTTAGTGCAACTTACAATATTCACAGAGGCAAGAAGATAGTGCATACATAGGTCATGAACATTTGTTGTCTTTGTTGTGCTGTTAGTCTGTGTGAATTACTAGATTTTTAACCAGTGTATTATTTTTCAGACACTTTGTGGGTATAAACCCAGAAAAAGGGACAAAGGCTGCAAAGGGAAAAAAAAGAAGAACGGTCAATTCACAGGTCGCCAGCCTCTTGCGCAAGCTCATGGACTTTCAGTGGGATTTCATTTGAAAATGGTGAGTAAGATGTATACATTACACATATGTTCAAACAGCAATGACTCAGGAGGCTGGGAAAATTAATTCTAATGTTCATTCTCAACTGCCTTTCAAAGTTAGAATGCTGAACTCCTCTTCCATGCTCTTTTGCCATTCTTTTTTTGTTCTTTCAATGAATTGTACTCATCACACTTTCTATTATTTTATGTTATACTGACTGTTTTGTGCTCTGTTACTAAAATTTGCTTTTGTTAGGTCAAGCCATGTGATATTGGCTACTGAACGTGTTCAAATATGTGTTCTGTTTAACTTAAATGCAAATTTTTTGCATTGTGATTCTATTTTCTGTTTTAGATGCTCTTACTCAGCAGATGGGGACAGTTGCCGTCACCCAATTCACTTTTGCACAGGCTGTACAAATAATTAAATAAAAAGGCTAATAAAAATGAATTTGTTTCTAAAATTTAGTGTGGTGTGTTCAGTGTTTTATACAAGATTTCAAATGTTCCATTACTTTTTAACATCCTGGCTGTAGATAAAGCAGGCTATTTAATTTATGGCATTACATTTAAAATGAACATTTACAAAACAATTGAAATTCCATTGAAATAACGTTGATCCTTAGTTCAGTTGAAATTTCAACATTGTTTCAATATTCCTGATAATTGAAATACCATTGAAATTCCGTTGATCTATGGACAGGATTTCAATGTTGTTTCAATATTAAAACAGGGTGCAAAATGATGTAGAATCAACATCAGAGTTCGATGTTGATTCAATGACTTAACGTTGACAACGGAATGTTGATTTAACATAGTTTCAATGACTGTTTGCTATCTGGGTAGTCTTCAGTGTCACATGATCCTTCAGAAATCATTCTAATATGATGATTTGATGCTCAAAAAACATTAATTATTATTTTCAATGTTGAAAACAGTTGTGTACAATTTTTTAAAAAAAATTCTTTGATGAATAGAAAGTTCAAAAGAACAGCGTTTATTTAAAATAGAATATTTTCTAACATTATAAATGTCTTTACTGTAACTTTTGATCAGTTTAACTCATCCTTGATGAATAAAAGTATTGATTTATTATATTTATATTTCTTTCCCCCAAAAATAAAATTTAAATTCTTACTGACCCCAAACTTTTGAAGGGTAGAGTTTAATGTTACAAAAGCTTTAGATTTCAGATAAATGCTGTTCTTTTTTAGTTTCTATTCATCATAGCATCATGAAATAAAAATGTAAAAACTGTTTTCAACACTGATAATAATCATAAATGTTTCTTGAGCATCAAATCATCATATTAGAATGATTTTTTGAAGGATCATGTGACACTGAAGACTGGAGCAATGTTTTTTTTTTTTTGCTCTATACCTTGAGCGAATCTAGTTAAGGGTTGGAGGGTGGGCTTGGGCTGGGTAGGATATGTGGAGGAGAAGAGAAACTGGCATCAGAACAAGCATCATTTTGTGCATCTGTTATATTTGTAATGATGACGTAATCACTCTATTTCTCTCTTGTGAAGATGTTTCCTCTCCAATGTGTAAATGATGATTGTAAGAAAACAAATAAATAATTGATCACAAAAAAAAAAAAAGACTGGAGTAATGATGATGATAAATTCAGCTTTGATCACGGGAATAAATTACACTTTACTATATATTCACAGAAAACCGCTGTTTTAAATTGTAATAATATTTCACAATATTAGGCTACTGTTTTTTTTTTTTTTTTATCAAATAATTGCAGCCTTGGTGAGCAGAAGAGACTTCTTTTAAAAACTTAAAAATACCTGCCTAAAACATTTGCACAGCTGTAGGCTATATACAGTGAAATTCATTTATAAATATAATTTTTTATATATAGCCTATATATATAATTCAGAAAGTAAAAAAAAGAAGCAGGAACGTATACATATCCTATATTGGATATTAACATCCAATAGTGTAAATCACGGCAGCAGCTTCAGGTTGGTAATCCGAGGCATTGTTGTGTATCTGTACTTCCGGCGTTCTTCCCACCGGAGCCTCACTTTCGATTTCAAAATGGCGGCTGCATGAAATCAGCATATTGAAAGTATGGTATAATTGTTCTTCTTTCAACACGATCTCATGAAAGTGCGTAGCCTATACCACGAATTGAATTTATCGTACCATTTACACACGCCAAAAATGTTTTTTGCGTGTATATGCTATACGCACTGCAAACCCTTGGGTAGGATTAGGGGTATGGAGTGCGTGTGTATTACACGCCATAAAGTGCGTATCATATACACGCAAAAACTATTTTTAGCGTATAAATGGCACGAGAAATTCAATTCGTGGTATAGATACGCAGTTGAGTTGATCTGATACACATAGGAAAGACAAAGGAAAAAAAGAGACACACAAACACTATATATATATATATACAGTATATATATATATATACAGTATATTTGGACAATGTTCATAATATTGATGCATACACATTTTATAATGTATGTAATCGCTGCAGGCCATTCATTCACCCATCATGTGGCCATGCTAATGTTTAGAGATGGTGCTAAATATATATATTTTTAAATGTCATTTGTGATTGAAAATAGCATCTGTTTTTCTTTGTTATTATGGTCTATTAATAACTGTAACCATTGTGGGTGGTGATTTTATTTTTCCAATTGATCAAAAGAAGAGCATCCAAAATGATTAAACAAACAAAACAGTGTAGCACAACCAACACTCGACAAAGAACTGAGAAAACTGAGGGCAATATAAACAAGAGATAACTAAATCAAAATGCAAACTCAGGATCTAGAATTAACAACCAAAGAACAGAACAAAACACAGGCTTAAATACACTGAGATTGTTAGAGGTATAGCGGAACAGGTGTGGGAACTGGTTAACAACCAGAGAAACTAACTAGAGAACACAGTGAAAATGAAACCAAAACTGAAAATAATCTTTACAGTCTATTACAAGAAACTCACTTATTAGAATATTAACACAAAAATCTTCAAACCTCATAATTCACACATTTAATTTTCATCTTACAGCTCAAACAAGAGAGTAGCCACCCTTATAGGAAAAAACCTATAGCATTCACGTCATTAAAATAGCTGACACAGAGGGCA
Source organism: Semotilus atromaculatus (assembly GCA_031834385.1). Taxonomy (NCBI): domain Eukaryota; kingdom Metazoa; phylum Chordata; class Actinopteri; order Cypriniformes; family Leuciscidae; genus Semotilus; species Semotilus atromaculatus. The sequence goes on from JAULUF010000052.1 coordinate 19,265,478, forward strand.
GTATAGATATACAGTATAGATATTGCAGTGGCTAACATTGAGGTGCAAGGGTTTTGCATATTTGTTTTGATTAATGAAGTTTTCATGCAAGTTTTCAATGCATCTTTCAAAATGACACCTGTGTAATGGAACAATCGCTGGATGATTTTTGCGTTTCTGAAATGTCAAAAGTCAATGAAATAAAGCAAGGAATTGCACTGTTTTTGCTAAAGTTGTGTCCTGTTTCTTTACATAAAATAAAAATCATGCTTTGGTAAATCCTAAATTTATGCGGTAAATCATGCACCGGTAAATCCTAAATTATGACATAAAAAGTCAAACTTATGACATGCTAAGGCATAATTATGGCATATAAAGTCGAAATTATGACAAATTATGGCATAACGTCAAAAATATGAAGTAATTTTTATGACATAAATATTCAAAATGATGGAACAACATTTGTAATAAAAAGTTATAATTTTGACAATTATTTTATGTTACTAATTGATATTTATGCAATAATTATAATACATTTTTTCACCTTTGAAAATAATACACTTTAAAATTTTAAGATTTAACACTTTTAAGATTTGTTAAAATAGAGACAAGGCCTTTAATCTGCCTTCAAAGATTTGATTTTAGTTTCATCTGGTTGGAGTAAAAAAAAGTAAAAACTTATAAAATGCCATGATGCACACTAGATTAATCTAATATAGCTCTAAAAAAGAGGCTTGTGTATAGTTGTTTTTTTGACATGTGTATAGTTGTTTTTTGACATAAAACCTAACTTTTATTAGGTTGTGGATTTTAATATTTAGAAATTCTCAAAGACTAGGCTACATTTTGTCAAGGTTTAGATATTTGTTGTTTGAAATATTGATTTGGAGTGTCAGTTTTTCCATTAATTTTACTACAGTCAAACCTGAACACATATCACATAAAGACATTTCATTATATAACATACAAATGCAATAAAAATTTTACAAATTAAAAAGGAATTCTTTATCAGAGCATAATCAATCTTCTATCAACCTCTTACTTGAGTCTTCTTGCTCAGTTTTTCTTGTTACAGCCAAACCAGTTCATTTATGTGTGTGTGTGTGTGTGTGTGTGTGTGTGTGTGTGTGTGTGTATGTGTGTGTGTGTGTTTAAGTGAGTGTCTTGATGTTTTAGAGTGTAATTCCTTCCTTGATGACTGTTGTTTTTCTGCATTGTGGCTAAATCATTGATTTTATTTCACACATTTGCAAAACCTTACTTTGTGCTTCAGTCACACCCATTCATGTATGTGTGTCTATTTTGCACTCTTGATATTTTACAGTGTCACGCTGCAAGGTTGCAGCAGGGAAATGAGCTTCCAAGACCCCCAACATACCTTCGTTTCAAACATTTTTTAGGGCAGCTTTAAGGGTCAGACCGACCCCCTCCCTCCATAAATCGCATTGTGATTATAGTGTTCTCTCGTGTCCACTTGCTAATTGGGACACGACAGTGAGCTTTAACTACGCTCTCCAGGCTGGAGTCACCAGCTGCCCTCACATGATCAGCACGAGCATCCTCCGCAGCATCCAGCTTCACACGCAGGAAACACAAGTCAGAGCACATGTGGATATAAATGTGACAGGTCTCTGGATCTCCAACTGCGTTTGACGATGTGTGAACTTTTGAAGTTTGAGAGGTGTTTGTCCGCTCTTGTAGCCTATTTATTTCTTGGCGGCTTTCTTGGAGGCAGCAGCATTGTGAATGAGTGACACACGGTTAAGAAGTGAATGAATGAACACGACTTGTATTTCATGTGCATTATGAATGGGCATCTTGACAAGCACAGCGCGCTTCATAAGTTCTCATGATCGACCCAAGAGACGCTGGATTACAAATTGTCTTCCGCTTGTCAAGCGGGATGTAGGCTATGTCTAAAAACAAATCTGAATCGCCGCATGTTTATTTGACACGGTACTATTTTTCTTTGATTCACTATTTAATGACTGCTTTCCATTTTATCAACTCGAAATCCTTTTATGGCAGCTGTAAGAGCGCACAACTGAACTGGAGCACCACCCGCAGCAGCTCGGTGTCTGGATGCGCCCGTTGCGCGGAAGATCCCCGTGGCACCGAGGTCTGGATCCCTCACCACTGCCCTGTAATGATGAATTGAGGATGGTGGAGGGAATGGACGCCCCTTTGAGAAACATTTCGACAGGAAATCGGGACAGCAAGTACCTCTCTTTCCCCTGGGTGGTGACTTTACTCTCCAGTGTTCTGATCACTACGATTATAGTAGATGTTCTGGGCAACCTGTTGGTCATTGTATCAGTCTTCAGAAACAGAAAGCTCAGGAAGGCAGGTAAATGTCTTCATCTCTATAATTCAGTTTTTTTTTTATTTGTGTTTTATTGGCAATATCCTTACATATCTTGGATTGATCAAGAACAGAACATAATTTTAAAAATGGGTTTATTTCTGACAGAGTTGCAAATAAATAAGCATTAGTCTACAAAAAAAATATTATTGATTTATTCATATTCATATAACATTATGAATATTTATTATTTTCACCTATGCTGGTCTTTAAACCTGACCAACTAATAAAAGTGCCCAAAATCCCTCTAGAACCAGACAACAGAGCAGTCTGACCAGTAAGACCAGTAATAATAATAATAATGTTTTCCAGCTGAGTCATTATTGTTAACTCCTTCTTAATACTACTAATAATATTACTACTACTACTAACATCAACAACAATAATAGGTTAATAATACTAATAATGCAATACTAATATTTATGCACAATTGTTTTGCGAGCCAAATTTTCACAACTTTTCATCATTGTTTTGGCTGTTTTAACTGTTAAACTTTATTGAGAATGAACGGCTGAAAAACGATTAATTATGCAAACACCAATTTGCACAACAAACTGTGATCACCATGATTTCCCATTGTCAAATGGTGATATTTATTCACTGACCCGATATTAAAGTACCAATAACTGACTATCATTTATCTCTTATTCTTTTGTTTTTAAAGATTCAGACACAGAGTAATCGACTCATCAATGATCTCCAGACTATGATCACATGAGGCGTCAAACTGAAAAGACAAAAGCATGGTTGTATCAGCTGCTCTATGGATGCCTCTGCTCTAACATTCTCAGTTTTAGTCTGTGGCGCGAGTTGCAACATCTCAATCTACCTCCGGCCACTGGTCTTATCTCATGAACACAGCACAGCCTGACCTTTTCCTTAGGAGATTTCAACTTTAAGTGTTTCTAATGTGCAGTCATTTTGTCTGACCAAACAAATGATTGACCTTTAAAAGATACAACCAATGAGAAACTTTCGATGATCTTTTCTAATGATCTTCATGAGAAATAAAGTTTCAAACAGAGCTTGAAACTGAGAAATCTGCTAACCAGACACATATAGATCTTATAATTCTCTGGCTAATGCAACACGTGCAGTCTTTTAGATAACTGAATAGTTCCAGACAGAAATATCCTTTTATGTGATGTTTATTTCTGTTGATTAGTCTCCCTGAAGGAACAATACTAAACAAACTGTGGTTTGTACTGTCAATGTTTCCTTTATATGAAGCCATTAAACCCATTTTAATGCAGGAGTTGGCAGTGAGAGGGGTTCATGAACTCCTGACACACCCCCAGTAATTAGAGCTCTAGTGTTTTGCTGCAATGTGATGTGTGTGTGTTTGTTTAGAGATACCATCATATTATTTGCACCTCATATGATCTATTGGTGAATCCCATCTCTCTCTTTTTTTCTTTCGTAGCCTTGACATAAGTACACTGCAAAACAACATGTTCTTGTATCAGTATTTTCAACACGATCAGTGAAAATGATCTAAACATCCTTAAAACAAGATACATTTACTTGAGAAGCAGAACGAGAACACGTATTATCTATATAGTTTATTTGTCTTGCACTACTGGGAAATGTATTTTTTTTTTCTTGTAAGAAAAACTTCTCAATATGTTGAAATGTGAAAATGTGAAAGTGTAAAAAATTTTTTTTTGGTATAGACAATTTTGCTGTGTATAGCAATGACCAGACAATACTCTAATGCACTATATAGCTCTATGTAGGTCTTTAAATGTGTTTTCATATAGGCAAAGCTGTACTTTTCTCGCCCACTGGATGCTCAGTGAGGGAAGATCCATTACAGATAGTGGATCTGGATCAAAGCTAATATGTGATAAATGTGATGATTTATTCCATCACAGGTCCTGACATTTCAGACTGAGTCACGCACAAGTGACAAAATTCAATTTGTGTCCCATTTCCATTTTCATCAATAGCCAAAAATGTATTTATAGCTCACAAATTTAAAATATTCTTGACCTCCATTCTTGTGACATTGAAGTCGTCATATTTATTTAAATAGCATTAAGTGCGCTTCCCAAAACTTTTGTTAGCCAACTACGGTCTCAAGTTCTGTCGCTACCAGCAGTTGAACGATTTGGTGTTTTTCCCGAAACCATAGTTCCAATGAACATTCATGAACAGCGTCGCAAACCTACATGTTTGGTAGCCTACTACAGTAACTCTCTTCAATTTATAAATTTTAGCATGCCTACAATCAGCGCTGTTTTTGAAGAGTGCACGTGCATACATGCATAAGGGAATCCCGGAGTATGAAGTATATAAGGAAAAATTACATGGAACAAAAACAATGAAGTAGCCCTCAGTTTACTACAGCAGCATGTCAGAGAAGTTATGTTGTGGAGAAAGCTGCTGACTGAATTAACTATGCATAATGGGAGTAAAGTATACCCCAATACCGGAGTATTTTACCGCCTTCTATTGTTTATGTAAATTAAGTACCAAGTTCTGTCTTGAAACTGTAGATGGCGCAGGCTGAAAGAGTCAGCAAAGCGCCACGGGATGAGAAACGGCGTTAAATTACCTCATGTCTCAAAGCACATATCAATACAATAATAATGAACATAAACAGCTTAAAGAGCACTGACCTGTACCACCTGACTGCTGCAGGTTCATTTAGGCGATGATAGTGTTGCCATTGAGAGGCATACATTTAAAGTAACAAACCGCTTCGAGTATAACATCACTGGTATCCATTTCTTCTAAATTACAGTAGTTATGGCGAGAGTGCAGCATAAGCTCGTTGTTTTGGTTCAGGAGGAACTGTTAAAGGCGGTTGCTGTTTCGGTTGTGGTGCTCGGTGACTGAAGTCTGTCTAACATCTGTCTAACAAACAAACATTTTATGTTTCTACACCTTCCACAGACGATGTACAAATAAATACTTATAGATCACTTAATTAGTGATTGCTATCAGAATGTGAAGAGACTTTCAACCAGCATAACAAAAAAATGTTTCTGGAACAAATACGCCTACCCGGCGTTTAATTGCAATCTAGAATCGATTAATTAGCAGAAGTTATTACTCCATCACCTGCAAATGATGCCATTAACGACAGTCCTATAGTGTTGAACTAACGTGGTTCGAATGACAAATGACATGTTCAAAATGGATAAACAGTGATTTACGTCATTGTATGGGAAACACCCCATCCAAAGCAGCTTTGTTTCAAAGCAGCTTCACAGTAACAAACAGAATAATAACAGAATCAATGATGCACAATTTAATATAAGACAAATGCAAATGCTGCTGTAAAGAAGCTCTAAAAAGACAGTAGTGTCATTATTCATCTCAATTCAGTTCAGTGTTGATTCAGTTCAGTTCAATAAAGTAAAGGTCATACATTTTAAAACAAGTTCAATTCAGCTACTGTAGACAAGACAACAGTATTGTTATTCAGCTTAAGTCAGTTCATTGTTGATCCAGTTCAGTTCAATAACAGGGTCAATGTTGCAAAATGCATCAATTATTAAACAAATTCAATCTGAGCTGTAAAGAAGCTCTGCAGAAGACAAAAGTGTCGTCATCCAGCTCTATTCAGTTCAAGTTTATTTTTTTTGATTCTCATTTTATTATCACAGTAATATGATAATATTACTGAATATGAAGTGTCTTTTAAACCCCAACTAAGCAAGCAAAAGGCAACTGTGGCAAGGAACCCAAACTCCATCAGGTAACAGAAATGGAGAAAAAGCCAACATGGACCAGAGAAAGTACCTTCACGACAACAGAGTTCATATCAACAATCCAGTCCATCAAAAATCACATCCATCAGTAAAAAGTCTACCATTAACATGTTCAGAAAACTGATCAGACACTGTTGTGGCAAATACAGTAACAACTACTGCTCTCATTAGTTAATTGATTGAGTTGTCAAGCACTCTGGTTTGAGCAATTTAGAAAACACCTGAAAGAAAACTAAAATATCAAATACTGTATGTTAAATATGAAACCGGCATAGGAGGGTTACAATTATTTACAATAACTGCTTTGTTCACGTACGAGCCCTGCAGACACGTGGGAGATTAGCGCAGATGTGAGGTGTGCTTGGCAATTCAAAGAATTCAATTAATTGCCTCCATTCACAGACAAAGTCAATGCAGCACTTTAATGGAGCATAGTACCTGGAGTGGTGAAAGGTGCCTTTTAAATAGATAGTGATGCCTTTTAAATAGATATTGAAATTCAAAATAAAATAATATCATTAATGATGCTGTAAATCAGAAATTGATGCCACACTAGCACCAAATATTAAAAAAACGAACGTGTTCAAAGTGCTCTACAGGCATAGACACGTTTTAATTGTTTCATTAGATTTTATAAGCCTGTTAATGTTACAAAGAACTAGCAAATCCTTTCATTAAAGAAGAAAGGCCAATCATTGGTCTTATAATGTGTACCATCTTTAGCTACACGAGCTACAGTGTAATGGAGTATGAAGATATTGCTCAAACATTTCAAGATCCAATTATACCGTGTAGGTCATTGTTTGAAACCCCTGGATTTGTCTACACACAGTTTGATATTGATATTTACTGCACATAAGGTTTGTTTGTGACTCATTTCAAGCACGTCTATTTGTTTTGGGCTTATCACACAGATTGGGTTTTGAAGTTCGTGCAAAGTAAAGAATGTTAATCCACACATGAAAGGTAACATGGCTGTTAATTTCAGTCGCACAACAGAGGCCAACAAGAGATTTTACTGTCCCAGTGTAAGACTGTTAATGCTAATGAGATGATTGGTATGATTACAAGCTTTTTTCACATGTTGTTCTCCGGTTCCTCTATTGCATTACAGTCAGGCCTGAAACACACACTAGGCAAGTATATGAATGCACATGCTTGAGTCATTGCATGTTGAAATTTGTCTAACACCTGGATAAAATCATCTCAATGGCATGAATACGCAATTTGCTAACATGGCTTTAAAACAACTTGGGTTGTAAAAAAACAATATACAAATAAAAAACTGACAATCCTCGCATTTTTAGTTTTTCCACAATGGGTGCTATAGTGAGAAGTAGAGCACATTGTCCTCTTATACTGTCATGGCAGTGTCACGCAAGATCCTATTGCACAGGATCCAATGACTGAGACCATTTTGAATGCATATTTATTCACTTTATGGTGTATTTATTCTTAATCATGAGATTGATGCTTTTAAATTACACATCACATCACATTATACCCACAGCCCGATAAAGGACAAGTGTTTTGGAGAATGAATGGATGAACGCATTAGTAAACCTAAAAATGGTCAAATTTTACATTTAACTTTTTTGAATGTCAGCCTACTAGCTTAACAAAGCAGTAACCGGTTAAGAAAAGCTCTTTTTAATAGCTGAAACAAGATATCATAATTACACACTACGTTTTTGCAGGAATTGGGGATAAGGTGGAATAGAGAATATAGGATTCTGAGGGGGATATGATATTGCCAACACTCTCTTTTGGCTAATCATAATGTTTTGGCGAATTGTTGGCTAATTAGAATGAATTCTCTCATTCATGTGTTTTCACATGATCTGCTAACACCCCACTGTGCAAATCACATTGTGCGAATTCATTCGACGTTGCCACCAGTTGCGTTTTCTCAAGAGATCAGGTTGAATCTTGCATAACCGTGAAGCAACTGTTTATAGCTAGCTATCTGTTTTTTGAAGGCACATTTGCAATGTGTCGTCTAGACCTTTCCTTCTATGCTTGAGTTTGTTTCTTGGCCTATTTGTGATATTCTAGAACAGAATGAAAAGAAAACTCCTCACGAGATATCTGCACACCCTGTTTTCAGTGATCTTTTTCTCTCGTCCTTACAGGCAATGCATTTGTGGTGAGTTTGGCAATAGCAGACCTGGTAGTAGCCATCTACCCCTACCCACTCGTCCTAACAGCCATCTTCCGTGACCGCTGGATCGCTGGCGATATTCACTGCCAAATCAGTGGCTTCCTCATGGGGCTCAGCGTTATCGGCTCTATTTTCAACATCACAGGTATCGCCATCAACCGCTACTGCTATATCTGCCACAGCCTTAAGTACGACAAGTTGTTCTCCAACAAGAATACAGTATGCTACGTGGTGCTGGTCTGGGCGCTGACTGTCCTGGCAATCATCCCAAATTGGTTCGTGGAGTCTCTGCAGTACGACCCACGCGTCTACTCGTGCACCTTCGCCCAATCGGTGAGCTCGCTTTACACCATTACTGTGGTGGTGGTACACTTCATTCTGCCCATCGGCATCGTCACGTACTGCTACCTGCGCATCTGGATCCTCGTCATACAGGTCCGCAGACGGGTCAAGCCCGACAGTCGGCCCAAGATCAAGCCTCATGACTTCCGGAACTTTCTCACCATGTTTGTGGTGTTTGTGCTGTTCGCTGTCTGCTGGGCTCCGTTGAACCTTATAGGCCTGGCGGTCGCGATCCACCCTAGACTGGGTCAAGATATACCAGAATGGCTCTTCACAGCCAGCTACTTCATGGCATACTTCAACAGCTGCCTAAATGGTGTTATATATGGAGTGCTAAACCACAACTTTCGAAAAGAGTATAAAAGGATTGTACTTGCTATATTCAAGTTTAACTGTTGAGTTATGCACAATGAGACAAGCACTGTGTCATTCTTAAAATGTGTAGGTTATTCAAAAGTTTTTCAAAAGTCAATGATGCATCTTTTGTCATTTGAATATTTTTTATTGTTTGAATTTTGTTATACCAAATTATGAACATATTTTGAGTCGCTGTATGTAAATGCTTAAATTTGCACAGTTTGAACTTGAGTTTCTTGTTTACATTATCATCTAAGTTCTTATTTAAATATTTAATTGGCATCTAAATGTAAAATACGGTGCCCCAAAACTAAGCAAAACCTCTGATAATGTTTATTTGAAATATATTTTAATACAAATATTGCTTGATTTGATTTAAAATCGATTTAGTGGAAAATTCAAATGCCTAAAAATTTAATGTTTAAATACAATACATTTTAAAAAATCTGTTGTTATGTTATGTGATTTTTAATTTCAGCATTATTGTCCTGATCATGGTGTCTTATTTATATGTTAAATATTTAATAACATTGTAGAAAGATCTAACAAAACAATTGGTAACACTTTATTTCGATAGTCCACTTTAGACATTCTACTAACTATAAGTAACTTTTCAACTACATGTCAACTAACTGTCATTAGAGTATTAGTTGACTGTCAGCTTAATATCTGCTAACACTTTATTTTGTTGATACCCCAACAGACATTTAACTGACTATAAGTAACTTGGCGACTACAAGTCAACTTATTCTCCTAACCCGAACCCTAACACCTAACCATAACCTAACAGTCTACTGACAGTCGACTATAATATACTAATACTCTAATGAGAGTTAGTTGACATGTAGTTGAAAAGTTACTTATAATTATTAGAACGTCTAAAGTGACTATCGAAATAAAGTGTAACCAAACAATTAGTTAATATTTGAAATGGGGCATATCGAATGAGTTATTATGAGCCATGTTGAGAGAATTTTCAAGCTATATTTAAGTTAAACTTAAATGTACATATCTTTTAATCTCAATTTAATTAACTTAATTATATAAATTGTATTATTATCACATTTGGAGAGACTTGGTAATTATTTTTTTAATAAGAAAATATATCTGTGTTATGTTTGTAAATGTTTGATGTATTATAAATTATTTTACACAAATATATTAATACAAATTTACTGATAAAAATGATATATTATTACAAAATCATATTATTGCCTGTTTTCTGGCTAAAACAAAGAAAATGGATTACAAGTGTGAAGTTATAGCAGTTTATCAGTTCACAATAGATTCATGAACTTGAATGTTGCAAAAAATGCAAAAGGAATATTACGTTTTCCTGAGTGTTGCAATGGAAATCATAAGTGGAATGCTGTTATTTGAAATCCCCACTCTGCACATTCTTCTGATCAAATATTTATTAAACAATCATATTTTTATATGCAGACATTCATATGAATGCCATTGGAATCTGAGCTCTGCATTCATTCTCAGTGCAATGTTTAATAGTATACGTCCTAATAAAATTTGATCACTGTGCCTAACAGTGCAACATAAGAAAATATAAGAAATATTCACTGCACTGTGGGCAAAGGAAGCAGTGTTTGACTTAGAAGTAAAGAAACCTTTTCTGATATGTGGTTGACTTCATAGATGAACACCAAAATAACATTCTGGCCAAAACATATGCTATTTTCAGCACCTCAAGAGTGTTACAAACAATAAATACAAGTCAACACACCTTAGAATTGAACACTTTCCCAGGGCAGTTTTCTTCATAGTGTGCCAGTCATCATAAACCATTCAAAGTAGGTTCGGCAGAAGTAAAGTATAGATCTCTAACAGGGAGCTTTGTGGGTCAGCGAGGACAAATAGCATGTAGATGGTAGTTTTATGCCTCAGGGTTTCTGAATAAAATAGGGAAACGTCACACAGGTGCTGAAGTTCACAGAAAGCTCAAATCACAGTTATAGGTATTCTACAACACTGCTTTTGCTCAAAAGATAGACTGTCAAGTAACATCTACGGCTGGACATGATTAAATGATTTTTCCAGGGAGGCCATTACACTGAATATACGGTCAAATACGTACACATGAGATATAATAGCTTATTACTGGGCTCTCTGGAATACCTGGTTCTGATTGGTCAATGGCACCAATCAGCAGCCAGATATTCCCAAATATTCAACATCGACTATGGCAATGCTGAATATCAGTGCACTCATCCGTCCAACTTTTATATTAAGTGTCTTTAACATAAATTATTTAGTGTAGCCGTATGTATTAGCGTTACTTATTAAATTCGTTTGCAGATGGTAGGCCATGTGACTTTCTATTGAGTCAAGAAAAGACACGCGTCCCATTTTTTTTTTTTAGAACTCATAAAATTCATCTCTCTTGGCAGACGCTAGCCAAATTACCCAGATGCCAGTGTGGATTGGTTGTATCATGGTCCACAAATACCATGAAGAAAAACTACACAAATACAAACCACTATTATTGCAATCTCTGACAGTATTGTAGACGACAGCCTTTATCATCCCAACCAAAGGCTTTGCTATGATGCAACTTCAATGAAAGAGTTGTGGATTAGAAATCATCATTCTCAGCTCATTTTTTGCGCAAACGTCATATTAGAAGAAAGGTAATGGAATTTAAATGAACGAATAAACAAAGCTATAACTCACACAAATCCTACATGTATGATAATCATAGCCATGCTGATATTCAGTGATAAAATCTGCCTTTTATTTTAAGTGCAAAGACTTATTTCCTCACAAAAAGTCTCATTGCCATACTAGTATACTGTACATCACAGACAGGCACCTATGAGGGAGGAATGACTGCATTTGTTGAATTCATCTGAGCTTTCAACAAATGCAATCCCCTTCCTGTCTTTAAAAACCAGCAACCAAGCATTACCTTTATAAACACCCCTCCTGAAGTGTTGCTCTTTCTAAAATGTCTAAAACTAATGCGACTAAAGCAACATTTTACAGCTAGAAACTGACACAGGAAGTACTTTAACATAATATCAAAATACAAAATCTTTCCAAGTTCCCTTGGAGCATGCATACTCTCGGCTGGAAACCACTGTCCTGCAAC